>CM066042.1:153854926-154445948 GCA_033557465.1 Ichthyophis bannanicus
GAGGTACGGAAAAAACAAGAGGCCGTGAAAGCCGGAGAATGGGACGCCACGACCGCGAGACATTTTGTGAAGACTCGCGGTGTGCGAGGGACAGGCGAAGGGCCAGTACTCTGTACTGGTAATGATTTCTAGCCACCACAAACCGTAGGTATTGGCGGGGGCTGGGGCGTGGATGAGGATGTGCGTGGAGGCAGCCTTTAGATCCAAGGAGGCATAGCCAATCTCACTGCTGGAGGTAGGGGCAGAAGGATTCCAAGGGTAAGCATCTTGAACTTCTCGCCGAACAAGGAACTTGTTGAGGTTGCGCAAGTCCAGGATGGGTCTGAGGCATCCTGTTCTCTTTGGTATCAGAAAATACCTTGACTAGAAGCCTTGAACTGTCTCAGGTGGTGTGGCAACGGTTCCACCGCCTGTTCCTGCAGAAGAACCTTGCTAACTCCTGAAGGAGAAAATACCTGTGCAGGAGGGGGGCGCGGAAGGCTCTCCCGGAAAGTAGGAGGGAGGGATCTGATGGAAGTGGAGGAGGTATTAGCCCTTCTCGCGGACATGAAGCAACCAGGCATCTGTGGTGATGCTGGACCACATGTCGGGCGAAGTGAACCAGACGGCCTCCGGTGTTGCTGGGGTGAACCAGCGGGGGGGGAGAGGCTATGCTGAGCGAGTCAAAAGCCCCCACCCTGCTGAGGCAGGGGCTGGTGGTGCATGCTTGGGGGCTGCGGCCTACGGGACCGCTACCCAGTCCTTGGCCTGCTGGCCCTGTTGGGGTAGCTGCATGGGCATTGCTTCCTGATAATGGGGGGAATGGTTTGTAGGCAGCTGCCTTTCCTCGGTAAAAAGGGCTTTTTTTCCCGAGCCCGTTCTTTTTCTGGGAAGGGGCGGAAGTCTTCCTATGAAGCCTGGTCCTAGTGAGAGTCTCAGTCTCCAATTTGTGCAGCCTTTTCCGCCATGGGCTGGCCAAAGAGGTTTTCGCCTCGGCAGGGGACATCGACCAACTTGTCCTGTGACCACAGGGATCAAGGGAGGACGACTGAAGCAAAGCCTGTCGGCGTGGCACCGATGCCGGCTGCGGGATAGCGAGCCGAGGCTTCCGAAAGCCATCATAGGCGGCTCGGGACACATGAACTTGTGAGCATTCCCCGAATACCCGTGGACAAGGCTAGGAAACCTCCGCAAGAGGGGCTCTACTGGAGGAGAACCAGCGGAGAATCCGGCTAGATCTTTAGCTCAGATCACCTGGAGATAAATGACAATTGTCTAGCCTGGTATAGTCGGTTGGACACGACAGGCGAGCATAGAGCAATGGAAGCACTTCTTGCTCAAGGTCCATCCAGGTTACGGGCCTCCCTTCCAGGAGGCCACCGGAGGAGTGAATCTTATGGCTATTGCGGACGATGCATGGCCGATTCCACTAATTATGGAATGGTGTGGCAGCTGTGCCCTTTTGAAAGCCTAGGGGCTCTTGCGGATCGTCGATAGATAGAAGCGACCAGCTGTTGCTAAGGAACGGTGGGAGGCCGGAGGTCTTGCGCTACCATGTGCACTTGTTGCGGGGACTAGAGTAGTAGTTCCAGCATAGGAGGAAAACCGGCACGAGCGCGTCCGTGAAAAGTGTATCCCTTTCGAGGGCGGAAAGCATTGAACAAAGGAGTTCATTACTGGAGGGGCGTCGGGAGCTGCTCTCGGATTCGAGGCGCGCTCCAGTCGGGATCTAGCGGTTGCAAGAGCGAATTGGGAAGGCCAAACTTCCGGCCCATTAGGATCCCTAACGACAGAAAACAACGAAACCTGGAGACAGTAAAAAAAAAATTTACCTAACTTCCGAGAGGTACCGGGCACCTACGGGGGGGACTGCTTCGACCGGCTCGGGACCCTCCGGAGAGTCCCGATGGTAGAACACAGCACGCCAGTGTACCGGAAAGACTCAGGCTGACGTCTCGCTACGCAGAACTCCCCAGACCCTGACTCCGACGAGGACCTCAGGTGGTGGTATCGACCCCGGGCAGGGAGCTGCGCCAGCCGCCCCGCCGACGCCGAGGGAGTGCGGCGTCGTGAGACCTCGGTCCCGAGTAACGGGAGGCCGAGGGCGACCCTCGACCGAGGGATTCGACTCGAGTCTCTCAGCTCTGATCTCCGAGGGTTATCGGCCTCCGGTCCTCTCGGGGTGGACTTGGACGAATCGACCCGTCCCCGGCGGTCGGGGCATGCGACCGTCCAGCGAAGCCAGCCGAGCAGTGCCCGCGTGTCGCTGGCGGTCCATGAAAGGCAGACAGTCACTGCCTCCTATCCAGAGTGCCACGTCCAACCTGAGTCAGAGCTCAGGGCTGACAAGCAGCCCCCGACTCGGGCCCCGACGGCGCGGAGTGAATGAAAACCAACTGTTTGGCCCTGCTATCGGGCCAATTCGACTATGCAGTACGGACTAGTCGCAGGTTAAGCGGACAGACTCGTCCAGAAGGACTACCGGACTAGTTAACCCGGTTTTTTGCAGGCATCGATCCAGACTCAGGCCGAGGTCGCTTCGGGAGGTGTTTGCCCTTCTCCTAACGGTACCTCGGGGCCGGCTTGTTCCGGGAGCTAAATGCGAGCTCCTTGGTCCCTCGCTTGGATCCAGGAGCGGCTCCCACCCGTAAGAAGCCTGCCACTCTTTTTTCTTTTGTCCTTGCTTTGGTGTTTGGTTTCCTGCCTGACAGCTGATGTGGCCCCGTGGAGGTGAGAACCCCGGTCGGAAGGAGCTTTCTCGGCCGCACGGTCCGGAGCTGTGAGCTCCTATTGGGATATCCACGGTAGGCCTTCTCGACGGGAGTCCGGGCCTACGGCTGGGCAGCACTCCACGGCGTAACGTAGCTCACTTTCTTTCGCCAGCAGGTGATGCTTCGCACTCTCAGGTCACGAACGCTTCGAGGACAACGTTCGCGGGTGCCAAGGGCACACTCCTAGGATTGTGCGAATGGTACTTCATGATGCGCGGGCCCAAGGCAGCGTCGATGACGAGAGGCAAACAATGGGAGTGGCGTTGTGAGGTCGAGGTTAAGGTGCCACAGTATGTTGCGGAAAACATCACAATACCACGACCACACCCGCTGACTCCCCGTGCGGAAAAGGGCCACTGGGCAAGCAATCGGCGCCGGGGGGGGAGGGAAAAAAGGCGCCCCCCGCGTGCGTAAGGGCTCAAAGGACAGGGACTGCCAGGGAAAACGGAAAAACGAAAGCTGACAGCTAACGTTCGAGAAAACATCCCCGAAAAAAAACGTTAGAGGACTTCGGAGTCCAGGCGCAGTGTTCGGCGAGTTTCCGGGCGTGTGGAAAACTGCGATCGGCCGATGGTACCGTACGAGAACAAGAAGTTAATAAAAATAAGATGTAAAATCAACTTTTTCGGCGGGGGACCTGTGCTATTTACACAGATGTCGGGCATGGAACGTCTTGCTCGCCAGGGGCTCCAGCGGGAAAAGGAATGAAGAACTGGGCTAAGATGGGCACCATTCGGGCGGGGAAGACGACCAGCACTGGCGGGGCAATGCGCTGGTGCTTGCACTTCCCAAGAAGGTTTATTTGGTAAAGATGGTTTGGAAAATCAGCGGTGCGTCCGAGAGCGGGGGCGGCCTAATCGCGCGTCGGCGGGCCGACGTCCACCCACTAATGGAAGGACTGGACTTCCTGCTTGGTCCTGGAGAAATGAGTGTTTTCTAGCCTCCTTCGAAAGAAAAAGAAAGATTAGAAACTGGACAGAAGTGTTTGTGGATAGAGGGGTCCTGGGAGGGATTTTTCTGATGGATTACTGCAGATTTCCAATACTGAGGAAAGACACCAGAGGATTAAACTGTTGTTGAAGAAGCGAGGGCACTGGGGAAGAAGGGCCAGGGAGAGTACTGGACACCCAGGAGGAGGGGTCAGAAACAGAAGTAGAAGACAGAAGTGGTTTTGTTTTAGAAGAGGTGAATTCCTGATTTTAACCTTAAGTGATGACACCACAAATAGGGCTGAACCAGGACCAGGCATGTGGTAAAACATGATTGGAAGAAGGACCTTCCCTTGTATCAGGAGCATTGGAACCCTGCTCTAAAGGTGGGAGGCGGATCTACAGGGTTGTGAAAGCTGTCGTAAACTGAAGAATTTTATTATTCAAGGAGTGAGAATGCTATCAAAAGCTTTCGTATTGTCAATCCAGGCTGTCTATACACTAGCCTACAAGATAGCTTTATTCAAACATTCTAAACTGGTCTTCTTATTCTCTTTTGCCTTTATCACCATTTTATTATGATGGTGTGGAGGCCAATTCTGAGGTGTGCATCCCCGGGACCATCCGCGACATCCAGAAATCTGGACGGGCCCGGGGATGCAACCAAATTTTCTACTCCCATGGGGGCTAGATGGCCCCGTGGGAGCAGGAATCACAGGCATAGTGGCTGGACATCTCAGACGTGCCCTCTCGCTTCAGGCACCCCAGACATCCAGCCCACATCCCGGCTATCTCAGCCAAAGCTCCTGCATGCATAGGGGTATAGTGGTAATTTGGGCATCATGTAGCCATGGCATCGGCGGCTCCATACAGGAGCAGCGATCCCCTGCAGACCATCACTAAATCTTTCCCTGACAGCCTGGCACCCAATTGGGCCTGTCATGGTCAGGGCAGGGCCGCAGGGAAAACCCTGCAGCCCCTCACCCTCCTTACCGGGACGGGCTTGTCGATCCATCTATCCATATAGAGGGATTTATTCCAGAAATAAGTCCCCCGATCTAAATGGCCGGAACCCGGGAATGTACAGGGCCAACCTCAGAATTGGCCCTGTAGGTCCGGGGGTCATGGTGTGCCGCCCACAGCCCGCCCTCGCTCCATCTCTGGCCCACCCCCTTCTGCCCATGAATAGAGCTCCTGCACAAACTCAGATCTAGGTGGCAGGGAGCCTCTGTTCTCTTGCATCATGATCCAAGCATTTAACGGGGCTGGATGTCCAGATCAGACGTCCATCCCTGCTCTAAACGTTGACCTGGAAATGACCCCCATAGTCTATGGCATCTATTGCTATGAATATAATTTTTAGATTGCAGGTAGGAAAGTGATTGATTGATAGTTTTGGGAACTTTTCTTGGGTCTTCCGGTGGAAGCAAAAAAGGTCCTCCCGGCCGGTCGTACATTATCTCTCATCCCCCGTTGTTGCACTCTTATCCTTTCACCAGATCTCAACCAGTATGCCCTCTGGGCGTTCTCATCATTTTTTACACATTTCCTTTTTGTGTTGGCCAATAAGTTATCCCAGAACATGACTGGTGCCCCTTCGTGGATTGCTCTCTCTTCTCTCTACACAACAGGCGTTTCCTCTGGGGCTTCGTTTCGGCTCCCCTTGTCCCCTCTCTCTCATTAGGCAAACTAGATGATCACCTAGGGTGGCAAAGAGCAGGGCACTCAAATCTGAACAATAAATTCTGACAGCCAGGGGGACATAAGGGTTAAGGTTTGCCTAGGATGTCAACACCCTGAACCAGCTCTTGGGTTGCCCTCTCCACACCAGCCTTACTTTTGTGGCTGCTTTCCTGATCTCCTGTTTTATTCTCTATTTCTCTTCTTGCTTTACCTCCTAATTGTTTTCCTTAGGTCCTTTTTTGATTTGTTGCATCATGATCTTTAATTTGTCTCCATTGCATGTTCCCATTAGTATCTTTGCTCTTTCTTACAGTTTTTGGGGGAGCTCTGCTAATATACCTTGTCTTTGGAAATACAGAATTTGCAGCACAACAATACATTCTCTCATTTTATCTTCAGGAGTCCACTTACCCATAGTTAGTCCTTGTAACATTTTAGTTAGTTTTCTGTGGTTTGTCTCCTATTGCACTGGGTCAAAGAACAGGATCACCATGGCCTATGCTGCCTGTAGCAGGGATGTCGTCTATACCTGAAGTTGCACTGTTGCTACCACCATTTTTAGTCCTAATGCTTAGCAGAGAATAGGTATCTTTTTATTTTGGGTGATATGTGGCAGCATGGGTTTTATTTTTCTTTCCTACCAAGCTTAAGTTGTAGCAGTCGCCTTGCCGAGATTTGCTACAGATCTTATATAACAGGGTCACCACTTGATGGTACTCAGCAAGACTTGGGGAGCAACATCTATTCCCTCTCCTGTTAGGGAATACACAGGCATTGAACAGCTATGCTGATTAATTTTATCCCGTGATCACCAGGGGTGTGCGAGTGTGGTGGAGTATGGAGGTTAAATAGCGTAGACAGAGTTTAATTTATGGGGGGGAACGGCTTGGAATGTTCAAACTCCAGAGTAGCAGGGGGTATTCTCCAGCTTCTCCCTTCCTGAGGGGAGATATGATAGAAGTCTATAAATTAATGAGCGGAGTGGAATGGGTAAACGTAGATCGATTGTTTACGTTATCAGAATATAGAAAGACTAGGGGACATGCAATGAAGCTACAGGGTAAACTATTTAAGACTAATAAAAGAAAATATTTTTTCACTCAACGTGTATCAAACTCTGGAATTTGTTACCGGAGGATGTAGTAAAGGCTGTTAGTGTAGCTGGGTTTAAAAAAGGTTTGGACAAGTTCCTGGAGGAAAGGTCCATAAACCATTATTAAGAAGGGACCCAGGATATCAATGCTTGACCCAGTACAAGCATTGTGGAACCTGTGTCTTTTGGGGAAACTGCGAGGTACGTATGACCTAGATTGGCCACTGTTGGAAACAGGATACTGGGCTTGATGGACCTTGGTCTGACCCAGTATGGCATATCTTATGTTCTTATGTTCCAGGAAGCCTGCAGGGAAGAGGAAGGAGGGGCTGAGCCTGGAGCAGAACAGGGAACAGTCACTCTACTCCCTAATTCACCTCCTCTTCTCCACCAGCAATATGGTTCCCCTTCCTTTTTTCCTACAAATTAGAGATATCCCACACTCTCTTGCACCCTCTCAACTCCACACCACATCACTTCCCCTTACTCCGTGATCTCTTCCCCAACCCCACATGCCCTCCCTTTCCTCAGCCCCTCTCACAATCCATCACCTGCTCTTTTGGCCATTTCTCTTCCTCTCCTATACCCTACTTGCTCTCCTTCCCTAGTCTGCTTCACTCCACCTCACTCTCCCCCACACTCACTCACATAGCCCATTGCTCTCTTTTCAACTCCTCTCCCCTCTACATGAACCCCCTTCACTCATCTTGCATGCTTTATCTCTCTCTTAGATCCACCACCACCTATAGACCAGACAGTGCAATCAGCAGCTGGAGAGAAACTTCAGAGTCATGGACTCTCTTGGAAACTCCACAGGTATCTTTTTCATCTTCAGCCAGTGGTGTTGGACTCCCTGCCAGCCTTTCCTTTCAAACCCAAAACAGGTAATGCCAGGGGAGCCTCATCTTCTGGTACCACAGGTGACCACCGGCTCACCCTACCCAAAGCCAGCCCTAAATTTGTCCATGGACCCACTACAGCAGGAGAGAGACCACAGAAGTGGATCACTGAAGATAAAGACGAGATAATGTACTATTACATTTATGTTGCAAGCACTGCACCAGAGATGCTTTCCATAGCTGCAGTGTTAGTCCTCACAGCACTGCACCAGAGATGCCTCCAATAGCTGTAGTGCTCTTCCTCACAGTATGGCAGAGATGCCTCCAGTAGCTGCTGAGCTCTTCCTGAAAGCACTGCATGTGCTTCCTACAGTTTCAGTGTTCTTTGCAGTATGGTTCTAGGGGTGCTTCCCATAGCTGCTGCGCTCTTCCTCACAGCACTGCACCAGAGATGCCTCCAATAGCTGCTGTGCTCTTCCTCACAGCACTGCACCAGAGATGCTTCCCATAGCTGCTGCGCTCTTCCTCA
This sequence comes from Ichthyophis bannanicus, assembly GCA_033557465.1. NCBI lineage: Eukaryota > Metazoa > Chordata > Amphibia > Gymnophiona > Ichthyophiidae > Ichthyophis > Ichthyophis bannanicus. The sequence continues at coordinate 153,862,750 of CM066042.1, forward strand.
CAGCACTGCACCAGAGATGCCTCCAATAGCTGCTGTGCTCTTCTTCACAAGCCTGCACCGGATATGCTTCCCATAGCTGCTGCGCTCTTCCTCACAGCACTGCACCAGAGATGCTTCCCATAGCTGCTGTGCTCTTCCTCACAGCACTGCACCAGAGATGCTTCCCATAGCTGCTGTGCTCTTCTTCACAAGCCTGCACCGGATATGCTTCCCATAGCTGCTGCACTCTTCCTGACAGCACTGCACTGGATGTGCTTCCCACAGTTTCAGTGTTCTTTGCCGTATGGTACTAGAGGTGCTTCCCATAGCTGCAGCGTTCTTCCTCACAGCACTGCACCAGATGTGCTTCCAATGTGGTGGTTTTCCTTCGGAGCCTTGTTGAGGGTTCTACTATGTAGTTCCAATGGTGAATAACTTGTGAGAGCTGTAAACTATCCTTGTTCTATCCTGGGAGTCAGTGCAGGTCACTGTTCACCAAACACAAGCGCTCACTTAACCATAAAACAACCAAAAGAGAAGCAGGGAGAAAAGAATCTCAAAAGCAGCCCCGGACCCTGAAGGTGCAGCCTGAGCCCAGTTTTTTTTCTTTTAGCAGCTTTCCTGCAACTCATCAGCTCTTTGCCCCCTAGCACAGGCAAGCTGCTGACTTTTGGCGGTCAGGTCACATAACTTGAATTTCTGAAGCACTTTGCACAAGATCTGGACTCACTGCATGAACACTGCAAATCCAGCCACTTCTGGGCCGGAAGGAAGCAGTCTTGATTCTCTAGAGATTCTTGATAATTAGGATCTGTAAAGATTCATGTTACTAGCAAAATATACATAGATGGCTACGTCAGAGCTGCTCTGTCTTCCTGCTGTGACTGAACTTTCTCTTTTTGTCTTCCTTCCACAATCGTCCTCTCTTTAACTCAAACTCCTCTTTCTAACTGTGACCCTCCAAGAGTGCCCTTTCACGTTCATCGGGAAACCTATTATGTGACGGTACTGTCCTACCTTATAAGCAGTAGTTTTGACAAGGACGCAGACAAAATGTCTTAAGAAAAATGTGTCCTGGACTCTGCCCTTTCCCTTTAGAAAAACACCTGGAAAAGAATTGCTCCGTGTACCTATCTGCAGAGGACGGCGTTCATGGCGCTGGTACTTTGCAATTCAAACTGCTGCAAAATTAACCTCAATTGATACATTTTCCAAACTTTGTGTTAGTACTTGTGGATAAGAATGGGTCTGCAATCCTGCTAAACCTGCAGGGTTCTGTCCTGCCCCCTCCCCCATCCCAGTACTGACTTTCTGTACCTCATTCATACCGTGCAGCACCCTCTGCCATTGCAGGACTAACTACCCATAGTTCTGCTTATTCCTCCCTGCAACATCCCATGCTGTACCACAACCAAGTCCACCGTCCTGCCCAACATACACACAGCTCTACCCATGCACCTCACACCTTCCCCGCAGCTCCCTTTGCATAAGATTCTCACACAGTTATCCCAGTCCACCTCAGTCTGTCTTGCAGAACTTCCTGACTTCTGCTTATTCCTGCCCTGCAGCATCCCCTGCTAAGCCATTGCTGAGATCACCCCATTTCCTCCTCCCAGCCCCTCCACTACCTTTGTCCCCCAACATACCTCCAGTTCTGCACTTTCCATGTCTTCCAAAGCCTTTCACAACCTGGAGCATGACTTCAGATGGGAAAGCCCGGGATTATTGAGCCTCTTAGGGCAAACATGTACTGCAAGTCACAAAATCTTATCTTGTAAGACTGAGTTTTGGCAATATTTCTGAACTAGATAGAATCAGAGTCAGCAGGGGCAGGTCGAGAGTTACACTTTCACTATTTCTGGCACATAAACTGCTCTATGACACTTGTTATGATTCATATCAGACAGTAGATACCGCGCCGTGAATATTCTGGTCTGTACTACATAGCTGATTTTCTGCCTGGTCATGCCAGCTCGCCAGTCCAAAACCTTCCTGAACTTGCCTTTCTTTCCTCACTGCAGCCGGACTGGAAGGTGGAATTGCTACTGGCTCCGACCTGGTACCACTGGACGGATTTTAAACAAGAGGTTTTATCCTCCCTGTAAGCTTTATTTCTCCTAATGGGCCATTGGGGCATAAACCAAATCCCTTATCCAAAGTTAGGCAGGAATCCGGTTAATAGTCAATCGGTCCTACAAACAAAGGGGATCTGAAGCGCGCAGCCCCTTTAAGGGAAGAAACAGAGAAAAGAGTTAGAAGATGGAAGTGAGAGTACAGAACAAAAAAAGAGAAAGTAGCGGGGGCCAGGGGAAGAGAGAGAGCGAGAGACACATATTATGAGCATACATAGATAATACTGAACGGAACCTGCAGCACTTTGGTTAATTCTCCTCTGAACTTTGCAAATCTCTTGTTACCATTTAAGTGTACAAAAACCTAGGCCAAGAAAGATTCTTGTATCTGAGAAAGGTAAAGGGATAAGGAATTTATGCAGAACCAACCTGAATCCTCTAGCTCTGGTATCACTTGCCAGCATCAGTCAAGATATAAATCCAACAATCACACACACCCCCTCCCTCTGAAATAAAACATTTCCAAAGAGAAGAAAGCAAAGGAAAAACATACCACTAACGATGATGGCAGGTTGGCAAATTTGGCACTAGCAATAGTCAGCATCACGCCTCCCCCCCACTTCAGTCTCTTATACAAGCTGCTCTCATCTCTCATATCACTTTTATTTTAAAAATAAGGATTAGTTTGCTCGCTTTATTTTTACAGTATATGAACTCTGACTTCAATGTCTCTCTTGGAAGAAGATGAGTGGGAAGAAGGCTCTACTAACATCTCAGATAACATAAATAACCAGAAGCCTTTCACTTTATCTGGAAAAACAGCAGCACACTAACTACCACATCACCAACTACATCAATATACTTGCAATTACCATGCCACTGCTATCCCTAAAATTGCATTACCTAATCCCAAAAACACCACCACAACTCAATCCCCCTTAAATGACCATGAATGTCTTCATTTGATTATCCAGGTCAATAACTGCAAAGAAATTAAACTGTAGGTATCCTAAAAGGTTTTGAGGAAGGGTAGGAAGGTAGGAAACAAGAGAAAAGGGCGTTTGCTGGAGTGGGACAGGTCTGTAACTCTGTCATGGTCAAAGTTCACGAGGAGGGAGTGAGAACATTAGCACAAGCAGGAATAGCCACACCAACGTAATGCTATTTCCAGTTTGCCTGCTGTCTACCCCTATTTATTCTCAGTAAATAGGGGTGACCTACACGGAGTGGTGGGTTACCCCTAAACAAAGGCATGGGGAGGGGTGACCTGCAAGAAGTGGTGGGTTACCCCTAAACAAAGGCATGGGGAGGGGTGACCTGCACGGAGCGGAGGGTTACCCCTAAACAAAGGCATGGGGAGGGGTGACCAGCACGGAGCGGAGGGTTACCCCTAAACAAAGGCATGGGGAGGGGTGACCTGCACGGAGCGGCCGGTGCACTACTCTTGCCATCTTGCTGGGCAGACTAGATGGACCATACTGTTTTTTATCTGCCGTAATACACTATGTTACTATTATTTATAGCTAATAAGAAAAATAGCATTCTGGGCTTGGAAGCTGTTAATGTAAACCATCCGTTGGCATCGCCTAATGCAGAAAATAAAACATATTTATGCTCAATGCCAGTGACAGACTAGCATACAGTATCCTTACCTATAACAATTTCAGGTAGACGTTTAAGCAGGGTATTCATTGCTGTAAAAACTAACACGCCTAACTTTGCAGCTTATTAAAACAAAGATGTATGAACAACATGCAAATTAAAACATCTATGTGAATTTCTTATGTATGATCTCAACTCAGATATAATGTAAATCGTACCACAAAAAATCAAAACTGTTAACATCCCTTAGGTCATTATGTAAGAAATGCAAGAGACTATGTAACTGTGACCATGTACAACAGGGAAGCTATAAATGCCCATATATTTAAATGAAAAACACGATTAAAGACGGGTTAAAAAAGATAATGTAGGAGTTCAGCACACCCCAGAAGGAAACAAAACCATTCTCCATAGAGACACTCGGGAACTGAGAGGGCAGTGGATACCTGGAACAGACTTCCAAGAGAGGCTACAGGAACCTGAACTGTCCCCGAATCCAAGCAGCCTGCCTGGGAGAAAGAAAAGTGGGATCAGCATGATCTCAGGAATGATACAGTCAGGGACACAAGCTGCTTCCCTGCTCAAGGAGGTTTACAGTCTAAGGGAATTGGATTTAGCTCAGCCTCTCTCGGAAGCTCAAGGTGAGCTACATTCAGGTACAGTAGGTATTTTCCTGTCTAAGTCTGTACCTGAGGTGATGGAGGTTAAGGTCACGATGGGCAGCAGTGGAGCTCACAGGCTGACCTTCCCGGTCCCCAGCCTGCTGCTCTGTCCATTGCCAGCATTAGTCCCTCTCACTAAACAGGTCCTGATTAGCAGGTATGACACCACTAGAGTCGCCTAGACTTCCCGATCAAAATGAACACTGAGCACCTGTTGCACACAGACTCTGCTCGACGTGCACCGAGGTTTAGGAGTATACGTACAGAAACCTGCCGCTGCCCTGCACACAGGAAAGATCACAGCAAACACCTGTAGTAGCCCCATGTCCCCACCCAGTAGTGCCGTACCTCTAGGAATTTGCAAAATAAACCAGAAAAGTAGGAAGCATTTCAGGGGCAAAGCTGGACAGTTACTTTGACATATGCCCATAGCCTAGACCCAGTTAAGCAGCAGAAAGGACCCCCTCCCTCGCCCTGCCTGTGCAGAAGTGACAGGGAAATTGTCATATCAGGTATCTGAAAAAGAAAAAAAAAAAACGTTCCCGGATTTCAAAACAGACAAATGAGTAATCCCTCACATCAAAAGAAACCCTTCCGCTGGGTCTCCAGTTCCATTAAACGCGTGCACTTTCCACTACAATTATTATCGCGGGTAAATAAACGCCAAAAGATTGCACTACACACATACGGTTATCAGAGCTTCCCTGTACAACAAACAATCCGTTATTTAACTAACGTGCAAGGCTGAACTTCTTGTTATTAAACTGTTAAATATCAGGAAAAAACCCCTTCGCTTACTACTTTTCCGATCGTCAAGCCGGAGGACAAGGTACCGCGCCCTCCGTTATAAAGTAACAGTGTGAGCGCGTTTCCTTTTATACGTACGAAAAAGCAGTTGTTTCTTTTACACTAGTACTAATCCAGTCTTTGTAATTAGGTATGTTAGGAATAATATGGCTACATGCTCCTTCTGTTACCTACAGAAAACACTTAGGCATACAAACTTGCCCGTTTCCCTCCTTTAACATTCAGGGCACCAGCAGAACTCAGCTCCTCACCAATCTTCTATCTTGTAGGAGTTTAAAGAAACTTGCAGTCTGGAGGGAGAAGAGAGCTTCCTGGGCTGCATCCGACTCAGAGGACAGCTGTAGGAATCATAAGCATCTAGAGACAGGATCCTGGAAAAAGAGACATCGGATCCAATGGGTGCATTGAAAAGAAGGGGTAAAAGGTACCTGTCTGATAGTTTTGTGACCCCCCTCCTCCTCCTCCTTCTCCCCCCGTCCTCAAACACACCTCGGAGATCCTGCCACTCAGCCGCCCAGTGAGCTCCCCAGGATGCAGGGGCGCTTTTGTACACCGATCTCCCTCACATGGTCTGATTTTTAGATAATCTACTGCCAAAGAGCTCTTTAAGAATTTTTTGCGTCACTTTAAGCCAAATAAACTTTGTGTTTCACCAGGGCTTACAGCTCAGGTTTCCTTCTAGGGGTGGGTGGGAACATTTCAGCAGCTGTCTGGCTGGGATCGGGGGATGTTCAAATGTTATTTTTGGATTGACCTTTTCAGTAGTAGTCAAGGCAAGTTACATTCAGGTGTTCCCCCGTCCTACGAGGACTTAAGTTTGTACCTGAGGCAATGCAAGATGAAGTGACTTGCACAAGGAGTGAGATTTGAAGCCTTGCTTCGCCGGTTCTCCGCCTGCTGCCTTAACCACTATTTCATCCGTTTAACTCCTGTTAACAATTACAACCATTTCTCACCAGAAATTATGACAATATTGATCTCATTTGTTAAAAAAAACAAGAAGATAACTTATGGTTAGATATGGTTTTCATCCATCTGCATATCTAATAATAACACAAGCCCCACACACAGTTCGTTTCTGAACTACAGTATAAGAAGAGACTTTGTTAACTTTCAGATTTAAAAATATGTCGTAGGTAAAACAGAAGAGATTAGAGTGTGTATGAAATGAGCCAGAGCTCTGCAGAAATAAAGTTCACTGTTGGGGTCGAGTCCCTGTAGCAGGGCTGGGAGAGGTCGGGGAATCCCAGTAGCAGATTTATGAGCTTGTAGAAGAGGTGGGAGGATGAATGTGCGTATCCCATGAGGAGGGAATGCACACTCATAGCGGGATTGGGTGAGGGAGGGGTGCACCTGTAGCAGAGGGGGGGGGGGTGGTAGCAGGTTAGGAGACAATATGTGTGTACCAGTAGAGCACGGATGAGGGGCGAGGATAGAGAGTGTGCGCCTCCATAGTAAAGTAAACGAGAGAAGTTAGCAAGGTTAAGGGCTCTATGGATCTGCGCTTTCATCCTAGCAGAGAATCTCGTTGGTGTATTGTCAGCGCCACCTGGTGGGGAGCCGCGGGCACTGCAGGCAGTAGGTCTGTCTTCACACCACCCCGAGGACCATCTTAAATAAAGTAATGTGGTGCCTTAGTCCAAATTGTATTTTAATTTGTACCTGGAGGAAACTACGTCTCAGACAAAAAAAAATCACACACATATTAAATTAGGTCAATAAAAATATATCATCTATATTTCTACTATGAGGACTTCAGTTTGGAGATAGCCAAAATGAGCACAATACTGGAAGAATCAGACCTATGTTACTTTATGTTTATGTTTATTTACCTCCTACAGGGTTACTCACGCATGAAAATATGTATTTATTTATTTTTTTTACTGAACTTGATCTTGCAGATACACATTTTACAGAATGTGAACGTTTATAAACCAGAAAAAAGTTAAGGCAGCTTAGCTCTGTCCTTACATCCCATGTTCTTACTGTGCACCTGCTTTTGCAATGTGTGTGTTGTTAAAGGCTAACATTGCATATAACTTGCAAAAAGCTGTTCTTTGAAAACATTGTAGAAAACTCTCTCTTCACTTCTGTATGTTACTACACTGTGCACATGGTAAAGGAATAATGGACCAACATTTTTACAGCCATGAAATGGTTTCTAAGGGCATGCCATTATTTTGGTCCTTTTCTAACTGGACCTCAGACTAATTCAGGGAACGAGGAATGCACTGGGATCTCTTCATGGAAAAGACTAGGAAACCAACATTTCAGCCAAAAGAAATCTGCTAACTGATTTTGAGTGCTATGACAAATACTGTACAAAACTGTACTCATTATGCAGGTGTATGTGGTGTTTGACAGACATTATAACAGCTCACCTCTACTTCCCGACATTTACAATTTATTCAGACAGACAAGGCATATAGGGCCTTTAAATTGAAGTGAGGCCTAATTAGAACCTGTAGGGGAGAGAAAGAAAGGAATATTGGATTTAGATCACACTTTTTTCAAAAATAGCTCAAGGCGAGTTACATTCAGATGCAGTAGGTGTTCTCCTATCCATTGGAGGGTGTACAGTAGAAGTTCATACATGAGGCAATGAAGGGTTAAGTGACTTGCCCAAGACCAAAAGGAGCAGCAGTGGGACTTCAACCCTAGATTCCCTGGTGCTTAGCCCACCGCACTAGCAATAATTAGGCTGCTCCTAAGAAAAGGACGAAGTCAAAAAACCACATGTGGCTTCTAAAAATGCCCTCAAAGAGGTCCATTAAAACATAAGAATTGACATACTGTATGAGACCAAACACCTATCAAGCTGATATCCTGATTCCAGCAGTGGCCAATCCAGGTCACAAGTACCTGGCTAGAGTCCATGCAACTTACCCTAAGAGACAAGCAGTGGGTTTCCCAAGTCTCCCTTAATAAGTCTATTGATTTTTTTTCTTCTGGAACTTGTCCAAATCTTTCTTAAACCCAACTATGCTAACTGCTTTTACCATATCCTTCAGCAATGAGCTCCAAAGCTTAATTAAGCACTGAATGAAGAAATACTTTCTCCAGTTCATTTTAAATATATTATACTGTAGCTTCATGACTTGTCCGTTGGTCTGGTTCACTTTTTCAAAAAGCAAGAAATTGATGAAAGCTTGCCTGTTCCCTCCACTCTGGATTTCAGAGACCTCTCTCATGTCTTCCCTCAGCCACCTTCTTTTCCAAGCTGAAGAGCCCTAACCTCTCTAACCTTTCCTCACAGGAGAGCCATTCCAACCCTTTTAGAATTTTGCTCACCCTTCTCTGTACCTTTGCTAATTCTACACACCATAGAGCAATACAGAGGCATTAGGATATTCTTTGTTTTATTCTCTATTTCTTTCCAAATGAATTCCAAACATTCTGTTAGCTTTTTTGGCTGTTGCCACACTCTAAGCATTAGATTTCAACATTTTGTCCACAATAACTCCTAGATCCTTTTGCTGGCTGGTGACTCCTAATCTGAAATCTGGCATCATGTAAAGCACAGTTACTTACCTGTAACAGGTGATCTCTGGGAACAGCAGGAATTAGTCATCACATATGGGTACGTCGGTACCGACGGAGCCTGAGCGGGAAAGCTCCCCAGCTTTTCAAATGAAAAGCTTTTGGGGCCTCCCACTGCACATGCGCGCTGCCTTCCCGCCTTCCTGACCAGCTCTCCTCAGTTCGAGTTTAAAGCTGAGACAATAGAGAGAGAGGACAGGAAGATAGAGGAATAGAGAGACAACTCCTAGGGGAGGTGGGTGGGTTGTGATGACTAATTCCTGCTGTTCCCAGAGATCACCTGTTACAGGTAAGTAACTGTGCTATCTCTAGGAACAAGCAGGAATAAGTCATCACATATGGGGACTCCCTAGCTGAGATGCCTGGGAGATCCCCCTCCAAGGGTAACCATCTTCGGATGGATCTCAGGCATCCATTCTGGGAAGGTGGGCAGGAGTTGTTTAAGTATGGAACAGGTGTTTGAGGACAGCCTGACCAAACAAGGCATCCCGGCGGGAGTCCTTGTCCAAGCAGTAATGGGCTGTGAAGGTATGTACCGAGGCCCAAGTGGCTGCTCGACAGATCTGATCTATGGATACAGAGTGGAGATGAGCCATAGAAATGGCCATGGCTCTCACATTGTGAGCTGTGACATGGCCCTCCAGAGATATGTTCTTACTCTGGTAAGCAAAGGAAATACACTGAGCAATCCAGTTGGAAAGTGTGCGTTTGGTGACTGGAAGTCCCAAATGAGAAGGATCAAAAGCCACGAAAAGCTGAGAAGACTTTCGATGTGGCTGAGTTCGATTGAGGTAAAAGGCGAGAGCTCTTTTACAGTCAAGAGTATGAAGGTTCCTCTCTGCACTGGATGCATGAGGAGCCGGAAAAAAGACAGGTAGATATACCTCTTGATTAAGATGAAAAGGCGAGACCACTTTAGGCATAAAGTGGGGATTCGTCCTAAGGACCACCTTATCATGATGAAATCTGGTATAAGGTGGATTTGCCACCAAAGCCTGCAGTTCACTGATGCGGCGAGCCGAAGTGACCGCAATAAGGAAAAGGACCTTCCAAGAAAGAAATTTCAGGGAGGTAGATACCAATGGCTCAAAGGGTGGCTTCATAAGTTGACCCAGAACTAAATTCAAGTCCCATGCTACCGGAGGAGGCCGGATGGGAGGCTTAGTGAGGGTTAGGCCTCTCATGAATCTTGCAATAAGAGGATGAGAGGAAACAGATTGTCCATTTATAGGTTTTAAGGATGCTGTAATAGCACTTAAATGGACTCGTACTGAATTCGTCTTGAGGCCTGCATTGGAAAGATGCAGGAGATAGTCTAGTAGAGAATTCAAAGGAAGTGCCAGAGGGTCAAGACCCTGTTGAGCACACCAAATGGAAAAACGTTTCCATTTGAAAGCATAGGAACGCCTGGTAGAGGGTTTCCTAGAGGCATAAAGGATATCTTTCACTGGTTGAGAAAGATTAAACTCTTGAAGGCTTAAGCCTTCAGTAACCAAGCTCGGAGATGTAGGGACTTGGGGTTTGGATGCCACAAAGTCCCCTGCTCCTGAGACAGAAGGTCTGGTGCAGCTCCCAGGTCCAGGGAGGAGCCCTGGGAGAGCTGTAGAAGGAGAGGGAACCACACTTGGCGTGGCCAGCGTGGAGCAATGAGGATCATGGATCCGTGATCCCTCTGAATTTTGAACAGAGTCTTGGGAATCAAAGGAATGGGTGGAAAAGCGTACAGGAACTCCTGACCCCAATGCAGGAGAAAGGCATCGTTGGCCTGAGCTCCCTGACACGGAGTCCTGGAACAGAACCGGGGAAGTTTGGCATTCCACGGACTTGCAAAGAGGTCCATGTCCGGGGTCCCCCATTCCTGAAAGATTCTGCGTATCTGGTCCATATGTAGGGACCATTCGTGTGGAAGCAGAACTCGGCTGAGTCTGTCTGCCCGAGAGTTTTGAACTCCTGGAAGATATACTGCCAGAAGATGAATTTGGTGCTCTCTGGCGAAGGCCCATAATCTGAGAGCTTCGTTGCAAAGCGACAGAGAGCCCGTCCCTCCTTGTTTGTTGATATAAAACATGGCCACCTGATTGTCTGTCTGAACTAGGACAGTTAGGTTGGCAAGGAGGGTATGGAAGACTGTGAGGGCAAGGAAGATTGCTCGCAGTTCCAGAAGATTGATATGAAGGGTGGTCTCTTGGGGAGACCAGATTCCCTGAGTGGAGAGATGTTGAAGATGAGCTCCCCACCCTGTTTGGGAGGCATCTGTTGTGAGGGTTGCTTGGGGCAACGAAGGTTGGAAGGGGATCCCCAACAACAGATTTTTGGAGGATGTCCACCACTGGAGAGACCAAAACAGACGTTTTGAGGTGAGTACCTGGTCTGACAGCAGTCCCGATGCTTGAGACCACTGGGTGGCCAATGTCCATTGAGCTGCTCTCATATGGAGACGAGCATAGGGCACCACATGAACCGTGGAGGCCATGTGGCCCAGAAGTTGCAGCATTTCTCTGGCTGACAAGTGACTTCTGGACTGAGCTTGGTAGGCCAAGCTTATTAGCCTTTGGCCTCGGACCAGAGGGAGGTAGGCCCTTGCAGTGGTGGAGTCCAATTGGGCCCCTATGAATTCCAGAGACTGAGTAGGGATGAGTTGGGATTTGGGAATGTTTATCACAAGTCCCAGATATTGAAGAATACGCCTTGTGCGGTCCAGAGAAATCTGGGCTTCTGACTGAGATGGAGCTCGGATGAGCCAGTCGTCCAGATATGGGAAGACAAAGATTCCCATGCCTCTGAGAAATGCGGCTACGACTGCCATGCATTTTGTGAAGACTCTTGGAGCAGAGGCCAGACCGAAGGGTAGTACTCTGTACTGGAAATGTTTTCCCTGGAACAGAAATCTTAGATACTTTCTGTGGGATGGATGGATGAGTATATGAGTGTACGCATCCTTGAGATCTAGAGAACAAAGCCAATCTTGACTGTGAAGGTATGGAAGGAGAAGGCCCAGAGAGAGCATTTTGAATTTCTCCTTGAATAGAAACCTGTTCAATTCTCTCAGATCTAGGATAGGTCTGAAGCCCCCTGTCTTCTTTGTTATGAGAAAGTAAGGGGAGTAGAAACCTAACCCCTGTTGTGGAGGAGGAACCTCCTCTATTGCCCCTTGGGCAAGAAGAGAAGAGACTTCCTGACCTAACAGGGTCAGAAGAGATGGGGGAGAACTGAATTGCCTCACCATGGTATGGGGAGGAAGGCTGGAGAAATGAAGCTTGTAGCCTTCTCGGATAATAGAGAGGGTCCATTGCTCTGATGTTATTTGCTCCCATCTGGGAGCAAAGTGAGCTAGCCTTCCAGGAATGGTGAGGGGCTCTGGCTGTGCTAGAGCCAGAAACGGCAAGTTCTCGAGAGGGAAGTCAAAACCCCTGAGGGGGTTGAGCCTGCTGGGATGTAGCAGACACTGCAGGCTTTGACTTTACCTGCTTAGAATGTTGACGCTTAGCCGCAAGGCGAGGCTGAGCAGATTGCTGGCCAGCATTTGTGGGAAATCTGGTCTTTTTATAATAAGGCCTTTTAAAAGGCTTCTTTTTGGTAGGGGTAGAAGTAGACTTGGAAAGTCTATCTAGAGTGGCATTTTCTGCATCCATTTGAGCAGCTTTAATCTGCCAGTCTTCCCCAAATAAGTTCTCACCGGTACAGGGCAGATTCCTGAGGCCTTCTACAACCCAGGGTTCTAGGTTAGAAGCCTGGAGCCAAGCGAGACGTCGGGCTGCAATAGCAATTCCCGAAGCTCTGCCTGCAACCTCGAAGGAATCAAAGGCTGCCCTGTTGGAGAACTTGGAGACCTCTGAAAGTTGTGTCACCATAGAAAAGAAGTCCGCCCTTTGATCATCAGGGATAAAGGGGGCAAAATTCTGTATTTGTAGGGCAAGTTGCCCAAGATACATGCCCATATAAAGGCTATAAGAGTTGATCCTGGCTATAAGCATACTAGCCTGGAACATCTTTCTTCCAAAAGAGTCTAGGTTCTTACATTCTCGCCCTGGAGGGGTAGAAGAATGCCTCTTAGGACTCTTTATTTTCTTCATAGCAGACTTCACCACAATGGAGTGGTGAGGCAGTTGAGTTTTTTGGAACCCAGGTGAAGGAGGGACCCGATACATGGTGTCCAACCTGCGGGAATGGGGAGACAGTGTTAAAGGAGTCTCCCACAAATCCATCAAGTGTTCTTGAAGGATTTCATGGACAGGCAGAGTGACTGCCTCTTTAGGAGCTTTTGAGTATCCTAAAATGTCCAATTTTTTTGATCTGGGTTCTCTTTCAGAAGATGTAGTAATAGAAAGTGCTTTAGCTACATCAAGAATGAAATCCTGAAAGGATAAATCCTCTGGAGGAGACATCCTCCTCTTGGGAGAAGAGGGCTCCTCAGGAAGAGTAAGCTCAGCAGAGTCATCAGAGGAATTAAATTCATCAGAAGAATCTGAGTACTCTTTCTGTGCTTCCAATGTACGATACGCATACCGATCGGTATCGACATCGGGCGTATCGGGCATGGGATCGGTACCGGGCGAAAGCCGGAATCCGCCATGTGAAAACCGATCGACGTTTAGAAGTCGATGGTCTGGGTTCCGGTGTAGATACCGAAACCGGGGTCAGTACCGATGAAATCGGTACCGAGGGCGTCGCAGCCTTAATGAAGGCCAGTACGGCCTGCTGCATGGTCTGGACAGTACTGCCCATAGACGCCACTACTGCCTGGATGTCGGTACCGGTATGGGCCGGTACCCCAGAGCAGTCCAACAGGTGATCTGTCGAGGCCGTGCCATCGATGTCAACCTGTGACCCCATGATTGCTTTGGAGGCCGGAACCTCCCGCCGGGGTTTTTTGGCCTGGGCAGAATCCTCGAACTCAGAACTGAGAGCCTCTCGATCTTTAGAAAGAGATTTGCTTTTAGAGGATTTGCCCACAGAAGTTTTGGTTACCTGAGATCCATCCGGAGAGGAAGACCTGGATGACTGTGATGCTTCTGAAGGAAACAGCACATGGAGCTTGTTAGCCCGGTTCTGCAAACCACGTTTAGACATCTGGGTGCAGGATGGGCAGTCCGGTATGGAGTGCTCAGGTCCCAAACATTTGAGACACCATTCATGGGTGTCTGTGACAGAAATAACAGCACTGCATTTGGTACATTTTTTGAAACCAGGGACTGGCTTCTCCATGAGGAGAAATTGTGTAGGCCTTAAGGCCTAACACCGAGTACCAAGCTGTGCTGAAGAAAAATAAAAAAGTCTTTTTTCTTTTTTTTTTTATAATATAGAAAGAAAGAAAGACCGGCGATACCGGTTTCGGTATGGGGAAGGCAGGTACGCGGTCTAAAGAAACAAACAAAGTAACAAATTCTTCAGCGGTGACAGGAACATGACCTGCTGGCTCCGCGGAAAAAGAAGAACTGAGGAGAGCTGGTCAGGAAGGCGGGAAGGCAGCGCGCATGTGCAGTGGGAGGCCCCAAAAGCTTTTCATTTGAAAAGCTGGGGAGCTTTCCCGCTCAGGCTCCGTCGGTACCGACGTACCCATATGTGATGACTTATTCCTGCTTGTTCCTAGAGATCTATAATGTGGGCTATTCTTCTGCATGACTTTGCACTTGTTCGCATTAAACTTCATCTGCTATTTGGATGCCCAGTCTTCCAGTCTAGTAAGGTTACTTACCTGTAACAGGGGTTCTCTGTGGACAGCAGGATAAGTCAGCCACACCTGGTGACATCCTTTGGGCGGCACCATAGGTACGGAAGTGCTCTCCAGAGCTCAGAAACCTTTCCGAGCATGCCCAGGTAGCCCACCTCACCGGCCCGCCCCTAGCCCAGCCAGTATGTTCCTAGCTAGGTTTTCCCGGCTAGGGGCGAGCTCCTTCAACTGACCTCCTCCAGGGAGGTGGGCGGGATTGTGAGGCTGACATATCCTGCTCTCCAAGGAGAACCCCTGTTACAGGTAAGTAACCTTGCTTTCTCCATGGACCAGCAGGATTGCATCAGCCACATCTGGTGTCTCCCTAGCTGCACAGGTGCTAACTGAAGTGGAGGAGGGAGGCGTGAGGACAAAGGCTGTCGAGCCATCGAGTCTGGGCATATTGTTTAATGATAATGATAGATATAACAAGTGCAGCAGTGCAATAAGTGAGTACAAGGTGCATATTAGTGCAATGGCAATATGGCAACAGTGACATAGTGCAGCAACAACATGGTGCAATAAACTTTGTACAGTGCAACAGTACAGTAACAAGTGCAACATTAGCAGTACAGTCCTGAGGTGCAATGTAGCTGTGCAGAACATAGCCCTGTAAACCTGTTCATGGGAGGCACGGGGCGGCCGTAGCTCCTTCCACCACGGTGGCAAGTACTGCTCTGCCCATGGCGCAGTCTTCCCCGATCAGAGGTCGAGACAGTAGTGCTTCTGGAAGGTGTGCGGTGAAGACCACGTGGCAGCTTTGCAGATGTTGGCAAGTGGAACGGAGCTTAAGTTGGCAAGGGAGGTGGCCAATGCTCTGCGCCTGTTCGCCAGTCAGGTCAAGGCAGAAAGACACAGGCAGCCACCCAGTGGGAAAGGGTCCTCTTCATGATGGGCTTCCCAGGCCTGTTTGGGTCGAAGGAGACAAAAAGCTGGCCGCCCTTCCGCATGGGTTTTGTCCTGTGGAGGTAGATCCAGAAGGCCCGGAGACAGTCCAAGGTGTGTAGGCGTCGTTCCTCTGTTGACGAATGAGGCTCCGGAAAGAAAGAAGGGAGCTCGATGGACTGATTGTCATGGAACGCAGATGGTACCTTAGGGACAAATCTAGGGTTTGTCCGCAGGGATGTGCGGTCAATAAGGGGAAGGATGGAGTTGAGGGAGTACATCCAGAACTTCTCCTTGACGATGAATTTGTTCATTCTGCATAGATCTAGGATGGGCCGCATCCCGCCCAACCTTTTCGGAATGAGGAAGTATCTGGAGTAGAATCCAGAGTTGATCTCGGTAGGTGGTACCTCCTCTATAGCATGGTATGCGAGGAGATCAGTTCCATGGCCATGGGGAGTTGTAGGTGTGGAGGCGTTTCACTGGTTGGTTTGTTGCGCTGGCAAGGCAGTGCAAAAAAACTTATGCGGTATCCCTCGTGAATGACTTGCAGGACCCAGGCGTCTGTAGAACTTGTGACAGGCAGCCCCTTATCCGGGTGGGCACCTGCAAGTACCTGTCAAAAAGAGGAGCCGCCTTTGCCCCCTGGTACGTTGATGCCCTTTTTCTGTTTGCGGTCCCTCTGGGGCTGTCACTAGTGGGGGGATCCCTGGTAAGAGTTGGCTTTGTATCTGGGACCCTGCCACTTTCGGTTGGGAGGGTATCTTTTGTTGTAACTGTAGTTGTTGGAACTGTAGTGGGGCTTACATTGGTAATTGCCTTTTTGAGTGCTGCTGCAGCGTTCAAAGCCATCCTCCGCCAGGGTCTGCAGGGTAGTGCAGTGTTCCTTCATGTCGTTTACAGTGTCAGTGACCTTTTCCCCAAAGACTGACTCGCCCAAACAGGGGGCGTCAGCAACCCTGTCGTGTGTGTCGTCGCGTAGGCCGGACGTTCTTAGCGATGCCCACCGCCTGGCGGAGATTGCCGTGCCTGCGGTCCTCACAGATGTGTCGAAGGAGTCAAAGGCTGTGCTAACCAGGTGTTTGTTGCATTACGACATGTCTGTGAGCGTGCTTGAAAGTGATGCTTGCGATTCCTTAGGGAGGGATGGGATTGCGTTTTTGATGTTCGCCATGCAGGCATCCTGGAAAAGGACGTGCTGGAACTGGTGCGCCGTGATCCTGGCACAGAGCATGGCCCTTTGGAAGACTTTCTTGCCTATGTCATCAAGGAGCTTCTGGTCTCGACCAGGCAGGTTGTTGGCTTGGGTGCGAGAGGACTTGATTCTCTTCAGAGCTGAGGAGACAACGATGGATTGGTGTGCAAGCTGCGGTTTCGTGAACCCTGGTATAGGCTGGACTTGATATTTGGAGTCCAATCTTCTGGAGAATGGGTGGCCTGAGACAGGGGTCTGCCATATTCTCAGATAGTCATCTCGCAGTTTGTGGTGTATAGGCAGCACAAAGGAGGGCTTAGGGGAGGCGAGGTACTTCAGAACCTCCGGATCTGGTTCGTCTGTTGTGTCTGAAGTTGTTAGGGCCAAAGTGTTCGCAATCCTCCTCAAGAACTTGGAGTAGGTAAGGTCCTCCGGAGGGGGCTGTGAGCCTTCCAGTTCCAGGGATTGTCTGTTCTCGGAGGTGGTATGGTCGTTGGATGCAGAGCCGACCACGGCTTCGATGTCCTGCTCCTCAGTGGTGCTATCCGGAGACAGGTTGACCGGAGATCCCCATGTCGGCGTGGGCTGCGGAGCATGGTCTGGTGTACCTCGTAGAGCTGATCTGGAGCGTGATCTGGTTGAAGAGACCGGCTGAGGTGTTTTCTGCTGTACCAGTTAGGTGAGCAGTTTCAGGATGGCAGAGGAGTTATCAGCGGCGTGGCTGCAGGATTTCCCTTGTCTGCTCCTGCTAGTGTTGGAAGAGTTGGAGCGCTTCCTGTGTTTCTTGTTCCTGCTGGTGTTGTTGTGTTGCAGGGAGGCGTGGCGGCACTCTGCGTAGTGTCTCTTACGCTGAGCCAGTCGGGAGCTGGAAGCAGTGCTGCTCGAGGAGTGCCTGTCAGTTCTGCCCCGATCGCTGTGGTGGCTGCCGTGTCCGTCGTCCCTCTTGTTGCTGCCCCCGTGAGACTGGTGCTTTTCCTGCCTGTGTCTCTGGCACCAATGGGCTGCCTCACTGTTGGCACCATGGGTGCTTGGGGGCAGCTGTGTGGCACTGAGAAGAGGAGCCAGAGCATGGGCAGAGCTTCCTATGTCAGCGTGATGACGTTTGGAGCCGTTTCCCGGCAAACCTGCTGGTCCATGGAGAACACAAGATCCTCCTCACAATGCACATGCAATTTAACAACCTTGAATAATTTGGTGCCATTTGCAAATCTGAAGGCCTCACCCATTCCCATTTACAGATCATTTATAAATGAACATCCTTCCTTCCCAGAGAATGGATCAGGCTGGATTTAAATCTGGCAAGAGAGAAAAAACAGCATATGTGTTCAGGGAAACTATTGCAGGTGTTTGACACAGAAAAATAGAAGACAGGAAATGGAGATTTAAAAGTGAAGCAAACAGATTTCATGGTGTTCTCACCTGGATTTCTTAGAAGAGGGGTGACAATGAGGAGGAATCCCTGAACACTATCCATTTGTTGTTATTTAACTGAGATTTTGTTAAACTTAGATTAGTTATATAACATTGTCAAGACAGTTTCTGTCCTTATATAAAAGTGCTTGGAGACTGTATCCAAAGAGCACAGCAAGTTAAACCAACATAACCAAGAACTAAGAAAAATATGCAAATTTCATTTTTCCATTTTTATCAACCTTAATTCAATCACCTCTCACTTGGTTTGCAGCTTGTTGTGCTCTGAGGGCTTGTGTGCATTAGTGATGCTGAGGGCTAAGCTATCGGTAGCATAACTACTGGCAGGGTCTCTCAAGATAGACAGGTCTCAGCTGACGTAACAGATTAAGACAAACCCCCCCATCTGGGCAGCAGTGGATCACATTTCTGTGACAATGGCAACAACACTAACATTACCTGTGTGGAAGAATGGCTTGGCAATCTACTTGAGTATCTTGCCACAAAAACCCAATGGATAGTCGCAACAAAATAAATTGCTGGAAGATGAGACTCACAGGTTGCATAAGATATGCCATACTGGATCAGACCAAGGTCCATGAAGCCCAATATCCTGCTTCCAACAGTGGCTAATCTAGGTCACAAGTACTTAGCAGTTTCCCCAAAAGACACAGGTTCCACAATGCTTGTATTGGGGCAAGCAGTGGATTTCCCGGGTCCCCTTTAATAATGGTTTATGGACCTTTTCTCCAGGAACTTGTCAAAACCTTACACTAACAGCTTTTACTACATTCCTCAGATAACAAATTCCAGAGTTTGATTACACATTAAGTGAAAAAATATTTTCTCTTATTAGTCTTAAATAGGTTATCTGTAGCTTCATTGCATGTCCCCTATTCTTTCTATATTTTGATAACAAAGAATCACTCTACGTTTATCCATTCCACTCCATTCATTAATTTATAGACCTCTATCATATCTCCCCTCAGCCATCTCTTTTCCAGGTTGAAGAGCCCTAACCTTTTTAGCAACTCTTCATAGATGTATCCTTCCATCCCCTTTACTATTTTAGTGGCTCTTCTCTGTACCTTTTATAATAAAGCTATATCCTTTTTAAGATACAGCGACCAGAATTGCACACAACATTCAAGGTGTGGTCACCGTATACAGAAGCATTATAATATCCTTTGTTTTATTCTCCATTACTTTCCTTATGATTCCTGTCATTCTATTTGCTTTCTTGGATGCCACTGCACACTGGGCAGAGGGTTTCAACATATTATCCACGATGACGCCTAAATCTTTTTCCTGGGTGGTGGTTCCTAATATGGAACCTTGCATTGTGTAACCATAGCTTGGGTTGTTCTTTCTTAGATGCATAACTTTGAACTTGTACACATTAAATTTCATCTGCCATTTGGATGCCCAGTCTTCCAATTTATCAAGGTCATTTTGCAAATTTGATTACCTCACTTGTTATTCCCATTTCCAGGTTATTTACAAATATGTTAAAAATCAGTGGACCCAGCAGAAATCCATGGGCTACTCCACTATTCACTTTTCTCCATTGGGAAAACTGGCCATTTAGCCCTACCCTCTGTTTTCTATCTTTTAACCAGTTCCTGATTCACAATAGTACACTGCCTCCTATCCCATGACATTTTAATTTCACCAAGAGTCTCTCATGAGGGACCTTGTCAAAGACTTTCTGAAAATCCAGATACACTATATCAACCGACTTACCTTTGCCTACCTGTTTATTCACACTTTCAAAACAACATAACAGATTAGTAAGACAAGACCTTCCTTGGCTAAAGTCATGTTGGCTGTCTTCCATTAAGCCATGACTATCTACATGTTCAGTAATTTTTATTCTTTATAATGGTTTCTACCATTTTTCCCGGTACTGACGTCAGGCTCACCAGTCTGTAAGTTTCCCAGATCACCCCTGGAATCCTTTTTAAAAATTGGCATTACATTGGCCATCCTCCAATCTTCAGGTATTACAGATGATTTTAATGATAGTTCACAGATTACTAATAGTAGGTCTGAAATCTCATATTTCAGTTCTTTCAACATCCTTGGATGACTACCATCAAGTCCAGGTGATTTGCTACTTTTCAGTTTATCAAATAGTTGTAATACATCTTCCCGGTGTATTGATATTTCTTTAAATTCTTCTGCAGCATCACCTTTAAATACTATTTCAGTCATGTGTAACATCCCTACATCTTCCTCAGTTAAGACCAAGGCAAAGAATTCATTCAGTCTCTCCGCTATGGCCTTGTCCCTTCTTAGTGTCCCTTTTCCCCCTCTATCATCTAATGGTCCAACTGACGCTCACAGGTTTTTTGCTATGAATGTACTTGAAAAAATCTTTATTACACATTTTTGCTTCTACAGCTAGCTTCTTTTCAAATTCTCTCTTGCATCTAACTTGCCAGTACTTGTGTTGTTTCCAGTTTTCGTCATTTGGCTCCTTTTTCCATTTCCTGAAAGATGCTTTTTTTGGCAACAACAGCCTCTCTCACCTTACCTTTAAACCATGCTGGCAGTTTTTTGGACTTCCTTCCACTTTTCTTAAAGCATGTAATACAGCTGGTCTGGGCTTCCAAGATAGTATTTTTAAACAACACTCATGCTTGATGTAAATCTTTAACTTTTACAACTGCTCCTTTTTAGTTTTTTCTTAATTTCCTCATTTTATCATAGTCTCCCTTTTGAAAGTTAAAAAGTAGTACTGTGGATTTCCTTGTCATCCTTCCTCCATTTATTAAATCAAATGCGATCATGCTATGATCACTATTGCCAAGTGGCCCCAACACCCTTATCTCTTGCACCAGATCTTGTGTTCCACTAAGGCGGGATAGAGGTGATATGATTGAGATGTTTAAATACCTCCATGGCATAAATGTTCAGGGAGACAGCCTCTTTCAATTGAAAGCAAGTTCTGCTACGAGGGGACATGGGATGAGGGTGAAGGGAGATAGATTCAGGAGTGATATGTGGAAATATTTCTTTACGGAAAGAGTAGTGGATCCATGGAATAGTCTCCCAGTGGAGGTGGTAGAGATGAGGACAGTAACTGAATTCAAAAAAGCATGGGACCAACACAGAGGATCTCTAAAGGTAAAAAGGGGACTGTTGTAGTTGTTATGGAAGGACAGACTAGATAGGCCATGTGGTCTTTTTCTATCGTCATATTTCTATGTTTCTATCCTTCAAGGATACATTGTTCTGAACCATGCGCTCTTGGGCAACTGTCAGCTTTCCCCTATTATCTAGTTTAAAAGCTGCTCTATCTCCTTTTTAAAGGTTAATGCCAGCAGCCTGGTTCCATCCCTTCGGAAAAATCCCTTCTTTCCCCAGAATGTTGCCCATTTCCTAACAAATCCAAAACCTTCTTCCTTGCACCATAGTCTCATCCACTCATTGAGACTCCGGAGCTCTGCCTGCCTTGTGGTTCCTGCGCATGGAACAGGAAGTATTTCAGAGAATTCTACCCTGGAAGTTCTGGATTTCAACTTCCTACCTAAAAGCCTATGACTACTGGGGATGAGTTGAAGACTTTTCAGAGTAAAGCCAGCATTTATGATGTAGTTGGATCAAAGCCCGGGGGACATCTGACTTCTGATGTAGCTGTGCATGAAATGAAAGTCAGAAGCTGCAAAGATGCCTTACGTATTGGGAGATGGAACATACAAAGCATGAACCAAGGGAAGTTGGAGGTGGTCAAGAATGAAATGGAATGTGTACAACTTGATCAGTTGCATGTCAGCAAACTGAAATGGACTGGCATTATGCACTTTGCAGTTGATGATCACATGGTAAACTATGCTGGAAATGAAAGATAAAGATGAAAGGATGTTGCATTTATAATTAAGAGGAAACTTGCAAAAACTGTAATGAGTGAACACTTAATTTCTATTCATCTACGGGGAATGCCCATCAGCACAACTATTATTCAGGCATATGCACCAACAACACCTGCAGAAGATAAAAAGTGGATAGGTTCTCTGAACAAGTACAAGCTGAAATTGACAGGATATGCAAAATAGGACATCTTCAGTCATGAGTGACTGGAACGCAAAAGTTGGCAACAAAGAAGGTGGCAAAGTGGTTGGAAAATATGTACGGCAACAGAAATAAAGCTGGAGAAAGACAGAATTCTGCAAGACCAGCGATCTATTCATCTCAGACACCTTCTTCCAGTAACACAAGTGGTGACTGTACAAATGGACTTCACCCATGGATTATACAAAAGTCAAATTGACTACATCTGTGAAAGTCAACATTGGAAAAGTTCAACAATATCAACAAAGATAAAACCTGGAGCCACTAAGGTACAGATCACCAACTACTAGTATGCAAACTCAAGTTAAAGCTGACAAAGAGCAAGTTACTCTGATGACACCACAACACTGGCTGAAAGTAAAGACAATCTGAAACATTTACTTCTGAAGATCAATCAACATAGTCTTGAATCAATAATCAATAAAGAAACAAGTAGTCAAGACATCTGAAGACACATTGCTTTTGGCAAAATGGCTATGAAGGAGCTAGACAAGATTCTCAAGAACAGAGATGTCTCTCTCCATACAAAGATTCAACTTGTCCAAACCCATGGTATTTTTAATAACATCTTATGGATATGAAAGTTGGACAGCAAAAAAGATAAAGAGGAAGAAAATCGATGCCTTTGAATTATCATCAAAACCATACTGACCATCTTGAACATCATGCAAAACTCCACAGCAGAAGTTTTATAGGACCTAATAAACAAAGATTCAAACGATTGTCCTAGAAGGAACGCCACCAGGAACTCGATACACATGCCCAGCCAATATTCTAGGACCAGGCAAACCACATCAAAAGAGCATTCTCCCTTTCTGCACTCAGCCTATGGAATTCCCTCTCGGAAGACATCAGGACCACCATGGACAAAAAAGATTTTAGAAAAAAACTAACATTCTTATTCACCTAGCACTTCGGTAGCATTACTTAGCAAACAATGTAACTTGACCATCATCTCATCCTTACTTAGTTCCACAGCTATATTGTATATAGTTCTCATGTTATTTCCATAAGCAGCTTCACAGCTACATTGTATACAGTTTCTCATGTTATGTTTCTAATTCTCATTTTCATTAGCCTGCATGCCAACCCCTCCCCCCCATTTAACTTGTTCCTCGTTTCACTGTAAGAAATGTAAGTTGAAATGTAAACTGCTTTGTGCTTTGACGTAAGGTTATCGCGGTATAAAAATATGTTAAATAAAATAAATAAATAAATAAAAATAAATGGGACTGGAGAAGAATACTGCGCATATCATGGACTGCTTGAAAAACAAACCAGTCAATACTAGAGGAGATCAAACCTAAGCTTCCTTTAGAAGTTCAGGTGACAAGACTTCAACTTTCATACTTTGGACACATCATGCAAAGAGAGAGATCATTAGAGAAAGGCATCATGCTTGGCAAGACTGAAGGTCAAAGTAAAAGAGGAAGGCCAGCAATCAGATGGATCAATACAATAGCAGCAGCTATGGGTGCCACTCTATCAACAATGAGCTGCCTGACTGAAGACCAAACAAAGTTTAGAACTACCACCAGAGGGTTGCCATAAGTAGACACCGATTCGACTGCACTTAACAACAATTCAAATACATATAAAATTGTAACCAGAATCCCATCCCACCAATCAATGAGACAGAAAGAGCAAAACGATTCAAGTTGCTTTATCTGTCATGATACACTTAAACCATACTAGCAACCTTTGGAGGGTATTTAGATGCATCGGAAGGGCTATATCTATTTTACCCATGAGGGAGAACATAAGAAATGCTATACTGAGTTAGACCAAGGTCCATCTAGCCCAGTGTCCTGTTTCCAACAGTGGCCAATCCAGGTCACAAGTACCTGGCAGGTTCCAAAAAAGGTACATAGGTCCACAATGCTTGTCCCGGGGTAAACAGTGGATTTCCCGGGTCCTTTTTAATACAGGTTTATGGACCTTTCCTCCAGGAACTTGTCCAAACCTTTTTTAAACCCAGCTACACTAACAGCTTTTACTACATCCTCCAGTAATAAATTCCAGAGTTTGAAATGGGTAGAGTGAAAATATATTTTCTCTTATTAGTCTTAAATGGGTTACATTGTAGCTTCACTGCATGTCCCCTAGTCTCTCTGTTTTTTGATGGAGTAAATACTGATCTACATTTACCTCTATCATATCTTCCCTCAGTCGTCTCTTTTCCAAGTTGAAGAGTCCTAACCTTTTAAGCCTTTCCTCATAGGGGTATCCTTTCATCCCCTTTACCATTTTGGTGGCTCTTCTCTGAACCTTTTCTAATTCTGCTATATTCTTTTTAAGATATGGCAACCAGAATTGCACACAATATTCAAGGTGCGGTCTCACCATGAAACAATACAGAGGCATTATATCATCCTTGATTTTATGCTTCATTCCTTTCCTTATGATTCCTAGCATTCTATTTGCTTTCTTAGCCATTGCTACACACTGGGCAGAGGGTTTCAATGCATTATCCATGATGACGCCTAAATCCTTTCCCTGGGTGCTGGCTCCTAAAGGGAAACCTTGCATCATGTAACCGTAGTTTGGGTTGTTCTTTCCTAGGAGCATAAGCTATATATA
This sequence comes from Ichthyophis bannanicus, assembly GCA_033557465.1. Taxonomy (NCBI): domain Eukaryota; kingdom Metazoa; phylum Chordata; class Amphibia; order Gymnophiona; family Ichthyophiidae; genus Ichthyophis; species Ichthyophis bannanicus. The sequence continues at coordinate 153,887,266 of CM066042.1, forward strand.
AAAGGAGGCCCCTACCATGTCAAAAAGTACCATTTTCTATCTGTGCTGTGAGCATCTTCATATTGTGTATATCCCACATTCTAATCAGTCAATCAGAGAGGGAAGAAGTCACCTGCCTCCCCAAAGCCGCCAACTTCAATTTAGCTGTGCTTAAACAATGTCTATTCAGAATTCTCTGTGATTACTAGAGATTAGGCATGATTAAAATTTAGCAAAAAGATTCCCAACTCTCAGGGAATTTCCACAGTGTATCGCTATCCAATGAGCTATGTTCCCCTATATTTCCACACCGCCTGCAGAATGTATCAGTTAGAAACATAATGACAGAAAAAGACCACATGGCCTATCTAGTCTGCTCTTCCATATCAACCACTACAACAGTCCCTTTTTTCCTTTAGAGATCCTCTGTATTTGTCCCATGCTTTTTTGAATTCAGATACTGTCCTCATCTCTACCACCTCCACTGGGAGACTATTCCACAGATCCACCACGCTTTCTGTAAAGAAATATTTTCGCATATCACTCCTGAATCTATCCCCTTTCACCCTCATCCCATGTCCCCTCATAGCAGAGCTTGCTTTCAATCAAAAGAGGTTCTCCCCCTGTGCATTTATGCCACAGAGGTATTTAAACATCTCCATCATATCACCTCTATCACGCCTTTCCTCTAAGGCAGTGTTTCCCAACCCAGTCCTACGGGGCACACCGGCCAGTCAGGTTTTCGGGATATCCCTAATGACTATGCATGAGATATATATGCATTAGAGATATCCTGCCAACCTGACTGGTTTGTGGCCCTCCAGGGCTGGATTTGGAGACCCCTGCCTTACACCTCTGTCATTTAAGATTGTGAGTGGGCCAGGTGCAGATGTCCAAGACATCGAAAGAGTATATAGAATGTGACACATTCCTCCTCAATTCTCACCACCACCAAAATATTGTCTATTAGACAACTTTTTGGTGGTGGTGAGAATCGAGGAGGAATGTGTCACATTCTATATACCCTTTCGATGTCTAGGACATCTGCACCTTGCCCACTCACAATCTTAAATGACAGAGGTGTAAGGCAGGGGTCTCCAAATCCAGCCCTGGAGGGCCACAAACCAGTCAGGTTGGCAGGATATCTCTAATGCATATATATCTCATGCATAGTCATTAGGGATATCCCGAAAACCTGACTGGTCGGTGTGCCCCGTAGGACTGGGTTGGGAAACACTGCTCTAAGGTGTACATATTAAGATTCTTAAGTTACCAGGGAAAACAGGAGCATTTCCTAGGTGTCAAATACCATCTGTACATCAACCTAGCATGATTGTCTTGCATCTAAACAGGTTATAAAGGCCTTAGACGGGTCCCTTTCCATCTGCTCCCATTGTTTTCTAGATAATGGCAGTTCGGCTCCTGTTCCCATCTACACCAGTGAGCTTAGGGCAGGAGAGAAAGATCTTAAAGGTAGCAATACAAAGTAGCAGTATGCCCTGTACTAGAGTCCACTGCCTCACAAAGGTACTCTGTGGGATTTTCTCTGGATGTTTGGGCTTTACAGACTCCCTCCTCGGCCAACAAATGAGCTGAAAATAAGGATAATAGAAGGTCAGCAGAAACTCAAATTCAGATTTTAAGGATTTAAAGGAACATATTTCTCCATTTTCTATTACTGATCAATTTGCTATAGGTATATCCATTTCCACGTCCCACCTTTGGACTCCCCACCCTTCCCCTTCACCCAGGGGGAAAAAGGCCTGATCACTATTAGTGGTGAGGATAGACGGCAACTCACAACAGTCATGGAAAAGACAATGCCAACAATGCAACATATAGTCCACAAAAGGGCTTATCCCCATCTTATATGTTTGTTCTGTAGTACCAAGAAGTCCAAAGAGGGTCACTAGTCAGGGGTAACCCTACAATACTTATTCAATTTGAATTCATAATTTTGCCGGAGGAGCCCATCCATTCCAATGCTGCTCTCGCTTCTGAAGCCAAATGATGCTGCAGCAAAATTGGGTAGCCCCCGTCTTCCCTTTTTTCTTGTGGCATAGAATCACTTCCTTGCAAGTCTGGGTTTCCTATTATGCCAAAAGTCCCAACCAGTAGCAAAACTTGGAACATATAAATCTTTCAGGATGTTCCTTTTAATGATAGTGATTCTTCTCAACCAGGAGATAGATAACATTAACTATAGTGGTCATTTTGAAACCCTATTCATGTGTGGATATCCGAAAACAGCCATAGCAATATCCAAAGCACTGACAGGTTGTCAGAGACATTTTAGAAGCCAGCTCTGGGGACATCCAAATCTGAACGGGGGTGTGGCCAGGGCACAGGGCCGGCCCATCCATTAGGCAAAGTAGGTGGTCATCTAGGGTGGCATTGCCCCACCCCCACCCAGCAAAGTGGCAATTCATTGCTGTCCAGCCAATCATGCCGTTTCTCCCCCCCCCTCCCTTCCTGGCATCCATCTTCTCACCTGGGGTAGGGGGGGGGGGGCAGCATGGCAATGCCTCCACACTGCATCAGGCTTTAAAGTGTCCATGCTAGTGTGTTCATGGCCTGCTGCTCCTGTCCCCTCCAACCCATCTTTCTGTTGGAGGGGGCAGGAGCAGCAGAAAGTTGCGCTGGAGGGGTGCAGGAGCAACAGGCCACGAGTGTGCTAGTGCGGGCATTTTAAAAGCCGACAACAGCAGAGGCATTGCTGTGCTGCTCCCCCTCCCCCAGGTGAAAAGATGAATGCTGGGAAGGGGGGTGGCGGCATGAAGAGCCTGCCTAGGGCAGCAGAAATCCTTGGGCCATCGTTGCCGGGGCACCCCAGTAACTTGGATGTCCCTGCCTGAGGCCGGTTTGGGATGAGAAATCTTCAGAGGATGTAGTGAGGACAGCACAATGTCAGCAATAGCAGCAGTGGGATTTGGATCCTCGCTATCCAGGTCCTAGCCCACTACTCTAACCTTTAGGCTAGCCTAGATGTCCAGGTTCCAAAATACGGTTCTGGGAACGTCTATGTAGATATCCCTGCTCCCTGCAGACATCCATATCGGGCACATGTACATTTGTGAAAAATCATGCTTGCACCTGGATGTGCCTGTTTGTTTGTTTTTTTCTTTTAATTTAGGCATTATGGCTTAAACGATCCAGATTGCACTTGGACATCTCATCTAAAATTCCCCTCCACTTGTCTCTGTCAATCTGCAGAAACAATTCAGCTAAATACTAAATTTTCCTTGTTTCTAGCTTTTGGCAGTGTTGGAGGAGATACAACAGTATTGTTGCCTTAGGCAGAAGGTAGCAAGTCTAAAAAGAGCAATACCTTTGTTAGACCAGTGTTTTGAAAACATCAGAATCCCTGCCTCAAGCAATGCAACAAGGATAGTGCAATCGCCAGTCTTTTTAATGACAATTTTATTTACTTTAAAATTGAATATTCAATAAGGCCAATGATGTATCTTTACTTCCTGTACCAGGCTTCAGGCAACAGGTAATTACTGGGTGAGTCAATGGCAGGAAGGGGCATGCCCTATAAACAATTCTCCAGCATGAGGCTGCTGCATGATGCCACTGAAATGACTGCATAGATGCACCTGATGCCCTTCTCCAGTCTCTTGCGATGTCGTGTTTTGCAGAGGTCAAATAAATTCACACACAAAATGAGCTGTGAATACAATGTGCTTCCCGAATACAGCGTGTAACAGCTTCCCCTGTCTTGATAGTTTATTCCAGGATTGTTAAACTCCAGTCCTGGAGGGTCACAAACCAACCAGGCTGGAGTCCTCCCCCCCCCTCCCCCCACTTATTCTCTGCACCACAGACACTCAGAATACCATAGGCCCCTGTCAAATGCCAGTTTCAGGGACTATCCCAGTCTGTGAGGTAGACCTGAGGGAGCATCAGCAATTCTCAACCTGTGGGTCGCGACCCCAACAGGGGTCACCACAGGATTTAGCAGGGGTCGCCTCACTCCGCCAAGTTAAAAAAAAATTTAAAAAAGTGCACAAGTTGCTGTCGCTGCCGAGTCTGCTTCTCGGCAGCAGCAAACTCACCGACTCCAATCTTCTGCAGCTGCGGCTCCCTGCCTCTTAGGGAACCGCGGCTGAGCCTGTGAAACAGCTGCGGAGCCTTCCTGTCTCTCGACAGGCTCCGTGCAGCATTGTCCCGCTTCCAAAGGAAGTGGTAAACAACTTCCTTTGGAGATGGGACAGTGCTGCACGGAGCCCGTCGAGAGACAGGAAGGCTCCACAATGGCTTCGCAGGCACAACCGCGGTTCCCTAAGACAGGGAACCACGGCTGCAGAAGAACAGGGCAGTAGCAGGCAGACAGGGAGAGGGGAGGAGGGGGCAGGGAACCTGCAACGGCACTGACATGGAGGGAGGGAGGATGACATGGACAGAGGGGGCTGACATGGACAGGGGGAGAGACAGGGGGACATATTGGACAGACAGGGGATAAATGCTGGACAGAGGGGAGAGACAGTGCGGGTTAGGATTATAATGGGCAGATGGGGGGGCTAGGACTGGTAATGGGTTCATCAGGGAAGGCTAGGACTGGGAATGGACTGATAAGGGGGGGTTGGGACTAGTAATGGGCTGATGGGGGGCTAGCACTGGAAATGGGCTGATTAGAGGAGGCTAGGACTGGTAATGGGCTGATGGAGGGGGGGTATGACTGGTAATGGGCTGATTAGGGGAGCCTAGCACTGGTAATGGGGTTGAGGGGGGACTAGCACTGGAAATGAGCTGATGGGAGGCTAGCATTGGAAATGAGCTGATTGGGGGGGCTACGACTGGAAATGGGCTGATTAGTGGAGGCTAGGACTGGTAATGAGCTGATGGGGGGGGGGTAGGACTGGTGTTAGCCTCCCCTAATCAGCCTAGCACTGGTAATGGGGTTGAGGGGGGACTAGCACTGGAAGTGAGCTGATTGTGGGGCTTTGACTGTGAATGGGGTGATGGTGGGGAGGAGAGGATAGAGCTGCTGGCCCTGGAAGAAAACTGGGGGCTAAGGCTACAAATGGGCTGATGCAAGGGGATGGGAGAATGGAACTGGAAGGGAGTGGATTTGAGAGGGGCTGCCATGGTATTTGTACTAGAAGGGACTGGTCAGTAGGGAAGGAGGGGGACTGGAAGGGAATGGACACCAGTGGCAGTCATAGGAATGCAAGTTGACATTGGAAGGTACTGGGAGTGAGGACTGGAAAGGGGCTGATACTGGGTAGGGTTACTGGGCCTGGAAATAGGCTGATGGAAAGAAGTGAAGAATTCAAGAAATGATTACAGCGACAATGCATTAACGGTAAAGGAAGAGAGACACATTTGATTTCATCATTGGGGGTCATCACAAGTTGACCAATGGTAAAAGGGGTCACAGTACAAAAAAGGTTGAGAACCACTGCTTTAACTGATCTGGTTAGTCTTAAGATTTTTTTTACCCATCTTGAATAGGTTCTGGCAAACGTTTTCCTTTTCTGGAGATTAAATCAGACTCTGCTGTACACATTTAGCCAGATTATAGCTGGCTAAAAATCACCCAACCCCCCCCCCCCACACACACATTTTTTCCCATGCTTCAGGTAAACACACAAACATTTTGTTTTCTTAAAAGCAAGTTTGATAGCGACTGAAAGTTTTGAGTTTGAAAACTATTTCCCAGAATACTTTAATTTGGAATACTGTGAGCTATTGTAGCCTGGGCCCTTATCTATGATCCCTGGGCACAGACACTTCCTGTGGCTCTGTGAAATAATTCTCCTGCTTCCAATAAGATAGGCGAAACACGAAACACACGTCATTGTAGTGTAAGTCAGGTCACTGTAGGTAAAAAGAAATCCAGGCTACTCTAACAACTTTCCAAGCTAATAAGCTAAAGAATCAGAAATGTAAAAAAATATATAAACAAACAGTAACAGGTACATAGACCAACTCCACTCACCAAGTCTGACCTTATCCTTTCCATCAGCTGCTGTGCACAAGTTAACTTTAGTGCCCTTCACTGAAATTCATTTGACTGTGTTTTAGATGCAACAGCACAAGCTCAGATTCCATAAAAGTGCAAATGTATTAAAATAGGAACTAATTTACTGTTTCAATCACCAGGCATCAATTTTTTTTTTTTGCAATTTACTTTTATTCGATTTTTCATAACAAACTTACAACCGTATTCAACGCATTGTCAGCATTGTACCTTACCATACAGTGCCATATTTGCCAAGCATATTTTAACATATCCTATAGACTTGCTCCCAATATGTACCTCTTCCACCTATATCCTCTTTCTTTCTTCTTGCACAGCCTCCCCACCTCCTTCATATAACATTTTACCATACTTTTAACTTTTAGCCTTCTTCACCCTAATAGTGGTTATGTAAATATAATCCTCTCATCCACCATTTCTGTACATATCATCACACAAATACTTAACATATATCAAAATCAAAAACATCCTCTACACTCTCCCATATCTCATACTCTACTCTTCATTCCTCTCCAATGCAGTTCATAACCCCTCCTTCCCCCCCCAGCCTCCCCCTCTCTCCCCTGTCCACCCCCTGATCTCCTACCCCGCTGTTCCCCTCATCCCACCCCTCCCTTCCAATCCTTAATTCTTACTCTCTCTCCCTCTCACCCCTAAATCCACCCTCTCGCCCTCTCCCTCCCTTCTCCATACTTGTTCCACTCCCCTCCGCCTCCATCCTTCATACCAGTGTCACACCTTTTTATGATTCCCCACTTGATGTTTCCTATATGCCTCCAGCTTACACCACCCCCAAATTTGCTCCAACTTACCCACAACCTCTCTTATAGTAGACACCTCATCTTTCTTCCACCACCTAAAGAGACACATACGAGCCACTACCACTCCATATCCCACAAGGTTGCCAATTCCCCCTCTCCTTCCCAGGCCTCCTCATTAAGCACCACCATCCCCGGTGTTAATACTATCTGTACTCCCGTCATACCCCCATATAACCGTCCCATCTTACTCCAAAACTCTTGCACCTTTGGGCACTCCCATACCAAATGCATTAAGTCCCCCTTTGCCCCACAGTTCTTCCAACACTCACTGGGACTATCTGGAAACACGGTTTGTATCTGCGTTGGGGTCCAATACATCCTATAGCGCAGCTTCAAACTGTTTTCTAGCATTGGGGTTCTCCTGGCTAGTTTATATGCCTTCTCATAATTGCCGCCCGCCGTCCTTCCTCCCAAGGACCCGGTATTTCTTCTTCTCATCTCTGCTGCCACCTCCCCTTCTCCTTCCCCTTCTGGAGCATCAGTTTGTAAATTCTTGATATTACCCCCTTCTGTGCCCATTGCTTCCCCATCATTTCTTCATACGGTGAGGCCCTTCTTCCAAGATTTGATTTCACCTCCTTTTTTTGCAAAAATATCACAACTGTACATAGGCGTATTGATCTTTTCTATCTAACTTATACTCCCACTGAAGGTCCTCAAAGGTTCTAATTCGGACTCAATGGATTCCACCTCGAATATCTCCTCGGAATCAGAGTCCGGAAGGAAATCAAAATAATCTATGAGATGTTTGATATCTTTGATGTTCAGATGTTCTTTGTTTGGATGTCGAGGGTATTGGAACTGATGGCACAGAGGGCCTCGGTATCGGTTGCTCTGAGCTATATGAAGCAGGGGATACATGCAGTAGAGTGCCAATTTCTGTGGTCACCAGTGGTGTCGGAACCGTTACTGGTGCCGGCTGCGGAGCAGTCGATACTATTGTCATTACAACCACTAAGAGTTTAGTGATGCTACACTTGATGGCAATGACACGGTCATCCAATGATGGTACCAGAGGAGTGTCTCCAGACACAGATGTGTGGGCCACAGCACCTGATGTTGGTATTGGGGGCTCCACCAAGAATTGGACCTCAGGGGCATCCCCAAACCCCTGTATCGCTTTGGAGGATGACACCTCCCACTGTGGTTGTTTAGATGGACGGTCTCCTTTGGAATGTGATGAATGGCGATGCCAATGCCAATGCCAATGCCAATGCTTTGTGTCAGAAGCCGACCACCTCAATGCTGAAGTCGATGTCTTCTTTTTCTTAAGCACTGGTGACTCCGAGTGATGCGTCTCCTTTGCTGGTGAGGATTTAGATGCATGGGGCGACTTTGATGGAGTCGATGTCCCTAAGGAGTGCACTGAAGGAGCAGAGTCTGTAGGAATCAGCTTAGCCTTCTGTTTGTTCCAGTTCTTTCGACCTCTGGAAGTCATATGGTGACAGGAGAGACAGGACATCATGGTCTGGGACTAAATATTTCAGGCACCAAGATTGCTCATCAGTGATGGAAATTGTGCTGGAACACTTGGAGCATTTCTTGAACCCACTTTGGGGTTTCTCCATATTTGATAACATGGAGGCAAAAATCAAATTCGGCAATGGTGCCCGAGGAGGCCATAGGCCTCAAAGAAGAATTATCGAAAAAATTGAAGTAAACTAAACTTTAAGAAAACATAAAATAAAAAATGGGAACCGGAATCGACGGGGAGTCGAGTTGGTTGACAGGAAGGCAACCAGAGTACTTTTGATGGTACCTGGAAGAATGTTTTGACGTCTCTAGATGCAGCTGACAGGGACAAGTCCTGATGGCTCCACAGAAAAAAAGACTGAGGAGACCAGGAGGGAAGGCAGCCACACATGCGTGGAGGAATGCTCCCAAAAGCATTCCTACTGGACGCTGGGGAGTGTTCCCGCGCCGGGCTCTGTCGGTGCCAATGTCACCCATATGTGAAGACTGACTTCCTGCTTGTTTCTGGAGATGTACTGCGCCAAAGTATGTCAATACTAGAGACTCACCATCTGTTCTCCAACCTAAGTTATAGAATTAGTTATTGTGACTGCACCTGCTATTAATAAAATGTCACTCTTGGATAATTAACAATTAAAACATTGTAATTAGATACACCAAAGTGGATTTTTCTTTTTAGTGAGCATAGTGTTATGGGAGCAAACAACATCTACATAGTAATGTAATGGATGGCAGCAGACAGACACCACTGCCATTGCTGCAAGTGACTGAAACACATGAAAACAGGGAATATACTTATTAATCCATGTTCATTGATGCTGTGTCAGGCAACTTTCTTATTGGGCGACACTGTTGGTTTATGGTTTGAAAATATTTTCAAATTGGTATGGTTCATTAATTTAAAAAAGTAAAAGGGACCTGGTGTTTTACTAGTGATAGCACCTGCTTGTGATAATACTTTGGCCTGACACAAAAATGTACTATCAGTGTCACTTATACTATTCTGACTCAAGGTATGATAAAGATAAAGGCTAATATGGTTTATCCAGTCTGCCCAGGGCAGAATCTCTGATGCAATGCATGTTGCTTTCCTCATGCTCTTTTTGGGGGGGGGGGGGCAGGCGGGGTTGTACTTTCTCATGCCTTTGATTTTTTTTTTTTTTGGGGGGGTGGGGGAGGTGTTATACCTGCCATGCAGTACAGGTTACTTTCCCAATGTCTTTAGTTTTCAACAGTCCTCAAACATATTGCACCTAAGACCCCAGCCCACCTTGAAATCAAGTCCAGGATCCCTAGCTAGGAAGCCCATCCACAGGCACAACTATCCAAGTTGTAGCACCTGGCATGTTTTACCTGCTAGGCAGTGCATGACAATTTCCCCATGGTTTCTTAAACAGTTATTTCACATCTGTTTTGCCTACATTACAAAGTTAATTTTTTTGGCTGGGGGCTCCTGCAGGATCTGCTCTCAACCTGCATGGTGACTAAGATTATAGTGAAGAGTTACTGCTTTGATCTGGGGAAGTGGCCCAACCTCCCTGATATTCTTAAATTGATCAGTGTTTGCTCCTTGGGTAAGAAGGCCCCATCCAGCTGTGTGAGCTGAGATTGGCCTGACCTCTCCCAATCCACACTCAACCTTGGGTGCAAAGGTCCCAGCCCCAAGGTGAGAGCAAGTGGAGACCTGACCCTTAGGCTTAAATTTTTAATGCAACCTGGCTAAGCCACATCTGGACCTTGCAGAACTAAATCTGAGCAGCCTTTCGGTAGCCCTACATAGAGGAGAAGAGACAAACAAAACCTCATCTGAGCCCACCAAAACTCCATTCACAATTCTGCTGCATCTCTCGTAAGCGCAAAGGCTGTGCAGAAGTTGCTGCATGCAAAGGACCGCAAGACAGCATCGCATTGCAGATGCAACAGCACAACTTTCTGTAGATAGTTAGAGCCAGCAAAAGCAGTAACACCTCCCTTCTCTATTTTTTTATTAGCATAAGTGACCATCAAAAATGAGGGGAAAGGCAGCTAAATAGGTATGTAAACTAATCTCATTGTATTGCAAACAGGCATTTCACAGCCTAGTTGCACAGTGTCATCTACACTAAATGCATCATATCAGGGACTCTCTCCTCTGCTGCCTCTTCAAACACTTTTCCATTTCATCACTTTGCCAATTTCCTCCTTGCTTTTCATTTTTCTTAGTTTTACCTACTTTCTGCATTCAATTGATGGCCATTCTTTGATACATCTTCCTTCTCGTTTTCTTCATTTTCCAAATAGCTGAAAGTTGCCCTCCCTTACTGTGGCTAAGAGTACATGTGAATTTGAGAGCCTGGGGCTTAGGAGCGAGGTTCATGAATGTCATGGTATGTGCAAAACTAATCCATTTGGAGAAATTGCTCAGAAACCTTTAACTGTATGTACAGGAGGCCACAAAATGGGTAGAAAATCATTTTAATTGTATTTAGTTTTCGTTGGTAAATGTTCTGCAAAATCAACAAACATGGCTTTCGAAATGTAACACTGGCGCAGGCACATAATTTAGATTCCTAGGAAAATGAAGGAGTCAGAAAGGCCAGCAAACCAAGGAGCATACCTGTTCTTTTACTGTAAAACCCATGTCGCTTCAGACCATTTGATAAGGAAGTGCTGGCTAAACATGTCATCCCAAAACTCTCTCAGCCGAACAACCTCAAAGACATGGTTTCCACCTGGAATGACACCCTAAAGCTGTACGCTCACCAGCCTCCGTCAAACGATCACACCACACCCAAGAACAACACTGCCAAAAGGCAAACAGCCCCCTGGTTCTCTTCTGAACTAAAGAAGTCCCTACTTCACCTGAGAAAACTTGAGAGAAACTGGAGGCACACCCATAACAGATGATCAAGCCACCTATTTAGCCTATTTGAAAGTTCATCGAGAAGCAATTTGGAACAAGAGGAAGGAATTCCATTCAGAACTCCTCAATAGTTCGCTAAACAAGCCACGAGAGCTCTTCAATTTGGTAAAATCCTTAACCAAACAACCTTCTCCACTACAGAATGAGCAAATACAACCCCAAGCATATGCCAACTATATGCAATCCAAAACTGTCAAATCAATTATGGCCATCAGCCCAGGAACACCTCAATCTTCCCCGCTTCTGAAGCCACTCGTCAAGTTCTCTCCCCCATCAGCGACCAACATCGAAGACATTATTACTAGCATCAACACCACCACAGCACCAAATGACCCCTGCCCTGCACACTGGATTAGAGCAATGCGATCAGAACTCAGTCCAATTATAGCAGAAATCGTAAATCAATCCTTCACAACAGGAAAGTTCCCAACAACACTTAAGCAGACCTCCATTCGACCCCTGTTAAAAAACAACCAGCTTGACCCAGAGAAGGTAGAGTCCTACCGGCCGATTTCCAGCATCCCGCTGCTAGCTAAAAATTCTAGAGAAAGCGGCTCTGAGGCATATCCAACATATAGATACCTCATCCCCCCTAGACCCCTGCCAACACGGGTTTAGAGAAGCTCAAGGTGTCAAAACACTCCTGACCTCACTAATTAACACTCATCTGTGGTTTAGACAACATCAAAGCTGGCTTTGTGCTGATCTTCCTGGACATTGCTGCAGCATTTGACTCAGTCGACCATGATCAACTACTAGCTCGGCTCCACGAGAAGGGGATCCAGGCTCTAGCCTGGGATTGGTGTAAATCTTATCTTGAAGACCGATGGCAGCAAGTCAGGATTGGCTCTAGTACATCAGAACCGTTCCAACAAAAGCAGGGAGTACCCCAGGGTTCCTCCCTCTCCGCGCTGCTCTTCAACATCTACATGCAGCCAATCTGCGAAATCACCCGTGCCTTTGGAATATCATGCCTTATCTATGCAGACGACGTACTGATGTATTCACCTTTCAATGTCACACTTCCAGATTACACGACTCTAGTTGATTGCTTCAGCACAGTAACAGACTGGCTCCTCAACCAGAACCTAAGGATAAATTTCAAAAAAACTGAGGTCCTAACCATTACAAGAAATAAAAACTTCTCTCCGCCTACATCTCTAATGGTGAGAGATACGGAGCTACCAATCAAGTAAGCCATACGTTACTTGGGTGTGATACTTGATCAGCAGCTAAACTTCAAAGAACACATAAGCCACACAGTAAAGTCTGTCTATTACAAGATCAAGACCCTTCGCCACCTGAGAACCATGCTAGATAATGACAGCTTCCGCACAATATTCCAAGCTCTTGTCATACCCCACTTTGACTACGCAAACGTTATACTTTAAGGCCTCCCCAAAAACACACTTAAACCTCTTCAATTAGCGATGAATGCTGCTGCCCGTGTATTGTGTGGGACATCAAGAAGATATCACATATCCCCCGTCCTAAGAGATGTACACTGGCTCCCGATAAGCTGTAGGATCTCCTTCAAGGCCCTACTAATCAGTTTTAAGGCCATAAACATAGCGCCCCCCCTCAATCTCCATGCTCATCTCCCAACCCCCCAACAACAGATCCAAGAGGTTACATTCCACCAATATACTTATTACACCAAATGTTTCCACAAAATGTGCACAATCAACCAACAAATGGGCATTTGTGTCCTACGCACCCAGATCATGGAACAACCTCCCACATAATATCAGAGCAATCAAGGACGTCACTCAATTTAGAAAGGCCCTCAAGCACCATTTGTTCATTACACACTTTTCACAACACAACAATTCCCCCCACACCTCATACCCTCACACATACCATCCCTCAACCTGATAGCTTAACAGCATACACGTTTGATAAGAGGAAATGGTCCGTAAATGGAATACGGTCCACACTGGATCTCACTCCCTGGTTCCACCCTTGTACATTGACACAGCAGTATGTAAATTGTACATAGTTTTCCCTGTTTTTTTCCCAAGTTGTCTTCCCTGTTTGATGTAAACTCGGGAGTGCCCTGTGGTCCGAGTCGTTCTGTTAACTGTAAACCGCACTGATAAAGAGCGCGGTATAAAAGAAATGTTAAATAAATAAATAAAAATAAATAAATAAATAAATAAAAGTGCTAACAAATAGAAATAAAGTAATCATCATCACTTTCAAGATCATCAACAGCCACCCCCCCCAGCCCTATTGGACCTGATCCACCCTGTGTCAGCCAACAGAGAAAGGAGAACATGCACCACTAATACCCTATTGATCCCTATGGAAATAACAAAATCTACCAAGTCAACAAGGAATAGAGCTTTCCACTTCTATGCACCCAGCTGCTGGAATGCACTTCCAGCAGCCATCAGAGCCATAACAGACCTAGCACAATTTAGAAAAGCGCTTAAACACCACCTCTTTCTCTTACACTACTCACAGCCTACCAGCCTGACACCCCCTAGCATACACCCAACCATTAACACATGAACATTGTCAATGTATGTAAATATTGCAGATACAGTTTGTAAATAAGTTGAATTTGATGTACATAGTTACGCCCAGTTGATTTCCAAGTTTAAAGCTCCAGTTCATTGTAAGTGCTCCCCAGCACAATCTTGTTGTATGTAAACCGCGCTGATTTTTAAGAGTGCGGTATATAAGAATCAATAAATAAATAAATAAAAGGGAGATATTCAAAGGGATTAACATGGTTAGCAGACCTGCTAACCATGTTAATGCTGTTGTCCAAGATATTCAGTGGTACTGTCTCAAAAGTGGTTTAGGGCCTGCTTCCATTGCGTGCAGAGGGTCCACTGAGCCTGCTGCATGAAGAGGCGAGCCAAGGGGGTAATGTTCACCTCCCTGTTTGTTGACATACAACATTGCCACCTGGATGTCCATCTGGATCAAGATGACTTGGTTGGCCAGGTGTGCCTGGAAGGCCCAGAGGGCATTTGCTATGGTCCACAGCTCGAGGAAGTTTATCTGGTGCAGGCTCTCCTGCTTGGACCAGAAGGCCCTGTGTCTGCATGCCGTCCAGGTGGGCCTTCCATCTAAGCTTGGATGTGTTTGTCAGTGTTAGGTGAGGGGACTCCACCCGGAACGGAAGGCCCTGGAGCACGTTCAGCAGGTCCAACCACCAGCCAAAGGACTATACCAGCAGTATGGTGACTGCTACCCTGTCCCAAAAGCAGCCCATGGCCTGCTTCCATTGCATGCACTGCGCCTGCCACATGAAGAGGTGAGCCGAGGGGGGGGGGAGGGGGGACGTACACCGTGGAGGCCATTGGCCGAGCACCTTCAGCATCCACCTGGCTGTGGTGTGGTGCCGATGCAGCATGCTGCCAACCACCTGTCAGCCACTGCATGCGGTCTAGCAGCAGAAAAACCCTGACGAGTGGTATCGAGGAGGGCCCCAATAAACTCCAACTGCTATGTGGGCTGGATATGAGATTCTGGGTAGTTGATGATGAACCCCAACTGCTCCAGGACCTGTATGGTGAGGTGAGCAGAGCTCAACGGTGTCCGGAGTGGTGCCTTTGATGAGCCAGCCATCCAAGTAGGGGAAGACGAAAACTCCCGTGGTGCGCAAGTAGGCAGCTATGACTGCGAGGCACTTATTGAAGACCCGAGGTGCTAAGGCGAGCCCAAAGGGGAGCATGAACATTAGGTATTTTTTGTGACTTGGGTGGATTGGGATGTGTTTGTACACATCCTTGAGATCCAAGGAGCATAGCCAGTCATCCTTTAGGAGGTATAAGAGCAGTGTCCCCAGTGAGACCATCTTGAATTGCTCACACATGAGAAACCAGTTGAGGTTGCGAAGGTCCAGAATGGGTTGAAACATTCCTGTCTTTTTGGAGACCAGGAAGTATCTGGAGTAAACCCTTGCTGAATTGAGCCGGCGGAACCGGTTCGATGACGAGGTTGGTCTACAGTATGGTGACTTCCTCCCGCAACCGGCTTTGGTGCAGGGAGTCCATGGGGTGCTCTCCCTTGGCAAAGGTAGGCAGCAGCTGGGCAAAGCACAGCTGACAGCCCTGCTGGACAAACTACAGAACCCAGGTGTTCAAGGTGATGAGAGGCCACCTGTGAGTGAAGTAGATGAGCTGCCCCATACCTGAGAGGGAACTCCGGCAGGCACAGGACGGTTTGTTATGCTCATAAGGAACCCGTTAAAAGCCCACCCCCCAGCTTGGGCTGCGGAGCAGGTTGGGCTTTTTGAGACTTCTCCTTCTGCTGGGGAGGGAGTCTGTGCCTTCGGTTGGGCGCCCTGGGGCACTGGGTAATACCGGTGTGGCTGCGGGTAGAAAGCCTTCTTACCCTGGTACTTTTTACGTGAAGGGTCCACGGTTTTCCTCAAGATCCTGGACAGCATTCATGAGCTCCTTCTCGAGTTCGTCTGCCTTCTCCCTCAACTGGCTTCCCAAAAACGTTCTCCTCATTGAGAGGTCACGTGATGCGGTGAGGACAGCGGTCGCATCTCGTGTGTGCTCCGGTGCCCCCGAATCGAACCGGCAAACTAAGCCTGCTTAGAACCTGATATCCTGGAACTCCGATCCCCCTGCCTGATAAAGAGGCTTCTGGGACTGCGGGGAGTTAATGGAGAGCGGAGAGAAGCATGGCTGCGGCGGCTAAAACTGCTCGGAGAGAGCGTGAGCGAGTGGTTGGGAATGGCAAGATGGCGGATGCTGCTTCACCGTCGAGCCCGGTGGCTTCACCTGCCTTTGTAGACGAAGTATCAGCTGCAGTGGCAACAGCCCTGTCCTCCCAGTTTGCAGCATTGAATGAGAAGATTGATGGGCTGCAAACCTCGCTCGGGAGCATGGGAAGCAGAATTCAAGAGGCGGAAGGCCGCATTGGACAAGTTGAAGACACCGTGGAAGCGCTGGTCACCCAGGTAGCCAGCCTGCAGTCACAGCTACAGCTGCAGGCCTCAAAGCTAGATGACCTCGAGAACCGATCTCGTAGGAATAACCTACGAATCATGGGTGTCCCTGAGTCGGTCGGAGATAGAGAATTAAAAAGCTATCTGGAATCTTTATTGCTGCAGTTATTGGGGAGCACAGAGCTGGGAGATAAGCTCTTTATTGAACGTGCTCATCGGGTGGGCAGCAAGTAGGCCCAGGACCGCCTACCACGAATAGTTCTGGTGAAACTTTTGCAGTTCCCCCAGAAGGAAGCGATTTTGCGGGCGGCCCGTAGCAAGGGAGATATTGTGCATGAGAATGCTAAACTTCGGTTTGCCCAGGACTATTCCATAGCGCTTAGTCAGAAGCACCGGGCATACGCTCCTTTATGTGAAAAACTGATTGGCGCCAAGATAAAGTTTTCTGTTCAATATCCGGCTAGACTCCATGTACTGTATGAAGGCACGCGCCGCATCTTTGAGTCTGCGGTAGAGGCGGCTCCGTATGTTGCAACGCTCACCGGACAAGGGAAGACGCCATCATCGCCTTCTGGAGCCACCTGACTGTGTTGTAACTAACTATTCTTCAGTTTGCTCATGCTGCCCCGAGTTTGGGGGATTCTGACGTCCCAGTTAGTTGTCGTTTTTGAGGATGGCCGGGGCCCTAGCTAGGCCGGGTGACTTAGGTGGGTGGGAGGGGGGGATGTTGACTTACTGCGCTTGCCCTTGGCCTTGCCGGGCTGGTGGATTTTGAGCGCTGGTTGGGGCTGTGGAATTTTTGTTTTCCCCCTCGTGGGCGGCTGCCTCTGCCCCCCTTACTTGGGGCCACCTCTTTGGGGGCCCCGTGGTCACGGGGGATGGGTATGTTGTCTACAGCTTGGGGAGTTTGCCCCCTTCCCGGGTTGAGCTGGGCTCGGGCGTCCTTCCCTTGCATTTTTGGGGGGGAGAGCATTTTGAATATTGTGTGTTTTGAATGTTGTTGAATATGGTAGTTTGGTGGGGAATGCTTGAGGGGCGGGTTTGTTTCTGTTTCTTTGTGGAGGGACCGGGCCTGGTTTGGGTGGGGGGCGAGGGTTGGGCTTAGTTAGATAAGGGGAGTGGGTTTAGGGGTTTGGGGGCACTGGTCGCATCAAGCGGGACCTCAACAGGGCTCAGTAGAGGAGCTGGGAGTAATACCTCCCAGTTTGTGGACAGGGGGTGAGGGGGGGTAGGGGATGCGTGTAGGGGGAGTTGTTGGTGTTGGGGGGGTAGGGGGTATGATAAGGGGTGGGGGGGGGCCATAGATTATTGATAGTATTCATGAGGGACAGGCAGCTGGTCGGAGATAGGGGGGTTGAGGGAGGTGGGAGTTGGCAACTAGGTAGGGGGAAAAGGGACATAACACTTAGCCACATGACAACAGTGGGACTAGAAGCTGGGAGCAACTTCGTGTCTAGGGAGTGGCCTCAGGCTGGGGAGGTCGGTCCGTATGGGAAAGAGATGACCATGAGACGTATGACGGTTTTTCACTCCCCGGCCTGAAGGTCATTTCATGGAATGTGTGTGGGGTGGGTAACCCTATTAAGAGATATAAAGTGTTACAAGCATTGGCTAGGCTAAACGCTGATATTGCCCCTACAAGAAACCCATCAGTCTGTGGAGGAACACGCTAAATTGAAGCAGGATTGGGTGGGCCAAGTTTGGGGCGTCCCAGCCACAGGGAAAAAGGGTGGAGTGGTCATATTGATTCATAAACGGATCCGGTTTGACCAGGAACAGGAATTTATTGACCCTGATGGTTGATATATGCTGTTGTATGGGAGTTTAGAGGGAAGACCTGTTATTTTGGGTAATATATATAGCCCGAATGTCTTAGACAGAGCGCTGTATGCGCGGTTGGCCTCCAGAATTGAGCAATGGCCAGATGTGCCATTGATGTTGGCCGGTGATTTTAATGGGGTGTTAGACGTTGAGCTGGATACTGGAGGGGGAGGAGAGAGAACTTGGGCTCCGACTGCCAAGGTGTTGCAAAGCTTGCGGAGACGGCTAGGAATGGTGGACCCCTGGCGTTTATTGCACCCGACAGAGAAAGATTTTATGCACCGGTCGAGGGCGCGTGGCTCTAGTGCCCAAATTGATTATATCTTAATCTCGGAAGTGCTGTTTGCGCAAGTGGGAGACGCGCAGATTGGCCCTGCTGAGATATCGGACCATGCGCCTGTGTGGGTCGATTTCTCTTGGGGAGCGGGGGGCCTCTCGGGATTTTGTTTGGCGGTTCCCCTTGGGACTTTACCGGGACGCTGACTTTCATAGCTATCTTAAACATCGTTGAGAGGATTTTATGTTTCATCATGAACGGCATAAGGGGGACCCGGAGTTGCTCTGGGAAACGGCCAAGGTAGTCCTACGTGGTGACATTATTGCATATGTAGCGAGGAAGCGTAAACTACTAGTGGCGCGGATCGTCCAGTTGGAAAGGCAGTCGGTGAAAGATAGGCGGCGGTATGCGAGCGACCCCACGGGGGCCAATAAGAAGCGACTGTGGGAGACAGAGACGTCTCTCAATGAACTCCTCCACCAGAGAGCTAAAAAATCTTTTCTGTACTATCAATATCAATTATATCGCTTTGGTGACCGGCCCGGGAAACCTCTAGCGTGCTGTCTCCGTGGTAGCCAGGGTACTCGATCCATTGTGGCTTTACAAGACGAACAGGGGCGATTGCATAAGGATAGCCGAGCGATAGCCCGCGTATTCCGAGCATATTTCCAAACATTGTATGCTGGGAGACAGGGAGACTGGGCCAATATGATATATTTGTGAAACAAAACTCCCCCGGCTGACGGCGGATCAGCGAGCCCAATTGGACGCTCCAGTGGCTGGGGAGGAGGTGCAAAAGGTCATTGTGAGGGCCAGTGGTTGTCGTGCACTGGGCCCAGATGGCTTTGGGGCCAAATTTTATAAGCTCCTCGGGGACCAAGTGTCTCCTATCCTGGTTGCAATGTATCAAAGGCGGATAGAACAGGGGACGTTTAATTGGGGGTTGAATCATGCGCATATCACCCTGATACCTAAACCGGGGAAGGATCCTTTACAGGCCGCCTCCTATAGACCCATATCTCTCTTAAACTTTGATCTGAAGGTGCTGGCCAAGATTTTGGTGGATCGACTGGCCCCTATGTTGGGGAAACTGGTGCATGATTCACAGGTGGGGTTTGTGCGGGGGCGGTATGCGGTGCGTAATTTGCGGAAAATTTTGGCGTTGCTTGAGTGGGTTCGGGAGAGGGAGTTAGTCACTGTTGATTAGTCTTGCTGCGGAAAAAGCCTTAGATCAGGTCAACTGGGATTACTTAAAATACCTTTTGCCTCAGTATGGTATAGGAGCCGCTTTTTGCAGGATGGTGGCGCTGCTATATGCTGGCCCTACGGCTGGGATATTTTGCAACGGGGTGCTCTCAGACCCTTTCCAGTTAGAAAGAGGAACTAGTCAGGGATGTCCACTCTCTCCCCTGCTTTTTGTGTTGACTTAGACTCCTCAATTCTGCGCACCAAGGGATCCAAAGTATCAAGGGGATACGGATCGGGCCCTGTGGGTTTAAGATGGCGGCTTTCGCAGACAATATGCTGGTACATCTTTTGGCTCCTCAATGTTCGTTGCCCCACTTACTTGACGAACTGGCCTTGTATGGTAGTTTTGCTGGATTGCGTATTAATACCGCCAAATCGGAAGCTCTGGATGTGGCGGGTACACTTCAGGGAAACTGGCAGGAACCCTTCCCACTGAGATGGGCGGGTGAGTCTTTCCTCTATTTAGGTATCTTGTTAACTAAAGATCCAGCTGCGCTGTACAGGCAAAATTTGGACTGAATCTGTTCTAAACTGAGGTTGCAATTGCAGGCCTGGGCCCCCCTCCCACTGTCTCTCTTGGGTAGAGTGGCAGCCTTGGGAATGGTGGTCTTTCCACGATTGCTCTACTGGATGCAAACTTTGCCGGTTTGGTTGCTGCGCCAGGACCTGATGTGTATAGAGCGGGAGATTCGTGTTTTTCTTTGGAGGGGTGCGAGGGCGCGTATGCCGCTAAACCGGCTGAGAGGGAGATGGAAGTCGGGAGGGGTTGGGTTCCCTGATCTGTGGAAATATGCTTTGGCTTGTCAGTCTCGACACCTTGGGGATTGGTTGGGGGATACGGAGGACTATACCCCCCGGGCGTTGGAGGAAGCGTTCGTAACTCCACATGCACTGACAGCGGTTTTGCATCTGGACTGTTCACTTTTACCTAGCCGGACGGTGAACAGTATTTTGGTGGCGCCGCTTCGACGTACTTGGCAACAATTGAATAAATACTGGGGTACTTCACCGGTGGTTTCGAGTTGGCTACCCCTGCAGGGCAATGCTAGTTTTACCCCGGGAACGGACACTGCTCTTTACCAACAGTGGAGACGACAGGGGATACAAAGTCTTGGGCAAGTGGTTACCCTAGAGGGGAGATGTAAGACCTTGGCCGTGCTTTGCAGAGAATATGGCTTGAACTCGGGGCAGTCCTTTTTTGCGTATTTGCAACTCTCCCATTATGTTGGAGTCCTATCACAACGAGAATTGACGGTTGAGCATTCGGCGCGGATATTGGAATTTTTTGCCCTGAGGAAGGAAGCACCCCCTACTATAGCTGAATTGAAATGCAGGCTGGATCAATATGGTTCTCCTCCTGATTATTCGAGAGAAGAGAATGCGTGGGCGAGAAAGTTGAGCTGCGAGTTGGCCCCGGGGTCGGTGGGTAGTGCATTGGGTCGGATTGTGAGTCTGACTGAAGGGGCTAGGTGGTGGGAGATGCAGTTCAAATGTATTATTCGGGCTCATTTTTCCCTGCGGCGAGCATTACGAAGTCATCTTACTGATTATGGGGGATGTCCGAAATGCTCCTGTTCCTTAGCGGATTTAGGTCACATGTGGTGTGGCTGCGTGTGTATTAGGCGGTATTGGAGGCAAATTGTGGCTTATTTAAGTGTATTGCTGCAGCAACAGATCTGTTGTACCGGGCCGTTAGTTGTGTTGGATCAGTTGGGACCACTCCACCCGAAGGGTAGATGGGAAAAAATCTTAGTGCGGAAGGCCTGCTTGGTAGGGAAGGGGCCTATCCTTCATCGGTGGCGGGAACAACGGGCTCCCTCATTTTGGGAATGGCGGAATAGTTTCCACCAACTTATGCTCTTGGAAAGGCAAGCGGCGAGTGGGACGGCCCAGCGATGGGCATCCTTTTTGTTGATTTGGATGCCTTACATTCAGAAGCTGGGGCCTAAAGCCCGAAGCGAGGTTTTAAAGGTGGGTTAGGATCTGGGGATGTTGGGTAGGGGAACCCGATGGGAAGGCAGGAGGTTGGCTTATTCTATGCTTGACGACATGTTTGCTTCATGGGGAAGGTTATTGTCATGGTGGCTGGGGAGGGTGGGGGGTGGGGGGAGGAGGGAGGGGGAGCATGTAAGTATTTCCTTTTATTAAGTACTGTGTAGTGTATGATATTTGGCAGGTTATGTAGCCACAAAGGTGGTGGATAAGGAACAACCCCACCTGGGGTGTTGTAAATGTAAAAAATGCGGATATGTTTTTCTTTTTATTGCTCTCTGTTTTTTTTTATTATTGTGTTGAGTGAATAAACAGATTTTGGGGAAAAAAAAAAAGTTCTCCTCATTGGTCAGTTTGTCATGGACTCACTGCTCCTGGTCGGAGGACTGGAGCCAGGCCAGCCATTGGGCACCAATGCCCATCATTGCAGCCCTGCAGGCAGATTTGAAGGCATTGTGTGCGGCTCGCATGGCATACTTGGAACAATCCTTGCCATGGCCTATCAGGGCACGGAAGGACTCGAGGCGGTCATGGGGGCAAACTCCACCAGGTTCAGCACGATGTCCTTTAGGAAAATGCCCATATAAGGCTGGCAGGACAGGATCCGGGCCACCAGCATGAAGCCCTAGTACATAGTCTCCCAAAGGAGACCAGAGCCATGGCCTCCAACCCTGGGGGCACTGAGGAGTGAGTCTTGGTGCTTTTTACGCGCTTGAGGGCAGACTTGACCACTATTAAGTTATGCGGCAGCTTGGGCTTCTCAAAGCTGAGTCTCTTCTGGACATTGTACATTGAGTCCAGTTGCTGGCTGTAGGCAGGGACCATGAGTGGGCTCTCCCACAGCCACAGTAGTAATCTCTGCAGGACATGGTGCACAGTCACTGCTTTCTTGGGTGCTGAAGGATATTGCAGGAGCTCAAGTTCCTCCGCCATTGGCTCGTCCTCGAGGGAGAAGGGTATTGGCTTCACCATATCATGTACGAAAGTACTGGCAGGACATTCCCACTGGGGGCAACTTGCGTTGCTTGTACGGAGGGGATGGGTCCAAAGGAAAGTCAGGAGTCTGCCCATCTGAGATGGCTGAGCCTTCCTCACTCTCCCAGTCCTCAGACTCTTATTCCAAGAGGTAGTCAAAATAATGCCGGATTTCCTCCTTCCTCCTGCCTCCTACCCCGGTCATGAGGGGAGATTGGGTGGGTGGTGGTGGGAGCCATGGCACCCCATGCACACACGGGGATGCCCAGGAACATTGGCCACAATATCTATCACCGCCAGCAGGAAGGAAAAGACCACACACGTGGCCATTGAAGAGCTCCCCGATCGGGGTCGAGTGCCTGAGCGGGATCTTTAAACCCTCCCGCTCAGAGGCTCCAGCCCAATCGGGGCTGTGGGAGGCAGAGGAAACATCTTAAAAAGGACGCCGCCAGCAGGCGGGCCCATGCCTGAGGGCCTTGCCAGAGGGCCCTTTGGCGTGGCCCTTAGGCGCAGACCAAGTAGCGGCAACGATCAGCGTCCTGGGCCCCCTTACAAGCACATTGCCTCTGCTGCCTGCTACATTACCTGGACAATCCATTGCCTGTAAGTTAATCCTACTACCCTGCTTGGACAATCCATTGCCTGTAGATTAACCCTGCTACCATGCCTGGTCAATCCCTTGATTGTAAGTTAATTCTGCTACCTTGCCTGGACAATCCATTGTTTGTAGATTAATTGCATAGAACTTGCTACCCACTGTTTGCCTTTTAAAACAACTCATGCTGCATAACACACTAACTCTATTAACTCCTCTACTACCGCATAGCTAGACTGCTAACCAAACACAAGTAACACAACACAACCACAAGCAACACAACACACAGAGTAAAGACACCACTACCAATGCAGAACTACAACTATACGACCCAACTCAAGTCGAACCCAGGTCAGTAAACCACTAACCTAATCACAGGTCAGTAAAATACAAATTACAAAATGCACTCCACTACCCACTACCTCATGGCCTACCTCACACTCCTCCATATGTTCGCACCCTGCACACATAGCATCGGACTCAACGAGCAAATCCCCTTGATCAACCTACATACCACCCAACCCAGATGCACACCAGCATCACACCTATCCATAGAACGCCAACAACCAAAGCATACAGCCCACAAACCATGCAATACCACACGTAAGACAACCTCACACCACACAAATAATGAACACACAAACCCAATCATAACAAACATCAGGTATGCTCTTCTAAACGGCAGATCTATCAGGAACAAACCAAATACTATCCTTGACCTCATCCACGACAAGAAGCTGGATATAATATGCATCAATGAGACATGGCTAGATGACACAGATCAGGTCATATTAAACCAAGTAACCCCAACAGGATACTTGGCATTTAACTGCAGAGCACAAAAGAGAGGAGGAGGAGTATTAATACTTACCAGAAAAGAATACAGATTCAAAACAATTGCCACCACTAACACAATCAAATCTAACACACTCACTATATCCAATAAGTACCTAAGCATCTCCCTCATATATAGACCACCTGGAACCACAACTGAACACCTATCCACAGTAATCGAAACGATTTGCGCACATAATAGAAGACACAAACCTCTCATTGCACTAGGAGACTACAACCTAACATCCACACCCACCAGAGAAACTGCAACGTTCTTAAAAGCCATGGAGTCATTAAAATACTGCCAGACAATCAACGCCCCAATGTAACAGCATGGTACAACTCCGGACATGGTCTTCATGCCAATACAATTAGTGGAACAGAACAAGACCACAAAACCAACAATCACGCCAGTCCCTTGGTCAGACCACCATGTGATTAAATTCACCATGACCCTGAACTACCCCGCCCAATGCAAAGAAGATGAAAGAACTAGACGGTTCAAAACATTTAACAGAGACTCATTCATAAACGAAATCACTCCACAACTTCAACAAAAACACGACACCCTTGACCTTAACAGAGAAGAATGGAACACAATAATATCCAACGCATCTGCCCCAGCCATCAAACACACAAGAGATCCAATGCCCCATGGTACTCACATGAAGTCAGAGTTGCAAAATGCACACTCAGAAGACTGGAAAGAAAATGGAGACAGAACAAATCACACAACGTAACCCAATACAGAGACAAACAATGGGAATATAACAATCTAATAAATGAGCGTAAACAGCAACACCATACCAACCTAATCATGAAATCTACTAATGGACCAAGAGAACTCTTTAGCATTGTCCAAAAGCTCAAAGACGACACGCAATAAAGCACCCATCTTGACCCACAAAAATATGCAGTCAAAAAACACCAACCAAATATGCTCTACTACACCACAAACAAATGATCATACAATAAAAAAAGCAATATAAAAAATGGGAGAGCTTCACCATACCAACAAAGCAGCAAGTAGAAGACATATCTGGACTAAACACAACAACCTCACCGTCAGACCCATGCCCAGTGACGTGGCTCAAAGCTACAAAAAGCCAACTCTCTCATCACATCCAAAAAATCGTCAAAGATTCACTCCAACAAGGATACATGCCGCAACCACTAAAGCACACAATGATACGACCAATACTTAAAAGTAGCAATCTGAGCCCTTCTGAACCAAAATCATCCCATCCCATCTCCAGCCTGCCATTCCTTGCTAAAATCGTGGAACGGGCAGTGCAAAGGCAACTACAGAACCATATTGATATAAATTCCCCACTGGATATACATCAGCATGGATTTAAGCCCCAACACGGCGTGGAAACACTACTAACCTCCCTCTTTGACAATCTCCTAAGAGGCATAGACAACATAAAAAACAGCTTCCTGCTAGTGTTCATGGACATCTCGGAGGCCTTTGACATTGTGTCCCACACCAAGCTACTGCAACGTTTACAACAGAGAGGACTATGCAAGAACACCCTGAAGTGGTTTATATCATACCTGGAAGAACGAACGCAACAAGTCAAATGCGATCAAAAGAAATCGCTACAATTCCCCGTCACGCAGGGAATACCTCAGGGCTCAGCCTTATCAATGCTCTTTAACATCTACATACAGCCCATATGCAACATCATCAAGCACCACAAACTTCACTATCACATTTATGCTGACATCATGGTGTACGCTCCAATCAACCTACTAGCACTAAACACCACAACAATAACCAAATGCCTTGAAGACATGAATGACTGGTTCATAGATAACAACTTAACGGTCAACTACGATAAAACCAAGGCAATGTTCATCACCAGGAACCCCACTTTCATACCTCCACAAACTATCAGCATCCAAGACAAACACATAGTAGTCAAAGAAGTTAGGTATCTGGGCATCACACTAGACAGAGCTCTGAACCTGAAATCCCACATCACCAAAACCGCAAACAAGGCCTATCAACGATTGAAAACAGACAAATCAAACCAATGCTCCGCCAGGAACACTTACGCACAGTGTGCCAAGCACTCATTACACCACTGCTTGATTACGGAAACTCACTATATCAAGGCCTTCCTCAGCAGACACTCCACCCACTACAGATGGTACAAAACACCACAGCACGCATCATTATAGACACACCAAGGACCGAGCACATCACCCCTGTCCTACAACAACTGCAATGGCTCCCAATGCTGGCAAGAGCTAAATACAAAACGATCATGATCATCTTCAAAGCCATTCACCATCTCTCAGCAGACATACTCCAAAACGTTATAACAAGAGATATCAGCAACAGACCAAGAAGAACCAATAACGACAACATGATCGGCACACCTGCAGGCTACCACAAAACCAAACAAACAACTTCAAAAAGAGCACCATCACTACTGGCATCCACACTATGGAACTCCCTCCCAACGAACCTGAGGGCACTAGATGACCTCACAGACTTCCGCAAAGACCTCAAAAAGCGTAGTTACTCACCTGTAAAGCACAGTTACTTACCTGTAACAGGGTGATCTCTGGGAACAGCAGGAATAAGTCTTCACATATGGGTATCGTCAGTACCGACGGAGCCTGCGTGGGAACGCTCCACAGCGTCCAATTAGAACGCTTTTGGGAGCATCCCACAGCGCCTGCGTGCTGCCTTCCCACCTTTCCCAACTCTCTCTTCAGTTGAGTTTTAGAGCTGAGACAAAGAGAGAGAGAGCGAGGGAAAGGAAAAGAGATAGAGAGATAACTCCTAGGGGAGGTGGGTGAGTTGTGAAGACTTATTCCTGCTGTTCCCAGAGATCACCTGTTACAGGTAACTGCTATCTCCAGGAACAAGCAGGAATGAGTCTTCACATATGGGGACTCCCAAGCTAAGATGCCTGGAGGAGGCCCCCAGCATGTTGCAATCTAAAGATGGGCCATGCTTATCCCTCAAAACCTCAGGCATCCAAGGGATGGAGGGTAGGAGTTGAACTTAGAAAAGAAAAAAAGAGGTGCTGTGGAACAGCTTAACTAAACAAAGGTATCCCGGGGGAGTCCTTGTGTGAATTATAAATATTAGAAAAATGTTGAGTCTTAATTTTCTAATGTGGATCTCACTCAAGATATTGCAAAAATAGTTGAGTTGTTAATAAGGGTCTGTGGTTGAGAGCCAGATCATTATCCTCAAAGAAATTCCCCTAATGTGAAGTAGAGGGAAAAAATAATTTTGCAATACAGGAAGAGATGAGAAGCCCTCATGGCCAGAACTAACCCCAGAAGAAAGTACAGGGGGAGTTCAATGAGGTTGGACTTTTGAGAAAAGGCAAAAGCTTCTGCAAAGTCCAAAAAATTGAACTTCTTGTCCTTGGAGCAGAATAAGGTCCTAGGAAAGAGTGGAGATAATTTGACTGGTTTGGATGAAAAGGTAGAAATACCTTTTGCAGAAAAAAGGGAATAGGTCTTAAGACCCCCTTTTATTCCAATGAAAGATTAAGATATTAGTACTAGGCGTTGAGCCTCCAATTTCTTGAAGATCAGTAAAAGTCTTTTGTAAGTGATGTCACTTATGAAGATGACCTTACATGTAGAGCTTCAGATGTGACATAACCTGAAAGGTAACGGTAAAAGAAGGTATTTCGTAAACTACCATAGAAATTGGTCGTTCTTTGAATTTATGGTATGCTGGGGCAGCATTAATATGGACAGTAGACAAATCTTTCAAAGTCAGATGTTGTATAGAGATTGACACAACCACAAGAAGGATTAAGACCTACTTGAGAATATTGATGGAGAATCTCTGTCTGGTTGAATTTGGAAGAACTATAGAGAAAGTTTCGTGGAAACTGGCAATATGTTCTTCACTTACAGGGATAAGATTAGACCTCTTGAAAAGATCTAGCCCTTGAATAACCAGGTCTGGAGACGTACGTGAATGAGTGCAGAGGAGATCCTTAGTCCTAAGACAGCAAGTTTGGATCCTTCTATAATTTCAACTAGTAGCTGGAGAAAAAGAAGCAATATAAGGAGATACCATGTTTGCCTCTTTATGAGGGCAATATGAGTATCATGCGTTCTCCTGTTCAACATAAGCTACCATGAAGTATAGGAAATTAGAAGGAAAGTAGTGAATAAGGACCAACTGCAGTGAAAAAATGTATCCCTGTAGAGGAAGCTCCAGTGAAATGTGGAACCACCAGGGAATTGCGTAATTATCTACACTTTCACGTGGTCTAAACCCTGGTTACCTTTCCTTAAAGGAAATTTTAAGGAATATGGTAAAAGTAGGAAAAAAAACAGTCATGTAGAAACATGACTGGCAGAGTCTACCAGCTGAAGCCCTTATTAACTATCTGGCAGCTACCTATTAGGAGTAGCTCTGAGGCTCTCTGGCAAAGGCCCACAGTTGCAGAGCTTTGTTGTAGAATTGCAGAGAGCATGTTGTAGGTTGCTTAGATCTGGCTGTTGAATTGCCAGTGTGCAACCTAATCCATTCTGTTGGAGCCAAAGAGAACTAATGGTGGCTAAGAATAATAGACAGGCTTGATGCCTGCAACAATAAATAGTCCAAATGAGTTCTGGATCTCTCTTGGAATTATCTGTTAAGGCAGCATAAAAGTTATGTCCCATAGTTTGGAGAGGACCGATAGGCATAATTTGGAGTAGTGATACCCAACTTCTGTCCGAAAAGCTGCCTTAAAAAGATATGTGAGAAGGAGATGAACTGCAAAAGGGGAGAAAACTCTGTATGGAAACTACTTACTGGAGTAGGTATTGAAGAAAATCCTATGGCTTAGAGGATAAGCCCTCCAGTTGATTAGTAGTACTCTTAGAGACTGAATGTCTGGGCTAAGAGGGATAGAAATTAATACAGAGTTGAGAAAGACTTACAATTTAGTAAGTCTTTAAAGGGATAGAGTCCCCTTGCAGTTAAAAGTATGAGAATATCCTCGTACAGGAAACTGATAAGGTGAAAGGTATAGTTCACCCCGTTGTTAGTTATTAGTTCTCCTTTTGTTTTAAAAGGAGAAACCTGTTATCTCTGGGGTATGATAGTCCTTAATAGCTGTTAGCTAGAAGGATAGATTTCCCTTGTATCAAGAGATTCATGCCCAGAGTAGAGGATTAAGTCAATGACTGATATCTCAACATAGATGAGATGAATTTTTTATGCTTCTGTTGAAAAGCAGCAGGTTCAAGTTCTAAACCTCATACAGAAAAAGAATAAAATATCAGAAACCCTGCGATTGCTGGGTTTGCTGAGCCTTTTGAGGTTTTGGTTTTCTTAGCCTGGTATGGTGTTGCCCATCTTTGGAAACATCCGCAGAATGGGTAGAAGATGGATAAAACCTTTTCCCCCTGGGGGAATAAAGCTTTTTATAAGATTTTTTATTAGTTGGGATAGAGGAAAGTTTTGACAATCCTCTGAAAGTAACAGCATCAGTGCTCAACTGATTAGCTTGAAATAAAGCCTCCTTGTTGAAGAGATTTTCACCAGTACAAGGAGTATTTCCCAGCCTTTCCTGAACCCATCTGTCCAAGTCAGAAGCTTGGAGCCAGGCTATGCGTCGTGCTCCTATGGCTATAGCAGAAGTTCTGCTAATAGACTCAAAACAGTCCAGGGAAGCACGATAAAGGAACCTAGAGATATTTTGAGCATGATTGACTAATGAGGAATAGTCTGCTCTTTTATGCTCTGGAAGAAAAGGGTTCAAAAACCTTAAGTTCTTTGTGACCTCTTCAAGAGATAATCCCATATAGAAAATATGAGATAATTCTTGCTGAAAGCATGGAAGCATCGACGTCCAAAGGCATCTAAAGTCCTAGACTCACAAACTGGTGGATAAGAAGAGTGCTTCTTTGCACTCTTAATACGCCTCATTGCTGATTCTACAACAATAGAATGATGAGGAAGTTGAGTCTTTTGAAAACCTGGAGAAGGTGGCACCTTGTACATAGTGTCAAGTGTCTTAGAATGTGGGGATACCGTTAAAGGAGTCTCCCACATTCTTAACAGTAGATCTTGTAAGATCTGATGCAAAGGAAGCATGATCTCCTCCTTTGGAACCCAGGGGAATTGCAGTGTGTCTGAATTCTCCAGTAGGGATTCTTTACTAGGTACAGAAATGGCAAGTAGCTTTGCCATATCAAGCAGAAAAGCTTGAAAAGAAATCTCCCCCGAGGAGGATCTCTAAAATGAGGGGTAAAGGCTAGACTTGTAGAAAAATCAGCCTTGGTACCGATGGATTCATCCCAGTCATTGGGATCGGAAGACTGAAAAGGATGAAGCATCGGATTTTCTTTAAAGCGATGTCTTTGGTACCGCCCAAGGTCGGTACCGAGACGAGTCGGTACCGAGACGAGTCGGTACCGAATCTTCCATGCTAGAGATCGATTCCAGGCTCGGCATCGAGGGAAGCGATTCTGTCGAAGTAAGCATGGACGGTACCGAAACCGATGTTGATACCGGTACCAGTACCAAAGGCGATACCGATACTCGAGGAACGGTCTGCAGCAACTCTAGCGGTACTGAAGTAGCCGAAAGTGCTAGACTACGTTCATCGGTGAGGAGTGTTTCGTCCATCACCATAGCCGATGCCGGGGTGTCGGTACCGCTCGAAGCGGCCACAACCACCGAGCACGGCCCAGGTATGCTCACCGAGGTAAGAACCTCAGGAACAACCCAGAGCCCCGTTAATGCTTTGGAGCCCGAAGACTCCCGCCGGGGCTTTATTGCCAAGATGTCCTCGAGGGCAAGGCCGAAGCCATCTCGATGCTGAGAAGGAGATCTACCACTTTAGGACTGGCTAGTCTTTACAGACTTTTGTTTGGTTACCTGATCCTGTGAAGAAGATATTCTAGCTGGTAACATCAAGGGCGATGTGAACCGGATATCGAGTTCTACTCGATTTTGAAGACTTCTTCTGTTTGAGCTCCAGCAGGAGAGACACTCCAGAGGGCAATGGTCAGGACCTAAACATTTTAGACACCAAGTATGAGTGTCTGAAAAAATATCTGTACCGCCACACTTTGAGCATTTAAGGATAGTGGCTGGCTTTTCCCTAATGGAAGGGTAGAGGCCTAGTGGCCTAGAAACCGTCAGGCACTAAACAGGAAAAAAAATTCTAAGAAAAGAAGAAATTCTTTAGGAAAAAGAAAGAAAAGCACCGGCGGTACCGGTAGCGTTGAGGGAAGGCAGACGCGACCACAAAAAAATAAGAATAAAAAGAAGAATTTTCTGCAGCGACAGGAATACGTCCTGCCGGCTCTGCGGAAAACTGGAGAGAAGCAGTTGGGAAAGGCGGGAAGGCAGCACGCAGGCGCTGTGGGATGCTCCCAAAAGCGTTCTAATTGGACGCTGGGGAGCATTCCCACGCAGGCTCCGTCGGTACAGACGATACCCATATGTGAAGACTCATTCCTGCTTGTTCCTGGAGATCAGGTGATCTCCGGGAACAGCAGGAATTTAGTCCTCACATATGGGTATCGTCGGTACCGAAGGAGCCTGCGCGGGAACGCTCCCCAGCGTCCAATAGGAACGCTTTTGGGAGCATCCCTCAGCACATGCGTGCTGCCTTCCCACCTTTTATGTTTATGTTTATTGAACTTGCTTGACCGCCCTTCAGTATTAAGCAGGGCGGTTTACAATCACAAAAAGGTTAAAGTACAACAGGCACAAGGCTGGAAACGGAAAAGGAAGTTACAAATTTTCTTTGACAGGAAAGGAGAAGTAGTAAAAAAGAAAAGCGGAAACAAAAGGGAGGGTAGACAATGTGGGGGGGAGGATAGGCTAGAGAGGAGGGTGATTGAAGGCAAGGGAGAAAAGGTGGGTCTTCAGAGCTTGTTTGAAAGTGGTGTGATGAGGCTCCAGACGGAGAGAGGTGGGTAAGGAGTTCCATAGGGCTGGGCCAATAAAGAAGAAGGCCGAGGATCGGGTAGATTGAAGATGAGCAGCTGAGGGGGAGGGGAGTGCAAGGCGGTTGAGGTGGAAGGAGCGAGGGGTGTGTCTGGGGGTGTGGAAGTGAATGAGATCGGACAGGTATAGTGGTGTGGAGGTATGGAGAGCTTTATGAGTGAGCGTAAGAAGTTTGAAATGAATGCGAAAGGAGATAGGAAGCCAGTGAAGACGGGAAAGGAGAGGAGTAGCATGGTCTCTGGGGGAAGAGTAGGAGATAAGGCGAGCGGCAGTATTTTGAATACGCTGAAGTCGTGATAGTTGGGTCTTAGTGATGCCGAAGAAAATTGAGTTGGCGAAATCTATGCGGGAGATGACGAGAGCAAGCAGAAGGGTGGCCAGAGCAGAAGGAGATAGGAAAGGGCGAATAGCACGAATTTGCCTAAGGTAAAAAAAGGAAGTTTTGGAAACGTAGGAGACATGAGCAGAGAAAGTAAGATCAGAATCGAAAAGCACGCCGAGATACCGAAAAGTAGTGACCAGTGAGATGGGAAGGCCAGAAAAAGAAGGAGCCGTTGAAGGAGGGGGGTGGCCATGTGGAAACCAGATTGCTGTTGTTTTGGAGGGGTTGAGGTGTCCAGCTGTCCCTCTTCAGTTAGGTTTATAGCTGAGTGAAAGGATACAGGGAGAGAGGAAAGAGACAAAGAGATAGAGACACAACTCCTAGGAGAGGTGGGTGGGTTGTGAGGACTAAATTCCTGCTGTTTGCAGAGATCACCTGTTACAGTGAGTAACTACGCTATCTCCAGGAACAAGCAGGAATGTAGTCCTCACATAATGGGGACTCCCTAGCTGAAGGTGCCACCCTAGAAGGTGGGAATCCTTCCTCCCATGGATCTCTGGCATCTCACCAGGGTTGGTGGGTAGGAGTTGGTTTATGTTTGAAAGAGATTTTGAAGAACAGCTTGGCCAAAGAAGGCATCCTGACGGGAGGCTTTATCCAGGCAGTAGTGGGCTGTGAAGGTGTGTACCGAAGCCCAGGTGGCTGCCTGACAAATGTCATCGACAGACACAGAGTGGAGATTAGCCATAGAAGCTGCCATGGCTCTCACATTATGAGCTGTGACATGGTCCTGAAGAGGAAGACCCTTACTCTCATAAGCAAAGGATATGCATTGGGCAATCCATTTAGATAAAGTTCTTTTGGAGACTGGAAGTCCCAAATGACTAGGGTCAAAAGCTATAAAAAGTTGTGAGGCCTTTCTATGTTGCTGTGTTCTTTGTATGTAAAAGGCTAAGACCCTTTTACAAGCCAAAGTACGAAGGTTTCTTTCTGCATTAGAGGCATAAGGCCTCGGAAAAAATACAGGAAGATAAATTGATTGATTTAAATGAAAAGGCGAAACCACCTTCGGCATAAAGTGTGGGTAAGTTCGAAGAACCACCTTATGATGAAAACTAGTATAAGGAGGTTCAGCCACTAAAGCTTGCAATTCATTAATGTGACGGGCAGAAGTGATTGCAATTAGGAAGATGACCTTCCAGGTCAAAAACCTAAGGGCTGTAGTGGCTAAAGGCTCAAAAGGCGGCTTCATAAGCTGCCAGAGAACTAGATTTAGATACCATGCCACCGGTGGTGGCTTGATGGGAGGTTTAGTTAATAAAAGGCCTCTCATAAATCTTGATAGGAGTGGATGAGAGGAAATTGGTTGTCCGTTTAGAGGCTTATAAGAAGCTGCAATTGCACTAAGATGGACTCTTACTGAATTGGTCTTTAACCCAGAATTCGATAAGTGAAGGAGATACTCTAGTATCGATTCTAAGGGTATGACCAGAGGGTTTAATCCCCTCTTGGAGCACCATATAGTAAAAATTTCCACTTGAAGGCATAAGACCTTCTTGTGGAAAGTTTCCTAGAAGCCTGAAGGATATCTTTTACCTGTTGGGACAGGTTGAAATCCTGGAGGTCTAAGCCTTCAGCAACCAGGCAGTGAGGTGCAGGGACTGGGTATTCAGGTGCCATAGTGTCCCGTTCTCCTGGGAGAGGAGATCTGGAGCATGCCCTTACTCCAGAGGTGCCGTTTGAGAGAGATGCAAAAGCAGGGAATACCACGTTTGGCGTGGCCATTATGGTGCTACGAGAATCATGCAACCCCTGTCTCTCTGAAGCTTGAAGAGTGTTTTGGGGATGAGGGGAATGGGTGGGAAGGCATAAAGGAAGTCCTGACCCCAGTGAAGGAGGAAGGCATCCCTTGCCTGACAGTTGTGAGCCGGAATCCTGGAACAGAACCGGGGAAGTCTGGCATTCAGTGGACTTGCAAAGAGGTCTATGTCTGGAGTACCCCAGAGATGAAATATCTTTGCCACCTGGTCTAGGTGGAGTGACCACTCGTGAGGCAGCAGTATTCGACTGAGTTTGTCTGCCCAAAGGTTTTGAATGCCTGGAAGATACACCACTACAAGGTGAATTTGATGATCTCTGGCGAGGGCCCACAGTCGTAAAGCTTCCTTGCATAACGGCAGAGAGCCTGTTTCGCCCTGCTTGTTCACATAGAACATGGCTACCTGATTGTCCGTCTGGACTAGGACTGTCTTGTAGCTGAGCTGGGCATGAAACACTCGAAGAGCTAAATAAATTGCTCTTAATTCCAGGAGGTTTATGTGTAAACCAACCTCCTGTGGAGTCCAGGTGCTCTGGGTAGAGAGATGATTCAGGTGTGCTCCCCAACCCACCTGTGATGCATCTGTTAGGGTGGCCTGAAAGAGGGGTTGATGGAAAGGAGACCCCACTGTCAGATTTTTTAGTGATTGCCACCACTGGAGGGACAAAATTAGTCGTTGAGAGATTGTTATTTTGTCCGACAAATGACCCATGGCCTGTGTCCACTGTGTGGAGAGGGTCCACTGAGCTGCTCGCATGTGGAGGTGAGCATACAGGACTACATCGACTGTGGATGCCATGTGTCCCAGTAACTGCAGTAGCTCCCGAGCAATGAAGGAGGATTTGCCTGCTGCTTGGGAAGCTAGCTGCATTATGCAAAGACACAGGGCTTGTGAAAGGAAAGCCCTTGCCTGTCTGATATCCAGACAGGCTCCTATGAATTCTAGGCATTGAGAAGGAACTAGTTGAGATTTTGGGACGTTTATTACCAATCCCAAGTATTGGAGGATTCGCATTGTACGGGATAGTGCAGTGCTGGCCTCTGCAAATGTGGGGGCTCAAATGAGCCAGTCGTCCATGTAAGGGAAGACGAAAATCCCCAGGGTTCATAGGAATGCAGCTACTACTGCCATGCATTTCGTGAATACCCTTGGTGCTGAAGCCAGACCAAAAGGAAGAACCTTGTACTGGAAATGTCTTCCCCTGAAAAGGAAACATAAAAATTTCCTGTGATCTGGATGGATGAGAATGTGAGTGTTTGCATCTTTTAAGTCTAGAGAGCAAAGCCAGTCCTGGCTTTGAAGGTATGGCAGAAGAGTTCCTAGAGAAATCATTTTGAATTTCTCTCGAAACAGATATTTGTTCAATTCTCTGAGGTCTAGAATGGGTCTGTGTCCTCCTGTTTTCTTTGGAATAAGAAAATAGGGGGAGTAGAACCCTGCATCCTGTTGAAGAATGGGTACTTCCTCTATTGCCCCTTGGGCAGGAAATGTGGAGACCTCGTGATCTAGCAGATTGCCTGCAGAGGTTTGTGAATTGAATTGTTTTAGAATTGTAGGAGGGGGTATGCTGTGAAAATGACGTTTGTACCTCTCTCCTACAATGGACAAAGTCCAATCTTCTGCTGTTATCTGATGCCATCTATTGACAAAGTGGCATAACCTGCCTGGAATATTGGGGGGGTGGGGACCCTTCAGAGGCAGGAAGGCAAAGCTCTCTAGGAAGGAGTCAAAGCCTCTGAGAGGGCTGAACCTGGAGAGCTGGTTGGGCTCTCGGGCCTTTTGGTTTTTTTTGCTGACTAGTTTGTCCCTTTTGGGCAACCTGACCTGGAGTCTGACTCTGCTGGGTATAGGAAGGATAAAACTTCCTCTTTTTGCTAAAAGAGGGTGTTTTATAAGGCTTCCTTTTGGCTGGAGTGGCTGTAGACTTTGACAATCTATCTAGGGTAGAATTGTCAGCATCTAACTCGTTAGGCTTCTCCTGCCAGTTCTTGCTGAAGAGATTCTCCCCCGTGCAAGGAATATTGCCTAACTTGTCCTGTACCCGAGTCTCCAAGTCTGATGCCTGTAGCCAGGCAATCTGTCGTGCGCCAATGGCAATAGCAGAAGTTCTGCTGATGCATTCGAAGCAGTCAAAGGCTGCACGATTAACAAACTTGGAGACACCCTGAGCATGCTTAACTAGAGCAAGAAAATCTTGTCTCTTATCTGGGAGAAATGGGCTCATAAGTTCCAAGTCTCCAGTAACCTCCTTGAGGAGCATTCCCATATACAGGATATATGAGCTGATCCTAGCTGAAAGCATAGAAGCTTGAAAAGTCCTGCATTCACGACCTGAAGGATTGGATGCATGTCTCTTTGCACTTTTCATACTACGCATGGCAGATTCCACTACCATTGAATGGTGTGGCAGCTGAGTTTTCTGAAATCCAGGACATGGCGGAACTCGATATAGTATCAAGTCTCCTAGAATGAGAAGTAGTCAGAGGTGTCTCCCACATTCTGAGCATCAAGCTATGCAGAATTTCATGGATAGGTAGAGTGGCTGCCTCCTTAGGAGCTTTAGGATATTGGAGAATTTCCAATTCCTTTGCTCTTGGTTCGCCTTCAGGAGCTACTGTGATTGAAAGACCCTTGGCCATATCACAGATGAAATCCTGAAATGACATGTCCTCTGGAGGTGACATTCTGCGTTGGGGAGAAGGATCTTCTAAGAGAAACCCTCTAGTGCCAGCAGAATTGTCAGTCTTCAGAATCGGAGGAATCAAAGTATTCCTGACCCCGATGCTCCTGCAAAGCACAATCCCGGTATCGATCGAAGTCGGTACCGAAATGACCCGGTACCGCTTTGTCAATTCCAGCCAGAGATGGCATGGGAAGAGTTCCCACCGGGGCCGGTACCGTTGATACCGGCATCGTCGGTGTCGGTACCGGTGTATATACCGGTGACGGTACCGGCATCGGCGTCGATGTCGGTACCGATGCCCATGGGACCACCGGTACCACAGCTGAAAGAAGAGCTGCGATACTGCGCTCGATAGCAAGGAACCTCTGGTCTATCGATGCTGCCGATGCCTGGGTGTCGGTACTGGTAAGAACGGCCGGAACCCATGAGCATGGCATAGGTAGTTCTTGTGAGGTTGAGGCCTTGAGAACATCTTGAAGCCCCATCAATGCTTTGGAAGCCAAAGCCTCCCGCCGGGGCTGTTTTGTTGGTGTGGTTCCCTCAAGGGAAATGCCAATGGCCTCTCAATGCTTAGCAGGAGAGCTACCCTTTGAGGACCGGCTTTTATGTTTAGTTACCTGAGATCCATGGGAGGAAGAAGAGGCCCTTGATGTCGATGCAATGGATCTGGCATCTGAAGAAAAGAGGGTACCGAGCTTTGCAGCCCGGTTCTGTCTTCCTCGTTTGATCATACCCATGCAGGAGAGACATTCAGTTGGAGAATGATCAGGTCCTAAACATTTTAGACACCAATCATGGCTGTCAGTGATGGAAATGGTACCGCCACACTTAGTACATTTTTTTAAAACCACTAGTTGGCTTTTCCATGACTTAGGAAAAAGGGGCCTAATGCCCAAAATGGCGCCTAGCACCAAAGAGGAAAGTTTCTGAAAAGGAGCAGTCTAAGTTTAAGTCTTTTTTTTTTTGTATGAAAAGAACCGGCGTTACCGGTAGGCGTCGTGCAGTAGGCAAACGCGACCACAAGAAAGAAATTTAAAGATGGAATTTTCTGCGGTGACAGGGAATAGATCCTGTTGGCTCCGCGGAAAACGAAGAACTGAAGAGGGACAGTTGGAAAGGCGGGAAGGCAGCGCGCATGTGCTGAGGGATGCTCCCAAAAGCGTTCCTATTGGATGCTGGGGAGCGTTCCTGCGCAGGCTCTGTCGGTACCGACGACACCCATATGTGAGGACTGCATTCCTGCTTGTTGCTGGAGATCATTTTTATTTATAGAAACATATGAGCATCCAGGCAACATCCCATACCCAAACTGATATACTACTTCCTCTGCCAACTAAGCACGCACCCATCATATCCACATACACAAGTTTATCATACCGCATTATTAAATACCCTCATGTAAAATATTACCTTCAATTGTACTGTCTAAACGCTGTGAAGTAACTGCACTGTCTAAATGTTTACACGTACCCTAATTTTAAATGTAACTCTCCAATTGTAATGTGACGTGACCACCTTGATTGAAGGATAAGGTGGCATACAAATCTGTCTAAATAAATAAATATGCTTGACAAGGAGATTGCTGTGGGAACCGGTGCCGATTCCGATCTCCCCACCCAATGAAACCGCCTCTGCCGGCAGTGCATGGGTCTCCAAAATAGACTGGACATAGTGTGGTGACTATGCTAAAGCCATTGCAGAGCCTGTATTTTGCAAAGCCAGCACTGCTGCCATGTGAGCCTCAAGGGCCCTAAGCGTTCAGCATCGTCTCAGAGGGAACCGGGACTGGGATAGGAACTTTGGCCACCAATGTCAATATTTATGGCAGGGACTCCACAATGACAGATTCATTGGGAGACATACGACAGCCCTTCGTGACTATGGGGGTTGATTGCTCCCACCGAGGAAACGTAGCGGGCCACTCCTGGATCTCCGTGTCCATGTTGCGCCGAGAAGGGCTGCAGTACCGATGCACCTTGGGATTGTCCGGGGGCCCCCTTCGACACTAGCAGGACCAGTGTTAGGTCCCTCCTCCTGCAGACTGGACGTTGAGCTTCTGCTTGATGCCCCTGCCCCTCAGTTCTAACTGTGCTCGGGCGTCCCAGATGAAGCCTCAGATGGGTTCCACGATGGAGATGACGCTGGGGTGGAGGATGCCGAATCTGACGTGCCAAAGAGGGACTCCTGCTTTTTCTGGCCCTTCAAGCCCCTCCTTGTCATCTGCAAAGGTTGCAGAACATGGGCTGGTGGTCAGGCCCAAGGCACTACAGGCACCAGTTGTGCCTGTCTGTAACTGAAATGGTGCGGCCACATTTCGTGCACTTCTTAAAATCACTCACCAGCTTAGACATGTCCAGGAAGACCGCCTCGGCAAGGCCAAAGGCCTTGATTGTGAAGGCAGGAAAAGGCCTGGACAAGGGGGAAAAGCAAAAAGTACAAAAAAACCCTCATAATTAAAATGAAAAATATCGTCTGGGAGCCAATTAACTGACGGCAGGAAGCTGGGGAATGTTCTACATGGACTCAGTTAGTGATGTCACTCGAACATGAGAACTTATTTCCTGCTTGTTCGTGGAGAACAGGCTGTTCCAGAGGGAAGCACCCATTGATACCCGGGCAATGGCAATATTGAGCTGCTGCTCGGTTAATTGACAAATGGCGAAAGTCAGGTGCAGTAACAAGACAGGGCTAACTTTCGCCACGGAAGTTAACAGGGTACTGGCTGAATATTACTGCTGCCTTGTTGGCTTCCCAGAAATCTAGGAAACCCAGATATTCAATGCCGGGGCCTGGATATGGCCCCAGCATTGAATATCCGGGTTTAAGGTTCAGCGGCAGCAGTGAGCCACCACCACTGAATATCAGGCCCAAAATATATTAGGGTATGAAAAATGGAAACTAGGGAGTAACATCGAAGCACAAATTAGTAGATCCAGAAACCAGACAGTTTACACTTAATTGAAGCAGGAATGTGTAGTGCAAATAATGGGCATTAGATTATAAAACCACTGGCTGTAGAGCATGATCAGGTTACAGGTTATATCTCTAACTCCCAGCTATTATTCTGATACGGTGCCCATAAAGAGTAAAACAGCGGTAAGACCATCCTATTGAAAGCCACATGGAAACCTTTCTCCATAGTATTTAAAAAAATGTACAGATTTAATTTGTGTTTTGTGGTAAAGGAATACATACAATTAACAATATCCTGGCAGTCCTCACAGACAAATATGCACATGGTGTGGCTCACAGGGGCCTTTTTACACCAGGTAGTGTTGCACTTAAGTGCGAATAGAGCCAAAGATATAGTGCGTTAGGTGCAACACCCCCCGGGTAACCGTTGAGGCATTAAAACATGTTCCTGGCAGTTAATGCAGTGCACCCTGCCCTAACACATCATAAAAATAGTGCGAGCGCAATTACCTCTACCTATTCAGGTGGCAATAAGTGCACCTGCGCTAATTGGATGCCTTGCATTTAACGCAGGAGCACTGACTAAGACGCTCACCCTACCCATTCTCTGTCCCTAATGCGCCATGGACAGCACCAAAATCCTGCAGCGCCATCATGGCCCCATGCTAGCTGTCAACACATGTCCCAGCACACCTTTAATGCATGCGAGAACCCATGCTAACATAAGAGGCTGGGATAACTGCACGTGGTACCATGCTTAATGCTCTACGTGAGCCATAATTTCTAAGGCTGGGGGGTCAAGTCTCCATCTAATAAAGACAA
This sequence comes from Ichthyophis bannanicus, assembly GCA_033557465.1. Taxonomy (NCBI): domain Eukaryota; kingdom Metazoa; phylum Chordata; class Amphibia; order Gymnophiona; family Ichthyophiidae; genus Ichthyophis; species Ichthyophis bannanicus. The sequence goes on from CM066042.1 coordinate 153,927,586, forward strand.
CCACATTATTTTATTATGAAAGATTTTATTAAAAGCCTCATAGCACCATCCAGTCATTGGAAATAATCTCCAATAATTGCAGATTTATGGTTAAAGAGTTTGTTAAAGCTTTATGTATCCCCCAAGCAAGGTACAGGTGGTGTCTGTGCAGATCTCTAGCCTGGCTCCTGACAAAGGCTGCTGCTAACCAGAGACATTTCCCCCATTTGCCCCCAGGACTGGGCTGGATCATAGGTTCAGGAAACAAATTCAATTAAGAAATAAAACAAGAGATAAAGCCCTGTATAAGAGGAGGACGACACCAAATCCCTTAAATCAGGAAGGCAAGACTACAAAAAGCAAAAATGTAAAGCCTGGCACAATTCTTTAGTTCCAAGATCACTGCCACCAGGAGGTAAAATTAAGGATTAAAAAGACAAGTGTAAAATCCCAAAAGGATTAAGGGTTTCTGGAATGTTCTCATTAGTCCAGATGCAGTACGGCTTGTCCGAGAACAAAAAGCAGCAAATCAAGAGGAATACAGAGAAATAAATAGCAGAGAACCACTCCCACTAGTTCCAATTATTTCTTAACCAAAATCAGAATCCATCTCATTCCTGTTTCATTTACAAAATGACTGATTAAAAATCTAAAATATATTAAACAAAAACTTGTTTATAGATGTTTGGTGCTGAGTGGTTTTAACATGTGGGTGAAAAGACAGCATTATCCCCATGGATGCCCCTTGGGACAGGCGTCCTGTAGGGATGAGCTTCAAACACTTGAGGCATTTGGGGGATGCTCTTGGAGTGTTTTGAAACAGCAGCGCATCTGATCCACAGTCACATGACTGACTGGCTTCCATTAGTTAGGTGTCAACGGCCACATCTATTCCAAAAAAAACAGGTATATCCAGTTGGTCATTCAGCCAAAGCACCCATGGGGTCCCAGGCTGGTAAAATAATAGGTTCCTGCTTCATCACAGCCACGATCTCAGCCGGCACGTACTTCTTATCCACCACTATTTCATACACGTACTCGGAAAACCAGGCATCTGTCATGATTAGATATCCTGCAGAGATTAAGTAAAGAAAGGACTCCCATTAGTGCAGTGCCACAAGAGAAGACCAGGAGCTGCAGCATGATCTGACCTACAGGACTGTGTGCTTTTGCCACTCTTAAACAGCAAGCAAAATCATGAAGACATTTTCCAGAATCTTGGTAAGCTTGGATTTCTTTTTAAATTGGATCAACAAAAAATGATTAAAGGATGCTGTGGACCATGGAGGTGATTAGCTGAATGCTAAGAAGAAAGGAAAAATGGCTGCCAATACTGTGGGACTCCTGCCAGCTATAAAGCAACTGAAAGGATCATCTTGGAGATATTCCTTCAGCTCTTGGGAGTATCTTTGAATGTCATCCAGGGTGGAGGGAAGGGAAGATGAGTTTTGAACCATACAGGCTCCTCCTTCAGACAACCACTGATACAGTAATTAGAGCTCTACAGCAAAGTGCATGTATATGTTCATGATAGGTTATGTTTTATTTTAATTTACATGAATGATAGCCCATCAAGGACTTAGGATTTTGTGGAGAAAAATGTTTTAAATAAATAAATATACTTTAGAATCCCTTGCAGCAGCATTCAATCTCCTTTCTTATTTAATTAATTTATTTAACAGGTTTATATACTGCATTTCCAAAGGTCAAGGCGGTTTACATGGAATTTAACTAGAACAATACAGTGAACATTGTAATACAGTAAAACAATGCAGGGAATACCGTAAAAATCACAGTAAAACATTGCAACTTTGCCATAAGGGATAGGTATTAACAAAATAAATAATATTAATACAATAGGCATTGCAAGAGAAGTGAGGGACTCAATTAAACATAAATTGGTGGCAGGATAGGGAGGGGGAGTGAGTGGGTGGTAGGGTCTCATGCTGAGGGCAAATGAAGAGTCTAATAGTGGAGGGGTACAGACTGACCTGGAAGTGATTGATGAGATGTTATGATGGATTCAGGTCTTTCCAAGAATCAAATTACTTAAACCATTCTAACTCCTCAACTTTGATGACAATATCTTGCCGTTTTTGCCTATGACCCCCTGTCAACAAAATAGCTGATTTTTTTTTGTATTTGTTTGATTTCATGTTCTTCTGGTTAACACAAGAATTCTCTAAAGATGATGCTGTCAAGACCACAACCATCTGTCATTTTTAAAAAAATACTTTACATTTTTATTCACTCCAACCAATAAAATAAACATTTGCAATGCCAATACACTTAACATGCTTCACCCTCCAAATCAATTTTTCCTCCCTAAATACTTTCTCCCCCCCCCTTCTGAGCCCTCCTCACAAATCATACATCATTATTATACTCCTCCAGACCACTCATCTCCATTTCCTTACCCCCAACACTACCCACCCAGGTTGACATTACCTTCAATCTTTTAATCTCCTCATTATACTGATTGCTAAATAGTAGGTTCCCACCTTATTAGACCACTCCAAGTGAAGAACAAGTCTCTCCCATTCCCATTGTTACAAATCGAAGTGGTCATTACACAAATCAGTACACTTCTCCGTAAGGCCTATCTGCCCTAAATGCCTCCCCCATTCCTCCAAAGCGTGAGCCTCTAGACATTTCCAGCGACTAGCAATTTCACACCTTCCTGCTACAATTCCCATTCTTACCAACCTCCTCTACTCTTGCTCTAAACCTTCTGAGAATCACCTCTAACAATAAGACTTTCAGGTCCCATCCTGCTGACCTTCCACCAACCCCAACACTTGTCTCCAGAAATTCTCTACCTTAGAACGTAACCCCCTTTTAGGTGGTTTTGAAAGCTCAAGTACAGCACCATCTCTGAAGACTTCTTATGGTAGCCCAATACAAAGCATCACAGCCCATGGGGAATTCCGTTTTCTTCAAAGGCAATACAGCTACTGAAATTTTACAGCACAGATTAGATCTGTGGGATTCATCTTTATCCAAAATATTATAAATGTGTAAATAGTATTAACTACCAGACAAGGACACCCTATTTAACCAAAAGAAACAAATCACCAAAAAAGGCAGCAACTGTAGGAAAAGGGACAAAAACTAATAACATCTGTGGTTTCCATAACAAGGGAGGGAATCATATAACCTTAAATATGCCCCCCTCTCTGCTCCTAGAGTTCAGAGATGCTGTAGGATCTTGGCCAAAAAGATACTCCATGAGGACTGGCACGATATGAATGTCTGTCTTTTATAGTTACTGGAAACATTACATGCAAACTAGTGTAGTCAAGGGGGGACATAACGAGAAATATCCTGGAGAGGAAAAACATGATAATGCTTATAGGGTTGTTGGCCATGGATGTGACAGAAACTATGTTTTGGTTAGGTCCAATGAAAACAGATGTGTTGTTTTTTGGTGCAGATGTGATAATAACCTTCCCAAAACTACATTTCCCTACCCCCCTCCAAGGTGGAAATAATTTCTTTAGATACAAAAAGCAACTGTCTGCTCAGCATGATGCATAGTTGTCTGGGAGATTAAGAACAACTGACAAATTATTACAGCAAGCTGGGATGCTAATGGACAAGAAAAACTGTCCATCCTGACTAAAAAGTACTCATCTTCCTACCCTTTTCCTGCCCGTCACCCTCCCTAAGGCTGTTATTTAGAAAAGCTCCCTCAAGGACAGGGCATATTAAGATTTCTGGCTCATTCTGAGACTACATTGTCAGTATTGTGCTTTCAAAAGCCACTGTAGCCGAGCGATACAATGCATCAAGTTATTAGCGGTCACAAAACACAAGGAAGATTCACCCCTGAACCAGAAGAGCATTTGCGTGTGCTGAGAAATCCATTCCATCATTTTGAGGTCAATATGCAGGTGTGCCAGATACGGAAAATTGTAGGCAGACTGTGACTTGACTGGATATTACCAGTTAAAATGACGACAGTGGAAGATACAAACATTAGGGCATTATAACACTATGAAAATACTGCATGATCTGCTAATTTACTTCCATAGGTGTCGTTTGGTAGGACGAGGGAAGCACCCCCAAATGCTCCAGGTGTTAATACAGATTTGGTTCCTTGCCCCACTGCCAACATTACTTCCCTACCTTGTACACCTGTGGGTCCCCCCGTACCTCCCTCCCTGTGCTCCCCAACCCCCCCCCCCCGTGCCCCTTTACTCCCCGCACCCCCTCCCCCCCGCAGGTAAGCAGGCAAACTACACCCATGTTTATTTTACAGGGAGTAGAAAAAGTTTGATGTGCAGAGGATAATTTTATAACTGGACACCTAGTTTTGGCAACCAGAAAGCACTCATAAGGAAATAAGGTACCTACTTTACGTTATAAAATAGGGGTGTATCCGAAAATATTAACTGAATCTAGGTGTGGGCATTTATACTAGCCCTAAAGAACATGCATAAGATAGCATTTTATAACTCATGCGTGTAAATTTGTGCTCCACCCATGTGCACATCCACCGAGAAAGTTCATGCGATTGGTCTTACACACATACTTACAGAATAGCAACCAACTAAAGTATGCACCTTAAGTGCTCATTCATGAGTGTAAGTTCTTGAAAATGATTTACACATGTAGACAGCATGTAACACTATGTACTCCTTATAAAATTATCTCCACAATGTCTGGGAGTAAGAAAATGCAAACAGAACTCTATTCAATGACCTTAAAAATCAACGGCCATTGCTCCCAATCTCTCAAAATAAGCAAGAATAGACATTTTTCTTGGTCTGAGACAAGGGGCAGTAATCTCTGCACCAAATCCACTGCAAGGTTATGCAATGCTCAGTTTTCTAGACTTCTATCCCTTGTTCTCTCTTCCCCTCCAACCCTCACCCCAAAAGTGTGCTGCTATGTAGCTGGGCTTCTTAATTCTGCTCCTTATTACCTCTGCACCTACCATTTTAGAAAAATGTTTTCAAATGATATTGAGTGACTGAAGGGACAGCCTGGAGAGAAGAGAAGGGGGGGGGGGGGAGAGCAGGGCCTTAAAAAGCATAAGGCCAATGATTAACAAAGGGTGAAGGATGCAGACTAGTGGCCTTTGAAATGCAAAACAATGTCTTGTCACAAATCCCAGTAACTACAGTAACTTATGGCTAACCTGCATGTGATCTTGGAGACAAGAACAAGAATGATTTAAGAGTATCTGGCTATCCCTTTTAGTCCTCCCAGATCTCTCCTGTCCTCCCCACCTCCTTGCTTTCTAATTAATTTTCTTAGATAAGACTTTTTGGCGTTTCTCCCTGGTTTCCATGAAATAAGGAAGTTTGTCATTCCATGGCCTGACCTCAATCATCAATGGCGAGAAAGATTAAAAGCTTGTAAACAGTAACAATACAGGCCAGTGCCATGTTTTCCTAAGGAAGGGCAGCTCTGCATTTCAGACACCAATGTTGGTTAGCTTTCAGGGAAGTAGTGCACCCTGAAGAGATGTACAAGCACTCAACCTCTTAAAAAGGAAGAGAAACACCAGCCAAACACCTCCCTATAAACCCATACCAGATTAGGGTGGGGGCTGCAGCAGATCTTGCGAGGCAAGATTAAGGTGCTCTGGCAGATGTGGTGTGCTTATGTAGAAAGGGGAGCAGTGCTATAGGACTGCAGTGAGGTGCAATATTTATTTATTTTATTTATACATTTCTTCTATACTGCCCCATCCAGAGATCAAGGGCGGTTTACAGTTAACAGCTGAACATTTACATGGAACAGTGGTATTAACATGGAACAGTGGCAATACCACTGTTCCATGTAAAAGTTAATAACTATTTACAAGGAACAATTGTACAAACAATTGTGCAATATGGAGTGGTAGAAGTATAGCGTTGTTACTCACCTGCAACAGATGATTTCCGGGACTAGCAGGAATCAGTCTTCACATATGGGTATTGTTGGCACTGATGGAGCCTGTGTGGGAATGCTCCCCAGCGTCCAATAGGAAAGCCTTTGGGAGCACTCCACTGCGCCTGCGTGTCTGCCTTCCCGCTCCTGAGTTGAGTTTGTAGCTGAGAGATAGAGGAAAAATTATATCCTACAACCCCCTAGGGGAGGAGAGTGGGTTGTGAAGACTGATTTCTGTTGTTCCCAGAGATCCCCTGTTACAGGTGAGTAACAATGCTATCACCAGGAACAAGCAGAAATGCAGTCTTCACGTATGGGACTCACTACCTCCCAGACCAGACAGCACAGTTACTTACCTGTAACAGGTGATCTCTGGGAACAGCAGGAATTAGTCATCACATATGGGTACGTCGGCACCGACGGAGCCTGCGCGGGGAAGCTCCCCAGCCCTTCAGATGAAAGGCTTTTGGGGCCTCCCACTGCACATGCGCGCTGCCTTCCCGCCTTCCCGACCAGCTCTCTTCAGTTCGAGTTTAAAGCTGAGACAATAGAGAGAGGAAAGGAAGATAGATAGAGATACAACTCCTAGGGGAGGTGGGTGGGTTGTGATGACTAATTCCTGCTGTTCCCAGAGATCACCTGTTACAGGTAAGTAACTGTGCTATCTCCAGGAACAAGCAGGAATAAGTCCTCACATATGGGGACTCCCTAGCTGAGATGCCTGGGAGATCCCCTTCCAAGGGTAAACCATCTTTGCATGGATCTCAGGCATCCGTCCAGGGAAGGTGGGCAGGAGTTGTTTAAGTATGGAACAGGTGTTTGAGGACAGCCTGACCAAACAAGGCATCCCGGCGGGAGTCCTTGTCCAAGCAGTAATGGGCTGTGAAGGTATGAACCGAGGCCCAAGTGGCTGCTCGACAGATCTGATCTATGGACACAGAGTGAAGATGAGCCATAGAAGTGGCCATAGCTCGCACATTGTGAGCGGTGACATGGCCTTCCAGAGAAATGTTCTTACTCTGGTAAGCAAAAGAAATACACTGAGCAATCCAATTGGAAAGTGTACGTTTGGTGACTGGAAGTCCCAAATGAGAAGGATCAAAAACCAGGAAAAGTTGGGAAGACTTTTGATGTGGCTGAGTCCTGTTGAGGTAAAAGGCGAGAGCTCTTTTACAGTCAAGAGTATGAAGGTTCCTCTCTGCACTGGATGCATGAGGAGCCGGGAAAAAAACAGGTAGATATACCTCTTGATTAAGATGAAAAGGCGAGACCACTTTAGGCATAAAGTGGGGATTCGTCCTAAGGACCACCTTATCATGATGAAATCTGGTATAAGGTGGATTAGCCACCAAAGCCTGCAGTTCACTGATGCGGCGAGCCGAAGTGACTGCAATAAGGAAAAGAACCTTCCAGGAAAGAAATTTCAGGGAGGTAGATACCAACGGTTCAAAAGGTGGCTTCATAAGTTGACCCAGAACTAGATTCAAGTCCCATGCTACCGGAGGAGGTCGGATGGGAGGCTTAGTGAGGGTCAAGCCTCTCATGAATCTTGCAATAAGAGGATGAGAGGAGACAGGTTGTCCATTTATAGGTTTTAAGGATGCTGCAATAGCACTTAAATGGACTCGTACTGAATTCGTCTTGAGGCCTGCATTGGAAAGATGCAGGAGATAGTCCAGTAGAGAATTCAAAGGAAGTGCTAGAGGGTCAAGACCCTGTTGCGCACACCAAATGGAAAAACGTTTCCACTTGAAAGCATAGGAACGCCTAGTAGAGGGTTTCCTAGAGGCATGAAGGATATCTTTCACCGGTTGGGAAAGATTAAACTCATGAAGGCTTAAGCCTTCAGTAACCAAGCTCGGAGATGTAGGGACTTGGGGTTTGGATGCCACAAAGTCCCCTGCTCCTGAGACAGGTCTGGTGCAGCTCCCAGGTCCAGGGAGGAGCCCTGGGAGAGCTGTAGAAGGAGAGGGAACCACACTTGGCGTGGCCAGCGTGGAGCAACGAGGATCATGGATCCGTGATCCCTCTGAAGTTTGAACAGAGTCTTGGGAATCAAAGGAATGGGTGGAAAAGCGTACAGGAATTCCTGACCCCAATGTAGGAGAAAGGCATCGTTGGCCTGAGCTCCCTGACACGGAGTCCTGGAACAGAACCGGGAAGTTTGGCATTCCACGGACTTGCAAAGAGGTCTATGTCCGGGGTCCCCCATTCCTGAAAGATTCTGCGTATCTGGTCCATATGCAGGGACCATTCGTGTGGGAGCAGAACTCGGCTGAGTGTCTGCCCGAGAGTTTTGAACTCCTGGAAGATATACTGCCAGAAGATGAATTTGATGCTCTCTGGCGAAGGCCCATAATCTGAGAGCTTCGTTGCAAAGCGACAGAGCCCGTTCCTCCTTGTTTGTTGACATAGAACATGGCTACCTGATTGTCTGTTTGTACTAGGACAGTCAGGTTGACAAGGAGGGTGTGGAAGACTGTGAGGGCAAGGAAGATTGCTCGCAGTTCCAGAATGTTGATGTGAAGGGTGGTCTCCTGAGGAGACCAGGTGCCCTGAGTGGAGAGGTGTTGGAGATGAGCTCCCCACCCTGTCTGGGAGGCATCTGTTGTGAGGGTTGCTTGGGGCAACGAAGGTTGGAAGGGGATCCCCAACAACAGATTTTCGGAGGATGTCCACCACTGGAGAGACCAAAACTGTCGTTTTGAGGTGAGTATTTGGTCTGAGAGCAGTCCTGATGCTTGAGACCACTGGGTGGCCAAGGTCCATTGAGCTGCTCTCATATGAAGACGAGCGTAGGGCACCACGTGTACCGTGGAGGCCATGTGGCCCAGAAGTTGCAGCATTTCTCTGGCTGACAAGTGACTTCTGGACTGAGCCTGGGAGGCCAAGCTTATTAGCCTTTGGCCTCGGACCAGAGGGAGGTAGGCCCTTGCAGTGGTGGAGTCCAATTGGGCCCCTATGAATTCCAGAGACTGAGTAGGGATGAGTTGGGATTTGGGCATGTTTACCACAAGTCCCAGATATTGAAGAATACGCCTTGTGCGGTCCAGAGAAATCTGGGCTTCTGACTGAGATGGAGCTCGGATGAGCCAGTCGTCCAGATATGGGAAGACATAGATTCCCATGCCTCTGAGAAATGCGGCTACGACTGCCATGCATTTTGTGAAGACTCTTGGAGCAGAGGCCAGATCGAAGGGTAGTACTCTGTACTGAAAATGTTTTCCCTGGAACAGAAATCTTAGATATTTTCTGTGGGATGGATGGATGAGTATATGAGTGTACGCATCCTTGAGATCTAGAGAACAAAGCCAATCCTGACTCTGAAGGTATGGAAGGAGAAGGCCCAGCGAGAGCATTTTGAATTTCTCCTTGAATAGAAACCTGTTCAATTCTCTCAGATCTAGGATAGGTCTGAAGCCCCCTGTCTTCTTTGTTATGAGAAAGTAAGGGGAGTAGAAACCTAACCCCTGTTGTGGAGGAGGAACCTCCTCTATTGCCCCTTGGGCAAGGAGAGAAGAGACTTCCTGACCCAACAGGGTCAGAAGAGATGGGGGAGAACTGAATTGCCTCACCATGGTATGGGGAGGAAGGCTGGAGAAATGAAGTTTGTAGCCCTCCCTGATAATAGAGGGTCCATTGCTCTGATGTGATTTGTTCCCATCTGGGAGCAAAATGAGCTAGCCTTCCAGGAATGGTGAGGGGCTCTGGTTGTCCTAGAGCCAGAAACGGCAAGTTCTCTAGAGGGAAGTCAAAACCCCTGAGGGGGTTGAGCCTGCTGGGGTGTAGCAGACACTGCAGGCTTTGACTTTACCTGCTTAGATTGTTGACGCTTAGCCGCAAAGCGAGGCTGAGCAGATTGCTGGCCAGAATTTGTGGGAAATCTGGCCTTCTTATTGTAAGGCCTTTTAAAAGACTTTTTTGGCAGGGGTAGAAGTAGACTTGGAAAGTCTATCTAGAGTGGCATTTTCTGCATCCATTTGAGCAGCTTTAATTTGCCAGTCTTCCCCAAATAAGTTCTCACCGGTACAGGGCAGATTCCTGAGGCCATCTACAACCCAGGGTTCTAGGTCAGAAGCCTGGAGCCAAGCGAGACGTCGGGCTGCAATAGCAATTCCCGAAGCTCTGCCTGCAACCTCAAAGGAATCAAAGGCTGCCCTGTTGGAGAACTTGGAGACCTCTGAAAGTTGTGTCACCATAGAAAAGAAGTCCGCCCTTTGATCATCAGGGATAAAGGGGGCAAAATTCTGTATCTTTAGGGCAAGTTGTCCAAGAAACATGCCCATATAAAGGCTATAAGAATTGATCCTGGCTATAAGCATACTAGCCTGGAACATCTTTCTTCCAAAAGAGTCCAGGGTCTTCCATTCTCGCCCTGGAGGGGTAGAAGAATGCCTTTTAGGACTCTTTATTTCCTTCATGGCAGACTTCACCACAATAGAGTGGTGAGGCAGCTGAGGTTTCTGGAACCCAGGAGAAGGAGGGACCCGATACATGGTGTCCAACCTACGGGAATGGGGAGACAGTGTTAAAGGAGTCTCCCACAAATCCATCAAGTGTTCTTGAAGGATCTCATGGATAGGCAGAGTGACTGCCTCTTTAGGAGCTTTAGAGTATCCTAAAATATCCAATTTTTTTGATCTGGGTTCTTTTTCAGAAGATGTAGCAATAGAAAGTGCTTTAGCTACATCAACAATGAAATCCTGAAAGGATAAATCCTCTGGAGGAGACATCCTCCTCTTTGGAGAAGAGGGCTCCTCAGGAAGAGTAAGCTCAGCAGAGTCATCAGAGGAATTGAATTCATCAGAAGAATCTTTCTGTGCTTCCAATGTACGATACGCATACCGATCGGTATCGACATCGGGCGTATCGGGCATGGGATCGGTACCGGGCGAAAGCCTGAATCCGGCATGCGGAACCGATCGACGCTTGGAAGTCGATGGTCTCGGTTCCGGTGTGGATACCGGAACCGGGGCCGGTACCGATGGAATCGGTACCGAGGGCGTCGCAGCCTTAATGAATGCCAGAACGGCTTGCTGCATGGTCTGGACAGTATTGCCCATAGACGCCACTACTGCCTGGATGTCGGTATCGGTATGGGCTGGTACCCCAGAGCAGTCCAACAGGTGATCGGTCGAGGCCGTGCCATCGATGTCAACCTGTGACCCCCATGAGTGCTTTGGAGGCCGGAACCTCCCGCCGGGGTTTTTTGGCCTGGGCAGAATCCTCGAACTCAAAATTGAGAGCCTCTCGATCTTTAGAAAGAGATTTGCTTTTCGAGGATTTGCCCACAGAAGTTTTGGTTACCTGAGATCCATCCGGAGAGGAAGACCTGGATGACTGTGATGCTTCTGAAGGAAACAGCACATGGAGCTTGTTGGCCCGGTTCTGCAAACCACGTTTAGACATCTGGGTGCAGGATGGGCAGTCCGGTATGGAGTGGTCAGGTCCCAAACATTTGAGACACCATTCATGGGTGTCTGTGACAGAAATGACAGCACTGCACTTGGTACATTTTTTAAAACCAGGGACTGGCTTCTCCATGAGGAGAATTTGTGTAGACCTTAAGGCCTAACGACAGTTACCAAGCTGTGCTGAAGAAAATAAGTCTATTTTTTTTTTTTTTTATAAAGAAAGAAAGAGAGACCGGCGGTACCGGTTTCGGTATGGGGAAGGCAGGTACGCGGTCTAAAGAAAACAACAAATTTCACAATTTCTTCAGTGGTGACAGGAACACGACCTGCTGGCTCCGCGGAAAAAGAGAAACTGAAGAGAGCTGGTCGGGAAGGCAGCGCGCATGTGCAGTGGGAGGCCCCAAAAGCCTTTCATCTGAAGGGCTGGGGAGCTTTCCCGCGCAGGCTCCGTCGGTGCCGACGTACCCATATGTGAGGACTTATTCCTGCTTGTTCCTGGAGATTAAACAGATAACCACGAGGCTAGAGAGTACAGCCAGAGAGTATAGATCCCGAGTGGCCTCCTTGGACTCGAGCACAGTTTGCAAGAGCATGGTTAGAGAAGTCTGGTGGCAGAACAGTCTGGAACAGAGGGTAGGAGTTGAGATTACATCCCAAAAAGATGCTGAAGGGCCACCTAACCAAAGACAGCATGCCAACGGGATTCCATCTAGGCAGTAGTGAGCAGCAAAGGTGTGAATGGAAGACCAGGTAGCTGCTCAATAAATCTCTTTGATAGAGACATGACGCAGGTTGGCAACAGATGTTGCTATGGCCCACATATTGTGTGCAGTGACATGACTGTCAAGGGAGAGCCCTTTATGAGAATAGGCAAAAGAAAGGCAGTCCACAATCCAACTGGACAGGGTGCAATTAGATACTGGACGTCCAAGGTGACTTGGATCAAAGGAGACAAATAATTGAGAGGATTTCCTGAAAATCTTGGTTCTGCTCAAGTAGAAAGCCAAAGCATGTTTACAATCTTGCATGTGTAGGGCTGCTTCAGCTCTGGAGGCATGATGCCTGGGAAAGACGACTGGGAGCATCACAGACTGATTGATATGAAAAGGAGATACCACCTTCGGAAGGAAATGTGGAGGAATCTGGAGAACCACCTTGTCAAGGTGGAAGCGAGTGTACGGAGGATCCAACACTAAGGCGTGCAGCTCATTGATACAGTGAGCAGAGGTGAGGGCAATGAGGATGACAACCTTTGAAGAAAGGAATTTCAAAGCAGTGGTGGCTAAAGACCCAAAAGGAGGCCTTAGAAGCTGATCTAAGACCACAATGAAGCCCCATGCCACCGGCAAAGGTCTGATAGGTGGAAAAGATAACAGCAGACTCTGCATGAAGTGTTGCACCAAAGGGTGCAATGAAATAGGCAGCCTGTCCACCGGCTTATGGTAGGCCACAATGGCACTAAGGTGAACTCAGACCGAGTTAGTCTTACGTTCTGTGGTGGATAAGTGAAGGAGAGATACTTTAGAAGCAAATCCACTGGACAGGCAGAAGGATCAATATGTTTCGGGGTACACCAGAGGGTGAACTGCTGCCACTTGAACGTCTCGTAGATGGCTTGCATGATGCCAGCAAAATGTCCTTGACCTGCTGAGGAAGGTCAAGGTTATCCAAATCTATGCTTTCAGCAGTCAAGCCCTGAGCCAGAGGGCCCATGGGTTGGGATGAAGGAGCATCCCATGCTCCCGAGAGAGGAGGTTGGGCGCGTGCCCCAAGCTGAGGGGTGAAGTCTGTGCTAGATGAAGCAGTAGAGAAAACCATGGCTGGTGGGGTAAGGGGCTATTAGAATCATGGAGCCCCTGTTTGCCTGCAACTTGAACAGGGTCTTGGATATTAAGGGGGAATACATAAAGCAGGTCCCTGCCCCAATGAAGAAGGAAGTCATCTGGTGCCTGACTGCGCTGAGAGAGAAGCCTTGAGCAAAACAGCAGCAGTTGTGCATTCTCCTGTGTGGTGAACAGATCTATTCTGGGGGTCCCACAGATGGAAGATCCAGGATTCCATTTCCTGATTCAGAGTCCACTCGTGTAGAAGGATACAGCTGAGCCTGTCCTCCAGCAGGCCGAGGAGATACACCACCCTGAGATGGATGCGGTGTGCAATGGAGAAGAACAGAGGCGAAAGGCTTCTTGGAAGAGGGGGTAAGAACCTGTTCCATCCTGCTTGTTCACACAGAACATCGCTACCTGATTGTCTGTCTAGACTAAGACCTGTTTGCCAGAAAGTTGGGTTTCAAAAATCTGAAGGGCATTCGTGAGAGCACAAAGTTCGAGAAGATTGATCTGCATCTGAGACACTTGTTGTGTCCACAGCCCTTGAGTGGTGAGACTGTCCAGATGTGCCCCCCACCAGAGTTTGGATGCATCTGTCATTAGGGTGCATTGAGGTGAAGTGACCCTCCGAGTAATTTTTAAGGGGTGCACCACCACTGAAGGGAGTTGACCAGAGGGGGTGTGATGCAAACCTTGTTGGAGAGACACCCAGTTGCCTGAGTCCACTGAAACAAAAAAGTGTCCACTGAGCCTGTCGCATGTGTAGCTAGGCATATGGAACATGGACTGTAGAAGCCATGTTACCCAGAAGACGCAGCATCTGTCAAGTGGTGAGGACTGTGCTGCTTCTTACAGTGTTGGCCAGCTGGATAAGATGGACAGAGCGAACCTGTGGGAGGAAAGCTCTGGCCTGATAAGTGTCTAGAAGTGCTCCGATGAATTCAAGTTGCTGGGATGGCACCAGGTACGATTTTGGAAAGTTTAAAACAAACCCCAGATTTTGAAGCACAATGATGAGATGGAGATAGCTTTACCTCTTCTGGGAATTCTCACCTTATTAACAAGTCGTCTAAGAAGGGGAAGACAAAGAACCCCAAAGTACGAAGGTAGCCTGCAACTACCGCCATGCACTTTGTGAACACTCTGGGTGCAGATGCCAGGCCAAAGAGAAGCACACGATAGTGATTCTGCTGAACCCTGAACTTCAGATAATGTCTATGTAGAGGGTGGATGAGCAAATGAGTGTATGCCTCCTTGAGGTCTAGAGAACATAGCCAATCATTTCTGTGGAGGTATGGCAGAAGTGTTCCAAGGGAAATCAACTTGAATTTGATTGGGTGGCCACCTCAACTGACAGGAGATTGGCCTGCAAGGGGTTTGCTGGATAATTCCTTGTGGAGGTAGTGGGGTGTAAGCTTTGGAAGTGAAGCAGATAGCCCCTTTGGACAATGTTGAGAGTCCCTAGTTCTGATGTGATAAGATGCCACCTGTGGGCATAATAACAAAGTCTGCCTGCTATGTGAAGGAGTTGAGAGCCCTGCAGAGGCAGAGTGGCTATGCTCCCTAGAAAGGAGTAAAAAAACAGGTGCTGACTGTGTTGAAGCAGCTGGTTGCGTCTTAGTTGCCCTAGGCTTTTTAGCCTGAGGGCCTTGTTGCCTCTGTTGCTGTTGGGATTGGTAGCCTGAGGTGGATAACAAGGGTAATACTTCTTTTTAGAAAAGAAAGACCTCCCGACATTGGCCTTCTTTCTTGAGGGGTCTTTCTGGAGAGTCTCTTGAGGGTGAGGTCATCGGCCTCAAGCTCACCAGCCTTCTCTCTCCAGCCTTTTCCAAAGAAGTTTTCTCCAGAACAAGGAATATTGGCTAATTTATCTTGAATCCATTGCTCAAGGTCTGATGCCTGGAACCAAGCCATCCTGTGAGCACCAATGCAGATTGCTGAGGCTCTGCTGGAAGATTCAAAGGCATCAAAAGATGCTCTTGTAAGGAACTTAGATGTATTCAGATTTTGTTTAACTAAAGCCAGGAATGCATCTAGTTTGTCATCAAGAAGGAGAGGAGAAACTCTCAAAATGTGTGGAGATCTCTTTTAGATATATGACAAATACCATTGCCATTCCCACTTTGGCCAGTAAAACCCCACAATATATCTGACAGAGCCCTCACTATTTGCCCCTCAGCTCTGGAACTCCCTCCCTGTGCCAATTCATCTTATCACTGACCTATCCACCTTTAGAAAAGCAATAAAAACGTATCTTTTCCAGCTATACTTCGACCATGTCACATAACCCACTATTGTTGCGCCTGTCTAGTGCAAGCTCCCCCATGTAGTCTGTTCATTATGTTATGATGATGTATTCTGTTCAGTTTTAATTAGAAGCTCTGTTCTCTGTTGTTAGATCTGTTACTTGTTCAATGTAATACTGTTAAATGCAAATATGTTCGATGTACTAAGTTGTTATATTGTAAACCGCACTGATTCTAAATAGTGCGGTATATAAAACCAAATAAATAAATACATATATGCCCATGTAGAACATGTGTGAATTGATTCTGGACATGAGCATTGTCACCACATGGCCAGCCCTCCACCTAGGGCGCAGAGGGTTGGTCTGCCATGATAATCCTCTATTCCGAAAGTGAGACTACAGCTGTGGCTCTTGTGAGGCCTCTTGGGAGTTGTAGTCCCTTTTTTTGGCTCTCTGATAAAGAAGCAATTGTAGTCCAAATGTTTAAGGCAAAATGACAAGGATTTATTCCCCTCACAATTAGAACTTTGGTGCAGAACAAAAATAGGAAGTCTCCAGAAGTTTAGCATGAGGCTTATATACAAGAACTAAGGTAATTGCTGATGCAGCTGTTACCGTACTCACAAAGCTCTGCCAAGAAATATGGAAGACAACATCATGGCCAACTGACTGGAAAAGATCTGTGTTTATACCAATACTAAAGAAAGGTGATCCAACTGACTGTGGAAATTATCGCACAATTGCTCTGATCCCACATGCCAGCAAGATTCTACTGCAGATTATTCAAAAGAGACAACCATACCTGGAACAAGAACTACCTGAAGTGCAAGCAGGGTTCAGGAAAGGGCGAGGAACGAGAGACATCATTGCGGATGTGAGATGGATCCTTGAAAAGACTAAAGAATACCAAAAGGATATCTATTTGTGCTTTATCGACTATAGCAAGGCTTTTGACTGTGTAAACCATGAGAAACTCTGGGCCACATTACGAAGCATGGGTATACCAGAACACCTGATCGTTCTCTTGCGCAATCTGTACATTGATCAAGAAGCAACAGTTCGAACGGAACAAGGAGAAACAGAATGGTTTAAAATCAGCAAAGGTGTAAGACAAGGCTGCATACTTTCCCCCTACCTGTTTAATTTATATGCAGACCAAATCAGAGAAGCAGGATTGTATGAAGACAACAGAGGTGTGAAGATTGGTGGAAGACTCATCAACAACCTTCGCTATGCTGATGATACCACATTCCTGGCTGAAAGTGAAGATGATCTGAAACATTTGCTTCTCACAATCAAAGAACATAGTCTCAAAATGGGCCTGCACCTTAATGTAAAGACGACAAAGATCATGACAACTGGCATAATCAACAGGTTCATCGTTGAAGGAGAAGAAATTGAAATTGTGAACAACTTTAACCTACTTGGATCAACTATCAATAAAGAAGCAACAAGCAGTCAAGAAATCAGACGCCGCATTGCTCTTGGCAGAATGGCTATGAAAGACCTAGATAAGATTCCCAAGAGCAGAGATGTCGCTCTCCATACAAAGATTCGACTTGTTCAAGCCATGGTATTTTCAATATCATCATATGGATGTGAAAGCTGGACAGTGAAAAAGATAGACAGGAAGAAAATTGATGCCTTTGAATTATGGTGCTGGCGGCGAATACTGTATATACCATGGACTGCCTGAAGAACAAACCAGTCGGTACTAGAGGAGATCAAACCTAAGCTTTCTTTAGAAGCTCAGATGACAAGACTTCGACTTTCATACTTTGGACACATCATGCGAAGAGAGAGATCAGAGAAAGACATTATGCTTGGCAAGATAGAAGGTCAACGCAAAAGAGGAAGGCCAGCAATGAGATGGATCGATACAATAACAGCAGCTACGGGTACCAGTCTGTCAACAATGAGCTGCCTGACTGAAGACCGAACACAATTTAGGATAGCTATCCAGAGGGTTGCCATGAGTCAACTCCGACTCGACGGCACTTAACAACAAGGTAATTGCTTATTTACTCTCTGGTTCCAAAACATGCAGTGCTCGTTGCAAGTACAAAATGGAAAACAAAACCGCTTCTCATAGCAAAGAAAAATAGTTCCTATTTCTTTGCTGTTTCTCAGCACTTTTACTTCAAGGTTTAACACAGTGACTCAATGTTGTCAGCCAAACAAAGCATACAATCCATTTGCATATCTGCTACTTCAACAACATTAGAGTCTATTTGCATATCTTCTGTCTCAGAACTAACAGCGTTTGTCGGCAAACTGTTACTATGGGATTTAAGATAACTTCCCTCTGTAAACTCAGGTGATTTCCCTTTCCACAACTCAAAACAGCAAGGGTTTAAAATACCTGTTGCTCTGGAGTTTCTTCTTTGGCTCTCCTCTAATTCTTGGCAGCTATGAGGAAATACTTTTGTGCTGGGCTCCCACCTGTGCAAACTCTGAAGGCTTCCTTTTGACTGAAGGGCTCCCTGCTCTCTCCGTTCCAGCCAGTTCCTGGTCACAGGGCATGCCTTCCCTCCTCCTAGTCTGCTGGCTTTTCTCCCAGACCTGTAGGTAGTTTCTTTACCCGGTATCCAACTCTCAGGAGTTTGAAAGCCTCTCCAAACCCGTCTTACCGGAGGTCTCTCCTCTCTCCTGTCTTTGCTGTCCAGGACTCCTCTTTCTCCTCCTTTCCTTCATTGTGTGGTTTCTTTTCCTTCTCTGCCACAACTCCAACTTTCTCTGCTGCCACGGCTCCAACTGCCGTCTGAACTGCAATTACCACTCCAGCCTGCACTCCAGCCTCCTCCCAGCTTCCTTTCTCTCCTGCTTCTCCTTCCCCTTTCCTGGGAGCTAATGACGAGGTTTTATAATTCTGTTCCCCTGGGCTTTGCTCTGCTCTCAACCTGAACAGGTGTGATTGATCAAGCTCCAGGCTTGCTGCTATGTCAGAGCTTGGGCGTGTCAGTTCAGCTCCTGTCTTTCTCTGTTTACCTTTTCTTTGTAAACAGTGAGCCATGTGTTCTAGCTGCCTGTCAGTTTTAAAGGTGGAATCTTCCTTTCTCTCTATTTCCATGGGCTCCGTAGGGGGTCTCTACATCACAGCATGCATGCCTGAAAACAGTGATGACCAAAGGCATCTGAGTGGTCTAGCATCCTGATGTGGAGGAATGGGTCTTCAAACTCTTGATGCGATGCATGGCTGATTCCACTACCATGGAGTGGTGTGGTAACTGAGGCTTTTCAAACCCAGGAGATGGTGGAACTCAGTACATGGTATCAAGCCATTTGCTGATAGGCAGAACCATTAACGGAGCCTCCCACATACGTAGCATTAAATCCTGTAGGATTCAATGCACTGGTAACGTGGCCGCCTCCTTGGGCCCCGAGAGGTATTGGAGGATTTCCAATTCCTCTGCCCTTGGTTCCATCTCAGATGTCAGTGTGATCTGGAGACCTGCCATCATGTCCCTAATGAAGTCCTGAAAGGATATGTCCTCTAGCAAGGATCAACGCAGTTCATGAGGAAGGGAATGGTTGGAAGGGATCCCGGGTAGTCCTGGAATCCTCTGATGTGTCCTCGGAATCGGAAGAGTCTGATTCTGAAACAAAGGCAAAGTATCTATGATCACGTGCCGATGTCGAGGCTCAATACCAATGCTCATGGTGAGCAGTATCGGTACCAGGAACCGAACCAATGATGACAGTCAGTTCCAACTGTGGCATCAGAGGGAGAGGATCTTTCTATATAGACTAGAGAGGTAGCATGGGACCGAGAGCTATTGGCCTCTTTGTCAATGCCACCTCTATAGAGGCTGCCAGGAGCGCTGTCAAGCTCTTCTCGATAGCGAGGATACGCTTATCGAAGGAGGAGACTGATACTTGGGTGGAATCGTGTACAGGGCTTCGAGCCATCGTTCCAGAGCATGGCACCAGAAGCTCTCCAGAGGTCGAGGCCTCGGGAGCATCCTGGAGCTCCTGTTATGCTATAGAGGGTTGGTCCTTCTACCGGGGCAGTTTGGCAGGCCAGACAGCAATGGATGCACCCTTTTGTGCATCTCGATGTAGGGACTTACCTCAATGCTCAGTATTGGACTTCAAGGCCAATGCCTTAGTCTTAGACTTATGTTTGGACTTTGAAGAGACCCAAGAACCAAGAGAAGATGCCGATGTTAGACAATGCTGAAGCAATGGAAACAGAGTCTGAGGCGAAACTTATTGACCCTATTCTTTAGGCCCCGTTTAGTCATTTGTTGGCACAAAAGACATTCTTTTGGCAAATGGTCTGGGCCCAAACATTTTAAACACTAGTCATGTTTGTCAGTGACTGAGATAGTACTAGAGCATTTGGTACACTTTTTAAACCCATTGGAATGTTTTTTCATCATCATGGGAAGAAAAATAGGTTGAGGCCTAAATTAGTGGTGAACCACTAATAAAAAAGGGAAAAAAGAAAAGAAAAGAAAATTTAGAAGAGTAAGAAAATAACAGGGCCAATATCTGGGAGGGTGCCAGCGTCAATGACAATGCTCACTTCACCCCAAGTTTTGATAACACCAAAAATATCAAAGATAAAAATTACCGAACCACCCCCTCCAAACAAAGTATTGATATCTTTTTGTTGGATAAAGCCGAGGGAAGTCAGAACCACACTCTAACCCCTCCAGACGGCCTTGTCCATTTTATTTAATAAGAACTATATATGTTCATTTCATTTAAAGACTTAACTTAGCATCCATCCAAATGACAAGGCAGAGCACAGATAAAAAAAAACAACTAAAACTAAAACACATTTTTCGGCGGTGACAGGAAGAAAAAAAGCTGCTGGCTCCACGGAAAACGAAGAACTGAGGAGAGGATGTGGAAGGTGGGAAGGCAGATGCACAGGCGCAGTGGAGTGCTCCCAAAGGCTTTCCTATTGGATGCTGGGGAGCATTCCCACACGGGCTCTGTCGGTTCCAATGATACCCATACGTGAAGACTGCATTCCTGCTTGTTCCTAGAGAAAGAAATATTACTCTAGATATTTTCCACTACATAAACTTTGATTCATCTTCACTTTACTTTTACTGTGCATGCCAATATCTAATTTAGATCTTGGCATTTAAAAGCTTTTTTTTTCTTTGGGCATTCCCAACATTCCAAGCTAAACTCTGTCCCTGCATACTGACATGAAAACAAAAATCACATTATTTTAAGAAAATGATTAAAAACGTTAATAAATAGCCAAAAACAAGTGCATTCTTATGTGCCACAAGCTGGCGACAGAGCATAGCATGAGAGGTTCCTGGAGAGGCAGCTGAGGAAGGAGGTAGTTTATGACCTTAGACAAAGCCAAACTCTACAACTCTGTGTGTCTATAGTGCTATTTCTTTGTATTTAGTTTTAAAATGTGCTTTGGTCAGCTAAGCAGCTTGGGATCAGTGTTCTTGTGTAGCAGCCTCAGGTTTAAGGGTCCTTAGGTTTAAGATTCCCCTCTTTCCTGAGGGGAAACAGAATAGAAGCAGCCTCTGCGCGTAAGTGAACACAACTTTACTGGAAACTTTGGTGACAAAGCTTGGGACAAGAGACTAGACTTATTAGGAAAATTTTATAATTAAAATTCTTTACAAGCATACATTAGTTATTGGCTTGGCTTAATGTTCTAATTTAGTTTATCCTAGTTTTATACAGCCTTTATATTTACTTAAGCCTTTTCCTGTCCACCCCAGGCACTCCCTTAAATTTACAGTCAGGTTTTCCCAATTAAGAGTGAAATTCTTCATGGGATATATTCGTAGTTCAGTGGGAAGAAAAGATAAAATATAATTTAATATACCAAAAAATCCTGAAAGCCTTCATATTAGTTTAGATATGCCTACTCCTTTAGTTACTCAAAGCAACTCATCAGTACAAAGATGCAGATAGCAGTCTAGCAGCTAAATGGGGGCTCTCCAGTCTTTTGCATCAAGTGACATATGTATGGCTTATTTCCCAGTTGGCGAGAGGTTGTATGTATGTATTCAGTGCAAAGGAACTCCTGGCTCTTACAGAATGAGTCCGATGTCTGGAGGATAGAATAGCAGACTTGGAGGAGCTGAGGCAGACACAGGTATACAGAGGAGATCTACAGGAACAGAGCACAGAAGTCCCACCTACAATCTGGCAGCCTCTGTGCTGCCTTGGAACAGAGAGCTAATTTGGAAGGGGACCATTTCCCTGATGTGGCAGGAAGTGCTCCTATTGCTAGGACCTGCCACAAGGAGATGCAATATTCTCTCGCACCAAAGATGTTTCGCCAAGGATTCCTGCCTAGGATGGAAAGGTTAGGATGGCCATTCTAGTTGGTGAGTCAGTCGTTATGCATTTAGGTAGCTGGATGGTTGGTGGGGGTGAGGATCATTTGGTCACTTGCCTGCCTGGTGCAAAGGTGATGGACCTCAAACGTCACCGAGATATAATTTTAGACTGTGCTGGAGAGGAGCCTACTGTCCTGGTACATGTTGGTACTAATGACAGGAAAATGTGGGAGGGAGGTTCTAGAAGCCAAATGTAGACTTTTAGTAGTAAGCTGAAATCCAGGACCGCCAAGGTAGAATTCTCAGAAATGTTTCCTATTCCACACGCAAGACCTAAACAAACAGGTAAAACTTCAGAATTTCAATGCGTGAATGAGACACTGGTGCAGGGAGGGAGGATTTAGAATGCTAAAGAAATGGGCTACGTCTTGTGGAAGAAGACACCTATTCTGCAAAGATGGGCTTCTCTTTAACCAGGGTGGTACCAGGCTGTTGGTGCTAACATTTAAAAAGGAGATAGCGCAATTTTTAAACTGGAACCTGGGGAAAGCTGACAATTGCTCAGGAGTATGGTATCTTTGAAGGATACTATCAAAACAGGGAAGTTAGGGCATCCCGATAGAGAGGCTGCAATAAAGGCTGCAGCCGCCTGATTGCTTTTAAATACAGAACAGAAAAGGTTGAAAGCTTGCAAATTATCCCTGTCATCTGCTAAGAAAGTTATAAACGCAAACATTTCTTCAAATATCTTTATACAAAAACTAGAATCCTAAAAAATAAGATGGGCAAATGAATATATAGCACTAAATGAGAGAGACAGATATTACAGGCATCTTGGAGATTTGGTGGAAAGTGAATAGCTAACTGGACACTGTACAAATTATATCATAATAGGATGGATCAAAATGGTGGGGAATGCCGCTATGCGTTAAAGAGAGCATGGAGTGAAATAGACAGTTCTGCAAGAAACAAAAAGGAAAATTTTACTTACCTGATAATTTCCTTTCCTAGAATCCTGCTAAACCAGTTCAGACACATGGGTTATGTCCCTCTGCCAGAAGCTGATGGAGTAATAGAAGACTAGAAATGTCCAATGACATCATTGGTATATGGATTGGTACAACTAGAAGCACCCTTCCGTATTCATCTGACAAGCCCCAGGACTGAAACAACCAGAAAAAATACTAAGGCTGCCAAAGAAACAACCCTGAAAAGATTAACCCCAAGCTTCAAAAGAAGAGGTATGACCGTTAACCAGAAAAAAAATCTCTTCCATGGTCAGTAGGATTCTAGAAAAGAATTATCAGGTAAGTAAAACTTCCCCTTCCAGTTCATCCTGCTAAACCAGTCCAGACAAGTGGGAAGTACACCAAAGCTACAAATCAATTGGGTGGGAAAGACAAAGTCACGAAAAACCACCAAATCTAAGCTAGCGTTTGATCTGGCCTGCCGAAAGTGGATAACGTATCTGGGAAACCACCGGATAACGCTGGGCAGATGAAGTTGCTCAACAGATGACAACCACAGCCAGCACCCTGAACTCTGTCCAAGACCAGGATCACAAGTGCTCTGGACTCTGTGCAATGTCCATGGAACTGTCACAGAGAAATGTAGGCCAGAGGCATTCACCTCCAAAACCCCCATGGTAGGCAGCTTCTCACGAATCAACCCTCCAAATCAAATGAACAGCTACCCAAAATGAGGAGAAAAAAAATTAACCTGTGTAAAATACTGTCTCCAAAACCTGCAAATACCAGAAGGTGGAGGGCTTTGCCGCCTTCCTATCAAATAGGTCCAGACAGACAAGACCACTGAGAAACGCCAAGAAGTTGATGAAACAGACTTGGTGATCAAGCTCCACAGGAAAGCTCCAAGTCTGTAGGTCAAAGGAAAGACCCAAGTAGGACCAAAGCATGAGTCCAAGATGAGCTGATGAGTCTATGAGCCAATGTTTAACAAAGAACAAACTTAGAAGGCAAGTCATGCAGGACTGCCATCTGCCACCCAAAAGAAAGACCTGTTCCCGAGATCTCCAGGTGGGAGCACATCATGGAAGGGTGGAAACGACGCCTTAACTCAGGAAACCCATTCTGGTATGAGAACAGCACCGTAGCAGATGGGATACTCCCCTGACTGTACAGTCCGCTCTATGTCAGCAATCTGAGAGTCCCCTAATACTTTGTTTCATCTGACCAGGATCCCTAGCAGCAATCCAGAACAAAACAGATTCCACCTCTAGAACCAGACCACTTATTCTGGGTGATAAGAGGCATTAATCCCAGCCTTCACCAGCATTGCAACCAGTCCAGAGATAGCTGGCCCTGATGGCTCATAACCTGTCAGGCCAGCAATCACCAATCCAAGGCTGAGAAAGCGTAGTTACACACCTGTAACAGGTGATCTCCGGGAACAGCAGGAATTTAGTCCTCACATATGGGTATCATCAGCACCGACGGAGCCTGCGCAAGAAAGCTCCCCAGCGTCCAATAGGAACGCTTTTGGGAGCATCCCTCAGCACATGCGCACTGCCTTCCCGCCTTTCCAACTGTCCCTCTTCAGTTAAGTTTGTAGCTGAGTGAAAGGATAGAGGGAGAGAGGAAAGAGACAAAGAGATAGAGAGAACTCCTAGGGGAGGTGAGTGGGTTGTGAGGACTAAATTCCTGCTCTTCCCAGAGATCACCTGTTAAAGGTGAGTAACTACGCTATCTCCAGGAACAAGCAGGAATGTAGTCCTCACATATGGGGACTCCCTAGCTGAAGATGCCAGGGAGATAGCCCCAGGAAGGCGCCACCCTAGGTGGTGGGAATCCTTCCTCCCATGGATCTCTGGCATCTCACCAGGGTTGGTGGGTAGGAGTTGGTTTAGGTTTGAAAGAGATTTTGAAGAACAGCTTGGCCAAAGAAGGCATCCTGACGGGAGGCTTTATCCAGGCAGTAGTGGGCTGTGAAGGTGTGTACCGAAGCCCAGGTGGCTGCTCGACAAATGTCATCGATAGACACAGAGTGGAGATTAGCCATAGAAGTTGCCATGGCTCTCACATCATGAGCTGTGACATGATCATGAAGAGGAAGACCCTTACTCTCATAAGCAAAGGATATGCATTGGACAATCCATTTAGATAAAGTTCTTTTGGAGACTGGAAGTCCCAAATGACTAGGGTCAAAAGCTATAAAAAGTTGTGAGGACTTTCTATGTTGCTGTGTTTTGTATGTAAAAGGCTAAGGCCCTTTTACAATCCAAAGTATGAAGGTTTCTTTCTGCATTAGAGGCGAGAGGCCTCGGAAAAAATACAGGAAGATAAATTGATTGATTTAAATGAAAAGGCGAAACCACCTTTGGCATAAAGTGTGGGTGAGTTCGAAGAACAACCTTATCATGATGAAACCTAGTATAAGAAGGACCAGCCACTAAAGCTTGCAATTCACTAATGCGACGGGCAGAGGTGATTGCAATTAGGAAGATGACCTTACAGGTCAAAAGCTTAAGGGCTGTAGTGGCCAAAGGTTCAAAAGGCAGCTTCATGAGCTGCTCGAGAACTAGATTTGGATCCCATGCCACCGGTGGTGGCTTGATGGGAGGTTTAGTTAATAAAAGGCCTCTCATAAATCTCGATAGGAGTGGATGAGAGGAAATTGGTTGTCCATTCAGAGTCTTATAAGAAGCTGCAATTGCACTAAGATGGACTCTTACCGAATTGGTCTTTAGACCAGAATTCGATAAGTGAAGGAGATACTCTAATATCGATTCTAAGGGTATGAACCAGGGGGTTTAATCCCTTCTTGGAGCACCATATAGTATAACCTTTCCACTTG
This sequence comes from Ichthyophis bannanicus, assembly GCA_033557465.1. Lineage (NCBI taxonomy): Eukaryota > Metazoa > Chordata > Amphibia > Gymnophiona > Ichthyophiidae > Ichthyophis > Ichthyophis bannanicus. Next base: position 153,953,021 of record CM066042.1, read on the forward strand.
AAGGCATAAGAATTTCTTGTGGAAAGTTTACTAGAAGCCTGAAGGATATCTTTTACCTGTTGGGACAGGTTGAAATCTTGGAAGTCTAAGCCTTCAGCAACCAGGCCGTGAGGTGCAGGGACTGGGGATTCGGGTGCCATAGCATCCCGTTCTCCTGGGAAAGGAGATCTGGAGCATGCCCTAACTCCAGAGGTGCCGCTTGAGAGAGATGTAGAAGCAGGGAATACCACGTTTGGCGTGGCCATCGTGGTGCTATGAGAATCATGCGACCCCTGTCTCTCTGAAGCTTGAAGAGATCCTGTCAGCTCCACGGAAAACGAAGAACTGAAGAGGGACAGTTGGAAAGGCAGGAAGGCAGCACACATGCGCTGAGGGATGCTCCCAAAAGCATTCCTCTTGGACGCTGGGGAGCGTTCCCGCGCAGGCTCCGTCAGTGCCAACGAAACCCATATGTGAGGGCTACATTCCTGCTTGTTCCTGGAGATAACCAAACAAGCAGCCAGCTGTACCATTGGCGGGTGCTGGAGACAGGCTGCACCTTGACAGCTTCAAGAAGCCGCTCTTCAAAGGGAAATAGTCGCATACTGTGGGCACCAGTTTGCTCTTGGTGCCCCTCCTGCCTGGCAGTGCTGCATTGTCTGAGAACCCCCAGACCGTTCGTGGCCAAGCAAATGACCCGCACCTCTAATCTGCTGATCAGCCAAGCTGCCTCATGGGGACACCCCTGCCACTGAGCTGTCTGCCCTTAGCAGTGGATCCTCAAGTTAACAGACCATGCTCGGAGATCATTGCGACCTCTGAGACAGAGACCAACACCTTTTGGGGAGTACTCTCCAAAGTGAACAGATAAGCAACTGTATCCCTGGAAAAGAAGTTGCGTGTCTGACCAGAAATCCCAGAGTTTGGCTGGGCTATTATCCCGGCCAGCTAGCCAAGGATCTCATGTCCCAAAATAGTTCAAGGACTGTAACGGAACCTTCTGGCCTTTTGTGCAAGTTGCAACTCAGTCCAAGCTTCCAAGGTTCTAGAATCCCACAGGACATTATAGAAACATGACCGCAGAACAAGATCACATGGCCTATCTAGTCTGTCCTTCCATAACTACTACAATAGTCCCCTTTTTTTCCTTTTGAGATACTTGTGTTTGTCCCATGTTTTTTTCAATTCAGATATTGTCCTCATCTCTACCACTTCCATTTTCAGACTATTCCATGCATTTATCACTCTTTCCGTAAAGAAATATTTCCGCATATTACTCCTGAGTCTATCCCCTTTCACCCTCATTCTATGTCCCCTCGTAGCAGAGCTTTTTTTTCAATCGAAAGAGGCTCTGCTCCTGTGCATTTAAGCCATAGAGTATTTAAATGTCTCTATTTCTCCTCTATCCCACCTTTCCTTTAACAAACATATAAGAACATAAGATATGCCATACTGGGTCAGACCAAGGTCCATCAAGCCCAGCATTCTGTTTCCAACAGTGGCCAATCTAGGTCATACGTACCTAGCAGTTTCCCCAAGGGACACAGGTTCCACAATGCTTGTACTGGTTCAAGCATTGATATCCTGGGTCCCTTCTTAATAATGGTTTATGGACCTTTCCTCCAGGAACTTGTCCAAACCTTTTTTAAACCCAGCTACACTAACAGCCTTTACTACATCCTCCGGTAACAAATTCCAGAGTTTGATTACACGTTGAGTGAAAAAATATTTTCTTTTATTAGTCTTAAATAGTTTACCCTGTAGCTTCATTGCATGTCCCCTAGTCTTTCCATATTCTGATAAGGTAAACAATCGATCTACGTTTACCCGTTCCACTCCGTTCATTAATTTATAGACTTCTATCATATCTCCCCTCAGCCGTCTCTTCTCCAGGCTAAAGAGCCCCAACCTTTTTAGCCTTTCTTCATAGGAGTAGCCTTCCATCCCCTTTACCATTTTGGTGGCTCTTCTCTGAACCTTTTCTAAAATCGCTATATCCTTTTTAAGATACGGCGACCAGAATTGCACACAATATTCAAGGTGCGGTCTCACCATGGAACGATATAGAGGCATTATAATATCTTTTGTTTTATTTTCCATTCCTTTCCTTATCATACCTAGCATTCTATTTGCTCTCTTGGCCGCCGCTGCACACTGGGCCGAGGGTTTTAACAAGGTATCCACAATGACGCCTAAATCTTTTTCCTGGGTGGTGGTTCCTAATGTGGAACCTTGCATCGTGTAACCATAGTTTGGGTTGTTCTTCCCTAGGTGCATAACCTTGCACTTCTCCACATTAAATTTCATCTGCCATTTTGATGCCCAGTCTTCCAATTTATCAAGATCCTCTTGCAATTTTCCACAATCCTCCTGGGTTTTAACAACTTTAAATAGTTTTGTGTCATCTGCAAATTTGATAACCTCACTTGTTATTCCACTTTCCAGGTCATTTATGAATATGTCAAAAAGCTGCGGACACAGCACAGATCCCTGGGGTACACCACTATTCACCTTTCTCCATTGGGAAAATTGGCCATTTAGCCCTACCCTCTGCTTTCTATCTTTTAACCAGTTCCTGATCCACAGTAGTACACTGCCTCCTATCCCATGACTCTTTAGTTTTGCCAAAAGTCTCTCATGAGGGACCTTGTCAAAGGCTTTCTGAAAGTCCAGATACACAATATCAACCGACTCAACTTTGTCCACCTGTTTATTCACTCCTTCAAAAAAACATAACAGATTAGTAAGACAAGATCTTCCTTGTCTAAAGCCATGTTGGCTGTCTCCCATTAGGTCATGACTATCTACATGCTGAGTAATTTTATTCTTTATGATGGTTTCTACCATTTTTCCCGGTACTGATGTCAGGCTCACTGGTCTGTAGTTTCCCGGATCACCCCTCGAACCCTTTTTAAAAATTGGTGTTACATTGGCGATCCTCCAATCCTCAGGTATTAGAGATGATTTTAATGATAGTTCACAGATTACTGATAGCAGGTCTGCAATCTCAAATTTCAGTTCTTTCAACACCCTTGGATGTATACCATCCGGCCCAGGTGATTTGCTACTCTTCAGTTTATCTAATAGTTGTAAGACATCTTCCCGATGTATCGATATTTCCTTCAATTCTTCCATACCTTTAAATAACACTTCAGTCATGGGTAACATCCCTACATCTTCCTCAGTAAAGACCGAAGCAAAGAATTCATTCAGTCTCTCCGCTATCGCCTTGTCGCCTCTTAGTGCTCCTTTAACCCCTTTATCATCTAATGGACCAACTGACTCTCTCACAGGTTTTTTGCTACAAATGTACTTGAAAAGGTCTTTATTTCGCGTTTTTGCTTCCGCAGCAAGCTTCTTCTCAAATTCTCTCTTTGCCTGCCTTATCAATGCCTTGCATTTGACTTGCCAGTGCTTGTGCTGTTTCCAGGTTTCATCGTTTGGCTCCTTTTTCCATTTCCTGAAAGATGCTTTTTTGGCAACAGCCTCTCTGACCTCACCTTTAAACCATGCTGGCAGTTTTTTGGACTTCCTTCCACTTTTTTTAAAGCGTGGAATACAGCTGGTCTGGGCTTCCAAGATAGTATTTTTCAACAACACCCAAGCTTGATGTACAGTCAAACCTCGGTTTTCGTTGGCCCCGGTTTTCGTACGTTTCGGTTTTCGACGTCTTTTCTGACTGAGATGTTGTCTCGGTTATCGGATATCGCCTCGGTTTTCGTTGTGTTACTGAACAGCTGATGGTCCCAATAGTGGCTGGTGCTGCTCCTCCTATGGGCAAGGGCAGGAATGTGGACAAATTGCCAGCCTCCATGTGCCTCCCCAGTCCCGGCAGCACTACCCCCCGGACTCACCGATCGCGTGTTGAAGCGAAAGTCAGCTGAGCAAGAGTCAGAGTCAAGAGCCAAGGATTGCACAGAGAGGAAGGCCCCGATCTCTCCACCGCCTGCCTGTTCTCTGGAGCGCCCCCTCAGGCTCGGAGGTAGCAGGGTAGCTGTCAATGTAAGCAGGAGATGTTGCAGTGCCGTACAGTACAATATCTGTGTGTTTGCTGTCCTGTGGACGATCGGGCAGGTGAGAGAAGTGACAGGAGCTGGGTGTCTGGAACGGATTAATTGAATTTACATTATTTCCTATGGGAAATATTGCTTCGGTTTTCATACGTTTCGGTTTTAGTCAGTCTTCTTAGAACGGATTAATAATGAAAACCGAGGTTTGACTGTACGTCTTTAACCTTTGCAACTGCTCCTTTTAGTTTTTTCTTAGCTGTTTTCCTCATTTTATCATAGTCTCCCTTTCGAAAGTTAAAGGGTAGTACTGTGAATTTCCTTACTATCCCTCCTCCACTAATTAAATCAAAGGTGATCATGCTATGATCACTATTGCCAAGTGGCCCCAGCACCCTTATCTCTTGCACTACATCTGGTGTTCCACTAAGGACTAGGTCTAATATTGCTTCCCCTCTGGTTGGTTCATGAACCAGCTGCTCCAAGAAGCAGTCATTTATTTCATCTAGGAACTTTATCTCCCTAGCATGTCCTGTTGTGACACTGACCCAGTCGATGCCGGGGTAATTGAAATCACCCATTATTATTACTGCACTGTAACTTTTGCTAGCTTCCTTGATTTCTTTGAGCATTTCATCATCCATTTGTTCATTCTGGCCAGGCGGACGATAGTACACCCCCACTGCCATCGCCTTCCCCTTTTTACATGGAATTTCAATCCATAGAGATTCTACAGCAAATTTTGTTTCTTGCAAAACTTTAATCCTTTCTGACTCAATGCCCTCTCTAACAGAGCGCAACCCCTCCACCAATTTGGTCAGCTCTATCATTACGATATAGTTTGTACCCAGGTATCACAGTGTCCCACTGGTTGTCCTCCTTCCACCATGTCTCTGATATTCCAATCATATCTAACCTCTCGTTTAGTGCTATATATTCTAACTCTCCCATCTTGTTTTGTAGACTTCTAGCATTTGCATACAAGCATTTTAGAGACTGTATTTTATTCATATTAATTTGGCTATTGGTAGACATGGGTAATTTGGGATCTTTAAGTTCTGTCTGCTCCATACTCGAGGGCATTTGGGCTACTTTACTCTTTTTTGGAACCTCTCTGCTTTTTGTAGTATCCTTCAAGGATACATTCTTCCGAACCATGCGCTCTTGGGCGACTGTCGGCTATTATTATTATTATTAAGATCCTTAAGTCTATCCTCATATGTCTTATAACAAAGACCACTAACCATTTTAGTAGCCACCTTCTGCACCGACTCCAACCTGTTTATATCCTTTCAAAGGTGTAGTCTCCAGAATTGCACACAATATGGCCACACCCTCTCATTCCAACTTGCCCTGGAGGAGCCAGTCATCCATATATGGACAGATGCAGAAACTTTCGTAATGGAAAGCTGTATTTACCATCACCATCACCTTGGAAACGTTCTGGGTGCAGCTGCAATTTTGAACACAGAACTGAACGCATTTGCCTAGAATGGCGAACCACAGAAACCGCGGCTGAACGTCCCAGATGAAGATATGAAAGTAGGTTTCAGCCCAGTGCAGAGACACAAGAAACTCTCCCTTTCTGTTTGGAAGACCAATCTTAGTATCTCCATGTGGAAATGTGACACTAACAGGCAAGCATCGACCCCCTTTCAGATCGAGAAGGGGTCTGAAGAACATATCCTTTTGGGTACTACTCAGTAAATTTTATTTAATGTATTTTAAAGTTCTTTAGTACTGGACTATGGGTTTTGGGTATTTGTCATTCTTATGCTGACTCCATTTGTATCTAGAGATTGTCATATATCAAAAATTCATAGTAACTAATTGTATAAGTTATATATCTTCTCATACTTTTTTCATCCACTGAATATGTTTAAAAACTTTTTAAACCTTTTTAAACATTCAGTGGATGAAAGTAGTACGAGAATATACAGAACTGTTACTATGAATTTTTGATATATGACAATCTCTAGATACAAATGGAGTGAAGATTTATACGTTGACAGATTTTTCCACACTGAAAGACGACCAAGATTGGATTCTTATGCTGACAACATATTATTACTACCAGTTTATGGTTCAGTTAAGTAGACATACTGTATACTGCATTAGAAAATGGATTTAACGTCTCCACTGGGTGGTTTTGCTTAAGTCAAAATTGAATGGTGATAACAATACGTTTGTTTTAAGCTACAGCAAGGAAGATTTACCATTGGATCATCCCTCTATAGGAGAGAGTATCCCTTTAGTATCATACTGTACCTGAATATTTTAGGGATTTCAAGTTTGTAAAGTAGTTAGGATAATATTTCTTTTAAGTTAAAGTGTCTAAAATAAGACCTTATTTTAAAGAAGAGTATTTTAGATTACTTGTACAAGCCTTGACTCTATTCAATATAGATTATTGCAATGTTTTATAAAGGATTGCCAATTGGAGGATTGCCAATGCAACGCCAATTTTTAAAAAGGGTTCCAGGGGTGATCTGGGAAATTACAGACCAGTGAGCCTGACGTTGGAACCGGGGAAAATGGTAGAAACCATCATAAAGAACAAAATTACACAGCATGTAGATAGTCATGGCCTAATGGGAGACAGCCAACATGGCTTTAGACAAGGAAGATCTTGTCTTACTAATCTGATATGTTTTTTTGAAGGTGTGAATAAACAGCTAGACAAAGGTGAGTCAGTCGATTTAGTGTATCTGGACTTTCAGAAAGCTTTTGACAAGGTCCCTCATCAGAGACTTTTGGCAAAACTAAAAAGTCATGGGATAGGAGGCAGTGTACTGTTGTGGATCGGGAACTGGTTAAAAGATAGAAAGCAGAGGGTAGGGCTAAATGGCCAATTTTCCCAATGGAGAAAGTGAATAGTGGTGTACCCCAGGGATCTGTGCTGGGTCCGCTGCTTTTTGACATATTCATAAATGACCTGGAAAAGAGAATAACTAGTGAGGTTATCAAATTTGCAGACATAAAACTGTTTAAACTTGTTAAAATCCAAGAGGACTGTGCAAAACTGCAGGAGGATCTGGATAAATTGGAAGACTGGGCATCCAAATGGCAGGTGAAATTCAATGTGGACAAGTGCAAAGTTATGCACCTAGGGAAGAACAACCCAAACTATGGTTACACTATGCAAGGTTCCACATTGGGAACCACCACCCAGGAAAAAGATTTAGGAGTCATCGTGGATAACATGTTAAACCCTCCGCCCAGTGTGCAGCGGCGGCCAAGAAAGCAAATAAAATGCTAGGTATCATAAGGAAAGGAATGGAAAATAAAACAAAAGATATTATAATGCCTCTGTATCGTTCCATGGTACGACCCCACCTTGAATATTGTGTGCAATTCTGGTCGCCGTATCTTAAAAAGGATATAGTGTTATTAGAAAAGGTACAGAAAAGAGCCACCAAAATGGTAAAAGGGATGGAAGGCTACGCCTATGAAGAAAGGCTACAAAGGTTGGAGCTCTTCAGCCTGGAAAAGAGACGGCTGAGGGGAGATATGATAGAGGTCTTTAAATTAATGAGTGGAACGGGTAAAAGTAGATCGATTAGTCTTTCTATATTCTGATAACGTAAACAGAGGACATGTAATGAAGCTACAAGGTGATCTATTTAAGACAAATAAGAGAAAATATTTTTTCACTCAACGTGTAATCAAACTCTGGAATTTGTTGCCGGAGGATGTGGTAAAGGCTGTTAGTGTAGCTGGGTTTAAAAAAAGGTTTGGACAAGTTCCTGGAGGAAAGGTCCATAAACCATTATTAAAAAGGGACCCAGGATATCAATGCTTGACCCAGTACAAGCATTTGGGACCTGTGTCTCTTGGGGATACTGCTAGGTATGTATGACCTAGATTGGCCACTGTTGGAAACAGGATACTGGGCTTGATGGACCTTGGTCTGATCCAGTATGGCATCTCTTATGTTCTTATAAATAGGTATTACAGTAAAGCAGTTAAGACTACAGTTATTACAAAATACAGCAGCAAGATTAATATTCAGGTGCTCAAAATATGATAGTGCCTTCTACTCTTTTTTTCATATTATATTGGTAGACCATCAAGAATAGGATAAGATTTAAATTAATGTGCTTGGTGTATAAAACTTTGAATGGTTTTGCACCTGAATCTTTATATTATATTGTGAATTTTCGCAAGCAGGTAAGATCTTTAAATTTTGATGAGCAATTTCTTCTTGACTATTATTTTTTTTAAGGATATACGTCTTAAGCGAGTATATGATAAATTATTTAGCTTCTAGCAGGCTGCTACTGAATGGAATCATCTGCCCAAATATATAAGAATTTTAGGAAACTGTTCTAATTTTCGTGGCTCTCTTAAAACATTTTATTTTAATGACAAAACCGAATTGACTTGGATGTCTGTATACCTGTTAATTCTATTCTATTTTGGTATTCTGAATTTGAATTGTATTGTATTTTATTGATTGATGTAATCTGTTATGGACCATTTCTATGTGGGATTTAATAGAATAGAAAAACTTATATTATGTTGTTAATATATTGATATTTGTTTGTTTTTCTATTATTGTACTTTTTTTGTAAGTATATGTGTGGTTTTTGTATTCTGCTTTGGGCTTATTGTAAGAGCAGGTAAAATATTCAAGAAAATAAAATGAAATGAAATTGAATGGAATACCTTCCCTTTCCTCTCTGGTCAGGAGATGTAGAAGTCTCTCTAGAGTGGCCCAGACAATTGCCTTCTTGGTCATGGAACCACATGGAGAACCCACAAAGGTGTCTTCGATGGCCTCCACATATTCCAGCATTTACTCGCCATGGTCCAGCAGAAGATAGTTACAGGTCTGGCAAGGACACACCCTGAAGGTTTCACTACTATGCAATATGAGTTTTCACAGAATTATGAATGGTATTCATAGAATTCATGTAAATTGTTAGGCCTGCAAGTCTTTCAGCAACCAGTGTGGGAGATCCCCACTCCAGCTGAGGATGAATTCTCAGACTAACTCGTCCTCCGAGAGGCCTGGGATTTGCTAGGAGCCTCGTTCAAGAAGGCAATCATTGGTAGGATCCTCCTGGCATGTCCATAGGCAGGTACTGAGGCAGGAACTCTCCAGCCTTTGCCAATAGAAGCCTGCTATAGAAGGGTAAGATGGTAAGACAGAACATAGAGGCAATAGCCACCAATCTGTGGCAACCACAGCCGTCTCCTGGCCACCATAATTGCTGCAACTGCATACCCCGACACCGAGCAAGTTGTACATTGAGTCCGTCACAAGGCCGCCACAGAATCCAGATGAGATGCTCAACCTCTGGATCCATCAGGAACCATCCTAATCATGCAACCCCCGAAAACAGAGGCCTGCATGCCCCATGCAGAGACCTGGATGTAGGAAAACAGTTCCATCCTTTCAAGGGATGGAAGCACGGTGACACACCTTTAGGGAAGTGGAAGCTACCAAAGCAGCCCCCTTGGGGCAGAGCATGCCATCTGGTCATCACTCTACAGCTCTGTGGGACTGATCTGGGGATGCCCCCTCCACTGGTGAACCAGCAAATAATTTGATGGCTCCGAAGTCCTGCCAGCCCAGGCCTGACTGATTCCTTCTGCATGCAAAGCGTGGATGATAAATGAGCCATGAGGGACGTCACATCTTCAAGCCAGAACAGTGGACAACTAGCAAATTAGCATCCACTGTGGCCGAAGCATCCGGATCCAGTACCAAGCACCTAGGGCCATAACTCCTCCCCTGCTACCAGCCATTCGAGAAGTGAAATTGCTAGTGTGAAACAGCTTCTAAGGCCCCAGCCACCAATGGGAAGTTAGAGGGGAGAAAATTGCTTTTGCAGCGCAACCCCCGAAAGAGACCGATGCTGATGCAGTAATGAGTGTAACTCCAGCATCCAAGGGAGGGAGGATGTCTGCATCTTTTACTAGTTAAACTGAACCCTCCCCATCAGTGGACTGGGCTGAGCCCTCCAAAATGGCACCTGAAGAAAAACTCCTACAGGAAGAAGATACTCCTGGAGCTGCAAAGAATAGCAGACCCACCCTGCTCCAATGATCAAAGCACGCCACCAGGGCCACAGTCCTTCCAGACCTCACAGCCAACCAAGGAAGAAAATGGATCCTCCGGATCATAGGAGTACCAAACATACCTCGACGGGGTTAGACCCCTGCCCCTCACTGCGATCTGAGGATTGGAGGCCTTTCTCATTGCCAGCAAACCCAGAATGCCCCAATTCCGCATGTGCTGTGGTCAGCACTTGCACTGAAAAGGGGGAATCGGAGCATGCTCCTATAGCCCCATATGCAGTATCAATGACCCCTTCAACTATGTGCAGCCACCCAGAGACACTTTGAGGAAGCATCTGCTACAAGTTCCCCAGGTCATGAATGATCAAGCACTGCCCCCCACTGGCCAAGCTGCCTGTATGCAGCAGCAGCCGCCGCATCCGGGAGGCTGGACTATGCGATCCCTTCTGCTGCTTCTCCAGATGGGGTTGCACATGTGGCTCACCAGATTGCGCCAAACTGACATCTATCCCACATGAGAAATGGCAGCTGTGGTCTCGCCCACACAAAGCAGGCACAGGCAAGTCACTTCAAGATGTGAGAGCTGTAAACACAGCCAAGCTGAGAAGATGCAGCCAAACCACTTTGAGCGCAGTCATCCATGTCATTCTTCTCCCCCTCCTCAATCGCATCAGAAGCCTCTTAAGCTGGCATGTGCTTTTTGAACTTTTTTCCTTTTCTGTGTGGAGAGAGCAGCAAGCCAAAACTTGTGGGAGAAAACCAGGGCTGGGAACCCAGACTCTGACCCTCCTGGACACCACAAGTTCCCCACCAAGTCTCAACCAGTCAGCTGGAGCTAATAGGGCATGAGAGCCATAACCTGCTCAACCAGCTGGGTAACCATAGTCATAACATAAGAACATAAGATATGCCATACTGGGTCAGACCAAGGTCCATCAAGCCCAGTATTCTGTTTCCAACAGTGGCCAGTCTAGGGCATTGTGGAACCCGTGTCTTTTGGGGAAACTGCTAGGTACGTATGACCTAGATAGGCCACTGTTGGAAACAGGATACTGGGCTTGATGGACCTTGGTCTGACCCAGTATGGCATATCTTATGTTCTTAGCATGTCCTGACTTGACATTTATCCAGTCAGTATTTCCACAGGACTGGATAAGGGCTGATGTGCTGGTACTTCTTCACAAAAGCGATAATAAGGAAGAAGTGATAAACTACAGGGCAGTAAGCCTTACCTCTATGTTGGGAAAAGTAATGGAGGCACTCCTGAAAGAGCAAATAATGGACTTTCTCGAAACCAACAGGTTGCATGATTCAAGCCAACATCGTTTTACCAAAGGACGATCATGCCAAACAAATCTGATTGAGTTCTTTGAATAGGTGACCAGAGAACTAGATCAGGGGCATGCGATGGATACGATCTACCTAGATTTCAGCAAAGCCTTTGATACTGTTCTTCATAGGAGCTTATCAGTAAGCTCAACAGCTTGGGGATGGGTCCCAAGGTGGTGAATTGGATCAGAAATTGGTTGACTGACAGGCAACAGAAGGTAATGGTAAATGGAACTCACTAGGATGAAAGGAAGGTGATTAGCGGTGTGTGCCAGGGTTCGGGACCGGTACTGTTCAATGTATTTGTGAGTGATATTGCTGAAGACTGAATGGAAAAGTCTGTCTTTTTGCAGATGACACAAAAATTTGCAATAGAGAGGACTCCCCTGAGGGAGTGGATAACATGAGGAAAGATCTACAAAAACTGGAAGAATGATCTAATGCTTGGCAGTTAAGATTTAATGTGAAGTGCAGTGTCATGCACTTGGGAAGCAGAAATCCAAGGGAATTGTATGCGATAGGGGACGAGAGGTTGGTGTGCATGGACTAGAAGGATCTCAGAGTGATTGATTGTTTCTGAGGATCGTAAGATGACAAAACAGTGTGAAAAGGTGGTGACAAAAGCCAGAAGGATGCTGGGTTGCATACAAAGAGGAATTACCAGCAGAAAGGAAGAGGTACTAATGCCATTTTACAAGTCACTAGTGAGGCCTCACTTGGAATATTGTGTTCAGTTTTGGAGACCATATTTCCCAAAAATTAAAAAGACAGGAAACTGTTCAGAGGAAGGCAACCAAAATGATTTGGAGCCTGTGTCAGAAGACTTATGAGAAGAGACTTGAAGACCTAAATATGTACACTCTAGAGGAGAGGAGGGACAAGGAAGATAAGATTCAAAGAAATCAGGGAAGCTAACAAAAGTTAAAGCACGATAATAATAATGGGTGATTTCAATTACCCCAGTATCGACTGGGTCAGTGTCACGGCAGGATATGCTAGGGAAATAAAGTTTCTAGATGAAATAAATGACTGCTTCTTGGAGCAGCTGGTTCATGAACTGACCAGAGGGGAAGCCATTTTGGATCTAGTCCTTAATGGAATACAAAATCTGGTGCAAGAGATAAGGGGGTTGGGCCCACTTGGCAATAGTCATCATAGCATGATTGTATTTGATTTAATAATTGGAGGAGGGAGGGTAAGGAAATCCACAGTACTACCTTAGAGACTATGAAAAAATGAGGAAAATAGTTAAGAAAAAACTAAAAGGAGCAGTTGCAAAGGTTAAAGATTTACATCAAGCTTGTGTGTTATTTAAAAATACTATCTTGGATGCCCAGACCAGCTGTATTCCATGCTTTAAGAAAAGTGGAAAGAAGTCCAAAAACCTGCCAGCATGGTTTAAAGGTGAGGTGAGAGAGGCGGCTGTTGCCAAAAAAGCATCTTTCAAGAAATGGAAAAGGGAGCCAAATGACAAACTGGAAACACAAGCACTAGCAAGATAGATGGAAGGCATTGATAAGGCAGGCAAAGAGAATTTGGGAAGAAACTTGCTGTGGAAGCAAAAATGCATAATAAAGACTTTCAAGTACATTCGTAGCAAAAAACCTGTGAGTCAGTTGGACCATTAGATGATAGAGGGGTAAAAGGGGCACTAAGAGGGGACAAGGCCATAACGGAGAGACTGAATGAATTCTTTGCTTCAGTCTTTACTGAGGAAGATGTAGGGATGTTACCCATGACTGGAAAGGTATTTAAAGGTGATGCTGTGGAACAATTGAAAGAAATATTGATACACCAGGAAGATGTTTTACAACTATTTGATAAACTAAAAAGTAGGAAATCATCTGGACGGGATGGTATACATCCAAGGCTGTTGAAAGAACTGAAATATGAGATTGCAGACCTACTATTAGTGATCTGTGAACTCTCATTAAAATCATCTGTAATACCTCAAAATTGGAGGATGGCCAATGTAATGCCAGTTTTTCAAAAGAGTTCCATGGGTGATCTGGGAAACTACAGACCTGTGAGCCTGACGTCAGTTCCGGGAAAGATGGTGGAAACCATCATAAAGAACAAAATTACCGAACATGTAGATAGTCATGGCTTAATGGGAGACAGCCAACATGGCTTTAGCCAAGAAAGGTCTTCTCTTACTAATCTGTTACATTTTTTTGAAAGTGTGAATGACTCTTTAGTTTGGGATAGGAGGCAGTGTACTACTGTGGATCAGGAAATAGGTAAATAAAGTTCCTAGATAAAAACAATGACCATTTTATGGAGAAACTGGTTCAGGAAGCAACCAACTAAAGAAAGAGCTATTTTAGATGTAGTCCTTTGTGGCATACAGGATTTGGTGCAGGAGTGAACTGTGGTGGAACTACTTGGCACAAGTGATCATTTGATCAAATTTCACTTAATATCTGAAGTGAGTACACAAAGGAAATCTATTGTGTCAGCATTTAATTTTCAAAAGGGAGATTATGATAAAACAAGCAAAATAGTTAGGAAAATGCTAATGGAACAGCTGCAAAAGTCAAACATTTACATCAGGCAATAAAATTGTTTAAAAATGCAGTCTTAGAAGCCCAGATTAGATGTATCCCATGCATTTAGAAAAGCAAAAGGAAAGTCAAATGATAGCCAGTATGGTTAAAAGGTGAGGTGAAAGCGTAGTTACTCACCTGTAACAGGTATTCTCCAGGGACAGCGGGAATCAGTCCTCACTTATGGGTGACGTCGGTGCCGACGGAGCCCCATGCAGAGCAAATCCCCAGCTTTCAAAGAAAGCCTTTGGGAATTGCTACCACGCATGTATGGTCCCCTTCCTGCCCAAGGGTGCCATCTTGCTCAGTCAGATGACCTAGCTAAAATACGGCAAAAAATAATGAAATAAAGAGCTGCAATTTCAAGGTGATGAGGGATCCCATTCGGCTACCGGTGGACGCACCAGGGGCTTTAAGAGAAGCAAACCTTTCAAAAACCTGGACACCACTGGGTGAGCAGAGAGAGGCCTGTCGCCTATGAGAAAGTGGCTTGCCGCCAGGGCACTGAGATGCACTCTGACGGAGTAAGACTTAAGGCCCTGTTCAGAGAGATGAAGCAGGTATTGCAGAACCACAACAACTGGGCAGGAGAAGGGATCCACCCTCCGCCCAGCACACCAAATAGCAAATCTGTGCCACCTGAAGGCTTACATCCGTCTAATGGACGGTTTACGAGAAGCCAGTAAGACCTCCTCCACTTCCTTTGGGAGTAGAAGTGGGGCAAGAGTCAACTTCTCAGCAGCCATGCTGTCAGCGACAGAGAACGAAGGTTGGGATGTAGGAGAGAGCCCTCCTCCTGGGACAGGGGCCATGGGGACAAGCCCAAGGGAATGGGGGTCTCCACCGCCAGCTGCAGGAGAAGCGGGAACCACGGTTGCCTGGGCCACTGCAGTGCTATGAGGATGACAAGAACTGTCGAAAAGAATCTTGAACAGAGTCCGGGTGACCAGAGGGGTCGGCAGAAATACGTACACAAGCCCCGCCGACCATGAGACTAGAAAGGCATCGGCAGCCACTCTGGCCGGGTGTGGCTGCCTTGAGCAAAAACTGGGGTAACTGGTGGTTGTCTGGACTGGCAAACAAGTCCAACACTGGCCTCCCCCAGGTCTGAAAGAGCTGGTGGGCCACCTCCTGATCGAGTTGCCACTCGTTCGGTCGGAGGATCCTGCTGAACCTGTCGGCCAGGCAGTTGTCCTGGTCGGGCAGGTACACCGCTTTCAGAAGAATCCCTTGTTGAATTGCAAAGGAGCACAAGCTTAGGGCTTCCTGACATAGGATGTGGGACCCCGTGCCCCCTTGTTTGTTCACGTAGAACATGGCCACCTGGTTGTCCATTTGGACTAGGACAGCTCTGTGGCTCAGGTAGGGTTTGAAGACTGCGAGACCGAGGTGAATAGCGTGCAGCTCCAGCAAGTTGATCTGCTGTGTACTCTCCTCCTGAGACCACACTCCCTGAGTACGGTACCCCTGACAATGAGCTCCCCAACCCAGCAAGGGGGCATCTGTGGTGAGGGTCCTTGAGTGAGGAGGGATCTGAAAGGGCATGCCTGCTCCCAGATGATGGGGGGGGGGGGGGAGAGCCATCAGGACAGGGATCACACCAGGGCTCTGGTGATCTTGATCCTGTTCCTGAGGTGTCCTGAGGCCTGGGACCACTGGTCTCCGAGGCACCACTGCGCAGTTCACATGTGGAGGTGGGCATTTGGGGTTACATGAACCATGGAGGCCATGTGGCCCAGAAGGCGCAGCAGTTTGCCTCTTTGCGGATGATACCAAAATCTGCAATAGAGTAGACACCCAGGAAGGGGTAGATAACATGAGGAGGGATCTAGCTAAGCTTGAAGAATGGTCTAGAATTTGGCAGCTGGGATTTAATATTAAAAAATGTAAGGTCATGCATTTGGGCTGCAGCAATCCAAGGGAGCAATACAGTATAGGAGGTGAAGTACTTTTGTCCACTAAAGAAGAGCGGGACCTAGGCGTGGTTGTGTCTGATGATCTTAAAGTAGCTAAACAGGTAGAAAAGGCGACGGCAAAAGCTAGAAGGATGCTTGGGTGCATACGGAGAGGAATGGCTAGCAGAAAAAAGGAGGTGATAATGCCTCTGTATAAGTCTTTGGTGCGACTTCATTTGGAGTATGGTGTGCAATTCTGGAGACCGCACCTTCAAAAGGATGTGAACAGGATGGAGTCGGTGCAGAGGGTTGCTATTAAAATGATTAATGGGCTTCATTATAAAGCATATGAGGATAGACTTAAGGATCTTAATATGTACACCTTAGAGGAAAGGCAGGATAGAGGTGATATGATTGAGATGTTTAAATACCTCCGTGGCATAAATGTTCAGGGAGAGAGCCTCTTTCAATTGAAAGCAAGTTCTGCTACGAGGGGACATGGGATGAGGGTGAAGGGAGATAGATTCAGGAGTGATATGCGGAAATATTTCTTTACGGAAAGAGTAGTGGATCCATGGAATAGTCTACCAGTGGAGGTGGTAGAGATGAAGACAGTAACTGAATTCAAAAAAGCATGGGACCAACACAGAGGATCTCTAAAGGTAAAAAGTGGACTGTTGTAGTTGTTATGGAAGGACAGACTAGACAGGCCATGTGGTCTTTTTCTGTCATCATGTTTATATGTTTCTATGTTTCAATTGTCTTGCTGGCACTGATTGACTGCGACTTACCTGGCCTGCCAGGGCCATGAGTCGCTCTGCCCTGTCCGCGAGCAAAAAGGCCTTCGACTGGATGATGTCGAGCCTTGCCCTAATGAATTTGAGCTCCTGGGCCAGTTCCAGATGAGACTTGGGGTAGTTGATTACGAACCCCAAGTGCTGCAGGATCTGGATGGTACGGGCCATGGCCTGTCGCACTTCGTTGACTGAAGTGCTCCTGATGAGCCAATCGTCTAAATAGGGAAAGACGAAGACTCCTTGAAGCCTGATGAAGGCAGTGATCACCGCCAGGCACTTTGTGAATACCCTGGGGGCCGAGGCAAGGCCAAAGGGAAGTACGTACTGGTAGTGGTTTCCTCCCACCACAAAGCGGAGGTATTACCCGTGGTTTGGGTGGATCATAATATGCATGTAGGCATCCTTCAGATCTAAGGAGCACAGCCAGTCTCCCTAGTGGATGTAAGGCAGCAATATTCCAAGGGAGAGCATCCTGAACTTCTCCCATACCAGGAATTTGTTGAGATTGCACAGGTCTAGGATGGGTCTGAGGCCTCCAGTTCTCTTTGGTACCAGAAAGTACGTGGAGTATAAAATCCTGCCCTGAAGGTGGTGGGGCACCAGTTCCACTGCCTGATCCTCGAGAAGACCTGCTAACTCCTTCAAAAGGAGGTCCTGGTGAAGGGGAGTCCTGAAGGGCTTCTGAGGCACATAGCAGAATGGGGAGAGCAGCAGCCACGATCGGAGGGTGTGGGCAGGAGTGCCTCCTCACTTCCACAAGCTGCCAATCACCAGCCTTTCACAATGGCTTTAAAACCGCCGCTTCTGAGGAGCGCCCGCACCTGAGGCGTGAGTCCGTGGCGAATGATCAATAGCTAAAAGTCTTAAGCATAATTGTCTTGCTGGTATCTTGTGGTTGAAACCTGCTATTTCCTCCCTTCCTGTTTCTTCTTTCTTTTCTTTGACTATCACTGTATCTCTTATCCTGTACTATTATATAAATGGCGTTCTTTTCATATTTTCTGTAACATTAATATATTATTGTAAACTGCTCTGAAGCTTTGGCCTGAGTGGTAAATCAAATGTAAAGAATAAATAAATATTGTGGAGGCACCTGGGCTAGGCGTAGAAGGTAGCCCTCCCTGACCACCTGTAATGCCCAAGAATCGGTGGTGATGGATGTCCACCTGTGGACAAACAAGGTGAGTCAGCCTCCTGTAGACTGCCTGGCTCTGGCTGGAAGAGGGGCCATGCTGGGGGAGTCAAAAAGCCCCACCAGGCTGGGCAGGAGCCGGGGCCTGGGGTTTGGGGGCCTTCTGCTTACGTGGGCCATGCCCCTGTCCCTTGGCCTGCTGCCCCTGTTGGGGAGCCGGGGAGGCCTGATAAGGGGGGTAATTTTGTTAAGCAGCTCCCTTCCTCGGGTAAAAGAACTTTTTACCCGAACTCTTCTTACGAGAAGGGGCAGAGGTCTTCTTAGACAGCCGTGTCCTCGTCATGTACTCGGTCTCCAGCTCTGCAGCCTTGTCGTTCATGGGTTTGCCGAAGAGATTTTCCCCTTGGCATGGGACATCGACCAACTTGTCCTGAACCCATTGCTCGAGGTCAGATGACTGCAGCCAGGCTTGGCGGTGTGCACTGATGCCCGCAGCGGCTACTCGAGCCACCGACTCAAAGCAGTCATAGGCCGCCCGAGACAAACTTGGAGCACTCGCGGATGGCTTTGGACAGGCCCTTGAAGCGCTGCAAAGGCTCCTTGGAGAGACCAGTCAAGAACCCGGCGAGCTCCTTCGCCAGGTCTCTCAGGTACATGCCCATGTACAGCTGATATGCCTGGATTCGACAATTCAGCATTGCACCCTGGAAACACTTCCTGCCGAGGGCATCCAAGTTACGGACCTCCATGCTGGGGGGCACCAAGGAGTGCGTCTTCTGACTCTTCAGCCAATGCATGGCCGATTCCACAACCATGGAGTTGTGCGGCAGTTGTGACTTTTGGAATCCAGGGCTTCGACGGACCCGATACATCGAGTCGAGCCGTTTGTTGATCACCGGCGTCTCCCACATGCGGAGCATAAGTCGTTCCAGGATCAGACAAACAGGTACCATGAAGGTCTCCTGAGGAGGAGCCTCATACTGGAGGATCTCGAGCTCGTCGGCTCCTCCTCGGACTCCATAGGGAAAGTCAAAGCCTTTGACATCCCGCACGAAGTCCAGGAACCCCATATCCTCTGGTGGGGACCTTCTCCGAGGTTCAGATACTGGGTACTCAGACGGAATGTCCCTGTGCCTGCGGGGTCAGGGGACTCCTTGTCCTCAGTCTCCCAAGCCAAGGCCTCTGAGGAGGACTCGAGGGGCTCCTCAGGCATTGAGGGCCCCAGCGCCTTCTGCTCCGACGCCGGCAGGCTCGGCAGCAACAACCTCGGTCCTGAATGGGAGGCTGAGGGAGACCTCGGCCAAGGATCGACTCGAGCCCAGAAGGCTTTGAGGATTAGTTCAGCCTCCGGGGTCGACTTGGACATCGAGGGCCCGGTGGTCGGGGCGGAGGAACCGGACATGCCGGATATCAGCGTCCGTTGCTCTGCAATTAAGGCAGTGAAACTGCGTTCCAAAGCTGCCATCCTGGACATGAGTCCGGGAGCTCCACAGCCTTCAGCTCAGGTACCAACTCGATCGGCTCTGACGCCAGCTCCCCCAGAGGGCAGTCCTAGATAAGGATGGTCTGTATTTGCCTCGACAGATCTGGTTCTCGCCGAGTTACCTTGGCAGGCCACTCCCTCTCCGACGACCTGGGCAGGCGCTCAGGGCTCCGCGACTGGCCCGATGCTGGAGCCATCCAGAGACGCCACCTTCGAGGACGACTTCTTCCTCTTGTGCTCCTGCAAAGGGGACCCCCTTTCCGAGGAACCTCGATGATGCTCGGACTCAGAGTGTTCCCCCCAAGACTTTGAGGCCTCAGACAAAGTACTGGTTCTCGGAGGCACGGGAGACTCGGGAAAATGTTTTTCGTGCTGCTGCTGACGGCTCCTCAGGGCCTTAGAGGACATCCTTTTACACAGGCCACAGACCGTCGGGTCATGATCTGGCCCGAGGCAATGGAGGCAGCAATCGTGTGTATCGGTGAGGGACATGATTTTCCCGCACCGATCGCACTTCTTAAAACCGCTGGTAGCCATCGGGGGAAAAAGAACCCTGGCGAGGTCAAAGACCCTGCGGGCTGCCAGCAAGGAAAACAGGGACAAAAAAGAGCACAAAAGCGCCTCAGAGGCAAAAAGCACAAGAAGTGGAAAAAAATAACCCGGCTTGATACCGGAGTACCGAAGCCAGAGGCGGGAAGGATACTTGTGTCGACCGGCAAAGAAGAGAGAAAATAAAAAAATCACTTTTTCCGGGACATGGAAGAACAACGTCCAAAGGGCTCCGTGGAAAAAAGGAGACCGAGCAAGATGGCACCCTTCAACGGGAAGGGGACCGTGCATGCGTGGTAGCAATTCCCAAAGGCTTTCTTTGAAAGTTGGGGATTTGCTCCACATGGGGCTCCGTCGGCGCTGACGCCACCCATAAGTGAGGACTGACTTCCTGCTTATTCCTGGAGAAAGAGCTTATCAGAGCCAAAAATATTGTTTAAAAAAAATGGAAGGCGGCAAAAAGAATTTCAAAAGAAACTTGCCATAGCAACAAACATTTTCAGGTACATTTAAAGCAATAAGTCAGTGAAGGAGTCAGCTGGACAATTAAAGGGTCAAAGGGACATTCAGATGAACAAGACCATAGCTAAGAGACTGATTCGAAAGGCATTTACATGATTTACAGCCCAGTAAACTGTGTAAATGCCTCTAATTGGGATATTCAATGGTACTAACATGGTTATCTCCCTTACACGCCCCGATGCTAAACCCTTGCCTATCTTTTAGCTGCAGGAGCTAACTGGGCAGCATGCAATATCGCTGCTGCTTGGTTAGCTATTGCGGCTTCCAAGCATGTGCGGCAAACCCAGATATTCAATGCCGGGGCACCATATGACCCTGGCATTGAATATCCTTGGTTATAAGCCGTAGCAGTGCATAGCCTGCCCAAATGAATATTGGGCCCTAAATGAATTCTTTGGTTTGGTCTTTACTGAAGAAGATGCCCATGCCAGAAAAGGTATTTAATGGTGATGAGTCATAAGAGTTGAATAAAATCTCAGTGAACCTGAAAGATGTAGTAGAACAAACTGACAAACTAATGAGTAGTAAATCACCAGGACCAGATAGTATACACCTAAAGAGCCGAAAGAACTCAAAGATGAAATTGCATATTTACTATTAGTAACCGTTAAGCTATCAATCATTAAAATCATCTATGGTATCAGAAGAGAATGGCCAACGTAGTCACAATTTCTAAAAACAGCTCCAGGGGTGATCTACGAAACTGTATATCAGTGAGCCTAACTTCAGTGCCAGGTAAAATCGTAGAAATTATAAAGAACAAAATTACTCAGCACATGGACAGTTTAATGGGACAAGATCAAAATGGATTTAGCCAAGGGATGCCTTGTCTCACCATTTGCCTGCTCCATTTATTTGAAGACATAAGAACATAAGATATGCCATACTGGGTCAGACCAAGGGCCATCAAGCCCAGTATCCTGTTTCCAACAGTGGCCAATCTAGGTCATACGTACCTAGCAGTATCCCCAAAAGACAGGTTCCACAATGCTTGTATTGGGTCAAGCATTGATATCCTGGGTCCCTTTTTAATAATGGTTTATGGACATTTCCTCCAGGAACTTGTCCAAACCTTTTTTAAACCCAGCTACACTAACAGCTCTTACTACATCCTCCGGTAACAAATTCCAGAGTTTGATTACACGTTGAGTGAAAAAATATTTTCTCTTATTTGTCTTAAATAGTTTACCCTGTAGCTTCATTACATGTCCCCTAGTCTTTCTATATTCTGATAGCGTAAACAATCTATCTACGTTTACCCGTTCCACTCCGTTCATTAATTTATAGACTTCTATCATATCTCCCCTCAGTCGTCTCTTTTCCAGGTTGAAGAGCCCTAACCTTTGTAGCCTCTCTTCATAGGAGTAGCCTTCCATCCCCTTTACCATTTTGGTGGCTCTTCTTTGTACCTTTTCTAATAACGCTATATCCTTTTTAAGATACGGCGACCAGAATTGCACACAATATTCAAGGTGCGGTCGTACCATGGAACGATACAGAGGCATTATAATATCCTTTGTTTTATTTTCCATTCCTTTCCTTATGATACCTAGCATTCTATTTGCTTTCTTGGCCGCCGCTGCACACTGGGCCAAGGGTTTTAACATGTTATCCACGATGACTCCTACATTTTTTTCCTGGGTGGTGGTTCCCAATGTGGAACCTTGCATTGTGTAACCATAGTGTGGGTTGTTCTTTCCTAGGTGCATAACTTTGCACTTGTCCACATTAGATTTCATCTGCCATTTGGATGCCCAGCCTTCCAATTTATCCAGATCCTCCTGCAGTTTTCCACATGAATAAACATGTGGATGAAGGCAAGTCAGTTGATATAGTGTATTTAGACTTTCAGAAAGCAGTTCACAAAGTCCCACATGAGAGACTCGTGAGGAAATTTAAAAAATCATGGCATAGGAGGTCCTATTGTGGACTGGGAACTGAATGAGAGATAAATAACAGTCCTTACTTTGTGTTCTATTAATTTATTTTAACTGTGTTTTTATTCCATCAAAGAGAAATATAGAACAATATCATACCAGTGTACAGAGCACAGGCAATTCCCATAGTTTACATGAAAAAACAAACCATACCAGTAAGAATCTACTATCCCCCTTCCCCCAAAACCTCATCAACCCCACCACCCAGGGCCGCCAATTAATAAATGATCTAGAATTGGGAACAATAAGCAAAGTGATTAAATCTGCAGATGACACCAAATTATTCAAGGTTGTTAAATCGCATGCAGATTATGAGAAACTGCAGGAGGACTTTATGAGACAGGGCATACAAACAGCAGATAGAATGTAGTGTGGACAAGTATAATAAACTGATGCACATAAGGAAGAATAACCCAAACTATAGCTACACAATGGTAGGTTTCACTTTAGGAGTTATCATCTAAGAAAGCACAGTTACTTACCTGTAACAGGTGATCTCTGGGAACAGCAGGAATTAGTCCTCACATATGGGTACGTCGGAACCGACGGAGCCTGCGCGGGAAAGCTCCCCAGCTTCCTAGAATGGAAGCTTTTGGGACCTCCCACTGCACATGCGCGCTGCCTTCCCGCCTTCCTGAACAGCTCTCCTCAGTTTCGAGTTTATAGCTGAGACAATAGAGAGAGGACAGGAAGACAGATAGATAGAAGATACAACTCCTAGGGGAGGTGGGTGGGTTGTGAGGACTAATTCCTGCTGTTCCCAGAGATCACCTGTTACAGGTAAGTAACTGTGCTATCTCCAGGAACAAGCAGGAATAAGTCCTCACATATGGGGACTCCCTAGCTGAGATGCCTGGGAGATCCCCCTCCAAGGGTTCGCCATCTTCGTATGGATCTCAGGCATCCATCCTGGGAAGGTGGGCAGGAGTTGTTTAAGAATGGAACAGGTGTTTGAGGACAGCCTGGCCAAACAAGGCATCCCGGCGGGAGTCCTTGTCCAAACAGTAATGGGCTGTAAAGGTATGAACCGAGGCCCAGGTAGCGGCTCGACAGATCTGATCAATGGAAACAGAGTGCAGATGAGCCATAGAAGTTGCCATGGCTCTCACATTGTGAGCTGTGACATGGCCTTCCAGAGAAATGTTTTTACTCTGGTAAGCAAAGGAAATACACTGAGCAATCCAATTGGAAAGTGTACGCTTGGAGACTGGAAGTCCCAAATGTGAAGGATCAAAAGCCACGAAAAGTTGAGAAGACTTTCGATGTGGCTGAGTTCTATTAAGGTAAAAGGCTAGAGCTCTTTTACAATCCAGAGTATGAAGGTTCCTCTCTGCACTGGATGCATGAGGAGCCGGGAAAAAGACAGGTAGATATACCTCTTGATTAAGATGAAAGGGCGAGACCACTTTGGGCATAAAGTGGGGATTCGTCCTAAGAACCACCTTGTCATGATGAAATCTTGTATAAGGTGGATTAGCCACTAGAGCCTGCAGTTCGCTGATGCGGCGAGCTGAAGTGACTGCAATTAGGAATAGTACCTTCCAGGAAAGAAATTTCAAGGAGGTAGAAAATAACGGCTCAAAAGGTGGCTTCATAAGCTGACCAAGCACTAGATTCAAATCCCATGCGACCGGGGGGGCCTGATGGGAGGTTTAGTGAGAGTCAGGCCTCTCATGAATCTTGCAACAAGAGGATGAGAGGAGATAGGTTGTCCATTTACAGGTTTCAGGGATGCTGAAATAGCACTTAAATGGACTCTTACAGAATTCGTCTTAAGGCCTGCATTGGAAAGATGCAGGAGATAGTCTAAGAGGGAATTCAAAGGAAGTGCCAGAGGGTCAAGGCCCTGCTGAGCACACCAAATGGAAAAACGTTTCCATTTGAAAGCATAAGACCGCCTCGTGGAAGGTTTCCTAGAGGCATGAAGGATATCTTTCACAGGCTGAGAAAGATTAAAGTCTTGAAGACTTAAGCCTTCAGTAACCAAGCTCGGAGATGTAGGGATTTGGGGTTTGGGTGCCACAAAGTCCCCTCCTCCTGAGACAGAAGGTCTGGTGCAGCTCCTAAGTCCAGGGAGGATCCCTGGGAGAGCTGTAGAAGCAGAGGGAACCACACTTGGCGTGGCCAGCGTGGAGCTATGAGGATCATAGAGCCGTGATCTCTCTGGAGTTTGAACAGAGTCTTGGGAATCAGTGGAATGGGTGGAAAGGCATATAGGAACGCCTGACCCCAATGGAGGAGAAAGGCGTCCGTGGCCTGAGCTCCCTGACACGGAGTCCTGGAACAGAACCGGGGAAGTTTGGCATTCCACGGACTTGCAAAGAGGTCTATGTCCGGGGTCCCCCATTCCTGAAAGATTCTGGTTATCTGGTCCACGTGTAGGGACCACTCGTGTGGCAGCAGAACTCGACTGAGCCTGTCTGCTCGAGAGTTTTGAACTCCTGGAAGATACACTGCTAGCAGATGAATTTGGTGCTCTCTGGCGAAGGCCCATAATCTGAGAGCTTCGTTGCAAAGCGACAGAGAGCCCGTCCCTCCTTGTTTGTTTATGTAAAACATGGCCACCTGATTGTCTGTCTGAACCAGGACAGTCAGGTTGGCAAGGAGGGTATAGAAGACCTTGAGGGCAAGGTAAATTGCTCGCAGTTCCAGGAGGTTGACAGATGGGCTCCCCACCCCAATTGGGAGGCATCTGTTGTGAGGGTTGCTTGGGGTAGCAAGGGCTGAAAGGGAGCCCCCAACAACAGATTCTTGGTGGATATCCACCAATGGAGGGACCAAGACAGACGGTTTGAGGTTTGTATTTGGTCTGAGAGTGCTCCCGACGCCTGAGTCCACTGGGTGGCCAGGGTCCATTGAGCTGCTCTCATATGAAGACGAGCATAGGGCACCACATGTACTGTGGAGGCCATATGGCCCAGGAGGCGTAGCATTTCCCTGGCTGTCAAGTGAGTACTGGATTGGGCTTGGGAGGCCAAGCTCAGCAGACGCTGACCCCGAACCAGTGGAAGGTAGGCTCTTGCAGTGGTGGTGTCCAACTGGGCCCCTATGAATTCTAGAGACTGAGTAGGGCTGAGTTGAGACTTGGGAAGGTTTACCACCAGTCCCAGATACTGCAGAAGGCTCCTTGTGCGGTCTAGGGAAATCTGCGCCTGCGACTGAGTTGGAGCTCGAATGAGCCAGTCGTCCAGATATGGGAATACGAAAATCCCCATGCTTCTGAGAAATGCGGCTACGACTGCCATGCATTTGGTAAAGACTCTTGGGGCAGAGGCGAGACCGAAGGGAAGTACTCTGTATTGGTAATGACTTCCCCTGAACAGAAAGCGAAGATATTTTCTGTGGGATGGATGGATGAGTAGATGTGTATACGCATCCTGGAGGTCTAGAGAACAAAGCCAGTCCTGACTCTGAAGGTATGGAAGGAGAATGCCCAAAGAGAGCATTTTGAATTTCTCCTTGTACAGAAATTTGTTCAATTCTCTCAGATCTAGGATTGGTCTGAATCCCCCTGTCTTCTTTGGAATGAGAAAATAGGGGGAGTAGAAACCTGACCCTTGTTGATGAAGAGGAACCTCTTCTATGGCCCCTTGGGCAAGCAGAGAAGAGATCTCCCGATCCAACAGGGCTAGGAGAGGAGATGGAGAATTGAAGGGTCTCACCATGTGATGAGGAGGAAGGTTGGAGAAATGAAGTTTGTAACCCTCTCGGATGATAGAGAGGGTCCATTGCTCTGTTGTGATTTGTTCCCATCTGGGAGCAAAGTGAGCTAACCTTCCAGGTATGGTGAGAGGTTCTGGTTGGTCCAGAACCAGGAATGGCAAGTTCTCTAGGGGCAAGTCAAAACCCCTGAGGGGGTGGAGCCTGTTGAGCTGCAGTAGCTGCTGCAGGCTTTGCTCTTGCTTGTTTCGTTTGCTGACGTTTAGCCGCAAAACGAGGTTGAGAAGATTGCTGGCCAGTATTGGAAGCATATCTGGCCTTCTTATAATAAGGCCTCTTGAAAGACTTCTTCTTAGTGGGAGTAGAAGTGGACTTAGAAAGTCTCTCTAAGGTGGCATTTTCAGCGTCCATTTGAGTGGCCTTAACTTGCCACTCTGCACCGAATAAGTTCTCACCTGTACAGGGCAGATTCCGTAAGCCATCTAGAACCCAGGGTTCCAGATCAGAAGCCTGGAGCCAAGCCAGACGTCTGGCTGCAATAGCAATGCCAGAAGCTCTACTGGCTCCCTCGAAGGAATCAAAGGCAGCTCTGTTGGAGAACTTAGAAACATCTAAAAGTTGTTTCACAACAGAAAGGAAGTCCTCCTGTTTATCCTCAGGGATAAAGGGGGCAAAATGCCGTACTTTCTTGGCAAGTTCCCCTAGGAACATGCCCATATAGAGGCTGTAGGAATTAATCCTGGCTATAAGCATACTAGCCTGGAAGATTTTCCTACCAAAAGAGTCCAGTGTCTTACATTCCCTTCCTGGAGGTGTAGAAGAGTGCCTTTTAGTACTCTTGATCTTTTTCATTGCAGACTTTACCACAATGGAGTGGTGAGGCAATTGAGTTTTCTGAAAACCAGGAGAAGGAGGGACCCGATACATGGTGTCCAACCTACGGGAATAAGGAGACAGAGTTAAAGGGTTCTCCCAGAAATCCATCAATTGTTCCTGAAGGATTTCATGGATAGGCAGGGTAACTGCTTCTTTAGGAGACTTAGAGTATCCTAAAATATCCAATCTTTTTGACCTTGGTTCCCTTTCAGAGGAGGTAGTGATAGAAAGGCCTTTAGCCATTTCTAAAATAAAGTCCTGAAAGGACAAATCCTCTGGAGGAGACATTCTCCTTTTTGGAGAAGAAGGTTCCTCAGGAAGGTCAAGGGAGAGCTCTGCAGACTCAGAGGAGCCAAAATCCTCAGAGGAATCGGTGTATTCTCTAGTTTCCTCCAACGCACGATACGCATACCGATCGGTATTGACATCGGGCGTACCGGGTATGGAAGCGGTATGGAGCGAAAGCCCATACGGTACCGATTTGCGTTTAGAAGAAGAAGGCCTGGGTTCCGGCATGGCGGACGATACCGGAACCGGGCCCGGAACCGCTGGAAGCGGTACCGATGGCGTTGCAGCTTTAATGAAAGCCATGACGGCCTGCTGCATGGATTGGACAGTATTGCCCATAGACGCCACGGCTGCCTGGATGTCGGTACCGGTATGGGCCGGTACCCCAGAGCAGTCCAACAGGTGATCTGTCGAGGCCGTGCCATCGATGTCAACCTGTAGCCCCTGTATTGGCGTTTTGGAAGGTAGGGCTTCCCGCCGGGGCTGTTTGGCTGGGGCAGGGTCCTCAAAACTAAGAGCCTCTCGATGCTTTGAAGGAGATTTGCTCTTTGAGGACTTGCCCACAGAAGGTTTGGTTACCTGAGATCCATCCGGAGATGATGACCTGGATGACTGTGATGTTGGATTCTCTGAAGCAAACAGCACATGGAATTTGTTGGCCCGGTTCTGCAGCCCACGCTTAGACATTTGGGAGCAGGAAGGGCAGTCCGGAATGGAGTGGTCAGGCCCCAAACATTTAAGACACCATTCATGGGTGTCTGTGACTGATATTACAGCAGTACACTTGGTACACTTCTTAAATCCAGGGGCTGGCTTCTCCATGTGGAGAAATCAAGTAGGCCTGAGGGCCTAACTGAAGTGACCAAGTGCTGAAAAATAATAAAAGAAAAGAAAATAATTTTTCAAGAAAGAAAAAGGAAGACCGGCGATACCGGTATCGGTATGGGAAGGCAGGTACGCGGTCTAAAGAAACAAAACAAAAAACTACAATTTCTTCAGCGGTGACAGGATACACGACCTGCTGGCTCCGCGGAAAAAGAGAAACTGAGGAGAGCTGTTCAGGAAGGCGGGAAGGCAGCGCGCATGTGCAGTGGGAGGTCCCAAAAGCTTCCATTCTAGGAAGCTGGGGAGCTTTCCCGCGCAGGCTCCGTCGGTTCCGACGTACCCATATGTGAGGACTTATTCCTGCTTGTTCCTGGAGATAGGGATCTAAGCATCATGGGGGAAATATGTTGAAATCTTCTGTTCGATGTGCAGTGGCAAACAAAAAAGCAAACAGAATGTTAGGAATTATTAGGAAGGGAATGGAGAATAAAAACAAACAATATCATAGTGCCTCTATATTGCTTTGCTCCATGGCGTGATTGCATTTTACAAGTCTGAACTCTGCATCTCAAAGAAGATATAGCTGCATTAGAAAAGGTACAGCAAAGGACAACCAAAATGCTAAAGGGGATGGCTATGAGGAAAGGCTAAAGAGGTTAGGGCTCTTCAACCAGGAGAAGATATGGCCGAGGGGAGATACGATAAGATGGCTATAAAATCCAGAGCAGAATGGAACAGCTAAACATGGATTATTTACTCTTTCAAAAAGTACAAAAACTAGGGACACACCATAAAGTTACAAAGTAGTACATTTAAAACAATAGGAAAACCTATTTTCTCTCTCAACTTAACATTAAGCTTTGGTACCCATTGAAAGAGGATGTGGTAAAAGTAGTAGTGTAGCTGGGTTTAAAAATGGTCTGGGCAAATTCCTGACGGAAAAGTCCATAAACCAATATTAAGGTAGACTGAGAGAAAGCCACTGCTTATCACTGGGGATAAGCAACTTGAAACTGGCTACCTTTGGGATATGTCAGATACTTGTGACCTAGATGGACCACTGTTAGAAACAGGAATATTAGGCTTGATAGACCTTTGGTTTGACCCAGTATGGAAGTTTTTATGCTCTCTCAGCTTGGGATCACAGGGTCCAGACACAACATAGAACGATGGCAGATAAGGACTGCAAGGTCCAACTGGTTTAATGCAATACCAAAGGGCCCCCCCCCCCCCTCTATAAGGGCAGAGCCAGAGATTGAAGGCTTGTCAATGCTTATTCTAGATTTTCTTGAATTCCAGATTGTGGGTGGGGACAAGTTTAGCCATGAGCTGCTGAGGTGGCCCTGCATGTCTGGAGAGATTTGGAGTTAAGCCTCCAAGAAATCTCATCTCCTTACCGATAGAGGATGTAAGTCTGTGAAAAGAGGTATAAAGCATAAAGCAAAGACGAAAATAACTGAAAAGATAATATTCTTTTAATCTTGGTGCTGGGGGAGAGGGAGGTTCCCCACTTAGCAAGGGACTTCAGGGTTGCCAATGGAAGAGAGAATGGAGAGTACTGACTATATGAACAGAAATAATCCAAAAACACTCTCCTGCTCCACAAAAACTTCACAATAATATTCAGAGGACCTCAAATCACATTTATCAGGCATATCAAGCCCAATTATAGGATATCAGGCCAAATCAAATTCATCATTTGTCCAATAAACAATATCTAGCCATGGCATTTACGCTATTAACATTACACTGCTGAAACATTTATAGAACAGTGCTTAAATACATCAAGGTTGTACACAGACAAAATATCCACTTCAATAGATGTATTTAAGCACTGTTCTATAAATGTTTCAGCAGTGTAATGTTAATAGCGTAAATGCTGTGGAACAGGAGGGTGTTTTTGGACTATTTTTGGATAATTACCTCCTTCTTATTTAGGTTATTGCTTTTCTAATTTTTCAATTAGACTACATGAACAAAGCACCCAGCATGTATAAATACCCTAGTGTTGATCCCTGACGCTAGCCTGCTCCAAGCTTTGCTGGGGCAGGATCTAAAATGGTTACACAGCTGTGTCTAAGAATAGGAGTTCTATTGGCCTAGCTTAGATAGGGTGATCTCTCCCCCCACCCAAATTTTCTTTTAAAAAGCTACACAACCCATGCTTTCCAATAAAGAATTACAACTTCTGTTCTGACAATTTGGTACTTATATAAAAATTGTTTTTTGTCTCACGCAGTTTATTAATTTTGTTGACAGGTTTCCGACTCCAACTGCAAGCCATAGAAAATAAATTATTACACTATAGAAAGGGCTTTTTTTGGCACTCAGATTTAAAAAACTTCCTTTGAGGCCTTGCCCTCTCCACAGATTTAGCCCTCAGCTTGGCAGGAAAATTTGAGTCAGAAGGTCATCAGCAGGAAGTCAGCGATAACATTGCAAAAAGACACCCCACCACTCTGAACAAAAATCAAATCCCACATTCTTAGCTCTGCTGGCAACTTAATACCCTGCAAGTATTTCAACAATCCAATGACAATTAAAATACTCTGTGGGGAACATGCTGATGGTCTCCTTAACAGAGCAAAAGTATCATGTGTTTAACTCAGCTATGGCTACATCCAAGCCACATCTTCATTCCACTTTCCAAGGGGTCAGAACATCATATTGCTGGAAGCAACAGGATAAGACCCAAGAAAAGCTACATTTGATCTATGAACTCTGTGGGCCTGATAGTCAACTTGTAAAATGCGTGGCTGCTGTGGGCAAAAAGGTGAAATTAGACTTTACCTGCTAATTTTCTTTCTTGGAGTAAGTGGGCTATGTTCATCTACCAGCATGTGGAGACTGAGAACACAAAGTGTGCTATAGGTAGCCTGAACCAACTGACAATAGCCAGTATGAACCTCACAAAACAGATAAAAGGAGCCCAACCCCAATTCTCCATGCCCTCTTCTAGTAACGAGAAACAAGAGGAGCCAGTCATCCAACTCCTTCCGACCCCCAGAGGGGCCCATCAAGAAGAAATGATGTGCCTATGAGGGAATTACCCCATTGCTGCTTTTTTTTAAGCTGGCAAAAGCTTGGAGCAAATGCAAAGACTAGAAACACTGAAGATAGCCGGGTCAAGACCCCAAAACACCAAACATGTGCTGCCCCAAACACACCTGCTCCAATCTAAATCTGCAAGAACAAATGCAAGACAGCCGCCCATAAATAACCATGCTCCTGATGGGCCCTGGACTGGGCTGGAAGGACTCCAAGAAAGAAAATTAGCAGGTAAGGTCTAATTTCACTTCCAGTTCGTCCCTCCAGTCCAGTGGGACATAGCAAAGCAGTACTAATGACAAGTGGGAACCAAGACACCGGCCTGTAACACCCTGGTCCCAAAGGCTGCATCCTGCTGAGCCTGCACATCCAGATGGTAAAGTCGCACAAAGGAAAGAAGAGACGACCATGTTGCTGCCTTACAGATGTCTTAAGGGGGACTCAGACCAAACTCCACCCAATAAAAGCCCAAGGGCACCTAGCTCCCCTTCAATAGATACACGGATACGATAGCCTCCAGGAGCAACCAGGAAATAGAAGCCTTAAAAGCTGCCTCGCCTTTCCGAGGGCCGCTAAACAAGACAAAGCCTCTAGGAACACCAAAAGGAATGAGTCACTGTTAGGTATCGCTTGAGCACCATATAATGTCCAGCTTGTGAAGACAGACCTCCTCAGAATCTTGAGATTCCAAGAAGGCCAGCAAAAAAAACCCCAACTGACAGATGAAAACTGGACACGATCTTAGGTAAGAAGGAAGGTATCAGACATAGAACCACCTTATCCTTAGAAATGACCAAATAAGATTTGTTGCAAGACAAAGCCTGAAGCTCTGAAATTTGACAGGCCGAATAAATCGCCACTAGAAACACTACCTTCAGGCCAAGTCCTTCATTGTGGAGTGGAGGAGTAGCCTAGTGGTTGGGGCAAGGTACTTCAGGCCGGAAGGTTGGGGGTTCAAATCCCACTAGAGGACAGCAACCTTGGGCCAGAAGGACTGGGGTTTCTAGTCCCACAGGTGCTCCTTGTGGTCTTGGGCAAGCCACTTAACCCTCCATAGCCCATGTTCCCTGTAAGCGTAGTTACTCACCTGTAACAGGTGTTCTCCAGGAGCAGCAGGAATCAGTCCTCACTTATGGGTGACGTCGGCGCCGACGGAGCCCTCGCGGAGCAATTTTCCCCAGCTTTCAAAGAAAGCCTTTGGGAATTGCAGCGCGCATGCGCGGTCCTCTTCCCGCCCAAGGGTGCCATCTTAGCCAGTCAGATGACATAGCTAAAAAAGACAGCATAAAAATTTGCAAAAAAAAGTAAAGCAGACGATTGCAACTCCAAGGGGAGGAGGGAGGGTTGTGAGGACTGATTCCTGCTGCTCCTGGAGAACACCTGTTACAGGTGAGTAACTACGCTTTCTCCAGGACCAAGCAGGAAGTCAGTCCTCACTTATGGGACTCCCAAGCTTAAGGCTACCGGAGACCCTAAGCACAAAAATGAGCTCCCTCTAGCTCAGCAGCACAGAAGGAAAGAATCTTCGCTGAATTATTACCCACTGGTAGCCCACATCCGGGATGGAGGGTAGGAGTTGCTCAGACCTCAAAGAGATTACGGAGGACTGCCTGTCCGAAAGCACTGTCCCTGCGGGACTCCCTCTCGAGACAGTAATGGACCGCAAAAGTCTGGCTCGAAGACCAAGTAGCGGCCCGGCAGATGTCTGCCAGCGGAACAGAGCGGAGGTAAGCCACTGACGTAGCCTTTGCCCGAACACAATGAGCCGTGACTCGACCATCTAAGGAGAGTCCGGCTGCCCCATAAGCCCAAGAGATACAGTCCGCAACCCAGATGGACAGAGTACGCTTGGAGACCGGGAGCCCCAATTTATTGGGGTCAAAAGACACAAAAAGCTGAGCAGCTTTACGGTGCTCCCGCGTACGGTCAAGGTAGAAGTTTAAAGCCCTTCTACAGTCCAGGGTATGGAGGACCGTTTCAGCTCGGCTGGAGTGTGGTCTGGGAAAGAAGGTTGGAAGTACCACCTCCTGATTGATGTGAAAGGGGGAGACCACTTTTGGAAGAATTTTGGGTGAGTCCGTAGGACTACCCTATTTTTGTAGAACCGAGTGTAAGGGGATCAGACACGAGGGCCTGCAATTCACTTACGCGTCTAGCGGAAGTGAGGGCTATCAAGAACAGTGTTTTCCAAGAAAGAAAACGGAGAGAACAGGTAGCCATAGGTTCAAAAGGCGGACAGGTGATCCGCTGTAAAACCACATTCAGGTCCCAGTCAGGCGCTGGCGGGCGCAGAGGTGGTTTAAGTAGAAGGAGACCTCGGAGAAACCTCGCTACGAGAGGGTCGTTGGAGAGAGGTCTGCCGTCCACCGGCACATGATGTGCTGAAAGAGCACTGAGGTGAACTTTGACGGAGTTGGACTTAAGTCCCAGATTAGAGAGGTAAAGCAAGTACTGCAAGACCACCGACACCGGGCAGGAGAAGGGATCCTGAGACTGTCGGGTACAAACGGAAAAACGACGCCATTTAAGGGCGTAGCATTTGCGGGTAGAAGGTCGTCGCGAAGCTAGGACGATCTCCTCCACCTCTGCCGGCAGGAGAAGGGGAGCGAGGACTACCCTCTCAGCAGCCAGGCCATTAGGTTGAGAGACTTGAGGTTGGGGTGTAGCAGAGACCCCTGATCCTGAGTGAGGAGATCCGGTTGTAACCCCAGAGGGAATGGATCCTCCACCGCTAATTGCAGCAGGAGCGGAAACCACGGCTGTCTGGGCCAGCGAGGGACCACCAGGATCATGAAGGCTTTGTCTCGGAGAACCTTGAAAAGAGTCCGAGAGACTAGCGGGATGGGAGGGAAAGCGTACAGAAGGCTCCTCGACCATGAGAGTAGAAAAGCGTCCGCTGCAACCCGAAGGGGGTGTGGCTGACGAGAGCAGAAGCGAGGAAGTTGCCGGTTGTGAGGACTGGCAAAGAGATCCACCGTGGGGAGGCCCCACTTTAGAAAGAGCTTCTGAACTACCAAGGGATCCAGACGCCACTCGTGCGGCTGGAGGATCCTGCTGAGTTTGTCCGCCAGGTAATTCTCTTGGCCTGGGAGATAAACTGCCTTGAGGAGAATGCCGTGACTGACGGCCCAAGAGCAGAGCTTCTGTGCCTCCCGGCAGAGGAGGAAGGAGCCCGTGCCCCCTGCTTGTTCACGTAGAACATGGCAACTTGATTGTCCGTCTGGACAAGGACGGACTGGTGAGAAGTCAGGTGGGAGAAGGCCTTGAGAGCCAGGCGGATCGCCCTGAGCTCCAGGAAGTTGATCTGCTGAGCAGACTCCCACGTGGTCCAGAGGCCCTGAGTACGTGCCCCTTGGCAATGCGCTCCCCAGCCCAGGAGGGATGCATCTGTTGTCAGCACCCGGGCCGGCTGAGGTGACTGGAAAGGCATTCCGAATATCAGGTTCGGCTGCTGAAGCCACCACCGGAGAGACGAGATCAGCGGCTCGGAGACGCGCACTAGGTCTGCTAGGCCGCCTGTGGCTTGTCGCCACTGCTGGCGGAGACACCATTGAGCAGGCCGCATATTCAGGCGGGCATTGGGGGTCACATGGACGGTGGAAGCCATATGGCCGAGTAGTCTCAGGAAGCGCCTGGCGGAGACCAGGGGCTGGCTGCGAAAACGGTCGGCTAGGTCCATGAGCCGTTGAGCCCTGTCGAGCGGTAGGTACGCTCGTGCCTGAGGAGTGTGCAGCCTTGCGCCGATGAACTCGAGATCCTGTGAGGGGAGCAAAGTGGACTTTGCGAAGTTTATAACAAAGCCCAAGTACTGCAGAAGAGTCACCGTGCGGCGCGTGGCGTTGGTGACCTCCAGAGCGGACGCTGCTCTGATGAGCCAGTCGTCGAGGTACGGAAAGACATAGAGGCCGTGAAGCCTGAGATGGGCCGTCACCACCGCGAGACATTTTGTGAAGACTCGCGGTGCGGAGGACAGGCCAAAGGGCAGTACTCTGTACTGGTAATGATTCCCTGCCACCACAAACCTTAGGTATTGGCGGTGGCTTGGGTGGATGAGGATGTGCGTGTAGGCATCCTTTAGATCCAAGGAGCATAGCCAATCTCCCCGCTGGAGGTAGGGCAGAAGGATTCCAAGGGTAAGCATCTTGAACTTCTCCCGCACGAGGAACTTGTTGAGGTTGCGCAAGTCCAGGATGGGTCTGAGGCCTCCTGTTCTCTTTGGTATTAGAAAATACCTGGAATAAAAGCCTTGACCTTTCAGGTGGTGGGGCACCGGTTCCACCGCCTGTTCCTGTAGAAGACCTGCTAACTCCTGAAGGAGTAATTCCCTGTGCAGAGGGGGTCGTGGAGGTTCTCCCGGAAAATAGGAGGGAGGGACCTGGTGGAAGTGGAGAAGATAGCCTTCTCGCACGACTTGAAGCACCCAGGCATCTGAGGTGACGCTGGACCACCTGTGGGCGAAGTGAACCAGCCGGCCTCCGGTGCTGGGAGGAACCAGCGGGGGGGGGGAGAGGCTATGCTTAAGGAGTCAAAAACCCCCACCCTGCTGAGCAGGGGCTGGTGGTGCAGGCTTGGGGGCTTGCTGCCTACGGGATCCGTTACCCCGTCCCTTGGCCTGCTGGCCCTGTTGGGGAGCTGCAGGGGCCTGATAATGGGGGTATTGTTTGTAGGCAGCCGCCTTCCTCGGGTAAAAGGACTTTTTTCCCGAGCCCTTCTTTTTCTGGGAAGGGGCGGAGGTCTTCCTAGAAAGCCTGGTCCTGGTGAGAGTCTCCGTCTCAATTTGTGCAGCCTTTTCAGCCATGGGCTTGCCAAAGAGGTTTTCGCCTCGGCAGGGGACATCGACCAACTTGTCCTGCACCCAGGGCTCAAGGTCAGACGACTGAAGCCAAGCCTGTCGGTGGGCACCGATGCCGGCTGCGGCCACTCGAGCCGATGCTTCAAAGCCATCATAGGCTGCTCGGGACATGAACTTTGAGCATTCCCGAATGCCAGTGGACAAGGCCAGGAACCTCCGCAAGGGTTCCTCGGACAAACCAGCGGAGAAACCGGCTAGCTCTTTAGCCAGGTCTCGGAGATACATGCCCATGTATAGCTGGTAGGTCTGGACACGACACGCAAGCATAGAGCCCTGGAAACACTTCTTACCAAGGCCATCCAGGTTACGGGCCTCCCTGCCAGGAGGCACCGAGGAGTGCATCTTCTGGCTCTTAAGACGATGCATGGCCGATTCCACTACCATGGAATGGTGTGGTAGCTGTGCTTTTTGGAAGCCAGGGCTCTTGCGGACTCGATAGATAGAATCGACCCGCTTGCTCAGGACCGGCGAGGAGGCCGGACTCTCCCACATGCGGAAGAGTAGTCGTTCCAGCATAGGAGGAACCGGTACAGTAAAGTGTTCCCTTGCGGGAGAGTCATACTGGAGGGCGTCGAGCTCTTCGGCTCGAGGCTCCTCCTCGGGGTCCGCAGGGAAGGCCAAAGCCTTGGCCATATCCCTGACGAAATCCGAGAACCGGGCATCCTCCGGGGGGGACTGCTTCCGAGGTTCGGACTCCGGTGAGTCCGAGGGGACACACCGAGTCCGGAAAGAATCAGGCGACTCTTCCTCTTCAGACTCCCAGACCGACTCCGACGAGGACTCGGTGGGGTCGGCCCGGGCAGGGCGCGGCGCCTGCCGCCCCGACGCCGAGGGAGTCGGCGTCGGCGACCTCGGTCCCGAACGGGAGGCCGAGGGTGACCTCGACCGAGGATCGACTCGAGTTCGCATCGACTCGAGGATCGGCTCGGTCTCCGGGGTCGACTTGGACGTCGACGTCCCGGCGGTCGGGGCAGCGACGCCAGTGAAGCCAGCGAGCAGTGCCCGCTGCTGGTCCATGAAGGCAGACAGTCTGCTCTCCAAGGCCGTCAACCTGAGTCCGAGCTCAGGTGACCCAGCAGCCCCCGACTCGGGCCCCGACGGCGTCGGGCCCGACGTCGGCTGTCGCGGAGGCGAGTCCAGGAGGACCACAGGACTTACCCGAGCAGGCAGCTCCGACTCCAGGCGAGGTCGCTTCGTGAGGTGCTCCTTCTCCAAGGACCCGGGGCGGCTATCGGGGCTATGCGACCTGGCCCTCGCGGAGCCAGGAGCGTCCACCGACGCCGCCCTCGCGGGTTTCACCTTACGTCGATGGTCCCCGGAGGGAGAACCCCTGTCGGAGGAACTCCGGCGACTGTCCGAGCTGGAACCTTTGGACGCGGAGGCCTCCGACGAGGTCCGGGTACGGCTGGGGTCAGCGAAGATCCTATCCCGCTGATGCCGCCGACTTCTCAACGCTTTGGAGGACATTTTGCCGCAGGGCCCACAGATCATTTCTTCATGATCCGGGCCCAGGCAGCGGAGGCAAAAGTCGTGTGTGTCAGTTAGTGACATATTTCGGTCACACTGACCACACCGCTTGAAACCACTGGCAGCCATCGGGGGAAAAAGGGCCCCGGCGAGGTCAAAGGACCGGGCTGCCAGGGAAAAAACGAAACGAAAACTGACTAAGTCAGAAAAACCGAAAAGAAGAAGAGGACTCGTGACCGGCGTCGCGAGTCCGGGCGGGAAAAAGGAAAAAGAATAAAATTATGAAGAAATATCAACTTTTTCGCGGGGACACGACGGGGACGTCTGTAGGGCTCCGCGGAAAAAAGAAGACTGGCTAAGATGGCACCCTTGGGCGGGAAGAGGACCGCGCATGCGCGCTGCAATTCCCAAAGGCTTTCTTTGAAAGCTGGGGAAAATTGCTCCGTGAGGGCTCCGTCGGCGCCGACGTCACCCATAAGTGAGGACTGACTTCCTGCTTGGTCCTGGAGAAAAATAGTTATCTCCAAGTTATAATGCCCTGTTCAATGTAATTTCAGTTTGTTCAATGTAAACCGCACTGATGCAGAATAGCGCGGTATATAAGAGAATGTAAATAAATAAAATTAAAAAAGTTGTAGCATCTCTAAGCGGTTCAAAGGGAGACGCTCCCAAAACCGAGAGCACCAAATGAAGGTCCCACAAAGGAACCATGGACCGACATGGGGGCCACAGATGCTTCACACCTCGAAGGAAGTAAATCACATTCCCATGGGTCACTAGGGCTTGACCCTAGACTCAACCCCTGAAACAAGCCAGGGCCACCACATGGACCCTCAGGGTGCCCAAGGCCAAGCCCTTCTCCAGCCCAGTTTGCAAGAATGTCAGAATATCAGGAAACAAAGCTCCAAGAGGGCGCACCCCATGCTCTCTACCCCAGGCCTCAAAAAATGCGCCAGACTCGCACATAGGCCAAGAACGGGCCTGCAGTAAGGTATCAATGACTTGAAGTGAGTAGCCTCAGTACCTTAGCTGAGCCCTCTGAAGAGCCAAGCCATAAGCAAGAATCAACCTATGTCCAGTATCCGTGCTGGCCCCCTGGGTGAACCAATCTGCATCCACTGACAACAGAAATTGCTCTGCTATTAGCAGCCGCACCAGGACCAAGAACATCAAGGCCAGTCCAATGCAATCAGCATCACTCGGCCCCAATGGGACTCTATCCGCTGCAGGACTCGACCAGAGGCCAAGGAGGGAATACACAAAGAAGATTCACCCTTCGCCAAGGCTGAACCAGGGCATCCAGCCCCTTGGACATGTGTGTCCTGCGGCAATTGAAAAAGCAGTCGACCTTGGCATTCACCAGACGCGCCATCAAGTCCATCTCTGGCTGCTCCCAACAATCCGTAACTCACTGGAATGCAGACTCTGACAGTGCCCACTCCCCAGGATCCAGGGAGGTTTGACTCAGATAGCTCTCATGGCCATTGTCCTCCCCCGTAACGAGCAACCGAGAGCACCAGAAAGTGAGCCTTTGCCCACTGCAGAAATAGGATCATCTCCGCCACTACCATCGAGCTCTGAGTACTGCCCTAATTGATATATGCCACCATAGTGGCATTGTCTAACAGCACTCACACCACCTTGTGACTCAGAGGAAGGAACACCTCTATGGCCAGATGCACCGCCTGCATCTCCAAGCAATTGACCACTGACTCTCCTCTGGATTCCATCTGCTGTGAGCCACCTGAGACTGACAATGTCCACCCCAGCTGGTCAGGCTGGTATCTGTGGTCACCACCATCCAGTCTGGAGATTCGAGAGGCATCCC
This sequence comes from Ichthyophis bannanicus, assembly GCA_033557465.1. Classification (NCBI taxonomy): domain Eukaryota; kingdom Metazoa; phylum Chordata; class Amphibia; order Gymnophiona; family Ichthyophiidae; genus Ichthyophis; species Ichthyophis bannanicus. The sequence continues at coordinate 153,992,068 of CM066042.1, forward strand.
TGCTGCAAGCCTCTCCAAATCCAGTCACAAGCTCGCTAGGGCATCCGTCCAAAGAGAGTGGTTGACTTCCATGGACTGCCGCTGGGGGGGACCACCACAACAGAAGGGCCCTCATGTGTAACCTTGCCCAGGGCACCAGCTCTAACATCACTGCCACAGAGCCCAGCACCTGATGGTAGTCCCACATCCGCGGACGGGGGCCCCTCCTCAACACCTGAGCCTGCAACTTCACAATCCTGTCCTCTGGGAGGGAAACCATGTCCTTGAGGGTGTTGAACCAGACTACCAAATACCCTAAGGATTGAAACGGCTCTAGCCAGCTCTTGGCCAAGTTGATTACCCAGCCTAGGTTCTGAAGGTGCTGGATCACCAAGGCTTTCGCCTGGAGGCTCTCCTGGAACAATTTGGAGGTGAATTAGCCAATTGTCCAGGTACAGATGGACAAGGACCCCTTGCTTGCACAAGTCCACTGCCACTACCGTCATGACCTTGGTAAAAACCCGAAGCGTAGTGGCGAGACTGAAGAGCAAGGCCTGAAACTGAAAATGCCCCCTTTGCACTGCAAATAGCAGAAACTGCTGGTGATAAGGGTGAATACGCATGTGTAAGTAAGCCTCAGTCAAATCCAGACAGGTCAGAAACTCTCCCTGCCGCATCGCACTATCACCGAGAGTACAAGCTTTCCATATGGAAATACGGAACCTTCAGGGCTCTGTTGACCCCTTTCAGATCAGCCAAGAGCCTTCCTTCTTGGGAACAACAAAATAGATGGAATACCATCCCAAGCCCAAGTCGTCACGAAGAGCCGGTATGATTGCTTCCAGCCACAAACGGCGAGGCCCTGCATGGTGAAATCATGAAAGTGTCCCAGAGGGGCCTGGCAAACTCAAGGACATAACAGTCTCTGATCATCTCCAGCTCCCAGACGTCTGAAGTCATCTAGGCCCAAGCGGGAAAGAACTGCTGTAGGTGACCGCTCACAGTCTGAAGCCCTGCCAGAGCCCCCACACCTTCACTGGGAGAGCTTGATGGCCACAGGAGCCCCGGAGGTTCCTCCTCGGCCTCCATGGATGCCTCCAAGGAAACAGGATCTCTGCAAATCAACTGTCTGGGCAGGCCAAAACCAACGAGAATCCTGACCATGGCCCTGCAGAGGAGCCCCTCTGCTGGCCCCTTTCAGTTTATCCTCCTGCAGTTTAGGTGCCTTGGAGTCTCCCAAATCCTTGACCAATTTCTCCAAATCCTCTCCAAATAGCAACTTCCCTGTCAAAGGGAGTTTGCTAAGCCTCGCCTTGGATGCCATTTCTGCTGACCAAGTGCATAACCATAACAGCTGGTGCGCCGAGAAAACCATTGCCATACTCTTGCCGACATGCAAAGCAGATCTGCCAAAAAGGCTGACCCCAACTCCAACTGAGCAGACTCCACTTGGTCAAATGGATCTGCCCCGTCTCCTCAGGAATCCTTTGAGATCACTGGAGACAGGCCCTAGCCACGTAAGGCCTGCACTGGCCTCCTGGAGATCCAGCGCCGATACCTCGAAAGCCTGCTTAAAGTAAGGCTTCCATACGCCTGTCCTGTGGATCCTTCAAGACCACATTACCCTATACAGGGATAGTGGTCTTAAAAGTAACCCTGGCACGAGCACATCCAAACGAGGCGAGTGCAACTTCTCCCTCTCCTCAGGGGGAATCAGGTACAGCCGTACCATATTCTGACCAACACGTGAGCCCATGTCAGGCATGTTCCACTCCTCCGCAATCACTGCTTTCAAGGCACTATGGACCGAGGAGGACTTTCGGATACCCTCCATCAGCAGGTCCTCTGAGGACTCAGTGGGCTCTGACCTAGACTCATCTGCAATTCACAATATCGTCAAGAACTCTGATATAAGAGAGGGGAGCTCATCTTGGTGAAAGACCCACACCGGGAGTTCCCCCTCCTCCAGGGGATCTGTCCCTTCTAAGGGGTCCATAGAATCTGATGACCCCAAGCTCCATGTCCTCTTTCCATCTGTCCCTATGCAGGCACTTAATCACTGCCAAAATCCCTGTCCCCTATCCAAGGGGGCTTGGGGGAGACTAGCAACCCTTCCCCCGAGCCCTGTTGCATGACAAAGGCTTGGTGAAGCAAGAGGACAAATTCTTGAAAAAAGGGGGAGCCCCTTGGTCCTCCCCCTCTCCCCCGACACTGCAGCTGACATTTTGGTGACATTTCAGACATGGGCTGCAGCAATGGGGGCTCAATTTCCTCTGTGGCTGCAGCCCCCAATGCAATCAAAATGGCAGCAGTTCCACCAAAGCTATGGCACCACCGTCATCCCTAAGAACATCATCCCACTCCCTGATGCATCCCGCACAGTTCCGGCCTCTGGGCCTCCCCCCCCAAGGCAATGCGCAGCAGCTGCGTTCTCTCTCAGGCAGCCATGGCACAGCCTGACTTCCAAAAACTGTGCCCTCTGGCTGCCACACGCAACACACCGGTCATGATCCATACCCCATGGCAAACTCCCCTGTGCTAACCTGCACCTCCAGCGCTGACCCTGAACTTACCTGGTGACTCCTTCTCCCAAAGATCGCTGCTGCCTCAGCGGCCTGCCTCCAACGCTGCCTGCTCTTGTTCTGTCGCTTTCTTTTTTTTTTTTTTTGTAGCCGGCACAGGAGCCCACTCAACCCCCGGCCCCCTCCCAAAGGCTGGGGAGGAGGACAGAAAGAGCTCATTGGTTAAGGAGCGGCTGAGAGAAAAGGGGGAGGAACCCGGCACCACTGGGTTCTGTACCCAGGCCTGCAACAATTAGAACAGCCATTGACTTGTCCTAACTTTATGAAGTTACCTATCCAGTTGGTAGGCTAAAAATTGCCACTGACTGAATAGGTGAAGGGACCACCCCAGCCCTATCCACGTACCACTCTGGCATTATCTGGATTGTCCCAAGGAGGTCTGTGGAGTTATTCAGCAGCACTGGCCAGTTGGTGCTGCTGAATATCAGGAACAACAGGGTTTATGCGGTTAGTGGGTCGCGCTAACCATATACACCCTTTTTGAATAATCAGACCCTGTATGTTTACTAGGTTTAATCTTTTACTATATGAGTGCAATTCGAGGGGTATGTCAGCATCCAATCATTCCAACTGTGGGTGGAGGAAGCGGGAAGAAAGCATAGTTACTAACCTGTAACAGGTGATCTACGGGAACAGCGGGAATTTAGTCTTCACATATGGGTATCGTCGGTACTAACGGAGCCTGCGCGGGAACACTCCCCAGCGTCCAATGGGAAAGCTTTTGGGAGCATCCCACAGCGCCTGCGTGCTGCCTTCCCGCCTTTCCCAAATGCCACTCTCCAGTTGAGTTTCAAAGCTGAGACAAAGAGAGAGCGAGAGGGAATGCAGAAAGAGAGATTCAACTCCTACGGGAGGTGGGTGGGTTGTGAAGACTAAATTCCTGCTGTTCCCGGAGATCACCTGTTACAGGTGAGTAACTATGCTATCTCCAGGAACAAGCAGGAATGTAGTCTTCACATATGGGGACTCCCTAGCTTTAGATGCCAGGGAGAGGTCCCAAAAGCTATGAGTCCCTGAGGAAGGGCTCTACTTCCCCCCATGGATCTCTGGCATCCACCAGGGATGGTGGGTAGGAGTTGGTTAAGTATGGAACAGGTGTTGGAGAACAGCCTGACCAAACAAGGCGTCCCGGCGGGAGTCCTTGTCCAAGCAGTAATGGGCTGTGAAGGTATGAACCGAGGCCCAGGTGGCTGCTTGACAGATGTCGTCGATAGACACAGAGTGTAAATTAGCCATTGAAGCTGCCATGGCTCTCACATTGTGAGCAGTGACATGGCCCTCCAGAGGAATGCCCTTACTCTGATAGGCAAAGGAGATACACTGTGCAATCCAATTAGACAGTGTTCTCTTGGAGACTGGAAGTCCCAAATGAGAAGGATCAAAAGCAACAAAGAGTTGAGATGATTTTCTATGTTGCTGTGTTCTTTGGACTGTAAAAGAGCTTTGGCCTTTTACTTACAAAGTATGGAGATTCCTTTCTGCACTTGATGCATGAGGCCTAGGAAAAAACACAGGTAGATAGACTGCCTGATTTAGATGAAAAGGCGAAACCACCTTTGGCATAAAGTGTGGATAAGTCCTAAGGACTACCTTGTCATGATGGAACCTTGTATAAGGTGGATCAGCTACAAGTGCTTGCAATTCACTGATGCAACGTGCTGATGTAATTGCAATGAGAAAGATCACTTCCCAAGAAAAGAATTTTAAGGAGGTAGTAGCCAAAGGTTTGAAGGGTGGCTTCATGAGCTGACCAAGAACCAGGTTTAGGTCCCATGCCACAGGTGGTGGTCTAATGGGAGGCTTAGTGAGAAGGCCTCTCATAAATCTTGCTATAAGAGGATAAGAGGAAACAGGTTGTCCATTTAAAGGCTTTAAATAAGCTGCAATAGCACTTAGATGGACCCTCACTGAGTTAGTCTTAAGTCCTGCATTGGACAAATGAAGGAGATAGTCCAATAGAGATTCCAGAGGTAGCACCCCAGGGTTAAGACCCTTCTGCGAGCACCATATGGTGAACCTTTTCCACTTGAAAGCATAAGAGCATCTTGTGGAAGGTTTTCTGGAAGCACAAAGGATATCCTTCACCTGTTGAGCGAGGTTAAGATCTTGAAGATCTAGGCCTTCAGCAACCAAGCCCTGAGATGCAGGGATTGAGGATTGGGATGCCATAACATTCCGCCCTCCTGAGACAGGAGATCTGGAGCAGACCCCAATTCTAGGGAGGGAGCTTGAGAGAGATGTAGGAGCAGAGGGTACCACACTTGCCTTGGCAAATGTGGAGCTATGAGAATCATGCGACCTCCGTCCCTCTGAAGCTTGAAGAGGGTTTTGGGAATTAGGGGAATGGGCGGAAAGGCATACAGGAAGTCTTGACCCCAGTGAAGGAGGAAAGCGTCCCTGGCCTAAGAATTCCGAGCCGGGATTTTGGAATAGAACCGGGGAAGTTTGGTATTCCACGGATTTGCAAAGAGGTCTATATCCGGGGTTCCCCACATCTGAAAAATCTTGACTACCTGGTCTGCATATGTAGAGACCATTCGTGAGGAAGCAGAATTCGACCGAGTCTGTCTGCCCAAGAGTTTTGTATACCTGGGAGATATACTGCCAGAAGATGGATTTGATGCTCTCTGGCGAGGGCCCAAATTCTCAAAGCTTTGTTGCAAAGCGACAGAGCCTGTTCCTCCCTGCTTGTTCACATAGAACATTGCTACCTGATTGTCTGTGTGAATGAGGACTGTCTTGGAGCTGAGCAGACTGTGAAACACCTGGAGAGCAAGGAAGATTGCTCTCAGCTCCAAGAGACTGATGTGTAGATAAGTCTCTTGTGGAGTCCAAGTGCCTTGGGTGGAGAGGTCTTGTAGATGAGCTCCCCAACCCATCTCAGAAGCATCTGTATTGAGAGTTACCCGTGGTAACGGTTGTTGGAATGGGGACCCTACCAACAGGTTTTGAGTGGACTGCCACCATTGAAGGGACAAAATAAGGCGATATGTGTTTGCTATTTTGTCTGACAGGCGGCCTACTGCCTGGGTCCATTGTGTGGATAAGGTCCACTGGGCTGCCCTCATATGGAGACGGGCATAAGGGACCACATGCACTGTGGATGCCATGTGGCCTAGCAGTTGCAACATCTCTCGAGCAGTGAGTTGGGACTTTAGCACTGCTTGAGAGGCTAGTTGCACTAAGCGAAGGCAACGGGCCTGGGGAAGGTAGGCCCTTGTCCTTCTGGTATCCAACACCGCTCCTATGAATTCTAGAGATTGAGTGGGAGTTAGGTTGGATTTTGGGATGTTTATGACTAGTCCCAAATATTGAAGGATATGCATTGTTCCTGATAGAGAAGCCCTGGCCTCTGTCTGATGGGGCTTGAATGAGCCAGTCGTCTAAGTAGGGGAAGACGAAAAATCCCAGGGTGCTAAGATATGCTGCTACTACAGCCATGCATTTCGTGAACACCCTTGGTGCAGAGGCCAGGCCAAAGGGAAGCACCCTGTACTGATAGTGCTTCTCTTTGAACAGGAACCGAAGGAACCTTCTGTGAAATGGATGGATGAGTATATGAGTATACGCATCCTTGAGATCTAGAGAACAAAGCCAATCCTGACTCTGGAGGTATGGCAGCAGAATTCCTAGGGAAATCATTTTGAATTTCTCTTTGAAGAGGAATTTGTTCAATTCTCTGAGGTCTAGAATAGGCCTGTACCCCCCTGTCTTCTTTGGAATAAGGAAGTAGGGGGAGTAAAACCCTGTACCCTGTTGATGAATGGGTACTTCCTCTATTGCCCCTTGGGCAAGCAGCATAATCTTCCTGGGATGGTGGAAGGGTCTGGTCCCTTGAGAGGCAGGAAGGTTAAGTTCTCTAGGTGAGAGTCAAAGGTTCTGTGGAGGCTGAGACTGCTGAGGCTTAGCAGTCTTAGCTTTCCTTTGTTTGGCTGGCTGTTGGGTCTTTCGAGCAGATTGACCTGCAGACCGTCCCTGCTGTGAATAAGGATAAAACCTTTTCTTTTTTGAAAAGAAAGGCTTCTTGAAAGATTTCCTTCTTGCAGGGTCAGCTTTCCTTGAAAGATTTCCTTCTTGCAGGGAAAGCCAACAGTCACCCAGGAGCGCATGGTTCGGACGAAGGTATCCTTGAAGGATACTACCAAAAGCAGTGAGGTTCCAAAAGGGAGTATAGTAGCCAAAATGCCCTTGAGTAAGCAGCAGACAGAGCATAAAGATTCCAAATTACCCATGCCTACCAATAGCCAGATTAATATGAATAAAATACAGTCTCTAAAATGCTTGTATGCCAATGCTAGAAGTCTAAACAATAAGATGGGAGAGTTAGAATATATAGCACTAAATGAGAGGTTAGATATGATTGCACTCTCAGAGACATGGTGGAAGGAGGATAACCAGTGGGACACTGATACCTGGATACAAACTATATCGTAATGATAGAGCTGATCAAATTGGTGTGGGGTTGCGCTCTATGTTAGAGAGGGCATTGAGTCAGAAAGGATTAAAGTTTTGCAGGGAACAAAATTTGCTGTAGAATCTCTATGGATTGAAATTCCACTTATGAAGAGGAAGGTGATGGCAGTGGGAGTATACTATCGACCGCCTGGCCAGAATGAACAAATGGATGATGAAATGCTCAAAGAAATCACGGAAGCTAACAAAAGTCACAACAGAGTAGTAATAATGGGTGATTTCAATTACCCCGGTATCGACTGGGTCAGTGTCACGGCAGGACAAGCTAAAGAGGTAAAGTTTCTAGATGGAATAAATGACTGCTTCTTGGAGCAGCTGGTTCATGAACCGACCAGAGGGGAAGCCATACTGGACCTAGTCCTTAGTGGAACGCCAGATCTGGTGCAAGAAATAAGGGTGTTGGGACCACTTGGCAATAGTGATCATAGTATGATCATGTTTGATTTAATTATTGGAGGACAAATAGTAAAGGAATCCACAGTACTACCTTTTAACTTTCAAAAGGGAGACTATGATAGAATGAGGAATATAGTTAGGAAAAAACTAAAAGGAGCGGTTCCAAAGGTTAAAGACTTACAGCAAGCTTGGGCGTTATTTAAAACTACTACCCTCGAAGCCCAGACCAGCTGTATTCCATGCATTAAGAAGAGTGGAAGAAAGTCCAAAAAACTGCCAGCATGGTTTAAAGGTGAGGTCAGAGAGGCTGTTGCTGCCAAAAAAGCAACCTTCAGGAAATGGAAAAAAAGAGCCAAATGATGAAAACTGGAAACAGCACAAGCACTGGCAAGTTAAATGCAAAGCATTGATAAGGCAGGCAAAGCGGGAATTTGAGAAGAAACTTGCTACGGAAGCAAAAACACGAAATAAAGACTTTTTCAAGTACATTCGTAGCAAAAGGCCTGTGAGAGAGTCAATTGGACCGTTAGATGATAGAGGGGTAAAAGGGGCAGTAAGAGGAGACAAGGCTATAGCAGAGAGACTGAATGAATTCTTTGCTTCGGTCTTTACTGAGGAAGATGTAGGGATGTTACCCAAGACTGAAGTGGTATTTAAAGGTGATACTGCAGAGGAATTGAGAGAAATATCGCTACACCGGGAAGATATATTACAACTATTTGATAAACTGAATAGTAGCAAATCACCTGGACCGGATGGTATACATCCCAGAGTGTTGAAAGAACTGAAATATGAGATTGCAGACCTGCTATTGGTAATCTGTGAACTTTCATTAAAATCATCTGTAATACCTGAAGATTGGAGGGTCGCCAACGTAACATCAATTTTTAAAAAGGGTTCCAGGGGTGACCTGGGAAATTACAGACCAGTGAGCCTGACGTCAGTACCAGGGAAAATGGTAGAAACCATCATAAAGAACAAAATTACACAGCATGTAGATAGTCATGGCCTAATGGGAGACAGCCAACATGGCTTTAGACAAGGAAGATCTTGTCTTACTAATCTGATATGTTTTTTTGAAGGTGTGCATAAACAGGTAGACAAAGGTGAGTCGGTTGATATAGTGTATCTGGACTTTCAGAAAGCTTTTGACAAGGTCCCCCATCAGAGACTTTTGGCGAAGCTAAAAAGTCATGGGATAGGAGGCAGTGTACTATTGTGGATCGGGAACTGGTTAAAAGATAGAAAGCAGAGGGTAGGGATAAATGTCCAATATTCCCAATGGAAAAAGGTGAATAGTGGAGTACCCCAGGGATCTGTACTGGGTCTGCTACTTTTTGACATATTCATAAATAACCTGAAAAAGGGAATAACTAGTGAGGTTATCAAATTTGCAGACGACACAAAACTGTTTAAAGCTGTTAAAACCCAAGAGGATTGTGGAAAACTGCAGGAGGATCTGGATAAATTGGAAGACTGGGCATCCAAATGGCAGATGAAATTTAATGTGGACAAGTGCAAAGTTATGCACCTAGGAAAGAACAACCCACACTATAGTTACACGATGCAAGGCTCCACATTAGAAACCACCACCCAGGAAAAAGATTTAGGAGTCATCGTGGATAACATGTTAAAACCCTCCGCCCAGTGTGCAGCGGCAGCCAAGAAAACAAATAGAATGCTAGGTATCATAAGGAAAGGGATGGAGAATAAAACAAAGGATATTATAATGCCTCTGTATCGCTCCATGGTACGACCGCACCTTGAATATTGTGTGCAATTCTGGTCACCGTATCTTAAAAAGGACATAGCGTTATTAGAAAAAGTACAGAGAAGAGCCACCAAATTGGTGAAGGGGATGGAAGGCTACTCCTATGAAGAGAGGCTAAAAAGGTTAGGGCTCTTTAACCTGGAAAAGAGACGGCTGAGGGGAGATATGATAGAGGTCTATAAATTAATGAATGGAGTGGAACGGATAAACGTGGATCAATTGTTTACACTATCAGAATATAGAAAGACTAGGGGACATGTAATGAAGCTACAGGGTAAACTATTTAAGACAAATAAGAGAAAATATTTTTTCACTCAACGTGTAATCAAACTCTGGAATCTGTTACCGGAGGATGTAGTAAGGGCTGTTAGTATAGCTGGGTTTAAAAAAGGTTTGGACAAGTTCCTGGAGGAAAGGTCCATAAACCACTATTAAAAAGGGACCCAGGATATCAATGCTTGACCCAGTACAAGCATTGAGGAACCTGTGTCTTTTGGGGATATTGCTAGGTACGTATGACCTAGATTGGCCACTGTTGGAAACAGGATACTGGGCTTGATGGACCTCGGTCTGACCCAGTATGGCATGTCTTATGTTCTTAGCTGTGGCTTTAGATAACCTATCCAGAGTAGAGTTATCAGCATCTTTCATTGGCCTTTTCTTGCCAATTTTTGCCAAACAAATTCTCACCTGTACAGGGGATGTTGCCTAGTTTGTCTTGGACCCAGATCTCCAAGTCAGACGCTTGTAGCCAGGTGACTCTGCGTGCACCTATAGCAATAGCAGAGGCTCTGCTGACACACTCAAAATAGTCAAAGGCTGCACGGCTGACAAACTTAGATACATCCTGGGCATGTTTGACCAGCTTGAGAAAATCCTCTCTCTTGTCTTCCGAGAGAGAGGGATTGAGAATCTCCAAATCCCCTGTGATCTCTTTCAGGAACATTCCCATATATAGAATATAGGAATTGATCCTGACAGACAGCATGGTAGCCTGGAAGATCCTACGCCCAAAGGCGTCCAGGGTTCTGCACTCACGACCTGGAGGATTAGAGGAGTGCCTCTTTGCACTCCTGATCCTTCTCATTGCTGACTCAACCACAATGGAGTGGTGAGGAAGCTGAGTTTTTTGAAACCCAGGAGAAGGGGGAACTCGATACATAGTATCTAGTCTGCGTGAGTGGGGAGATGTGGTAAGAGGTGTCTCCCACATTCTCAACATGAGGTCTTGTAAGATCTCATGTATGGGTAAAGTGGCTGCTTCTGCAGGAACCTTAGGATATTGTAATATCTCCAACTCTTTCGCCCTGGGCTCTGTTTCAGGAGCCACAGTAAGAGAAAGACCGAGCCACCTCCCTGATGAAATCCTGAAAAGAGATATCCTCAGGAGGAGACATCCTACGTTTAGGTGAGGCAGATTCCTCTGGAAGCAGAGTACCGGTATCGACAGAGGAGTCAGAATCCTCAGAGTCCTCTGAGGATTCATAATACCTCCTGTCCGATTGCTCCTGAGGAGCCCGATACCCGTACCGATGGAAGTCGGTATCGGGGGAAATCGGTACCGGAGTATCGGTACCGGGAAACATCGGATGTCTGGGTGCCGGCAGAGCAGGCCCCGATGTTGATACCGATGCTGGAACTGGTACCAAAACCGGTACTGAGCTCGGTACCGGTTGAATTGTCTGTTTCGGTTCCGAGGGCGTCGATGCCGCAAGGAGAGCCGCCAGACTGCGCTCAATAGCCAGGATCCTCTGGTCTATCGATGCTGCCGATGCCTGGGTAGCGGTACCGGACGCAGCCGGTACCCCAGAGCATGGCACCAGTAGTTCTGCAGAGGTTGAGGTCTCGAGAACCTCCTGGAGCCCCGATGATGCTTTGGAAGCCAAAGCCTCCCGCCGGGGCTGTTTGGCCGGTATGGAACCCTCAAGGGCAACGCCAGAGGCATCTCGATGCAGAGAAGGAGATCTACCCTTTGAGGACCAGCTGGACTTATGTTTGGTTACCTGAGATCCATGGGAGGAAGACAATGCCCTGGAAGATGTCGATGCCACGGAGGCTGCATCGGAGGGGAAGAGGGTGCTAAGCTTAGCAGCCCGGTTCTGTCTTCCTCTTTTGGACAGCATCGCGCAGGCCATGCAGTCAGTGATGGAATGATCAGGACCTAAACACTTAAGACACCACTCATGGGTGTCGGTGACGGAGATGGTACTGCCACACTTGGTGCACTTCTTAAACCCTGAAGCGGGCTTTTCCATAATGATGGAAAAGTTTTGGGCCTAAGGCCCTAAATGGCGTGTGCATGTGGAAGAAAAAAATAAACTAAAGTATGTATATATATATATTCTTTTTTATTTTTGAAAAGAAAAGAAGAACCACCGGCGGTACCGGTGAGCGTCGGAAAGCAGATGCGACCACGAAAAACCAAAGAATACTACAACAATTTTCAGCGGTGACAGGAACGACGACCTGCTGGCTCCGCGGAAACCGAAGAACTGGAGAGTGGTAGTTGGGAAAGGTGGGAAGGCAGCACGCAGGCACTGTGGGATGCTCCCAAAAGCTTTCCTATTGGACGCTGGGGAGCGTTCCCACGCAGGCTCCGTCGGTACCGACGATACCCATATGTAAAGGCTACATTCCTGCTTGTTCCTGGAGATTTAGGTCTTTTCTTTTGCTCTCAAGTATGAACTTTACAAACCTATCATGTCTGGCAGGATCACTGCAAGGGTATTAGGCACCCTAGACAAACATTTAGCTTTGCTTCCTTTCAATTTAATATTAACGTCCTAGTCCCCTCATTCGCCCACACCAAGATTTGGGTAATTAAACTCATGATTACCCATCACCCTACCCTGAATAATTCTCTGCAAAATGGACATCATATTTTGATTTCCACATATATACATAATGAGGACAATTTCCAAAAGCCCTTTAGTCAGATAAATGGACTATTTGAAAACTGCCCACCCTCCCTGCAGGTGAAAGTACATGCAGATGGTTCTTTAGCTTTGTGTGGCTATTGGGACCTTTATTTTTTGCTTTGAATGAAACTGCTTTTTGCTGCCCCCAGAAGTTGCCACTCTCGGCAATCACCTAGGTCACCAAATGGTTACGCCTGCCCTGATGCTTGATTTCTAAGTGACATTGGGTACAGTCAGAACTGCTAAAACAGGAATTTGAAAATTTTTGATGCAAGTTCATACCTGCGTAGCAGCAGCAAAGATGCATAAATTGAAACAGGAATGGACAAACCTGCTGAGCCAGCAGCCTGCTGGCATTATGTTTGCTAAGGCATTGCAATTGCATGCAAATGTTAGCCAATGTGATATGTCAAACAATGACTGAACATGACAGCCAAAAGGTTAAAGGGAATGTGGTGTGCACAATATTGGGACAAGATTCATTTTTTAGAAATTTTCAAATTCCCACTTTATCAACCTTAGCGGTGTCCCTTTCAGTGAGATTCTCCTACAGGGACTTTCGACTTCCATGAACCATTTTGGGGTCCTAGAGCACAGGCTGAGAATTGCTGTCACAAGAGAGTTGTGGATGCTGTAGAAAGTGTGACCAAGGTCACTCATTTTAGCTTTAACTTTCAAAATCGTAATGCCTCTCTCTCTCTGTTATTCTAAACACATTGCTCATTCTCTGCTAGGTGGTGCATTTCCAGGTTTAACACATTCTGACACAAAGTGCCTCAATAAAACTGCTACCAGTGAATTATGAAGAAACAAGACTTCGGGGTTTTTTTGTAGCAATCAGGCAGAGTTAGCCCTCAGCTGGCCACTTAAGAGCAGCTTATAGACAGGATGCCTTTGACCTTTCTGGCTACAGCACATTCTTTCAATGGGTGGAAGGTCACAGTATGTTCTTTTGGATCCTACTAGTATTTGTGACCTGGAATGGCCACTCTTTGAGACAGGATACAGGGGTCAATGAACCTTTGGCGCATCTTATGTTCTTTTAGATAAAATTGCAAAGCATGAGAGCTATGTTTATAGTATGTGCGGACAATGGAAAGTTGTCTCCTGTCTTCCCTTTTAATGTACACCCACAGTGGCCTAAACACTGTAAAATGTACTGACTGATCTGCTATAAGGTGGTGATGATATGGTTACTGTGTTGTACATTCTGTTTTTCAAATTGTTTTAGTTGTCTGTAAACGGAGCGCTTGTGCATTTTTAACCGTTATCTTAAATGTTTTAGTTGTTTATAAATTACACTGATCTGAATCTGGATATGCAGTTATTTAAGCTGAAATAAATAAAATAAAATAGGACATTAGATGGGATCAGGGTCTAGCAACAGTCATCATATCGGTAAGCAGTAAACCCCCAAACTTCAAAGCATGACTATATAAGACATCGTATTCACTACACTATTCCCACGTCTCATCCAAGTCACGCCTCCTCCACTAGAATAAATAAGCAGCTAATATCTGCACCTATTACTGGGCAGATACCTTTATTTCCACGGTCATCGCCCCATGAGTTTTCAACCCTCCATTTTTCAAACAATTCTTCTTCACCATCCTGGAAAAAAAACACAACACAATCAGTAATATGAAAGGTTAAAGATATCTTGCATATCAGTCTGGTGGGTAATAGGTAACCCCTCACAAAAAACATTGTCCTTGATGCCATAAGCCTATTTAAAAAGAATTTTCAAGCACACCTTGATATGCTACCTACACATATTAAATCCTATGACCTCCAGGAGGAAACCTTTTTATGGTACAAAGCAAATACTGAGGTTAGCAGTAGCAGTATATTTGGGAGACTGAACATACCCACATACCCAGAGTTGCCAAGCTACCCAATTCCAGCAGTGAGATTTTAAGCCAGTTTTGGATTTCTGACAATCTCATCCTGATACATTATGAGATCTGTAGCACTAATTACAATGGGTAAAATTGGGAACTACAAATACCATACTGCATTACAGTGCAAATGTCAAACCAAAACTGGCCAAAAAATCTCACTCCTGGCAAATCTACATACCCTGGGACCAATGTTCCCTCTAATTTTCTGTAGGCTGTGTGCGCATAAAATATCAGCTGTGTGCAGCTTTTGAAGGAAGGTTAAATTTTTGTGCGCCACATGACGACACTCTGAGTTATATACTTTAAAATTTGACTACACGTCAGAATACAGTATGTACACCACATTGATTGTAATCAAATTAAATGAAAATAGACAATTACTAAATGAAGCGGGAAATTTCTAGTAATTACAATCATAACTTTTAAATTTTAAGACATCTGTGTTGTTTTCTATCAGAATCAGAGCCGCAATTTTTGTGCGCTTTGTTGTAAAGTATGTGCGCTCGCTCGGAGAGGTGTGTGCGCGCGCACATGCGTACAGCTTAGAGGGAACAGTGCCTGGGACTTAGGAATAAGGTTCATAGTATGTGCAAAACTAACCTATTTGGAAACTGTCCCCAATACTCTCCATCATGGACTGCTGCTTTCTTGAGAACAGATGTTGGCCATGGGGAGGGGAGTTCAAGTTTTATCCTGGTTTTCCTCTTATTTGTTGGATTAGGTTTAGGCCATCTATTGGCAAGACCTTTGACTTTTAACCTATACAGTGACATATCTGAGGGATCACTGCTTTCACCTATCCTATTTAATTTGTACTGAACTCCCTTGGCACTATTAATTGCCTCTTTTGGTGTAGAATTTTTATTTTTGGTTGATATACAATTGTCTATAATGCTAATCTGATCATCCTTAAAATAAACAATTTGAACAACTTTCTCTCTTGAGGCCATTACTGACTAGCTTTTAAGTGTGGTCTTAAAATAAGATAAATCGCCAGTTTTATGAGTTTCTAGAACCAATCATCAACTTAAATTTGTTCCATTACTAGCTGCTGGTTCCCTTCAGTTGCAGAATACCCTGGTATGTCTAGCTGTGGTTCCTGATAGTCAGCTATGTATCAAGCCGCATATTAATAAGTTGGCACAAGCTTATTTTAATCATTTACATTTGATTTGCTGACCAAGGTCTTAACTTACTCCTTCTAATCTTGTGCTGATAATTCATGGATTTATTACAAGTACACTGTTGTTACTACCGTTATTAAGTACCATTCGGTAGATGTCGACTCATGGCGATCCTGTGGATAGCTATCCTAAACTGTGTTCAGTCTTCAGTCAGGTGGCTAATTGTTGATAAAGTGGAAGACATCTTTGCAGCTTCTGAGTCTCATTTCACGCATAGCTACATCAGCAATCAGATGCCCCAAGGGCTTTGATCAAACTACATCATAATTGCTAGCTTTATTCTGAAGAGTTTTCAGCTCTTCCCCAGTAGCCCAATGAGTGCCTTCCAAGATGGGGGGCTACTACTACTACTAGTGAGCATTTGTATAGCGCTACAAGTTGTACACAGTGCTGCACAGACATGTAAGAGACAGTCCCTGCTCATCACAGCTTACAATCTAGTCAAGACAGACAACACAGAAGGCATAGACAGGGATAAAACAAGGGGGTAGATAAAGAAACAAGATGATCAGGTGACTTAAGATCCAAAAGCAGTAGCGAAGAGGTGACTTTTTAGCATGGATTTGATAAGAGTCAGAGAAGATGCCAGGTGTACAGACACAGGTAAGTTTGTTCCAGGCATAAGGTGCAGCAAGGTGAAAGGAGTGAAGTCTGGAGTTAGCAATAGAAGAGAAGGGCACAGATAGAAGCAGTTTGCCAGAAGAGCGGCATTCCCGAGGGGGGGGGGGGCGAGGTGTAGTGAGATAGAAGAGAAGAAAGGTAGTGAGGAGCTGCAGAGTGAATGCATTTACTATATATGTCAGCAGAAGTTTGAACTAGATGCGGAAACGGATAGGGAGCCAATGAAGTGACTTGAGAAGAGGGGTAATATGGGCATGATGAGGCTGGCGGAAGATTAGCCGTGCAGCAGAATGTTGAACAGATTGAAGGGGAGAGAGATGATTCCAAGGGAGACCAGCAAGGAATAGGTTACAGTAGTCAAGACGGGAGGTGATTAAGGAGTGAATAAGCATCTTAGTAGTGTGTTTAGAAAGGAATGAGCAGATTCTGTTGATGTTATAGAGAAAGAAACGGCAGTCTTAGCTATCAGATGAATGTGTGTGGAGCAGGAGAGCGCAGAGTCAAAGACAACTCCAAGGCTGCGAGCTGAGGAAACAGGAAGGAGTAGAGTTATATCCACAGAGATTGAGAAAGGAGGAAGAGGAGAGCAAGTTTTAGAGGGAAAGATAAGAAGCTCAGTCTTGGCCATGTTCAATTTCAAGTGGCGGTGAGACATCCAAGCAGCAATGTCAGAGAGGCAGGCAGAGATCTGGGTCTGGATTGCCAGAGAGATTTCAGACGTAAAGAGGTAGATCTGGGAGTCATCCGCATAATGATACTGAAAGCCATGGGAAGAGATGAGCGCACCAAGGGACTGGGTATAGAGAGAAAAGGAGCAGACCCAAGACAGATCCTTGGGGTACACCAACTGACAGTGGGATAGCAGAAGAGGAGCAGCCACCAGAACTAACACTGAAAGAGCGATGGGAGAGATAGGAGGAGAACCAGGATAGTACAGAGCTCTTAAAACCAAGCAAGGACAGGGTATCGAGGAGAAGGTTGTAGTCAGTGTCAAAAGCAGCAGAGAGGTCAAGAAGGATGAAGACAGAGTAAAGGCCCTTGGATTTTGCCAGGAACAAGTCACTGGAGACTTTGGCAAGAGCTGTTTCAGTAGAGTATAAAGGACAAAAGCCAGATTGTAAATGATCCAGGAGGGCATGAGAGGAGAGGAAGTCAAGGCAGCGGCAGTGAACCTTGTGTTCGAGTAGTTTAGAAACAAAGGGGAGGAGGGAGATGGGTAGATAATTAGGACAGGTGGGATCAAGTGAGGGTTTCTTGAGGAGAGGTGTAACTACAGCATGCTTGAAGGCTGCAGGGACAGTTGCAGTGGAGACAGATAGGTTGAGAATATGAAAGATGGAAGGGACAACAGTGGAGGAGATGGGTCTTAGAAGATGGGTGGGGATAGGATCAGAGGAGCAGGTGGTGAGTTTGGAGGAAAAAGAAGGTGTGCAGTTTCCTCTTCAGAGATTACAGGAAAGGAAGAGAGGGTAGCAGAGGTAGGGGGAAAAGCTGGGAATGAAGAGGGGGAGGAGGGGAAGTAGCTGACTTTCTGGGGAACTGGAGGGTGATCTTGTGGATTTTGTCATGGAAATAGTCAGCCAGGTTTTGGGCAGAAAGGGAGGGAGGGGCCAGAGGTGGAGGCACTTTGAGGAGAGAGATGGTGAGGATCAGAGGCAAGAGAGTTAGTCAGATGGACATAATAGTCTTGTTTGGCAAGAGCTATGGCTGACTGGAAAGAGACAAGCATGAATATGAAATGTAGAAAGTCTGCAAGGGAGCGGGATTTGAGCCAACCATGTTCAGCAGATCAGGCACAGGAACATAGATAGCAGGTAGTGGATGAAAGCCAGAACATGGCATGGGCAGAGCGAGAGTATCCAGAGAAGAGGAGAGTGCAGCATTGTAGGAAGCTACTGCCTCGCCAACAGGCTTAAATGACATAGTGGAGGAAAGATGAAGAAACAGTGGAAAAGAGAACCAAAGGATCAATAGCATGAAGATTTCTAAATAGGTTGGAGGAGACAGGACAAGGTTGAGGTGGCGTTTGATGAAGAGTGAAGCTTAAAAGGTGATGGTCAGATAAGAGAAGAACTGAGCTACAGAAGTTCGAGAGTAAGCAACTAGAGAAAAATACAAGGTCAAGGCAGTGGCCATGCTGGTGAGTGGGGGCAGTATAGCAAAGCTGGAGGTCAAACGAGGAGATAAGGGAGAGAAGCTTTCAAACATAAGGATCAGAGGGGTTATCAACATGAATGTTAAAATCCCCGAGAATAAGAGTGGGGGAAAAGGAATCCAGAAAGAATGAAAGCCATGAGTCAAAGTCAATGAGAAAGGTAGAAGTAGACTTGTCTGGAGGTCGATAAACAGCTACTCGGAGAGGTAGTAGAGTGAAAAGGTGGATGGAATGGACTTCAAAAGAGGGACAGGAGTGAGACTGAGGCAGCAGGAGAGGTTGGAATTGGCAGGAGGGAGAAAATAGAAGCCCAACACTCATCTTCCAGCACTATATCACACTATCACAGTCTGTTTTTATTGTGACTATCCATTGAGTTTTTGTGACGAGATACAGAAGATGATAATCAGGCCTTTAACTTAGTTATTCACCTGTAACAGGTGTTCTCCGAGGACAGCAGAAGTCAGTCCTCACATATGGGTAACGTCGGCACCGACAGAGCCCTCGCAGAAGCATCCCCCCAGCTTTCAAAGAAAGACTTAAGGAGATGCCACCATGCATGCATGGTCTCCTTCCCGCTCAAGGGTGCCATCTTGCTCAGACAGATGACAGTTAAAAGACGGCAAAAATAAAGGATGGTACAGTAGCAACTCCAAGGGGAGGAGGGAGGTTTGTGAGGACTGATTCCTGCTGTCCCCAGGGAACACCTGTTACAGGTAACTACGCTTTCTCCAGGAATGAGCAGGAAGTCAGTCCTCACATATGGGACTCCCCAGCTACAGGCTACTGAAAGCCCATAGCGAAAACAGGGCTCCCGCAAGGGGAACCGCAAGCAGCAGCAATTGAGTCCATTTACACAGACCACAGTAGGACCCATGTCCGATGAAACCAGCACTCCGGTAGCCTGAACACAGAAGGGTCAGAGGATGGGGAGGTGACTAGACCCCGAAAAGGTTACAGAGCACTGCCTGGCCAAGGGCACTGTCCCATCAGGACTTTCTCTCCAAACAGAAATGAGCTGCGAAAGTATGGACTGAAGACTAGGTGGCGGCCCAGCAATGTCCACCAAACGGGAAAGAGCACAAGTTTGCCACCGAAGCCGCCATGGCCCAGACAGTGCGCCGTGACACAACTCTCCAGTGGGAGCCTCGCCTGCCCGTAAGCAAAGGCGATACAGTCCGCCACCCATGTGGATAGCGTACGCTTGGTCACTGCCTCCCCCAGTTTGCTGGGGTCATAGGAGACAAAGAGCTGAGCAGCTTTGCGATGGCCCTGGATGCGTTGGATGTAGAAGGATAGGGCCCTCTTACAATCCAAGGAGTGAAGGACCGTCTCCGCCTGACTGGAGTGAGGTCTTGGGAAGAAGGTAGGAAGCTCCACCTCCTTATTAAAGGTGGAAGGGTGACACTACCTTCGGCAGGAACTTGGGGCATGTGCGAAACACCACCCTGTTCTTGTAGAACCTGGTATAGGGCGGCTCTACCACAAGGATCTGGAGCTTGCTAACTCTGCGATCAAAGGTGAGCGCAACTAGGAAAATCACCTTCCAAGAGAGGTAGAGAAGGTGGCAAGTAGCCAGTGGCTCGAAGGGCGAGCGAGTGAGCTGCTCCAACACCACGTTGAGGTCCTATTCAGTTGCTGGAGGGTGAACCGGGGGTTTTGAAAGAAGCAAGTTACGAAGGAAGCATGTCACCAAAGGTTGCACTGAGAGGGGCTTAACATCCACCAGGTGGTGGTGCGCTGCCAGGGAACTTAGGTGCACTCGGACAGAGTTAGATGAGCCCAGATTGGGAGAGGTGGAGAAGGTACTGCAACACCAAAGCCATTGGGCAGGAGAAGGAATCAGCCCCATGATTGGCATACCAAACCTGTGTCATTTGAGGGCATATACCTTTCTCATAGAGGCCTTGTGAGAGGACTGCAGAATGTCTTCGACCTCAACCGGAAGGTTGAGGGGGGTGACAGTCACCCTTTCAGCAGCCATGCTATCAACGAGAGGGACCCCAGGTTGGGGTGCAAGAGAGAGCTTCCCCCCACTGAGATAGGAGCCCCAGGGTAGTGCCCAAGAGGATGGGGGCCTCCAATGTCAACTGCAGGAGCAGCAGGAACCATGACTGTCTGGGCCACCTGGGAGCTATCAGGATGAGTGGCGGCCCTGTCACAGAGGGTCCTGAACAAGGTCTTGGCAATCAGTGGAGTCTGAGGGAAGGTATACATGAGGTATTCAGACCACAAGACTAGAAACTCATCTGCTGCCACCCTGGAAGGGTGGGCCTGCTGGGAGCAGAAGCAGGGCCGACTGCTATCCTGGGGTTCAGCTGCCACTTGTGTGGCTGGAGGACCCTGCTGAGCTTGTCAGCCAGCAGGTTGTCCTGGTCTGGCA
Source organism: Ichthyophis bannanicus (assembly GCA_033557465.1). Lineage (NCBI taxonomy): Eukaryota > Metazoa > Chordata > Amphibia > Gymnophiona > Ichthyophiidae > Ichthyophis > Ichthyophis bannanicus. The sequence continues at coordinate 154,012,431 of CM066042.1, forward strand.
GGTACTCTGCCTTCAGGAGGATACCCTGTTGGATTGCATACAAAAAGAGACTCAGAGCCTCCTGGCAAAGGACACAGGACCCCGTCCCCTCTTATTTGTTCATGTAGAACACTGCCACCTGGTTGTCAGTCTGGACCAGGACCGGCTGGTGGCACAGGTGGTGACAAAAACCCCTCAGAGTGAGGTGTATTGCTCAGAGCACCAGGAGGTTGATCTGTTGGCTGCTCTCGTCTGGCGACCAAGTGCCCTGAGTGCGGAGGGCTCCACAGTGGGCTCCCCAGCCGAGCAGGGAGGCGTCCGTGGTGAGGACCCTCGAGTGGCTGGGAGTCTGGAAGGGCATGCTCGCTTCTAGGTGTTGGGGCGACTGCCACTAGACCAGGAAATCCGCCAACTGGGGGAGGGTCACCATAACCATGTCTTGGAGACAGCCTGTGACCTGAGATCACTGGTTCGGGAGACACTGCTGCGCCACCCTCATGTGAAGGCGAGCATCTGGGGTGACGTGGACTGTGGAGGCCATGTGCCCGAGGAGACGCAGAAGGTGCGGGGCAGGACCGAGGGATGGTGCTGTATGTCTCGAGCCAGAGATCTGAGATGATCGGCCAGGTCCTTGGGCAGGAAGGCCTTCGCTTGACAGGTGACGAGTTTTGCCCCGATGAACTCCAGGCATTGTGCCGAGAGGAGGTGAGATTTGGGGTAATTTATGACGAAGCCCAAGTGTTGCAGAACTTGGATGGTACAGGCAGTGGCCTGCTGCACCTTGGAGACTGTGCCTCCCCTTAAGAGCCAGTCGTCCAAGTAGAGAAATACGAAGACCCTTTGGAGCCTGAGGAAGGCGGCCATGACCGCCAGGCATTTCATGAAGACCCTAAGGGTAGAGGCTAGGCCGAAGGGAAGCACCTGGTATTGGAAGTGTTTGCCCCTACCACAAACCGTAAGTATTGCCTGTGGTTGGGGTAGAAAAGGATGTGGGTATAAGCATCCTTGAGGTCTAAGGAGCATAGCCAATCTCCCTGCTGGAGGTATGGCAGCAATGTCCCAAGGGAGAGCATCTTGAACTTCTCCCTCACCAGGAATTTGTTGAGGTTGTGCAGATCGAGGATGGGACTTAGGTCCCCTGTCCTCTTTGGGACGAGGAAGTATCTGGAGTAGAACCCTCTGCCCTTGAGGTGGTGGGGCACCAGTTCCACTGCTTTATTCGAGAAGACCTGCCAACTCCTTCAGGAGAAGATCTTGGTGAAGGGAAGACCTGAGGGGCTCTCCCGGGAAATAAGGTGGTGTCTGAGTGAGGTGGAGGAGGTAACTCTCCTCAACTACCCTCAGTGCCCAAGAATCAGTGGTGATGGGCACCCACCTCTGGGCATAGAGGGCCAGATGTTCCCCTGTGGGCTGATGATCTCCTTGGGATAGAGGGGCTATGCTCAAGGAGTCAAAAACTCCCCCCTGGCTGGGTCAGGGCCGGTGCCTGGGGTTTTGGAGCCTTCTGCTTACGCAGGCCATGCCCATGTCCCTTGGCCTGCTGACCCTGTTGGGGAGTAGGGGGGCCTGATAAGGGGTAGTTTTGGTAAGCAGCCCCCTTCCTCAGGTAAAAGGGCTTTTTACCCAAGCCCTTCCGTTGGGGAGGGGTAGTGGTCTTCTTAGCGAGTCTGATCGTCGTTGCCATGAACTCAGTCTCCAGCTCAGCAGCCTTGTCGGTCATGGGTTTGCCAAAGAGGTTCTCCTAGGCACGGGACATCGACCAATTTGTCCTGAACCCACTGCTTGAGGTCGGACGACTGAAGCCAAGCCTGGTGGCGTGCACCAATGCCCACCACGGCTACCCTGGCTGCCGACATGAACCCGTCATAGGCTGCTCAAGACAAATTTGGAGCACTCACGGACGGCCTTGGACAGGCTCTTGAACCGCTGCAAAGGTTCCTCGGAAAGACCAGTTGAGAACCCGGTGGGTTCCTTCGCCAGGTCTCTCAGGTACATGCCCATGTGCAGCTGGTAGGCCAGGACCCGGCAGATGAGCATCGAGCCCTGGCAGCACTTCCTGCCGAGAGCATCCAAGGTGTGGGCCTTCCTGCCCGGGGGGCACTGAGGAGTGCATCTTCTGGCTTCTCAGGCGATGCATAGCTGACTCCACCACCATGGAGCTGTGCGGCACTTGTGACTTCTGGAAGCCCGGGCTCCAGCAGACCCGATACATCAAGTCGAGCCATCTGCTCACCCACCAGCACCAACGCCGGTGTCTCCCACATGCGGAGCATGAGCCGTTCCAGGATGGGAGGAATGGGCACCGTGAGCGATTCCTGAGGAAGGGCCTGATACTGGAGAATCTCCACCGTGTCTGTCCAAGGGTCCTCTTCCGAGTCAGTCAAGAATGCCAGGGTCTTGGACATGTCCTTGACAAAGTCCAAGAAGCCCATGTCCTCCAGCAGGGACTGCCTCCGAAGTTCTGAGACTGGGGAATCAGAAGGGACGTCATGGTGACGATGCGTATCTGAAGACTCCTCATCCTCCATCTCCCATTCACAGTACTCTGAGGATGACTCATTGGCAGGCTGCTCCGCGGGCTTCGAGGCCCCCAACGCCCTACTGTCGACACCCGGTAGACTCGCTGGGGATGACTGAGGTCCCGACGAGCAGGACGCAGAGCATGACGTCGGCCGAGGATCAGCTTGGCCTCCGGGGATATCTTGGACATCGAATGCCCGGTGGTCGGGGCAGAGGAATTGGACATGCCGGACAACAGCGCCCGCTGCTGGTCCATGAAAACAGACAGACAATCTGCACTCCAGGGCCGCCATTCTGGACTCCAGGCCAGAAGGCTCTGCAGCCTTCGGTGCGGGCACCGAGGGACTCTGGCCCAATGCTGGCTCCCCCAAAGGGGAATCCTCAATGAGGATAGTATCTGGGAACTGAGGCCAGTCTGCGGCCGGGTCCTTCCAGGGGACCTTGGCAGGTCTCTCCTTTTCCGACGCCTCAGACAAGCGCCTCGGACTAAAGGACCAGGCCTGGGAGGATCCTGGCTGGTCAGAACCATCCAAGGACGCTGCCTTTGAGAGTTTCTTCTTCTTCCTGTGTTCCCTCGAGGGAAACCCCCTCTCTGAGGACCCACTACGACACTTGGGTTCGGAAAGCCCCTCCCGAGATGTCGGGGCCTCAAATGAGGCCCTGGCCTTCAGAGGAATCGGGGATTCAGGGATGAACTTATCGTGCTGCTACTGGCGGCTCTTCAGAGCCTTGCTGGGCATCCTTTTGCAGAGACCACAGGCCGACGGATGGTGGTCCGGCCTGAGGCAACGGAGGCAGCAGTCGTGTGTGATGATTAAGGACATTTTAGAGCACCAATCACACTTCTTAAAGCCACTGGTAGCCATGGGGGAAAAAAGTACCCCTGCGAGGTCAAAGACTCTCTGGGCTGCCAGCGGGGGAAAAAGGCACGAAGTGCCAGAAAATAAAAGAACGAAGACTATAAAAATGGACCAAACTCGATGCCGAGGCACCGAGGACGGTAGGCGGGAAGAGTACAGGTGCAAGACCGGAGTAGAGTTGAAAACTCGAGGACAAGAAAAAAAAAAATCAACTTTTTCCAGGGAAAAGTCAGACAGCATCTGAAGGGCTCCGCGTAAAAAAGGAGACTGAGCAAGATGGGTGGGAAGGGGACCACACATGCGTGGTGGCATCTCCCAAAGGCTTTCTTTGAAAGCTGGAGGGATGCTTCCACGTGGGCTCCGTCGGTGTCAACGTCACCCATATGTGAGGACTGACTTCCTGCTTCTTTCCGGAGAACTTTCACGTAGGTAATTCCAGCGTTATTGCTGTCATCACAGAAATGTGATCTTCTGCCACCAACACTGTCCTATACTGCTGCTAGATTGGTGGTTTGTCTTAGTCTGGCACCTCAGCAGAGACCTGTCCATCCTGGGAGATCCTACCAGTAGTTAAGCTACCAACAGCATAGCTCTCAGCATCACTGATGCACACAATCCCTTGGGGCACGACAAGCCGTAAACCAAGCGAGGGACAAGTACATTATTGCAACTCCTTCTTTCAGTGTCTAACTAAATTTGAGGGGAAAAAACTTCAGCTCATCCAGAATACAGCTGCACCTCTTCTTAAGCAACTGAAGAAATATGATCATAATAAGTAAATGCATGCCTTTGAGTCAATTCTGACTCCTAGGTTTTCTTGGCAAGGTACAACCAGAAGCAGACTACCAAGCCTTTCCTCCACACAGTATGTCTACAGTACCTGGTAAACCAAGGTGATATCCCATCCATATTACCTGAGTGCTAAAAGATTTGCACTGGCTTCCTACTGAAGTCAGATGTAAATTTAAGATCCTATGTATTATATGTCACATACTACTTAATGTCACATACTACTTTATCTGACCAAAAGACTGAGGGATTATCTTCCACCAGGTATCATATGCTCTTCTTAAGGCGGCTTACTGTGTCTGCCTTTGATTTCTGAAATCTAATTATCAAATACCCCATTTAGCCTTTTCTTATTATAACCTGCTTTTGTTGAATTCTTTGCTCCAAGAATTCACAGGCATGTCTAATTATTCTTTTTTTGGATATACTTAAATGCATGGTTTTCAGTCATATTTACAAGTCTTTGGTTATATTTATGTGTTATGTTTTTATTTTATTTTGTTGAATCTATTGATTTACTGCACTGATTTTATAATTTGATTGTGTATAGTAATTGTTGAATGTACCATAAATTGCTTGATTGCTGTATATGGGGGCCTTGGACTAGATCCTTGGATAGGCTCCCTAGCTTTACAGTGGAAGGCTCTACACTGGAGTGGGTGCAGAAAGAATGACCATGGCAGGCAATATTGTGAAGTATGCTGAAAACCAAAGGCATGGGGAAAGTAACCTATACTGCATGGCAGGTTCTCCCCTGTCCAAAAGAACCCCCACAAAAAGCATGGGGAAAGTAATCTGCATGGTGCCTACAGGGCAGACTGGATGGACCATGTCTGTATTTATCTGCCGTCTTCTACTATGTTACTGTTATACATAGAGGTATATCAAATGAATAAAATGGAATGCAATGCAATGGAATGTTAAAAAATAAAAGTACAAGATCACCTCCATCTGTCTGTGCTCCAGCCACAGAATGTTAACTTATTCACTGAAAAGCAAATTGCTCAATTTGCCTATAGCAGTGTGAGCATGAAGTGAACTGTTCAAAGCAACAGTTAAATGGAGTGAAAATGGAGTTGCTTACCTGTAATGGGGGTTCTCCCAGACAGCAGGGGTATGCAGCCATACTCCATGGTGCTGACCCCAATGGCACTGGTATGCCAGGCTCTCTCTAGATTAGAGAAGTCCTTTGGACTTCTCCAAAGCATACGCAATGGCTCCCTGACGAAACTCCTGCCAAAATCAGTGCCATTCAGAGCTGTGGAGCAACAGTTCCAAAACAGTTCCAAAAATAAACATATATACAATGGGATTAGAGACTTGTGCAGATGCCAAAAAAACAAAGTCTTCTACTGCTTTGAACTGAATGACCGCCTTCTGCCCTTTTTTTTTTTGCAGGTGGCGGGCGGGTGAGTGTGGCTGCATACCTCTGTCTACGGAGAACCCCGTTACAGGTAAGCAAATCCACTTTCTCCCAGACAAAAATCCCGCCAAAATCAGTGTTTTCTACTACCGAAAACCGGATCGCCACTGCTCTCCCCTTCTATGTAATTACCTCAAAGTTCTTTCATTCAAAACCATGTTTTAAGTAAATATTTTTTTCCTCGCATTTGCTTTCATTTTTACTCTTTGGCAGCCCCATGGGCTGTTTTTTGGATTTTTTTTCTCTCAACGCCGGCGATGCAGCTCCTGGCTCCCCACTCTTACAAAAGAGGAACGACGACACTGACAAAGCACAAGGCAGGCTGTTAAGCTGTCTCTAGCTTTCTCTATGAAATTTAAATACCCTTTTTTCATTGCTGCTCAGGGATCAGCATTAATCAATGTCAGCTCAACAATCTTCAGTAAGCCCTGTCCCATCGGGCCCAGACCAGGCACGACTGGGGCTCTACAGGGTAGCTGCATGTCCGGAGGCAGACAGCCTACCGACACAGACATCAAGCCTACCCAAAGGCTGTTTACTCAGGCCAGGGGGGTTCCACTCCTTCATCTCCTCAGCTCCTGAAAGAAGTGACAGAAAGCAGCATGGCTGGAGGTAAGGTAAAATTAAAAAAACTAAACATCTTAAGCATGTTCGTGACAGGGAAACAGCAGGTAAGGCACCCAAGCGCCCTCACCTGCCTGACACTTTAGAGTTGGGGCAGCTCTCTCAGAAAAAAGAGAGGCAAAATGCCCTCACTGTGCCTGAACAACTGCAGCAAGCATGACTCATGGAAAGGGCTGGAAGGGCCATCAGGAAGCCAATGATAGCCACAGAATCAGAAGGCAGGAAGGAAGGGCAGGCTGTCATCTAGAACCATAGGAAGAGAGACTAAAATGAATATCAGATGCCCATCTATTTAGCTAGGTTTGTATACCACTTTTCACCAGGTCAAAGCGGTTTCCAGAGAACAGAATATTTTACAGAGAACATATGTTGAACAAATAACACGGTAACATTTAACTTTTAACATAATCAACATTTTTTTTTAACATTCAACTTATACTTAATATAAACAACTTAGCAACAGAAACGAAGCTGGGGAAAGACTGATAGAACTCTGCAAGACCAATGATCTATTCATCTCAAACACCTTCTTCCAGCAACACAAGCGCTGACTGTACACGTGGACTTCACCCAATGGATTGTACAGAAATCAAATTGACTACATCTGTGAAAGACAATGATGGAAAAGCTCGATAACATCAACAAAGACAAAACTTGGAGCTGACTGTGGTCACCAACTATTAGTATGCAAACAAGCTAAAAGTTGAAAAAGAGCAGGCCATTCATGAATGCAGCAAAATATGACCTTGAATAAATACCACTGGAATTTAAGGAGTGCCTGAGAAATCGATCTGCTGCTTTAGATACAAATGACAGAGTTCCAGAAGCGTTATGGGATGACATCAAGAAGGTTGTATTGGAAGAAAGCGATAATGTTTATGTTTATGTTTTATTTCACTTGATAAAAACCGCCTTTCATTGGCAGGCAAAGCGGTGTACAATAAAACCAAAAATTTTTTTTTTTAAAAAGGCCAAAGCCAATAAAAAAGAAAGGAAATACACTTTCTGGACAGAAAAGCAATAAAAACAGGAGAGACAAAGCTAAACCATAAACAAAGACAAATCACAAAGAGAACACAGGATAATACAAATGGGATTCACACGAACGGGGAGGGGACATCAAACGCAAGGGAAAAGAGGTGGGTTTTGAGGTTTTGTTTAAATGTGGGGTGGTGAGGGTCCAAACGGAGTGAAGAGGGAAGGGAGTTCCAGAGGGCAGGGCCAGCAAAAAAGAAAGCAGAGGAACGAGTAGATTGTAAGTGGGCGCGGGAAGGGGAGGGAAGAGTGAGGCGGTTAAGATGGAAGGAGCGAGGGGTGTACCTAGGGGAGTGAAAGGAAAGAAGGTCCGTTAGGTATTGGGGTGTGCCTGTATGACGAGCTTTATGAACCAGGATGAGCAGCTTGAAATGAGCACGGTGTGGGAAGGGCAACCAGTGAAGATGAAACAGTAGGGGTGTTATGTGATCACGGGGGGAGGAATTGGTGACCAAGCGTGCGGCAGTATTCTGAATACGTTGTAACCGGGACTGTTGCTTCTTGGAAAGACCGACGAAAAGTGAGTTTGCGAAATCTACTCGGGACATGACCAGGGATAGCAACAAAGTGGTGAGAGCGGATGGGGATAGAAAGGGACGGACTGCACGGATTTGTCGGAGAAAAAAGAAAGAGGACTTGGTGACATGAGATACATGAGCCTGGAAAGAAAGGTCAGATTCGAAGTGAACCCCAAGGTAACGAAAGGAAGAGACCAAGGGAACCGGGGAGCCAGAGAAGGAGGGGGCCAGTGTGGGGGGAGGGTTGTTGTGAGAGAACCAGATAGCAACAGTCTTGGTGAGATTAAGGTGAAGGCAATTACGAGTCAACCAATCAGCCACAGTGGAAAGACAAGAATTAAGCGTGGAGAGATCAGGACAGGATGGGGAGGTGTGATGAAGTAATAAAATGTCGTCAGCGTAGAGAAAAGCAGATATTCCAGATTGTTGAATTAAGAGGGCTAGGGGGGCTAAGAAAAGGTTAAAAAGGAGGGGAGCCAGGACAGAACCCTGAGGGACCCCACAAGAAAGAGGAAAGGAATGCGAGGGAGGGGCAGAGGAGGAGGGAGGTGACAGGACTGCACATGAACAGGAGGAGAGAAAAGAGTGAAACCACCGGTGAACAGTACTGCAAAGACCCGCTTCCCGCAGACGAAGAAGGAGGGAGTGATCAACTAAATCAAAAGCAGCTGAAAGATCAAGTGCAACCGCCACCGAAATATCACCGCGATCATGAGCTACATGCAGTGCATCAGTAAAGGCAAGGAGGATAGTTTCAACACTGTGACCCTGACGGAAACCCGATTGACGAGGGTGAAGGAAGTTAGTGGAATCAAGGTGATATGACAGTTGTGCAAAAACGAATTTCTCTAAGAGCTTTGAAAGAAAAGGAAGGTTGGAGACAGGACGATAGTGGGCGGGAACCAGGGGATCAAGTGAAGGGTTTTTAAGAAGGGGACGAATTAAAGCATGTTTCCAGGAGTGGGGGAAGGACCCTGAAGAAAGACTAGAGTTAAACATAGCGAGAATATAGGGAAGGAGACCCAGTGAGGATTCGAGGAGCCAAGAAGAGGGAATGGGATCAAGAGGGCAAGAAGTCTTTTTTGAGGAAGAAATAAGACGGTGAAGTTCAGGGGGAGAGATCAGTGAAAAGGACGCCCAGCAGTGTGAAGTTTGAGAGATGGGTGGGGGAGAGGCAGAGGGGGGAGGAGAGAGAATTGGAGCGGGACAGGAGGGTAAAGAAGCTCGCAAGGAAGAGATCTTATTACTGAAGCAGGTAGCTAGCAGGGAAGGCTGGGGAGAAGGAAGGACCGGAGGAGCTGAGGCTGGGGAGTGAAGGGAGGTAAGAGCCCGGAGTGTGGAATACAGGTGCCGGGTCTGATTCGGGGCATTAAGAATGGCATTGGAAAAGAAGGTGCGTTTGGCAAGATGGACAGACGAACGGTAGTGAGAATAAGTAGATTTAAAGGATGCAAGTGAGGTGGGTGAAGGATTCTTACGCCACAGTCGCTTTGCTCTGCGGAGCTGTGTGCGTAAGAGCCGTAGGCCCCCATGGTACCATGGATGCACGGGGCGGCGGCGGGGTGGTTGAGGACTCAATGGAGCAATATGATCAAGCGTGGTCGAGAGAGTTGATGACCAGAGGGTAGCTTGAGAGTTGGGAGAGAGAAGGGAGAAGTCAGAGGGGAAAAGTTCAGCTGCTGTGGGAAATTGGTGGATGGTGAGAGATGAAAGGGCACGGGAGAGCTGTGGAGGAGGGGGGTAGAGGGAAGCGAGGAAGCGGAGGAGGGAAAGGAGGAGGGAGAGTGGGACCCCTGAGGGTGAGAGCATGAAACAGAGGCAGACATGGTCTGTCCAAGGGAGAGTCATTGAAGAAAGATTAGAGAGAGTAAGAGAGGAAGAGGAGGACGTTAGAAAAAGATCAAGAGTGTGCCCAGCCTGGTGTGTAGAGAAAGGTACGTGCTGCACGAGGGATAAATCCTGTAGAAGAGAGACAAAGGAGAGATCTCTAGTCGAAGAAGGGGAGTCCAGATGCAAGTTAAAATCCCCGGCAATGAGTAGATGAGGGAAAGTGAGAGAGAGAGATCAGTGATAGTCAAGAGAAGGGAATCCCAAAGTTAAGTCTCTACATAAGATGAAAAAGCAAAAATGGCCAAAATGGATGACTGAAGAAACTCCAAAAATTGCCCAGAAACGCAGAGAAGCTAAAGCCAGAGGAGAAAGAGGCAATTGCAGAACTCAGATTTCCAAAAAGTGCCCCAAGACAAGAGAAGAAGTACTACAATGACACATGAAAGGAAACAGAATCAGAAGTTATTAGAGGAAGAACAAGATCAGCTTTTCTAAAGCTACAAGAGCTAAGGAAAAAATTCCAGCCTCAAATTGGAATGCTACAAGATGCTCAAGGATCTATGTTGAATGACGCTGAGATCATCAAGAAAAGGTGGAAGGAATATACAGAGTCATTATACCATAAAGATCAAGTGGACCAACAGCTGTTTCAACCTATACCTTATGATCGGGAACCATTGGTGATGAAAGAAGTTGAAGCAGCATTGAAACCCTCAAAGATCAAAGCACCGGGCATTGATGGCATTCCCATTGAGTTATTACAGCAATCTGACAAATTCATAGCCAACTGACTGGAAAAGATCTGCGTTTCTACCAATACTGAAGAAAGGTGACCCGACTGACTGTGGAAATTATTGCACAATCGCTCTGATCCCACATCCCAGCAAAATTCTACTCAAGATCATTCAGCAGAGACTACAACCATACCTAGAAGAACTGCCTGAAGTGCAAGCAGGGTTCAGAAAAGGGAGAGGAACAAGAGACATTATCACGGATGTGAGATGGATCCTTGAAAAGACAAAAGAATATCAAAAGGATACCTATATGTGTTTTATTGACTACAGCAAGGCTTTTGACTGTGTAAACCATGAGAAACTCTGGGCCACATTAAGCAGCATGGGTATACCAGAACACCTGATCGTTCTCTTGCACAACCTTTACACTGATCAAGAAGCAACAGTTGGATGGAACTAGGAGAAACAGGATGGTTTAAAATCCTCAAAGGTGTACGACAAGGCTGCAAACATTCCCCCTACCTATTTAATTTATATGCAGAACAAATCAGAGAAGCAGGACTGTATGAAGACAACAGATGCGTGAAGATTGGTGGAAGACTCATCAACAACCTTAGCTATGCTGATGATACCACATTACTGGCTGAAAGGGTAGACAATTTGAAACATTTGCTTCTAAAGATCAAGGAATATAGTCTTAAAATGGGTCTGCATCTTAACCCTGTCGCGTCCACATAGTTGTTTTGTAACTGAAATTGTTTTCTGTTTTTTTTATTAAGATTTGAGCTAAACGATACAGAATATAAAAGTTCTTTGAAGAAAAATTTTTCTCTAAGAAACAATATTTACTATTGCCATATGGCAACTACGGTCCTGAATGGCTAAAAATTAAAAACAGTCTTGGCATCAGTTTCATTTACTGCTGGGTGTGATAGTTTAAATAAGTTTTTTTCAGATGTCAAGCACAGATACACATCACATTTCGCACACAGTGTGCGGAGTTTTTGGAAATATAGAATCCGGGGAAAAGTTTGGGGGAAAATTTGAAGGTTGCCATATGGCAACAGCCATGAAAGGGTTAATGTTAAGACAAAGATCTTGATAACTGACAAAATGAATAAGTTCATCGTTGACGGAGAAGAAATTGAAATAGTTGATCCAAGTAGCTTAAAGTTATCAACTATCAATAAAGCAGCAACAAGCAGTCAAGAAATCAGATGACGCATTGTTCTTGGCAGAATAGCTATGAAGGACCTAGACAAGATTCTAAAGAGCAGATATGTCTCTCTCCATACAAAGATTCGACTTGTTCAAGCCATGGCATTTTCAGTGACATCATATGGATGTGAAAGTTGAACAGTGAAAAAGAGAGACAGGAAGAAAATTGATGCCTTTGAATTATGGTGCTGGTGACGAATACTGCGTAAACCATGGACTGCCCGAAGAATAAACCAGTCAGTACTAGGAGATCAAATCTAAGCTCTCTTTAGAAGCTCAGATGAGAAGACTTCGACTTTCATACTTTAGATACATCATGTGAAGAGAGATCATTAGAGAAGGACATCATGCTTGGCAAGGTGGAAGGTCAATGCAAAAGAGGAAGGCCAGTAATGAGATGGATCGATACAACAGCAGCAGCTATGGGTGCCAATCTGTCAACAATGAGCCGCCTGACTGAAGATCAACTATCCAGAGGGTCGCCATGAGTCGACACAGACTTGACGGCACTTAACATAAACAACTATTTACATTAGAGATTCTGTTATGGTTGAGTTCTGAATTCGGAGGGGGTTAAGTGAGGGGGGGGCCAAAGTGTTCAGTGAAAAGGTGAGTTTTCAGGTGTTTGGTTATATTTCGCAGTGTGTTAGGGAGGGAGTTCCATGTGGGGGGCATAGAATTCAAATACTCTGTGACATGTTTGTTGATTGTATTTATGCTTGGTTATTGGTATGTTTAGCTTGTTGACTGTGGTCCGTCTTTGCGGTCTTGAAGTTTGTGGTTTTTATAGGAGGGCTTTGAGGGACGTTCCTTGTGAACGAAGTGCTTTGTGTGTGAGAAGGATGCATTTGTATTTGATTCTATTGTTAAGTGGCAGCCAGTGCAGTTATTTTAGGATGGGTGTGATGTGGTCGAATTTGTTTGCCCCTTGAATGGTATGTGCAGTGGTGTGTATGTAGAGGGAGGAGTGTTGATTGAGGTAGATCTTGGTAGATACTATTACAGAAATCTGCGTGAGGGAGGGTGAGAGCTTGCAGTGCGGATATGAAATCTGTTGATTCAAGAAGGGGACAAAGTTGCTGTAAGGTCTTTGTTTTGAAATAAATTGAAAGAGGACATGGAAGGACCATCAAGAGACCATCTGAAATGAAAGGAGAGGGCTGCAGGGAATAATGGGAGGTTAACCAGTCCATCCCTCATCTCCCAAACAAAGTGGCGTACCTAAGCCACCCCAAGTGAAGAAGTTTCTCACATGTGCTCTTAAAAGCCTCCAATGTTGAACATGTCACAGATATGGATGAATTTGATAATAGATCAAAGTGCCCATGGTTGATGATATATTGATTCATTTTCATACATCCAGATGTCAACAGCAGGAAGTTTCTTTTACTGTGTAAGAGAAGCAAAGATTTCTGGTACAGTTCTACCATGTTTAAAATGAAGTATAATTTTACAACGGCCGGGAAAAGGTTAAGTATATAAAACATCTGGTGAAAAAGTTGTAATACCACTACAAAAACAAGCTGCAGTTATTAAAAAGGAACTCAGCGCTGCCAGTGTTTCAGCAGAGTCACCAGAAACCTCTTCTCTGGGAAAGCAACAATTTCTAATCCTCTCAACTATTGCATTGTATTTCTTTTATTTGCGAGCTGGAAGGTTAATCCCTGATTCATTCAGCACTAAGAGCAGCACACTCTGCTCCATCTGGGAATACTTAACAGCTATAATCACCAGGAAACACACTGGGGGCCATTCCCAAAACCTTTGGGGGTTTTGGGTTTTCTTTCTGCTTGCACTGCAAAAATGTTTCATTTAATCCAACTAAAGCAAGGCAAGGAAACAAAGCAGAGGCCAAACTTCTCCAAACGGAATTATAAAGATAAACACAGAGGGCACCAGGGAGAGACTTTTCTTTTATTGAAAGCCTCCATCAGGGATATAAAGACAGCAACTCCTCTAGAAACTAAAAGGCATAGAAGCCAACGTGCTAGCTTGTCAGTTTTTAGGAACCGACCTGGGAATGTAACAACTACCCTACAAATGTTATTTGTATGAGTGATGGGCCTCCTTATTTGCAACCAAGAAGTAATCAGAATATCTATATCAATCAGATTCTGGTCGGTATATTCAGCCATTAAAATGTAACTTGCTTGCTTGACAAGCAGGTGTCCAAGAAATTCATCAGTGTGACTTCAAACATAGGCATGTTGCCTGGCTGTGACAGCTGATTCTTGAGGCATGAAAAGGGGAGGAGCAACAACGTTACTCAATAGATTCACAAAAGTCATACACCTTGTCTGTCAAAACCTATCCTAGACTAAACACGTTTTGATAGATTTTTTAAGGGTTCTTTCCCTCTGCAGTCTACTTTACACAATGGTCTTTCTGTGTAACAGATGCAGAGTATAATTTTGTACAGGGCATCTGCATCGGAAAATGGTCATTTAAGTCTGTGTGTGCAAAACTGCAATAGCATATAATAAAAAGCTCACTGAACACAGAGCCATTTACAAAATGCATATACTGTAGTGCTGAGAAAAAATAATAAGTATTTGGTACAATATATATCAGAAGAAGCCATTTTACAGAAGATGATTTCCAAAGAAACCCAGCATCACCATTTAGGGCTCTGCACGTGTAAACAGCCCTACCGACACACATACAGAGTAATTTTATTACAGGTCACCCATATGTGATGACCAAGTAAGTGATTATTTTAATCAAGACACACAGGTGCCTGTGTGTCTATAGAGTACTAGGGGCAAACTGGCAGAAACTGCACTAGATAGAAACCATAAACATTAAGGTGGTAATTTTATGAAGTCATTCCTATGAGTATGTGGCTACGTATGCATGTAAATAACTTCTCGTAAAGTACCGACAGGCATAAAAGGACAAGCTTTGGCATGAAGGTGCATACTTTGCCCACAGGCATGGTCAGAGGCACAGTCTGGATGGAGCATGAGCGGAGTTCGCATGTACACACACCTTAATCATGTGCATGTCTGTGTAAAGTATGTATTAACATTTACACTTGCTCGTGAGTCGGCCTAAATGATAGCGCATTTTTCTGCCACATATAAAGATAAATAGGCGTTCACTTGTCTTCATAAAATAATGCCTATGTAAGTGCCCTGTTATAAGATTACCCTCTTAAGCCTGTTCAGGAGCAGACACAAATGTCAGCATGTAAAGTACACACACATTTTATAAACAACGCGTGTAAATTGGGACTCTCTCCAAACTTTGCCTCTGAAAATGCCTTCACATGCATCACGTAAAGGTATGTGCCTTTTGTGAACTTTCAGGCATGTTAAGCCCTGAAGGAAGTTTATAAAAGCAATTTTATCAGCATACAAAGGCTTTTACACGCAAAAAGGTTTCTATCAAGTAACCCCCCCATAGGTAGCAATTTTGCTACTCACACATTTAAGAGGTGGATTTTGACAACCTGAATGGTCAAGCTATTTTGAAGGCTAAAGTAGTAAGTACGCTCCCCTCCCCCAACCCACTGAAGCTCATCGCCCAAGCCCAGACCCAAATAAGAAGGTTCACAAAGTTAAGCAAAACTATATGTTGAAAGGTCAACACAAACCATACATCTTTCAAATCTCTGGAAGCCACTGGCATAAACATATAAGCAGCGCCTTCTTTACAATTACTACTTACACATGCATGCTGATTTACACATGTAAATACATACATTCTCTTGCAAAATAACCCTTTTGGATTACAATTTGTCTCTCAAAACAGATCTTGGTTCAGGAGTTGCATTCTGCTGTAAAGAGGGATAACTGTGCTTCCAACACCATGAACAGACTACAGAAAGGGAACCAACGGCCATCCACCTTCACTTTTCCTATCTATCTTATCCTGCAGTGATTTATAACGCTCCTTTAGCTCACAGACAGAGGCCAAGTCCTGCAAAGCCAGACTGTGGCTGGAAATACTGGATGTGGCTCTCTAAGCTAAACTCCCAGTACAGTGATACCATTCTCGCTGTAAGAGCAATGCCTAGTTCACCTTCCTGGCCCAAGAGCCAACTCTCAGGCAGTAAACCCAGCCCCAGAGCTCATGGAGTAATATTCATTACAGGCAGGACCTGAGGAAGGCAGGTCATGTCAGATTCCATAGGCCATTTGAGCCTGCCTTCTCCAAGATCCCATTAGACTCTAGGAACTTCTCATCTAAACGATTCAAATACCTTTGGAATAAGTTGCTCAACAACCTGCAGCCTGAAGATGCTTAAAACCAGGACTAAATCACAAAGCACCTCTATTTATGCACTTTTGCTAAAGTCCTATGATGTCATGGAGCTCCGATTTGTAGCCTGCAGTATTAAAGGCATCAGCAGTTAGATTTTCATAGCAAACTTAGTTCAAACCATTTCCTGTCTGCAACTGGATTTTTAAGGGGACAATTTTTGAAAGTTCTGGCTCTGCTTTTAAGGTGTTTTTGTTGCTATTGCCAAATAATTGATCATTATTATTATTATGTGTGACTGATGCCTCATTGTTTTACGTAGCCTTGACTTGATCAAACATTGACTCCTGACACAGGCATGTTTGCCAAAACTTGGCTGAGTCGGTTCCTTAATAAAGGGCAACAATTTATATATTTGTTTGTAAAGCTTGTTAAGTGCTGTTGAGTCGGTGTCAACTCATGGTGACCCTCTGGATAATTGTCGTAAACTGTGTTCGGTTTTCAGTCAGGCGACTCAATGTTGACAGAGTGGCACCCATAGCTGCTTTTATTGTATCGATCCATCTTAGTGCTGGCCTTCCTCTTTTGCACTAACCTTCTACCTTGCAAAGCATGTTGTCTTTCTTTTTTTTGTTCAATATGTTTATTGCATTTTCATAAACAATACAACAAGATCAAGAAAACCAACATAATTCACCATATTATACATATAAAGATTCGAAAGCAATTGAAAATTAGCCCACTTCACGAGAGCTGTGCTACATCAAAGCCTAAAATACAAATAAAGGAAATAAAGGCAACTAAATGACAAGAGAGAGAAAACAATCCCTCCCAATCCCTCCATCACTTTCCCTTGTCCACCAAAAAACATTCCAGGTGAGATACATTAACAAAAACATATGAATGTCCTTGCAAATTAACAGAGCACTTGCAGGGAAACTTCAAAAAGAAAGCAGCCCCCAACTCTAACACCCTTGGTTTCAACTGAAAAAATTGTTTCCTGTGAGCCTGGGTTTCTCTACATACATCAGGGAAAATCATAATGGTCTGACCACAAAATTTCATAGATTTAAATTGAAAAAACAACTTAAGTAGTTTACTTTTATCAGGCTCATTCAAGAACGTTACAATCAAAGTATTTTGTGTACTAATGGTGTCTGAGGAATCCTCCAGAAAGTCAGTCAAATTCTGACTCTCCGGGGGAGCACGAAAATCAAGACCATCTTCACTCGAGGCAGGCAATCTAGTTTTAATAGGCAAATAGTAAGTTTGAACTATAGACACTTCTGAAGACAATTTCAAGAACTCCTTAAAATTTCTGCAATACAATTTTTCCAGACAATAAATGAATGTAAGGAAAATTCAGTAATCGCAAATTTCTCGCTCGAGAGGGATTTTCCAACCCCTCAGTCTTAGCATGTAATATAGTAAAATCTTTGACATAAGCAACATTTATTACAGGACAAACAAGAGGAGACTTGAGAATTCAATAAAGAAACAGACTTATCTAAAACCAATACACGAGTATCCAAATCAACCAATTCAGTAGTTGTAGCCTGTGTAAAATCACACAGGGCACTAACTGTACTGAATAATTTGGAATCCATATGCCTAATGTCCCCCCCAAATGACCTTCAACGTAATTTCTTCCTCAGACCCATCCTTATCAAAATCAAAACGGGCAGTCACAGCGGAAACTTCAATGGGTTTAGGGACCAGCACAGTCAGAGACCTCATTCAGGTGAGGCGAACCCACTGAGTCCACCATGGAAGACAAAGGAGGGAGGGGACATGGTGGTGGGGTTCCCCCTCCAGAGCTAAGAGAAGATCCTTCTGGGGAAGGCTGACCCGCTGAGAGAGTTACCATATGTCTGTCCATAGGGCTAATAGCACTACCTATTGGGTAAACAGTTGACCCAGCCTTAAATGCCCCTTTGTTCTTCCTTTTCACCATACTCACTCCAGATGAGCAGGTGTTTCTCTTCTGCCAATCACCTCAGGACTCTGAAGGGGCATGCCACGCACTTTTGACCACACCCTTTCATGTGTAGCAGTCGCAGATCTTTATCAGGGCAAAGAACCCCGCAGAGCAGATACTCCTCACTCCTGCCTGTTAGACGCCAGCAAAACAGCCACTGGGGCAGATGGCAAGCCCTCATTAATCTCTCCTCACCCCTGCAGCACAAAATACCATGATGTCTTTCTCTAATGATCTCTCTCTTCGCATGATGTGTTCAAAGTATGAAAGTCGAAGCCTTGTCATCTGAGTTTAAGGAAAGCTTAGATTTGATCTCCTTTAGTACCTACTGGTTTGTTAGTCGCCAGTATTATAATTCAAAGGCTTCAATTTTCTTTCTGTGTCTCTTTTTCACTGTTTAACTTTTACATCCACATGACATTATTGAAAATACCATGGCATGAACAAGTCAAATCTTTGTATGGAGAGATACATCTCTGTTCTTGAGAATCTTGTCTAGGTCCTTCATAGCCATTCTGCCAAAGCAATGAGTCATCTGATTTCTTGACTGCTTCTTGTTTCTTTATTGATAGTTGATCCAAGAAGGTTAAAGTTGTCCACTATTTCAATTTCTTCTCCATCAACGATGACCTCCTTGATTATGCCAGTTATTAGGATCTTTGTCTTCTTTACATTAAGGTGCAGGCCAATTTTAAGACTATGTTCCTTGATCTTGAGAAGCAAATGTTTCAGATCATCTTCGCTTTCAGGCAGTAATGTGGTATCATTAGCATAGCGAAGCTTGTTGATGAGTCTTCCACCGATCTTCACACCTCTGTTGTCTTCATACAGTCCTGCTTCTCTGATGATTTGAAATGCATATAAATTAAACAGGTAGGGGGAAAGTATGCAGCCTTATCATACACCTTGGCTGATGTTAAAACATTGTTCCTCCTTGTTCCATACGAACTGTTGCTTCTTGATAAATGTAAGGCTGTGCAAGAGATCAGATGTTCTAGTATACCCATGCTTCTTAATGTGGCCGAGTTTCTGAAGGTTTACACATTAAAAAAAAAAAAAAAAAAAAAAACACCAACCTTACTGTAGTCAATAAAGCACAAATATATATCCTTTTGGTATTCTTTAGTCTTTCCAAGGATCCATCTCACATCCGCAATGCTGTCTCTCATTCCTCACACTTTCCTGAATCCTGCTTGCACTTCAGGTAGTTCTCATTCCAGGTAAGGTTGTAGTCTCTGCTGAATGATCTTGAGAAGAATCTTGCTGGCATGTGGAATCAGAGTGATTGTACGATAATTTCCAGAGTCAGTCATATCACCTTTCTTCAGTATTGATAAAAAAAAGATCATTGCCAGTCAGTTGGCTATGATGTTGTCTTCCAAATTTCCTGGCATATACTGCTAATGGCAAATGGTAAATATACATTTGTAAAAAGTTCGATTTTTGTTTTGCTTTAATACTTACAAAGTTAAATTTATTGTTCAATGTAAATAGTTGCCTTCTATTGTTCTATGTAAAATGTATACGGATGTGTACAAGACTGTTAAACTGTTATATGTAAACCACCCTTGATCTCTGGAAGGGGCGGTATAAAAGAAAATAGTTAAATAAAATAAAATAAATAAAATAAAAATTATAACGGTTTACAGAAATAACAGATTAAGTCAGCATCATAAAAGACAAACAAGAGACAGGACAGAAGGAAAGAATTAGGAAACATCAGGATGGGAGGTGGAACAGCACAACAATTTTACTTGAAGACAGCGTAGTTACTCACCTGTAACAGGTGTTGTCCAGGGAAAGCAGGAAATCAGTCCTCACTTATGGGTGACGTCGGCACCGATGGAGCCCGCGCGGAGCAATTCTCCAGCTTTCAAAGAAAGCATTTGGGATTGCTGCCACACGTGTGGTCCTCTTCCCGCCCAAAGGTGCCATCTTGCTCAGTCAGAGCCCAAAGCTAGAGCCCTACTAAGCAGATGCCAAGGAAAGGATAAAAAATTGCAACTCTTCTGGGGACATGGGAGGGTAGTGAGGACCGATTCCTGCTGTCCATGGAGAACACCTGTTACAGGTGTTTAACTATGCTTTCTCCAGGAACAAGCAGGAGGTCAGTCCTCACTTATGGACTCCCCAGCTACAGGCTACCGAACCTGTAAGCCAAAAATGCCTCCGCGAGGCTGTAAGCAGAAGCCGATGTCCGCAGGAAGCCCGAGTCCTTAGGCCTTCGGGGCAAGCTCTCGGTAGCCACAGAAGAAGGGTCGGAGGGCAGGAGCTGCTTATACCGAAGGCGCTATCCCAGCAGGACTCCCTCTCCAGGCAGCAGTGCGAACCGAAGGTGTTCGCTGAAGACCAGGTCGCAGCCCGGCAGATGTCCAGAGGCACTGAGCGCAGCGAAGCCATCGATGCCACATTGGCGTGGACGCTGAGCGAAGGTGCCTGGGCGAAGGTGATGGTCTGCCACCCAAATAGAAAGGGTGCACTTGGTGATTGCCAGTCCCAGGCAGTTGGGATCATAGGCAATGAAGAGCCGGTCGGACTTGTGATGAACTTGGGTGCGCTGCAGGTAGAAGGCGAGAGTCCTCTTGCAGTCGAGTGTATACAGGACCTCCGATGCCTGGTCGGCGTGAGGTCTCGGGAAGAAAGTCGGCAAGACCACCTCCTTATTGAGGTAGACATCCGAGACAACCTTCGGTAGGAACTTGGGGTGGGTGCGAAGGACCACCCGGTTCCTGTAAAACCTGGTGTAGGGGGCCTTGGCCATGAGGGCTTGAAGTTCGCTGACTCACCACGCCGAGGTCAGTGCCACCAGGAAAACCACCTTCCAGGAGAGGTGCCAGAGTGAGCACGTCGCCATCTTCTTGAAGGGCGGCCACGTCAGCTGCATGAGCACGATGTTCAGGTCCCATTCCGCCATTGGAGGACGGATGGGGGGTTTGGAAAGCAAGAGGCCCCACATGAAGTGGGAGACCAGAGGCTGGCCCGAGAGGGGTTTACCCTAGACGGGCAAATGGTTGGCCGAGATGGCGCTCAGGTTAACCATGACTGAGTTGGACTTCAGCCCCACCTGCGAGAGGTGGAGAAGGTACTGGAGAACCCAATGTGTGGAGCAGGAGAACGGGTCGATCTGGAGCTCAGAGCACCAGATCGAAAACTGCCACCAGTTGAGGGCATAGGCCCGCCTCGTCGAGTCCTTCCTTGATGCGAGGAGGACGTCCGATCTCCACTGGGAGGTGCAGCGAGGCTAAAGAGACCCGTTCAGTTGCCAGGCTGTCAAGGATAGCGAGTCCAGGTTCGGGTGAAGCACCCGTCCCTCCTCCTGCGTCAGCAAACCTGGGGCAGAAGAAAGGTTTTTTGCTGTGCTGTTTCTTCCATGGAAGAGAGGAGGTTTTGCGAAAAAGATGGGTGCAAGTCACGAACTCCGTCTCAATCTCAGCTGCCTTGTCCTCCATGGGCTTGCCGAACAGCTGCTCGCCAAGGCAGGGGACATCCAGGAGCTTCTCCTGGACCCATGCCTGGCTGACTCCAATTCCGGCCGCTGCCACTCAGGCAGAAGACTCAAACTCATCATATGCGGCGCAAGAAAAGTATTTCGAGCAGTCCACGACTGACCTCAGGAGGGTCTGGAACCTGAAAAGATGCTCCCCACCGAGGCCCGCGGAAAACCCGCCGAGCTCTTTGGCGAGGTTGCGAAGAATCATACCCATATACAGTTGGTATGCCTGGATACGGCATGCCAGCATGGATCCCTGGTAAGCCCTAACTACCAGGTGGGACTGAAGAGTGCGACTTCAGGCTCTTCTGTTTCCGCATCGCGGATTCGACTACCATGGAGGTATGAGGAAGTTGGGTCTTCCGAAACCCCGGGCCGCGCTGGACCCTATACATGGCATCAAGTCTTTTTCTGACAATAGGGACCAAGGAGGGTGTTTCCCACATGCGGAGGAGCAGCCGGGATAGGGTGGACGGTACCGGAACCGTAAGAGACTCCCTGGGTGGAGATTTGTACTGCAAGATGTCAAGTTCCTCTGCCGAGGGTTTTCCTCGCCTATCTTTAAGATGCTAATCGCTAAGCGGGCAGCATCCAATTTCGCTGCTGAATGGTTAGCGCCATTCTCTGACTCCACTCCGCTCCAGAACGCCCCTAACACTCCTTGATGCTAACTGGATAGCATCGGGGTGCGTAGGGGTCTTAAATGGGGATATTCAATGGCACTAACCGTGTAAGTGCTGTTGAATATTCCCATCTAGGGCATTTACACAGTTTACTGGGCTGTAAACCATGTAAATGCCTTTCAAATATCGGGCCCTATATGCACACATATTTGACACATAAAATAAATCAAATAAAATAAGACCAATTCAAAAAGAAAATAGTAGGAAATAGTATAAAAACTGGGACATTGCCAAGTCATAATTATTACAAAAAACTTACAAAAGGATAAATCTATGCCCTAAGCAATCATTTCAAATATAAAGAATTTTTTGTCAGATCATTTGCCTTGAAAGAAATTCCTCTCTCATAGCAAATCCTCCTTTTTATCTATTTAAAAGGGAATCAACCATTACCACATACCAAGGCACTGTTCCCTCTAAGCTGTGCGCGTGTGCGCGCGCACACACCTCGCCGAGCGAGCGCACAAACTTTACAACAGAGCGCACAAAAATTACGGTTCTCATTCTGATAGAAAACAACAGACGTCTTAAAATTTAAAAGTTGTTATGTATTTACGGTTTTCACAAGTTCTACAATGTTTTCTAGTGCAATCAATGTGGTGAACATACTGTATTCTGATGTGTAGTCAAATTTTAAAGTATATAACTCCAAGTGTCGTTATGTGGCGCACAAAAATTTAACCTTCCTTCAAAAGCTGCACAGCTGATATTTTATGCGCACACAGCCTACAGAAAATTAAAGGGAACATTGTACCAAGGGATATGTAATATCCCCCAGTATTACCCAACTGTCAAAACATTAGTCTAGACTGCTGTACTTCAGTAAGAATATTCTCCCAGTACTTAACTCACGAGCGTTGTTTGGAACTACTGCATTTCAGCTGCACCACCAAACATTAGCTTGCCAGAGCAGGACCTTCATGACGAGGGACGTCTTTACAGCTCCAACACTTTAATATGTCCTCGATTCATACAAAGCATGATCTTCGAAATGCTTAACTCACTGCTCACAACTCTATTTCATTTAGTCTGAACAACCTTCAGGAAAACGTCTTGACGCAGCTAGAATGATTCTTATAACACAGCTTAACACAGCGATAGAACATTGCGTTTCAGACCTCTGAACCTCCCAGCCCTTCAAGCTCATTGCGTAGCACAAACGTCATCCCTTCCTTTTATTAGCCCAATAAGGTCATGTGGTAACCAAACATTATATGGGCAGTGGTTGTCTTCAAACCCAACTTGATTACCTATCCTTAGCTATATCAGACTCCACCACTTGGGACAAGTTCAAACCTTCCAGAGCCACTGATCTCAACTGATATATCCAAAATTGTTCCAGATATTGTAAACGGGACGCTCGATCCCCTCCTCTAATCTTCTCCGGAACATAATCCATTATACGCCAATGCAAATCCTGAAATGTATGATGATATTCATTGCAATGAAGTGCCACTGGTGCTGTCAACACTTTCGAATTAATCCGAGAGCGATGTTCTTGTAAGCGCTTCTTCATTAATCATGTCGTTCGCCCTACATAAACTTTATTGCAGGGACATATCAAGAGATAAACCACAAAAGTAGTAAGGCAGGTAGTATAATATCTACTATGAAAGCTCAGTTTAGTAACGGGATGTTCCCATTTTACTCCTTCCATAGCGGAGTTACAAAATCACAACATTGCCACTGAAAATGTCCTTTATCCTTAGTGATTTCCTGCTCCTGTGTAGTATGTACTACCCAATCTGCCAGATTCCAACCCCTCTGAAAAGCCATCATTAAAGATTTGCTGAAACAAAAATGTAATGCTAAACTTGACCAATGCTTCTTTAAAATGTCCATAATCAAAGTAGAATTTGGCATATATGGGTAGAATCACCACAAAGGGTTTTACTTCCTCCGTATCCACCTACAATTGAACTCCTAAATTTCCCCACCATTTGGAGTGATTGTATTTTGCTCTTCTATACACTCTTTTTTTTTAAGGATTGCTGCTGGATATCCCCTCTCAAGCAAACGTTTTTTCAAATCTTCAGCCTGTTTCTGAAACTCTATTTCCGTAGAACAAATCCTCCTCAAGCGAATCAACTGACCCACCGGAAGGCCCCTACGCAAGAGACCTGGATGGTAACTGTGATAATGCAGTAAGGTATTCCTTTGCACCTCCTTCCTATACAATGTTGAATGAAGAGTGGAGTTTCGTTTATAAAGCAATAAATCCAAAACGTCTATAGAAAATTTGAGATATTTAGGTACAAATCATATATTAAGATTCAACGTATTAATCCACTCAAAGAAATCTTTTAGATGCGATTCTATATGTGTCCACATAAAGAAAATATCCAAATATCTTGACCACATCTGAATATGAGAATACCAAACTGAAGGATAAACCTCTCCTCAAATTGTGCCATGTACAACGTCGCTATCGACGGAGCCACCATAGTGCCCACAGCCACTCCATAGATCTGTTGGTAATACTGGCCATTAAACTGAAAGAAATTATTTTTCAAAACTAAGGAGAGGAGAGGAGTAATACAAAATCCTTAGGTAACCTTGTTGGTAGCTTTAACGGTAGGTTTGTAGTAATTAGGAGGGGATAATAAGTGTTTTTTAGGAATTTGATAGGTCATAATTATTGGCACCCTTTTAAGCAATGCAAAGGTGCCAATGTTGACCACAACTGTAAATCACTCTTTGAAAGCCTAGGTAAAGTACTACACTAATCATTTGTAAAGCACTACAAGGCATATGCAGCACTGTACATATAGATTAAGACACAGTTCCTGCTCATCAGAGATTACAATCTAATCAAGACAAAACACATAGCGAAAATGGGGATACAGTATGGTAAGAACATGGTAAAGAACCAAGTTTTTAATTCCATCTTGAACTTGATATAAGACGATTCATGACCGAGTTTGGTGGGTAGGGCGTTCCATAGGTAGGGGATTTTGATACATGAAAGCCATGGATCTGTAAGTCACCAAGCACAGGACATTTTTTGTTGGAATGATTAGGTAGTTCTCATTCGAAGATCGAAGAACACATCCCAGGCGATAAGGAATGAGATGCAAGTGTAGGTAGGCTGGTAGAAGAGAAAGCATGCTATGTGAGCAGAAGAGTCTTCTATTTAATGTAGAAGATGATGGGGAGTCAATGTTGTTTGTGCAAAAGAGGCGTGGCATGATCATAATGTTTAGCATTATAGAGTAGTTTAACAGCTGTGTTTTGTATTACCCACGATCTCTTTATTTGTAGTTGAGAAGACCCTATTAAGATGAAATTAGACCTTACCTGCTAATTTTCTTTCCTGAAGTCCCTCCAGTTCAGACGCATGGGTTATGCTCATCCACTAGCAGATAATGAGAACATATTGAGTTGCAACATTTCTCCTTAAGTAGCCTGTGTCCATATACCAAATCAGATGAACCTCTCAAAGCAGAAGAACGAAGCCCAAAACCCTAGTTCTTCACCAGCACGTGAACCAACTTACACCAACTACTCCCCTTCAGGAAACTTATGGAAACTCTCCTTCCCCCCCCCCCCCCCTTTTGGCTAGGAATATATTACTTAAAATATAAACACCCCTCCTAGGACCACAGGCCCTAAACAGGGAAAGAACAGCAGAAACACAGTAGAACTTCCGGCCGCAGACTGAACCACTGGAAGATACCAACTGAACAAATAGATGCTCCTTACTCGCCTGTTCCAGTGAACACTCTAAGAAAAGACGCGAAGCAGCAAAAGAAAGGTCACAGCCACGTCCTGGATAGATATTGGACTGGGCTGGAAAGACTCCAGGAAAGAAAATTAACAGGTAAGGTCTTATTTTACCTTCCTTATCGTCCCTCCAATCCAATCCAGTCCAGACATGTGAGACGTAACAGAGCAGTACTACCGCTGAGTGGGCACCAACACAATGGCTAGCATCACCCGAGCCCCAAAGTTTGCATTCTGCCTGGCCACTCAGCCTATAATGTACAAAGGCATGCAGAGAAGACCAAGTCATTGCCCTACAAATATCCTGAGGTGGAGCCAGACTAATTTCCACTCCAGAAGAAGCCTGAGCCCGAGTAGAGTGGGCTTTCAAACCCATCAGAATTACACGCCATTTCAGTAAGTATGCAGATGCAATAGCCTCCCGGATCCAGCGAGAAAAAGGCTTTAAAAGCAGCTTCTCCCTTCTGGGGCCCGCCTAACAGGACGCCACTCCAAATGTCGAAACCCCTCCGCAACCTTCAAATAGCACTTTAGCAATCAACCTACATCCAAGAAATGAAGAATCCTGGACTTAGCTGACTCCGGAGCACCTCCAAAGGCTGGTAATGCCACCACCTGGCTCAAATGCAAGGGTAAAACAACCTTGGGAAGAAAGGAAGGCACCAGTTGAAGAACCACTTTTTCATTCAAAAAGACCAAATAAGGCTCCCGACATGACAGAGCCTGTAGTTCGGAAATACGGTGAGTGGAACAGATGGCCACCAGGAACATCACCTTAAACTTCAAAGCCTTCAAGGAAGCCCTCCCCCCTAAAGCACAGTTACTTACCTGTAACAGGTGATCTCTGGGAACAGCAGGAATTAGTCCTCACTTATGGGTACGTCGGTACCGACGGAGCCTGCGCGGGAACGCTCCCCAGCTTCCCAAAAAGGAAAGCTTTTGGGAGCATCCCACAGCGCCTGCGCGCTGCCTTCCTGCCTTTCCTAACCAACTCTCCTCAGTTTAAGTTTAAAGCTGAGACAATAGAGAGAGAGAGGAAAGGAAAGATAGAGAGGGTTGTGAGGACTAATTCCTGCTGTTCCCAGAGATCACCTGTTACAGGTAAGTAACTGTGCTATCTCCAGGAACAAGCAGGAATGAGTCCTCACATATGGGGACTCCCTAGCTAAGATGCCTGGGAGATCCCCAAGGGTATGAGACCCTGAAGGGTTCCTCGTCTTCCTATGGATCTCAGGCATCCATTCAGGGAAGGGGGGCAGGAGTTGTTCAAGAATGGAACAGGTGTCTGAGGACAGCCCGACCAAACAAAGCATCCCGGCGGGAGTCCTTGTCCAAACAGTAATGGGCTGTGAAGGTATGAACCGAGGCCCAGGTGGCTGCTTGACAGATCTGGTCGATGGACACAGAATGAAGATGAGCCATAGAGGTGGCCATGGCCCTCACATTGTAAGCTGTGACATGGCCCTCCAGAGAAAGGTTCTTACTCTGGTAAGCAAAAGAAATACACTGAGCAATCCAATTGGACAGTGTTCTTTTAGAGACTGGAAGTCCTAAATGAGAAGGATCAAAAGCAACAAAAAGCTGGGAAGACTTTCTATGTTGCTGTGTCCTGTGTAAGTAAAAAGCAAGAGCTCTTTTACAATCTAGAGTATGAAGGTTCCTCTCTGCACTGGATGCATGAGGAGCTGGAAAAAAGACAGGTAAATATACCTCTTGATTAAGATGAAAAGGTGAGACCACTTTAGGCATAAAGTGAGGATTTGTCCTAAGGACTACCTTATCATGATGGAACCTTGTATAAGGTGGATTAGCCACTAAGGCCTGCAGTTCACTGATGCGGCGAGCAGAAGTGATTGCAATAAGGAAAATAACCTTCCAGGAAAGAAATTTCAAGGAGGTAGTGGCTAAGGGTTCAAAAGGTGGCTTCATAAGCTGACCAAGAACCAAATTTAAGTCCCATGCCACCGGAGGAGGTCGAATGGGAGGTTTAGTTAAAGTTAGGCCTCTCATGAATCTTGCAATAAGAGGATGAGAGGAAATAGGTTGACCATTGAGAGGCTTAAGGGATGCTGCAATAGTACTCAAATGGACCCTTACTGAATTTGTTTTAAGACCTGCTTTGGAGAGATGCAGGAGATATTCCAATAGAGAATTCACAGGAAGTGCCAGAGGGTCAAGACCCTGTTGAGCACACCAAATGGAAAATCTTTTCCATTTAAAAGCATAGGAACGCCTAGTGGAAGGTTTTCTGGAAGCATGGAGGATATCCTTCACTTGCTGAGAAAGATTGAAGTCTTGAAGGTCTAGGCCTTCAGTAACCAAGCTCTGAGGTGACGGGACGGGGTTTGGATGCCACAAAGTCCCTTCCTCCTGGGACAGAAGGTCTGGCGCAGCTCCCAAGTCCAGGGAGGGGGCTTGGGAGAGATGCAGAAGTAGAGGGTACCACACTTGGCGTTGCCAGCGTGGAGCTATGAGGATCATAGATCCTTGATCCCTCTGGAGTTTGAACAGAGTCTTGGGAATCAAAGGAATGGGTGGAAAGGCATAGAGGAAGCCCTGACCCCAATGGAGGAAGGCATCCTTGGCCTGAACTCCCTGACACGGAATTCTGGAACAGAACCGGGGAAGTTTGGCATTCCACGGACTTGCAAAGAGGTCTATGTCCGGGGTTCCCCATTCTCGGAAGATTCTGAATACCTGATCCATGTGCAGGGACCATTCGTGTGGAAGCAGAACTCGACTGAGTCTGCCTGCCCAAGAGTTTTGGATTCCTGGGAGGTATACTGCCAGGAGATGGATTTGATGCTCTCTGGCGAAGGCCCATGATCTTAGAGCTTTGTTGCAAAGCGACAGAGAGCCAGTTCTTCCTTGCTTGTTTATGTAAAACATGGCTACTTGATTGTCCGTATGAATGAGGACTGTCTTGTAGCTGAGGAGGGTATGAAAGACCTTGAGAGCTAGGAACACTGCTCGAAGTTCCAAGTGGTTGATATGAAGAGAGGTCTCCTGTGGGGACCAAGTGCCTTGGGTGGAGAGGTCTTGTAGATGAGCTCCCCAACCTGTTTGGGAGGCATCTGTTGTGAGGGTTGCTTGGGGTAACAAAGGTTGGAAAGGGTACCCCAGCAACAGATTTTGAGTGGACATCCACCATTGGAAAGACCAAAAAAGACGTCTGGAGGTTGCTATTTGGTCTGAGAGAGCTCCTGAAGCTTGAGTCCACTGGGTGGACAAAGTCCATTGAGCTGCTCTCATGTGTAGGCGAGCATAGGGTACCACATGTACTGTGGAAGCCATATGGCCTAGCAGCTATAGCATCTCCCTGGCAGTTAAGTGGCTCTTTGACTGAATCTGGGAGGCTAACTGCACTAGACGTTGACAACGGGCCTGAGAAAGGTAGGCCCTTGCAGAGGTGGTGTCCAACCAGGCCCCTATGACCAGATATGGGAAGACAAATATTCCCAGAGTGCGTAGAAATGCAGCAACTATTGCCATGCATTTGGTGAACACTCTTGGAGCAGAGGCTAGACCGAAAGGAAGTACTCTGTATTGGTAATGTTTTCCCTGGAACAGAAAACGTAGGAATTTTCTGTGAGATGGATGGATGAGGACATAAGTGTACGCATCCTTGAGATCTAGAGAACAAAGCCAATCCTGACTCTGCAGGTATGGAAGGAGAGTGCCTAGAGAAAGCATCTTGAACTTCTCCTAGCATAGGAATTTGTTCAATTCTCTGAGATCTAGAATGGGTCTGTATCCCCCTGTTTTCTTTGGAATGAGAAAATAGGGGGAGTAAAACCCTGGCCCCTGTTGAAGAAGGGGAACTTCTTCTATGGCCCCCCTGGGCCAGAAGGGTAGTCACCTCCTCATCCAGAAGGTCGAGGAAAGATGTGGGAGAATTGAAGTGTCTCACCATGGGGTAGGGAGGAAGGTCTGAGAAATGAAGTTTGTAGCCCTCTCTTATGATGGAGAGGGTCCACTGCTCTGATGTGATTTGCTCCCATCTGGGAGCAAAATGAGCTAATCTTCCTGGAATGGTGAGAGGTTCTGGCTGTTGTAGAGCCAGAAAGGTTAAGTTCTCTAGTATAGTCAAAAGCCCTGAGGGGGTTGGGACTGCTGGGTTGTAGCAGTCCCTGTAGGTTTAGGCCTGGCCTGTTTAGGTTGCTGACGCTTAGTAGCAAAGCGACCTGTAGAAGATTGTTGGCCAGAAGTGGAAGGAAATCTGCTCCTTTTGTAAAAAGGCTTTTTGAAAGGTTTTTTCTTGGCTGGAATGGAGGTTGACTTGGAAAGTCTATCCAGAGCAGAATTCTCTGCATCCATTTGAGTGGCTTTTATTTGCCACTCTTTGCCAAAGAGATTTTCACCCGTACAGGGCAGATTTCCTAAGCCATCCTGAACCCAGGGCTCTAGATCAGAAGCCTGGAGCCAAGCAATTCTGCGAGCAGCTATGGCAATGCCTGAGGCTCTGCTGGCACCTTCAAAGAAGTCAAAGGCTGCCCTGTTGGAAAACTTTGAAATGTCTTGAGTATGCTTAAGCCAAAGGAGGAACTCATCCCTTTTATCCTCTGGAAGAAAAGGGAGAAAGTTGTGCATCTTTTGTGCAACTTCCTTTAGAAACATACCCATATAAAGGCTATATGAGTTGATTCTGGCAATAAGCATGCTGGCTTGGAAGATTTTCCTACCAAAAGCATCCAAGGTCCTGCATTCTCTTCCTGGAGGAGCAGAAGAGTGTCTTTTGGTACTCTTTATCCTTTTCATAGCTGACTGCACCACAATGGAGTGGTGAGGAAGCTGAATTTTCTGAAATCCAGGACAAGGGGGGACACGGTACATAGTGTCCAATCTGCGAGAATGAGGAGAAAGGGTGAGAGGAGTCTCCCATAAGTCAATCATATGTTCATGAAGAATTTCATGAATTGGCAAGGTGACTGCCTCTCTGGGAGCCTTAGAGTATCCTAAAATATCTAATTTTTTTGCTCTAGGCTCTGTTTCAGAGGTTACTGAAATAGAGAGTCCTTTACCCACTTTTATTATGAAGTCTTGAAAGGACAAATCCTCTGGAGGAGACATTCTCCTTTTTGGAGAAGTAGGTTCCTCAGGAAGGGTAATGGATACTTCAGGAGACTCATCTGATGAATCAGAATCAGAGGAATCGAAGTATCATCTGTCCGCTTCCAACGATTGATACGCGTATCAATCGGTACCGACATCGGGCGTCCCCAGTACCGGATCGGTACCGAGAAATAGCCCTGGACAAGGAACCGGAGTTGGTATCCTGGCCGATGTCGATGCAGACGGTAACGGTATTGGCGCTGGTACCGGTACCGACAACGGAACTCGTTGCGGTACCGTCGGCGTCGCAGCTTTAATAAAAGCCATTATAGCCTGCTGCATGGATTGAACAGTGTGATCCATGGACGCCATGACTGCCTGGATGTCGGTACCGGAAGAAAGTGCCGGTACCCCAGAGCAGTCTAACAGGTGATCGGTCGAGGCCATGCCATCGATGTCAACCTGTAACCCCATAGGAGTAGCTTTGGAAGCCGGAGCTTCCCGCCGGGGTTGTTTGGCTGGGGCAGGATCCTCAAGGGCAAGCCCGGAGGCATCTCGATGCTTAGAGGGAGATTTGCCCTTCAAGGACCTGCTAGGTTTATGTTTGGTTACCTGAGACCCATCAGGAGAGGAAGACCTGGAAGATGTCGATGCCACCGCCGGTGCATCCATGGGAAACAGCACACGGAGCTTGGCTGCTCGGTTCTGTAACCCTCGTTTAGACATTAGAGAGCAGGACTGGCAATCCGGAATGGAGTGTTCAGGACCCAAACATTTAAGACACCATTCATGGGTATCTGTAACAGAAATTGTACCGCTACACTTAGTGCATTTTTTGAACCCGGAGGCTGGTTTTTCCATGAGGGAAAATTTTCTTGTGGGCCTGGAGGCCTAAGAAGAAAAATACACCAAGTGAGGAAAAAAAATATATATATTTTTTTTTTTTTAGAAAGAAAAGAAAAGAAAAAGACCGGCGGTACCAGTCCGGCATCGGGGAAGGCAGACACGTGACCAAAGAAATAAATTAAAATAAAGAACTTCTTCAGCGGTGACAGGAACACGACCTGCTGGCTCCGCGGAAAAGAAGAACTGAGGAGAGTTGGTTAGGAAAGGCGGGAAGGCAGCGCGCAGGTGCTGTGGGATGCTCCCAAAAGCTTTCCTTTTTGGGAAACTGGGGAGCGTTCCCGCGCAGGCTCCGTCGGTACCGACGTACCCATATGTGAGGACTCATTCCTGCTTGTTCCTGGAGATAGGGCTCAAACGTAGGCTCTGCAAGAGCCGAGAGCACCAAATTGAGATCCTAGGATGGAACCACAAGAGGACAAGGTGGATGCCAGTGTTTGACACCCTGCAAGAAGCAAAGGACATCAGCATGTGAAGCCATAGTCTGACCCTGCACGACCCCGGAAATAGGCCAGGACACCTTCAAGGAACTCAGGGCCAGACCTTTCTCAAGTCCAGCTTGTAAAATGGCCAAAATCTCTGGAAGAGAAGCCTCCAAGGGCTGCACTCTCTGGTCACCACACCAAGCCTCAAACACACACCAGTCTTGCACATAGGCTAGCGAAGTGGACTTTTGCTGGGCTCGCAACAAGATATCCACCACAGGCACAGAAAGCGTAGTTACTCTCCTATAACAGGTGTTCTCCGAGGACAGCAGGAATCAGTCCTCACATATGGGTGACGTCAGCACTGACGGAGCCCTTGCGGAAGCATCTCCCCAGCTTTAAAAGAAAGCCTTTGGGAGATGCCACTATGCATGCGTGGTCCCCTTCCCACCCAAGGGTGCCATCTTGCTCAGTCAACTGACATAGCTAAAAGACGGCAAAATAAAAGATGGTAAGGGAGCAACTCCAAGGGGAGGGAGGGAGGGTTGTGAGGACTGATTCCTGCTGTCCCCGGAGAACACCTGTTACAGGTGAGTAACTACGCTTTCTCTGGGAACAAGCAGGAAGTCAGTCCTCAAATATGTGACTCTTCAGCTACAAGCTACCGAAAACCCATAGCAAAAATAGGGGCTACCTCATGGGGAGCCGCAAGCAGCAGCAATTAAGTCTGTATCCACAGACCACAGCAGGACCACTGTGTCCGATGAAAACCAGTACTCTGGTAGCCTGAACACAGAAGGGTCGGAGGGTAGGAGTTGCCTAAACCCTGAAAAGGGTATGGAGCACAGCCTGGCCGAAGGCACTGTCTCGTTGGGACTCTCTTTCCAGGCAGTAATGGGCTGCAAAGGTATGGACTGAAGACCAGGTGGCGGCCCGGCAGATGTCCATCATTGGGACAGAGCGCAAGTTTGCCACCGAGGCTGCCATGGCCCTGACACTGTGCGCCATGATACGGCCTTCCAGTGGGAGCCTTGCCTGCTCATAAGCGAGGGCAATACAGTCTACCACCCATGTGGACAACGTACGCTTGGTCACCGCCTCCCCCAGCCTACTGGGGTCGTAGGAAACGAAAAGCTGAGCAGCTTTGTGGTGGCCCTGAGTACGTTGGATATAGAAGGACAAGGCCCTCTTACAGTCCAAGGTGTGAAGGACCGTCTCCACCTGACTGGAGTGAGGTCTTGGAAAGAAGATAGGAAGCACCACTTCCTGGTTGATATGGAAGGGCAACACTACCTTCGGAAGGAATTTGGGGTGCATGCGAAGCACTACTCTGTTCTTGTAGAACCTAGTATAAGGCACCTCTGCCACAAGGGCCTGGAGCTTGCTAACTCTGGAAGCAGATGTGAGCGCAACCAGGAAAACCACCTTCCAAGAGAAGTAGTAAAGGTGGCAGGTAGCCAGAGGCTCGAAGAGTGGGCGAGTGAGCTGCCCCATCACCACACTGAGGTCCCATTCGGTTGCAAGCAGGCAAACTGGGGGCTTCGATAAGAGCAGGCCTCAAAGGAAACGGGGTCATCAACGGCTGGACCGAAAGAGGCTTAGCATCCACCGGATGGTGGTGCGCCACCAGGGCACTCAGATACACTTTGACAGAATTAGACTTGAGCCCGGACAGAGAGGTGGAGAAGGTACTGTTAACACCAGAGCCACCGGGCAGGAGAAAGGGTCAGCTCCGTGTACTGCGCACCATGCAGAGAACCTGCGCCATTTGAGGGCGTAAGCCTTCCTAGTAGAGACCTAGCAGAATGTCCCCCACCTCAACCGGAAAGTTGAAAGGGGCCAAAGTCACTCTCTCAGCAGCCATGCTGTCAGCAAAAGGGACCCCAGGTTGGGGTGCAGGAGAGAGCCCCTCCTGAGAGAGGAGTCCCGGGGCAGTCCCCAAGGGGTTGGGGGCCTCCACTGTCAACTGTAGAAGCAGCAGGAACCATGGCTGCCTGGGCCACCGAGGAGCTATCAGGATGAGCGAGGCCCTGTCAGGGAGGATCCTGAACAAGGTCTTGGCGATCAGCAGCGTCGGAGGGAAGGTGTACATGAGGCCTTCTGACCATGAGACTAGGAACGTGTCTGCTGCCACCCTGGAGGGGTGGTCTGCAAGGAGCAGAAGCGCGGCAACTGAAAGTTGTCTGGAGACCTGAGGGGCTCTCCCGGGAAATAAGGGGGAGGTGTCTGAGTCAGGTGGAGGAGGTAACCCTCCCCGACTACCTTTAGTGCACAGGAATTGGTGGTGATGGTCACCCACCTCTGGGCATAGAGGGCCAGACATCCCCCTGTGGGTTGCTGATCTCCTTGGGGTAGAGAGGCTATGCTCAAGGAGTCAAAAGCTCCCCCCTGACTGGGCCGGAGGCAGTGCCTGGGGTTTTGGAGCCTTCTGCTTACGTGGGCCATGCCCATGTCCCTTGGCCTGCTGACCCTGTTGGGGAGGCCTGATAAGGTGGGTAGTTTCTGTAAGCAGCTCCCTTCCTCGGGTAGAAGGGCTTTTTACCCGAGCCCTTATGTCGGGGAGGGGCAGTGGTCTTTTTAGAGCAGCCTTGTCGGTCATGGGTTTGCCAAAGAGGTTCTCTCCTTGGCAGTAGACATCGACCAATTTGTCCTAAACCCACTGCTTGAGGTTGGATGACTGTAGCCAAGCTTGGCGGCGTGCACTGATGCCAGCCACCACTACTCGAGCCGCCAACTCGAACCCGTCATAGGCCACCTGAGACATAAATGCGGAGCATTCACTGACTGCTTTGGCCAGGTTCTTGAACCGCTGCAAAGGTTCCTCGGAGAGACCAGCCGAGAACCCAACGAGTTCCTTCGCCAGGTCTCTCAGGTACATGCCCATGTAGAGCGTAGGCCTGGATGCGGCCAATGATCATTGAGCCCTGACAGCACTTCCTGCCAAGGGTATCCAGGGTATGTGCTTCCCTGCCAGGGGGCACCGAAGAGTGCGTCTGACTTTTCAGCCGACGCATGGCCGACTCCACTCACCATGGAGTTATGCGGCAGTTGTGACTTCTGGAAGCTTGGGCTCCGGCAGACTCAATACATCAAGTTGAGCTGTTTGCTCACCACCGGAACCGATGCCGGTGTCTCCCACATTCAGAGCATCAGCCATTCCAGGATGGGAGGAATGGGCACTGTGAGCGATTCCCGTGGAGGGGCCTCGTACTGGAGGATTTCCAATTCATCCACCCAAGGATGATCCTCCGACTCCGTCGGGAATGCCAGGGCCTTGGACATGTCCTTGACAAAATCAAGGAAGCCCATATCCTCGGGTGGAGATCTCCGTCGAGGCTCCGAGATGGGAGAGTCAGATGGGACATTGCGGTGGTGACGGATATTGGGGGACTCCTCATCCTGTCTCCCACTCGGAGTAGTCCATCAAGGACTCAAAGGAGGGCTGCTCCAAGGGCTTCGGGGCTTCTGATGCCCTGTGGCCGGTGCTGGCAGACTTGCTGGGGATGACTGCGGTCCTGTCGAGTGGGACTCAGAATATGACCTCGGCCGAGGATCA
Source organism: Ichthyophis bannanicus (assembly GCA_033557465.1). Taxonomy (NCBI): domain Eukaryota; kingdom Metazoa; phylum Chordata; class Amphibia; order Gymnophiona; family Ichthyophiidae; genus Ichthyophis; species Ichthyophis bannanicus. The sequence goes on from CM066042.1 coordinate 154,047,974, forward strand.
ACTCGAGGTAGAAGGACCTTGAGGATCGGCTCGGCCCAGCCTCCGGGGACATCTTGGACGTTGAAGGCCCAGTGTTCGGGGCAGATGAACCAGTCATGCTGGACAACAGTGCCCGCTGCTGGTCCATGAAAGCAGACAAACTGCACTCTAGGGCCGCCATTCTGAACTCCAGGCCAGAAGGCTCCGCAGCCTTTGGCACGGGTACCGATGGACGTGAGCCCAACGCCGACTCCCCCGAAGGGGAATCCTCAACGAGGATAGTGTCTGGGGACCGAGGCCGGTCCACAGTCGGATCTTTCTGGGGGACCTTTGCAGGCCGCTCCCTCTCCGATGCCTAGGACGAACGTCTCGGACTGCAGGACTGGGCCCGGGGAGCCCATGGCTGGTCGGAACCATCCAAGGACGCCACCTTCAAGGGTTTCTTCTTCTTCCTGGGTTCCCTCGAGGGAGACCCCCTTTCTGAGGACCTACGACGAGGCTCGGGTTCGGAGGGTTCCGCCCAAGATGTCGGGGCCTCAGATGAGACCCTGGCCTTCGGAGGCACCAGGGACTCCGGGAAAAACTTATCGTGCTGCTGTTGGTGGCTCTTGAGGGCCTTACTGGACCATCCTCTTGCAGAGACCGCTGGCTGCCGGGTCATGATCAGACCCCAGGCAGCAGAGACAGCAGTCATGTTTGTTGGTCAAAGACATGATTTTGGAGCACCGATCACACTTCTTAAAGCTATTGATAGCCATGGGGGGAAAAAGTACCCCTGCGAGGTCAAAGATTCTCCGGGCTGCGAGTGGAAGAAAAGGCACAAAGATGCCAGGAAAAGAAAAAATTAAAAAGCTACAAAAATGGACCGAACTTGAGGCAATGAGGTCGGCAGGCAGGAAGAGTACTGGTGCGATACCGGGGAGTAGAAACTAGGAGAGAATAAAATCAACTTTTCCCAGGGACAAGCTAGACAAACGTCTGAAGGGCTCTGCAGAAAAAAAAAGGAGTCTGAGCAAGATGGCACCCTTGGGTGGGAAGGGACCACGCATGCATGGTGGCATCTCCCAAAGGCTTTCTTTGAAAGCGGGGGGGATGCTTCTGTGAGGGCTCCATTGGTGCCGTCACCCATATGTAAGGGCCAACTTCCTGCTTGTTCCCGGAGAATAACCCTTACGCCTCAACCCAAGCCATAAGCAAGAACCGACCCATGTCTGGCATCCTCACCAGTCCCTGCATCAGGAGCCTGTTCTACCACAGAAGAGGAAGGGAATCCACCATCAACAACTGCACCAGATCCACATATCAGGGATGCTTGGGCTAGTCCAGAGCTACCAGCACCACACATCCCGGGTGAAACTCGACCCGCTGGAGCATCCAGCCGATGAGTGGCTATGGGGGAAACATACAGGAGCACATCTCTTGGCCAGGGCATTGAGGCCTTCTGCCATGTGCTCTCTGCACCGGCTAAAAAACCAACACGCCTTGGAATTTGCCAGAGTCATCATCAAGTTCATCACAGGAACGTCCCAACGCTTCACAAATGCAGACTTCGATAGCGACTACTCCCCTGGGTCCAACAAATGCCAGCTCAGATAATCCGCTTGCATGTTCTCCTTACATGAGCTGCTGACAATGCCAGAAGATGAACCTCCGCCCATTGGAGAAGACGGAATGCCTCTGCCACCACCAGTGAGCTCCAAGTGCTGCCCTGACTACTGATATAAGCCCACTATCATTTCACTGTCAGACAGCACACCCACCACCTACTGGTGTACCAGAAGGAGAAAGGCCTCCAGGGCCAAATGCACCGCCCGTGTCTCCAAGATATTGGACCACTGGCTCTCCTCTGGTGACCACCTGCTCTGAGCTACCTTGAGAGACAATGCCCCCCCCCCCCCAACCGAAGAGACATGCATTCGCTGTCACTATCACCCAATCCAGAGTCTCTAGAGGCATGTTCTCAGAGCTGCGCCAAATCCAGCCAACACCACAGGCTTGCCCGTGCTGTGCCCTGCACGGCAAGACAATTTCATTGACTGCATTGTGGAGACTGCTGTGCCAGCAGCACTGCCTGAAGAGGCCACATATGCAACCGAGCTCAAGGCACCAGGCTCCAATGCCGCTGCCATAGAACTGAGCACCTGCAAGTAATCCCACACTCTCAAGCGAGGAACTCTCCTCAGCGCCCACATCTGACTGCAATTTGGCTACCAGACAAACGAAATCCTGTAGTTTGTCGAAGTGGGCTCCCAAATACTCCAGGTTCTGGGACAGAGTCAGACTGCTCTTTGCAAAGTTGACGACCCAAGACCTGAGGCTGGCTTTATGAAATAAAGGTGGTATTATAGTTCCTTCCTTGCCTCCACGGTTTTTACTGGGTTGCTGTTGGTACGTGGACCGTGCTTTTTGTTGGACTGGAAAATAATGTGAGCCATCGCCTGCTGACTCTCCTGAAAGGACTTTGCCCAAATCAACCAATCGTCCAAGTATGGGTAGACCAGAATGCCCTGCTTCCACAACACCACTGCCACCACTACCATCACCTTTGTGAAAATCTGAGAGGCCACAGCCAATCCAAAGGACAGAGCCTGGAACTGAAAATACCCCTGCAGAACCACAAAACACAGAAATCACTGTTGCTCGGGATGGATGAGAATATGCAAATAAGCCTTCGTCAGATCCAAAAGTTAGGAAGTCTCCCTGTCGAACCACCATCACAGACTGCAGTCTCCATATGGATCAGGGAATCCTGAGGGCCTTGTTTACCCCTTTCACATCCAAGATGGGATGCCAAGAGCCCTTCTTCTTCGGGACCACAAAGTAGATTGAGTAACAACTGTAGCTCCATTTATCCTGGGGCACTGGAATCACAGCTTTGAACTGTAGGAGCCACCCATGCCTTGCCCATGGCCCGGCATGGAGAGACCATAAAGGTGTCTGACAGAGGTTAGGCGAACTGGAGTGGGTAAGCTTCCCAAATCACCGCCAAGACCCAAGCGTATTTAGTGATATGGGACCAGGTGGAGGCAAACAGCAGGAATCATCTCCCAAAATGTTGTACCTCTACCTGGACTACCAATCCTTCATTGGGAAGGCTTGACCACCCTGACAGCCTCCACGAAAGGAACCCCTGGACAATAGCCATGATCTTTGTGGATTCGCTCCCTCAGCTGGACGAAACTTCCATGAATCTTGACCACAACCTCGAGTCGAGGTCCCCGATCAGCCCCCTTGAGCTTATCCTCTAGAAGCAGAAGCACCTTAGTGACCCCCAAGTCTTTCATCAACTTCTCAAGATCCTCTTCAAACAACAACAACCGCCCAGCAAAGGGGAGCTTGCTTAACCACGTCTTGGAGACCACATTCACTGACCGGTTACGCAACCATAAGGGACACAAGGCAGTCACCACAGTAGCCATCAACTTGACCGATGCCCAAAGTAGATAATAAAGCAGGTCAGCCAAAAAGGCTGTCCTCAAATCCAGCCAGGCCATCTTCTCCTGAGCTGCTGCCTCTCCTGGAGATGCCTCTAAAACTCTCTGGGACCACGTCAAATAGGCCTGTGCCACATAGAAGCCACAAATAGTCCCCTGTAGGGCCAGGGCAGAGATGTCAAAGGCCTGCTTCAGCAAAGCCTCCATATGCTGATCATGTGAGTTCTTCAATGCTGAACCCCCTTCAATCGGGATGGCAGACTTCTTGATGACCGTTGCCACCAAGATATCCACCCAAGGGAGGCAGAAATGCTCCTCCAGCAGAACAGGGTAAAGCTCGACCATACTGAGGCCAATGCGCAATCTTGCAACCGGAACCTTTCACTCAGTGTTAATCATCTCCTTCAAACACCCTGTGGGCCAGAAAGGACCAAGCCAGCTTAAGAATTCCTTCTAGCAGCAGATCTTCCTCCATCTCTGGCCCTGGAGCCTCTGCAATCTGCAAGGCAGCCAGAGTCACCTCCCATCTAGACTACTGCAACCTCATCCTTTATGGTCTCCCTTAATCATCTCTCTCCTCTTCGATCTGTTCATAACTCTGCTGTGCGGCTAATCTTCTGCCAGCCCTGATACACTCATAATTCCTCTTCTCAAATCACTTCATTGGCTCCCCTTCTGTTTCCGTATCCAATTCAGACTTCTCCTTCTGACCTCTTAATGCTGCCTCTCACTATCTTTCCTCTCTCCTCTCTCCCTACACCCCTCATCGTGAACTCTGCTCTTCCTCTGGCTTTCTTCTCTCTATGCAGTTTTCTTCCACTGCCAACTCCAGACTTTGATCTTTTCACCTTGCTGCTCCTTATGCCTGGAACAAACTTCCTGAATCTATTTGTCAGATCTCATCTCTCCCCCTTTTCAAATCCATGCTAAAACCTCACTTCTTTGAGGCTGCTTTTGGATCCTAATTCCCTTGTTCTCCTTGTGTCTCCTTTCCCTATTTGAACCCCTTGTTTCTCTTATATTGTACTGTCTGTCTTGATTAGATTGTAAGCTGACGAGCAGGGTCCATCTTCTATATGTTCTTGTACAGCGCTGCATATACCTTGTAGCACTATATAAATGATTAGTAGTAGTAGTAGTAGTAGTAGTAGTAGTAGAGTCTGTCCTATGAGGGCAAGAAGTTCATCCTGGTGGAAAATCCACACCGCAGTTGGATGCTCACTCACAGGGAGCTCCCCCTCTTCCAGCTCTAACTGGAATTGGTCCTCCAAAAGATCCGACAGGCCCTCTATGTTTATTATGTTTATTAAAATTTGGTTATAACGCTCAATACCAAAGGCATCTGAGCGGTTTGCAATAATTAAAATACAGGCTGCAAGAAAGGAAGAAAATAATGCCATTTTAAAATAGAAATAGAAAAGGAGAGAAAGAACAGAAAAAGACAACAAATTAAAAATACATCAGCAGGGGAAGGCAATTAGTTATAAAGTACATCAGCGGGGAGGAGGGAGGGAAGATGAAGACGGGGGGGAGGGGGGGAAGGTTAAATGCCAAGCTAAAGAGGTAAGTTTTGAGTTGCGCTTTAGAAGACTGATAGGACTCCTCTGCACGGAGGGAAGGGGGAAGCGAGTTCCAGAGTTTGGGACCCAGGAAATAAAAGGCCCCAAGGACCCTAGGGACCCAACAGCCTTCCCGTCACCCTCCTCCAGTGACCTCTCCAGTCGCGGACACTTTCCCCTAGCTGAGAGCCTGCTCCTCTGCTGGGGGGGTTGGGGCAAAGCCAGTAAAGAGGACCCTGCATCAAGATCCTGTTTCAAACAAAAGGCTTGATGTAACAAGAGCACAAATTCCAGAGAAAAGGGGCACCCCCACCTCCAGACAGCCCCCCAAAGGTCCCAGCCAGATCCATGGACATGGGCTGCAACACCAGAGGCTCAGACCACTCCAGAGATGAGCAGGCTGCCCCTAAAAGGTGACTGTTCCCGTCAAAACCATGAGACCACTGGTGCTGACAGTAACGAGATTGTGCTCCTCCGGCCCCTCACAAACTGCCTCCAATGCTCCCGGAGCACTAAGGCTGCGATCCGCGGCAGCCATGCCCTCTCACAGACAGCCACAGCACAGTCTGACCTCAGAGTTGAGCCTGGCAGCTGCTGCATGCCGTGTATCAGGTATATGCACCGTCCACCATATGCACCACAGTCCAGGGCTCCATTTACCAGTGGGAACAACTCACCCGTGCCAATACCATCGCTCCTGGAACTTTGTGCTGCTGCTGCTCTCCTCCTTCCTGCCCAGATCCTGTCTTTTTTTTCTCTTAACTTTATGGGCAGACACAGGGCTCAAACCCTGGCCCCCTCCCAAGAGTTAGGGAGGAGGAAAGAGGGAGCTGCCACCAGCCTACTTGTCCCCAAGGGCGCACTGACAGATGACTGGGGAAGAAGCAGGAGAGAGACCTGGATCCACTGGATTCTGCACCCCAAATACAACCTAGCACCTGATTAGAATTCCAGTCCTCAGCACAGGCTATGCTCCTCCACCTGCTGGAGACTGAGAAATACTGACTTGATATGTGGGCTTAGGCTACTTAAGGAGGAGTTTTGCAACTTAGTGTTCTCAGTCTCCATCTGCTGGTGGATGAACATAACCCACATGTCTGGACTAGACTGGAGGGGCAATGAGCAATAGGAAGTTACAATAGACAAGTTTGTTTGCGACAAATGAATGGAGCAAGGTTTTAAGGGTCCGATTGTCAATGAATGGGCCCTTAATGAGAAAAGGCAGTTTCTCACTACATTAGAAATAAGAGAGGAAAAGGAGAGTTTATCATCCATTGTGGAGTGGAGGAGCGGAGGAGTGGTTGGGGCAAGGTACTTCAGGCCGGAAGGTTGGGGGTTCAAATCCCACTAGAGGACAGCAACCTTGGGCTGGAAGGACTGGGGTTTCTAGTCCCACAGGTGCTCCTTGTGGTCTTGGGCAAGCCACTTAACCCTCCATAGCCCATGTTCCCTGTAAAATAGTTATCTCCAAGTTATAATGCCCTGTTCAATGTAATTTCAGTTTGTTCAATGTAAACCGCACCGATGCAGAATAGCACGGTATATAAGAGAACGTAAATAAATAAATAAATAAAATAAATATTACGGCGCCTAGGGACTAGATGGAACAATTAAATGAGAATTGCAATCCAAATATAGAAACATAGAAACATGACAGGAGAAAAAGACCACATGGTCTAGTCTGCCCTTCCATATCAATTACAATAGTCCCATTTTTACTTTTAGAGATTCTTTGTGTTTGTCCCATACTTTTTTGAATTCAGATACTCCCAATCGGGGCAGCCGCGGCAAGTTTAAAAGACCGCCGGAAGGCGCACCCGCGCCTGGCAGACCCGTGCCTGAGGACCTCGCCAGAGGGCCCTTTGGCGTGGCCCACATCGAATCGCCCAAGACACTTCCCAGAAGCCTGACATCCACGCTGCCCTAAAAGGATACATCTGCATTCGTACAGCCAGCACCACCTCTGGCCAATACACATCAACGGAACAAAGTGAGTCAACGCTACTTACCACGAATCACCCCCTCCCCCCCCTCCAAAAAATTCCCACCGCTTACCATTGCTATTTAATCACTATACTGTTGCCAGTAGTATTACCATTGCTAGTCACCATTGTACTGTTGCCAGTAACTTACTATTGTTATTTATATCAATATACTGTTGCCAGTAGTCTTATCATTGCTAGTAACCATTGTACCGTTGCCAGTAAATTACCATTGCTATTTGAATTACTATACTGTTGTCACTATACTGTTACCCTAACATGGCCATCTCCTTATTTGCTATATTTAGCTTTTCCCTCCTAGCCGACACCATTCAAAATACATCAGCCGTATCACCCATTCATAACTATATCCCTATCCTACATAGTTTTGGAAGGAGAAACAATAGTAGTTCCCACTACACACAACCACATGCACATCATATCAGGCATTCACATTTACTATATATTTCCATTAATAACTCCTATAGCCCAGAGCCTAAAAACATTCTCTTACAGAGCAACCTAAAATGTGCTCTTATCAACTTACGCTCAATTTGAAAAAAATGGCCAGCCATCACAGACCTTATCACCAGTCAGAACCTTGATATCCTCATGGTCACAGAAACCTGGCTATCAGACAGATACCGTCGCCATAAATCAACTCATCCCCCAAGGCTATGTGATGCACGCTTGTCATAGAAGCAACCGGAAAGGAGGAGGAGTCCTCATCCTATCAAAAAGTAATCTCCAGTTCCAATCGCTATCCTCAATGAGTATCCTGCACATGGACATATTATCTATTGCTAACAAATATATCAACATAAATCTCATTTACAGAGCTCCCTCTTCACCTCCAGAAGATTTATCCAACATTATAGACCTTGCCTGTAACCCTGGTAGCCCAAGTAAATCTAATTGGCTGATTGGAGAATTTAACCTCGTTTCATTGCAACCTACCTACTCTAACGCATTCCTCAATACTATGAAGGACCTTAGTTATACCCAGTTGGTGAACTCTCCAACACACCTCAAGGGAAACGCCCTTGATCTTGTCTTTGCCCCTCAGTCAGAATCAACCAAGAATATCAGCCTATCATCCACTCCGGTCCCATGATCAGACCACAATGTAATCTCCTTCCAAATCCCATACCAACATACCCAAACTCCGACCAACCAATCAAATTCAGCCTCTTCAGGATCAAAAACTTGCTTCAAATCCCTAGACAGAGATGACTTCCTCAGCAGCACTCTTCCAGCACTCCGTCAACCACCGCAGAACCTCGACGACATGATCCATAGATGGAACTCCACTCTTATCTCTTACGCACAGCTACCTACATCTAAAAAATCACCAACATCCAACAAACTACCACGAAACAGAAAACCAGCCCCTTGGTTCTCTGCTGAATTACGTGCATCGCTTCAGCTTCTAAGAAGGCAAGAAAGAAAATGGTGCAAATCTCGATCTACATCTGACAAATCAACTTATGAGAACACACTAGCAACACCGTGAGAAAATATACAAAAAAATGAGAGCACCACACGGATACCCTCCTTCGATCGTTAAATAAACCACGTGACCTCTTTAGCATTGCTAAAGTTTTAACCAAGACACCTTCCTCCAATCGAACAGTTTCTATCCAACCCCAGTCCTTCGCCAAGTACCTACAATCTAAAATCATAAAAACAAAATTTTACACAAAGCTCCACAGCCTGCTTCTTCCCCCAGATACAGCAACCATTGACAAAATTCACCTCTCCGACAGAGAAGTACATTGCTGACCTTATTGCCACCATCAACACTACTACGGCGCCGAATGATCCTTGTCCTGCCCATTGGATCAGATTGATGCGTGTAGAACTCAGCTCAACTCTAGCCTACATTATAGAGCTCTCCTTCACAACTGGAACATTCCCAGAAACCCTGAAACAAACTTCCATACGCCCTCTCCTGAAAAACAACAATCTTGACCCAACAAAGACAGACTCATACCGCCCGATTTCAAGTATACCCTATCTAGCCAAACTTATAGAAAAGGTGGTTCAAATGCAACTACAACACAGACATATCAGCCCCTCTTGATCCTTGTCAGCATGGATTCCATGAGTCCCATGGTGTAGAGACCCTACTCACTATACTCATCAATACATTATCCAGAGGTATTGACAAAATTGAGAATGGGTTCGTACTCATTTCTTGATATAGCGGCTGCATTTGATTCTGTTAACCATGTACAACTCCTCTCCCGCCTCCAGGAAAAAGGAATTCATGGCCTTGCTTGGGAATGGTGCAAATCCTATCTCATGAACCGCTGGCAACAAGTACGGATAGATTCCTCAACATCGGAACCATTCAATCAGCAACAAGGAGTACCCCAAGTATCATCCCTTTCGGCTCTACTCTAACATTTATATGCAACCCATTTGTGATATCATCCGTTCTTTTAACATCTCCAGTCTGATCTATGCGGATGATGTACTGATCTTCGCCCCAATTAAAATCAAGCACCCAAACCTTGTTCCACTTATTGAATACTTCAATGCAATTACTGATTGGCTCCTGTCCCAAAATCTTCACATAAACTTTAAGAAAACTGAAGTCCTTTTCATAACCAGGAAAGCACAGTTACTTACCTGTAACAGGTGATCTCTGGGAACAGCAGGAATAAGTCTTCACATATGGGTACGTCGGTACCGACGAAGCCTGCATGGGAATGCTCCCCAGCATCCAATCAGAAAGCTTTTGGGAGCATCCCTCGTGCCTGCGCGCTGACTTCCCGCCCTTTCCACTTCTTCTCCTCAGTTGCGTATCATAGCTGAGACAAAGGAGAGAAAGAGGAAAGGAAGATAGATACAACTCCTAGGGGAGGTGGGTGGGTTGTGAAGACTTATTCCTGCTGTTCCCAGAGATCACCTGTTACAGGTAAGTAACTGTGCTATCTCCAGGAACAAGCAGGAATGAGTCTTCACATATGGGGACTCCCTAGCTAGAGATGCCAGGGGGAGATCCCATAAAATGCATGTTCCTGGATCAGGAGTGCATTTCCCACCCAGGATCTCCGGCATCCCATGAGGGAATGGAGGGTAGGAGTTGAGAATAGAAGAGCTGTAAGGAAAACAGCAAACCCAAGGACTACAGGAGAGGAGTCCATGGCATGTATGATAAGTACCATTAAAATCATTTAATGAACAGTTATAATATGGAGCTTACCTACTGGATTGTAGGAAGTAGAAAGCGTGATGGAGTCTACTGGATATGCAGTAGCAGAACCCTCAAGGAGACCTCACAGCAGTGAGGGTGAAGGTCCAGACCTGGAATTAGCAGGTGATCCAGGTGTCAACTGGGGTAGGATTAGAACGGCAGGTCTTCAATGGAAAGCTTTATGGGAAAAAGCTGAAAACTCTTTTAGGTACAGAGTCATAACATTGAGGACTAAAAGAAGAAGACTGACCGATTTGGACAACTAGCCCAGTCTTGGAGGGAAGAAGGGTTATGGAAAAAAGCCCATATTCCCAAGCAGAACAATGTGTACGCAAAAACAATGAAGATGCACACTATCTTTCCTAGCTGATGAGAGATAGGAAAGATATTGAGGCTTGAATCTTCAAGGATAGGGAGACCTAGAGCAAAGCGGAAGTTATCACCACAGTAGTGGTTGTGAGCATAACAGTTCCCACATACTAAGGAACAGTATGAAAAAGGGAGTCCACTGTCTGTAACCTCTGAGAAAGGTACAAATTGCTATAGCATAGACAGTGAGGAGATAGTATGTAATACATATCCATCTATAAAGGTCTCCCATCAGATCATATCTATCTATCTATCTATCTCTCTATCTCTATCTATATCTAGATATGCAGAATATGTATCAACATATATATATATAGGTGGATATATATATATACATATGGGGGCATAAATTATGCACACACAGCTTACAGACATATGTATGTAGAGGCATATATAGAGATATTTACACACATGACAATAAGTCTGAAGATACACCAAGCCCCATAAGAACATTCACATGGGGAATGTGAAGGGGAAAGATTCATCCAACAAGAGGGTGAAACCCACTTGACAGATATATAGAGAATCTATTTCTGTGGGCTAAGAGGATGCAGGAATGCAATCCAGTAAAATAACCAGGATGGTTGCGTGAAAAACAGAGGATAATATCAGTCTGTAAAGAGCAAGTCGAGGGTCCTTTAGAACTCTGACATGGTAGATGGGTAGAAACGCATAGAGGAGATACCAGGAGGACCCACTGGAGGGACATAGGGGTATCATGCGTTACTAATAGCCTTGGATATTCACGCAGAAAAAGCTTATATTCTGAATTATAACAGGAGACAAGAGGGTGTGGAGAACCCTCACAGTCATGCTTTTTTCTACTATATAGAATAGCCCTCAGAGACAAAGATCAATGCTCTGTAGCAAGGGCCCATAGTAGAACGCTTCTCTGAAGATTGCAGAGAGAGCATTGTGCAGGAGAATTATGAGATAAAACTGACTGAAGTCAGGTGTGTTGCCACATCCTAGGAAAAGGAGATGGCTAGAAAGAAGATAATTTGTTATATGTCCCACCGCTTTGACCCGGTGAAAAGCGGGATATAAATACAGTTAAATAAATAAAAATAAATAAATAATGTGAGAAGCCTAAAGTGAGTAGGATTATCCAAGATAGATGAGGACTAGCTTGGAATCACTACTGAGGCTAGACAAAAATTGTGGAAGATAGACTGGAACTTGTGGAAAAGTACCAGTAGTTCAATCACTGGAACTCCTGCATGCACAGTAGCTGAAAAAGACAGCAGAGAGAATCTTACTGTGCAAAACAAAGAAAAACAGACAAAGGGAGAGGAGATATTCCTGTCCCTGCCTGATGAGTTATCTTGAGAATGTATTCAAGGAAACAAAAAGTCTACACTGGAATGAAAGCTAGAGAAGCTTTTCAGTATGGTACCACTCAGTCAGGGGAAACCCTGGATGAGAGGGGGAGGGTGACTTACCTATGTGGCGAGTCAGCTGAAAGAAAAAAATGTCCATGTTGGGACAGAAACTATCATGGGATAGTTGTAACCTCCCTTCTTGGTAGTAAGAAGAGGAGAATTCTGTAACCCATGGACGAGAATATCCCGACAGCTTAGCATACTGAAAAAGGGAAAACCCCAGTGTAGAGCTTTAAGAAAAAACAGTGAACAAACTTCTGTTAAGAAGAGGTTAACTGTAGATTGTAACCTTCAGAACCTATGGTTGCTGGGTATGTTGAGACTGGCTAGAATTTGGAAACTTCAGACTAGGACGAGGTGTCCCTTGCTTGGGCACCTCTGGATGAGGGGCAGGAGAAGAGTGAAACCTTCTTTTCTTAGGGAAAGAAGGTTTAGTAGGACATTTCCTACCTCCTGGGGAAGGCGGCGGCTTAGAATGGTCTCCAGAACCAGGGAAGTCAGTGGAGCAATGAGCAACCTGACGTAAAGCCTCCTTATTGAAGAGGTTTTCTCCAGTACAAGGAGAATTACCCAGTGTATGTTGTGCCCATCTGTTCAAGTCAGAAGCTTGGAGCCATGCTCTACGACATGCTCCAATGGCAATAGCAGAGGATCTGCTAACAGACTCAAAAGAGTCTAGAGAAGCACGAGAAAGAAACCAAAAAATATTCCGGCTATGACTAAGAAGCAAGGAATAGACAGCAGCCTTAGGCTCTGACAAAAAAGGAGTCAAAAGAGATAATTTCTTTGTGACCTCCTGGAGTGTTAGACTCATAAAATATATAAGAAATAATTCTTGATGCTAGCATAGATGTTTGGAAGGTTTGACGTCCAAAGGCATCAAGTGCTCTCGAAGCACGACCTGGCGGATAAGAAGAATGCTTCTTCTTGCTTTTTACCTTCCTCATTGCTGATTCCACTACAATGGAATGATGGGGAAGTTGATTCTTTTGAAACCCTGGAGAGGGGGGCACCTGATACAGATCATTAGTTGCTGTAGAAGGTGAGGGAACCCTTAAAGGTGATTCCCATATTCTCAGAAGACGATCCTGCAAAGAATGATGTAAAGGAAGCATTATATTTCCCTTTTGTGCAGGAAAGCCTTGGTTAAGATTACAGCCAGGGATAGGAATAGCAAGAAAGGTTGCCATGTCAAGGAGAAACTTCTGAAAAGAAGGATCTCCAATGGGAACCATCCCTGGGAAGGCTAAGGTTGAAGATGCAGCCTGAGCACCAGAGGATGTAGTGGTCTGGTGCAGAAAAAGAACCTTACTAGATGGATAATGATACTGGCAGTCACGATTTGAGGCAGTTAGTACTGCATCGTCTATGCCAGGTATCGATTCCAAACTAGGCATGGAAAGGATCGATGGCACCGATGTAACTACAGGAATCGACATCGATACCGATACCGGTAATGGCATCGAGGCCGTCATCGGAGGCTGCTCAAGCGGTACCGAGGTAACCAGAAAGTCTTGATGAGTATCCTCGGTACTGCGTATTCGGAAACGACAAGGGTCGGTTCCAAGGCGCGTCGGTACCCAGTCATCTAGACTAGATATCGATTCCAGACTCGGCATCGAAGGGAGCGAGTCTACCGATGCATGTCTAGAGTGCACCGATGTCGGTGGTGGTACCGGCGATGCTGATACAGGGAAGTCAGTCTGGGTCGTATCAATCGGTCCCGAAGGTACCGAGGAAGCCAGATGACGATCCCAGGTGAAGAGTGGAACACTCGACACCGGTGCCGGTGCTGGGGTATCAGTACCACTCGAAGCGGATACCTCCCCCGAGCACGGCTCAGGTATGTTCTGTGAGGGGTGAGCCCCAGGAACAACCTGAAACCCATGAAATGCTTTGGAGCCCGAAGACTACCGCCGGGGTTTTAATGCCAATGGGGTCTTGAGGGCAAGGCCGGAGCCGTCATCATGCGTGGCATGAGACCTACCACTCAAGAATTGGCAAGTCTTAACAGACTGTTTGTGGGTTACCTGATCCTGTAGAGAAGAAAAACCCGGTGCCCTCACTGTAGGAGGGAAAACGGTATCGAGGGAAACTCGAAAGAGGGAAGGTCTTCTCTCAGCATTGCAGTCTAAAAAGAAAACTGTCTCCACAGTGAAGGCACTTCTTAGGAGAAGGCGGCTCCATGATGGAGAGGCCTTGTAGGCCCAAAAAGTTAAGACAGAAACAGAGGGAAAAATCTCTGCGTTAAAGAAAAAAGAAAAAACCACCGGCGGTACCGGTGTCGGCGGGAAAAACAGCCGCGACCACAAGAAAACAAGAAATGAAGTATTTAAAGAAAAACGTTTCTGCGGTGACAGGAGGACGTCCTGCCGGCTCCGCGGAAAAACGAAAACTGAGGAGAAGAAGTGAAAAGGGCGAGAAGTCAGCGCGCTGGCGCGAGGGATGCTCCAAAAAGCTTTCTGATTGGATGCTGGGGAGCATTCCCGTGCAGGCTCCGTCGGTACCGACGTACCCATATGTGAAGACTCATTCCTGCTTGTTCCTGGAGATCAAAAACTTCTCTCCTCCTGCCTCAGTGAAAGTTTGTGACGCCCAGCTCCCATGCAAGTCTGCAATACGATATCTAGGGGTTACAATAGACCAGTGACTCAACTTCAAAGAGCATATAAAGAATACCACCAAATCCATTTACAACAAAATACGGACACTACGACATCTAAGACCTCTACTAGCCCCAGACGACTTCAGAATATTCCAGACACTCGTAATGCCACACTTTGATTATGCCATCATCATCCTACATGGACTCCAAGAGCACTCTCAATCCTCTTCAGATGGCGATGAACACAGCAGCCTGCATTCTCTGCAGCATCTCCAGAAAAGACCACATAACTCCCATACTTATGGATCTACACTGGCTACCATTACAATGCAGAATCACCTACAAGGCGTTAATCCTATCATTTAAAGCAATTAACCGGATATCTTCCACATCCCTCTTCACTCCTGACCAGTACCCCTACTAACAGGCTAAGAAGGTCAACAACTAGCAATACGCTATCTATACCACCTGAGTCTACTAAATGTGCCCAAACAACTAGAAACAGAGCATTTACATTATATGCTCCTAAGTGCTGGAACAATCTCCCACCTCATATACGATCAATCGCTGACCTCTCACAATTCAGAAAAGCTCTTAAACATCACTTATTCTGCCTTTATTTTATCCACCCTAACCTAACACATTCACATCCAACACCTCATCTCACCCACACAGCATCTGACATACCAACAACATAATTCCCAGTGATTTACAAAAGAAACTCACCATTAGGCACATTCACAATGAGCATGATTACATTATGACTAATACATAATATAACTTAAATAATTTATAAGCTCCTTTGTTTGAACTGTATATAGTTACCCTGTTACTTCCAAGTTTCAATCCCTGTTACAATGTAAGCAAAAGATCATGTTTCTAATGCAAAATGTTATTATGTAAACCGCACTGATGCTAAATAGCGCGGTATATAAGAATTTGTAATAATAATAATACTGTCTACGTCTCTACCGCCTCCACTGAGAGACTATTCTACGCAGCTACCACTCTTTCCGTAACAAAATATTTCCGCATATTACTACCTAGTCTAGCCTTTCACCCTCATCCTATGTCCCCTCACAGCAGAGCTTGCTTTCAATTGAAAGACTCTCCTCCTGTGCATTTATGCCATGGAGGTATTTAAACATCACTCTCATATCTTCTCTAGCCTGCCTTTCCTCTAAAGTATATGTATTAAGATCTTTAAGTGCCTTCATATGATTTATAACGAAAACCACTAACCATTTTAGCAGCTGTACGACGTACGAAGCGCTGTACATACATAAAGATGAGACAGTCCCTGCACAGAGCTCACAATCTAGTCAAGAAGATCACAAATACAATCAAGTAAGACAGAGTTTACAATAACAAGAAGAGCAAAAACAAGAATCAAGAACAGAAAGCAATAGAGAAGAGATGGGTTTTCAATCTGGACTTGAAGAGGTTCACAGAGGGCGCTTTGCGCCCAGAGGTAGATTGTTCCAGGCAAAGGGTGCAGCCAGGTGAAAGGAGCAAAGTCTAGAATTAGCAGTACGAGTGGAGTGCATAGATAGACGAAGGCTGTTCGAAGAGCGAAGAACGCGAGAGGGGATGTAAGTAGAGATAAGAGATGATAGGTAGTGGGGGGCTGAAGAGTGAATGCATTTATAGGTCAAGAGGAGGAGTCTGAATTGGATCTGGAAGCGGATGGGAAGCCAATGAAGGGACTTGAGAAGAGGAGTGATATGGGAAAAGCAATGCTGCTGGAAAATTAGTCGAGCAGCAGAATGTTGAAAAGATTGAAGGGGAAATAGATGGTTCGCGGGAAGGCCAGCAAGGAGAATATTGCAGTAATCAAGACGGGAGGTGATTAAGGAGTGGACAATCATTTTAGTAGTGTCATCAGAAAGGAAAGGGTGAATTTTGTTGATGTTATAAAGGAAGAAATGGCAAGTGTTAGCTACGAGCTGGATATGTGGAGAAAGAGAGAGGAGTCAAAGATAACACCCAGGTTATGGGCCGAAGAGACAGGAAGGATTAAAGAGTTATCCACTGAGAAAGGGGGTAGAGGAGGGGAGGCATTGGGGGGGAAAGATAAGGAGTTCAGTCTAAGCCATATTTAATTTCAAGCGGTGTTGAGACATCCAAGTAGCAATGTCTGAAAGGCAAACAGTAATCCTGTCATGGATTGCTGGAGAGATATCAGGCGAACAGAGGTAGATTTGAGAGTCATCAGCATAGAGATGGTAATGAAAGCCATGGGAAGAGATAAGAGCAACAAGAGATTGGGTATAGAGAGAGAAGAGGAGCGGTCCCAGGACAGAACCCTGGGGAACACCAACTGGGAGCGGGGTGGCAGAGGAGGAGGAGCCAACCAGAACACACACTAAAAGAGCGATGGGAGAGATAAGAGGAGAACCAAGACAGTACAGAGCCTCTAAAGCCAAGTGATGACAGGGTGGGTAAGAAGGTTGTGATCAGTGTCAAAAGCAGCAGAGATCAAGAAGGATGAGGACAGAATAAAGACCTTTGGATTTTGCTAGGAACAAGTCATTTGATACTTTAGTGAGAGCTGTTTCAGTGGAGTGCAAGGGACGGAAGCCGGACTGTAAAGGATCAAGAAGGGCATGAGACGAAAGGAAATCGAGACAGCGAAGGTGGACAGCACGCTCAAGTAGTTTAGAGATAAAGGGAAGGAGAGAGATGGGTCGATAGTTAGACGGACAGGTAGGATCGAGTGAGGGTTTCTTGAGGAGGGGTGTGACTATGGCATGCTTGAAGTCAGTAGGTAAGGTAGCAGTGGAGAGGGATAGGTTGAAGATATGAGAAATGGAAGGGACAACAGAGGATGAGAAGAAGCATAAGAGACGGGTGGGGATGGGTTGAAGGAGCAGGTGGTGGGTTTGGAGGAAGAAAGGAGGAGTGTTGTTTCATCAGAGACCACAGGGAAGGAGAAGAGGGTAGCAGACGTTAGTGGGGAGAGATGGGAGAAAGGTGAGGTAGAAGGGGTAATGGGGAATTGGAGAGTAATCTTATGGATTTTGTCATGGAAGAAATCAGCTAGTGTTTGGGCAGGAAAAGAGGGAGGAATCAGCAGTGGAGGCACACTGAGGAGAAAATTCAGAGTATTAGAGACAACGAGGATCAGAGGCAAGAAAGTTAGTCAGATGGGTGAAGTAGGCTTGTTTGGCAAGTGCTATGGCTGATTGGAATGAGAAAAGCATGAATTTAAAGTGAAGGTCAGCACGACAGCGGGATTTAAGCCAAAGACGCTCAGCAGAGCGGGTACAGGAACGTAAATATCAGGCAGTGGGTGTGAGCCAGGGCTGAGGAGAAGAACGCCTTACAGGGCGTGGGGTAAGGGGAGCAAGAGTATCCAGGGCAGAGGACAGTGCAATATTATAGGATGTCACAGCCTCATCAACAGATTTGGATAACAGAGTGAAGGAAAGGGGTGAAGAAATAGAGGAGGAGAGGGCTAAGGGATCAATAGCAAGAAAGTTTCTGAATAGAGTTAGTGGAGACAGGACGAGGCTGAGATGGGGGATGATGAATAAGAAAACTTAAGAGGTGGTGGTCAGATAAGGGAAAGACTGAGTTGCAGAAGTTGGAGGGTGAGCAATTAGAGAAGAAAATCAGGTCAAGGCAGTGACCAAGTTGGTGAGAGGGGGCAGTGGAGCAAAGTTGAAGATTGAATGAGGAGGTAATGGAGAGGAGCACAGAATCCAACCTATTTATATCCCTTTGAAGGAGTGGTCTCCAGAACGGCACACAATACTCCAAATGGGGTCACACCAGAGACTTATACAGAGGCACTAATGCCTCCCTTTTTCTGCTGACCATTCCTCTCCCTATGCACTCAAGCATCCTTCTGGCTTTTGTCATAGCCTTTTCTACCTTTTTAGCTTCTTAAGATTGTCAGACACACATGTCCAGGTCCAGCTCTTTTTTTGTGGACAGAAGTACTTCACCCCCTATACTGTACCGCTCACTTGGATTTTGGCGGCAAAAATGTCTGACCCTGCATTTATTAGCATTAAATCTCAGCTGCCAAATTCTAGACCACTCTTCAAGTTTAGCTAGATCCCTCCTCATCTTGTCTACTCTGTTACAGATTTTGGTGTCATCAGCAAAAACAGCTCTTCCACAATATTACTAACAAAGATGTTAAAAAGAATCAGACCAAGGACAGATCCCAACGGCATACCACTGGTAACCTTCTCCTCAGAGTGAGCTTCATTTATCTGTACCCTTTGCCGTCTCCCACTCAGCCAATTTCTAACCCAATCAATAACTTTAGGATCCATCCCTAGGGTGCTCAGTTTGGTTATAAGTTGCCTGTGTGGAACGGTGTCAAAGGCTTTACTGAAATCTAAGTACAACACATTTAGGGCTCTTCCTCGGTCCAACTCCCTGGTCATCCAGTCAAAGAAATCAATCAGATTTGTCTGACAAGACCTGCCTCTGGTAAACCCATGCTGCCTCAGATCCTGCAATCCAATGGACTCTAGAAACCTCACTATTCTCTTTTAGCAGCGTTTACAATAATTTACTCACCACAGAGGTTAGACTAATCAGCCTGTAGTTTTCAACCTCATCCTTACGTCTGCTTTTGTGTAAAGAGACCAAATGTGCCTTTCTCCAGTCCTCTGGGACTACTCCTGACTCGAAAGAAGCATTGAAAAGGTCAGTCAGTAGAGTTTCTAGAACTTCCCCAAGTTCCTTCAGCATTCTCAGATGTATCTCATCCAGTCCCATTGCTTTATCTACTTTTAATGTAGCTAGTTCCTCACAAAAACAGCCTTCTGAAAATCGTTCGAGCTCTGTCACTTCTGTTCCTATTTGTGGGTGTTTTCTGATATCCTGGCTCTTGACCCTTCATCTGTGAACAGAAATATGTTAAGCAATTCCATTTTATCCTCATCAACTTCTACATATTCCTCTCCCCTGCACCCTTGAGCCTGACAATACTACTTTTGCCCTTCCTCTTCTTGCTAACATATCTGAAAAATGTCTTTTTGTATCTTTGCTTTCTTGACTACTTTGCTAGCTTCTCAGTTTTTCCAAATAAAGATGCCTGTCTTCCTCTCTCTGTGATCTCTTGTATTTCCTGAAGGCTTCCCCCTTTTTTTCACCTTTTCAGCTACTTCTTTTGAGACCATAGCGGCCTCCTTTTCCTTTTACATTTATTTATCTTTCTAACAAAAAGACTTGTTGCCCTTAAAATATCCCTTTTCAGTTTTGCCCACTGTTTTTCTACATCCCCCAGCTGTTCCCATCCTGCTAACGACTCCTCAAGGTATTTATTTATTTAATTTTCTTATATACCGCACTCTTCAGTATCAGTGTGGTTTACATCGAACCAAACTGTTCAGTGCAGAATATCTGTACTGGACTTACAGTATAACAGTTATCAAAAGTAAAGCTATAACAATGTAACTAAATGTAGTTAAGCAGTGTAACTAGATACAGTTAGAACAGGACAGGGTAACTATATACAGATATATACAGGTAGTACAACATATGCTCATGAGTATCAAAGGTGTGTAGCTATTGTTTCGATAGCATATTAACTGACAATAGTGTGAAGAGACGCTATTTGTCAGGGGGATCCGGGTCTGGGGGGATCTGGGTTTGGAGGGTTAGGTTTCGAACTTGTGTGATTGTTATTCGTGGGTTGCCTATATAAGGCACTGGGAGTGGTTTGCTGTGGATAGTGCTCCTGATCAGTGTAGTATTGTAGGAAGAGGTGATGCTTGAGTGCCTTCCTAAATTGTAAGAAGTCATTGATAGCCCTGATAGCTGGTGGTAGTGCATTCCAACAGGTAGGTGCGTAAAGCGAAAATGCTCTGGACCTGGCTGCTTGTGAGCATTTTGTGATCTGATTTGGTAGGGTCAAAGTATTTATAGCGGCTGATCTTCTTGCTCTGTTGGAGAGTGTCATCTGGATGAGGTCACTAACTGATGTAGAGGAGCAATTGTTTACGGCTTTGAATGTCAAGGACATCACTCTGAACGTGCTCCTGCTTTTGATTGGATGCCAGTGCAGGTTCTTTAGTATTGGTGTTATATGTTCCCTCCTTGATGCACCATGAAGGATTCTGGCGGCAGCATTCATGGCAAGTTGCAGTGGATTTATTGTGGCTTTTGGAAGGCCGTGTAATATTGCAACTAATGAAAATCCAACTCTACTCTTTAACCATATACCAACTTCTTTGAACAATAGCGAACAGGTCTCAGAATCGACTTTGACACAGTGAACTGCCTGCAATACATCAATGACCCGTGTCCTTGCTAATTTTTCAAAGATTTTTTATAAACTGTCATCGCTAATTTTTCAAGAAATTTTTAATCTAAATTTTTGTAAAAAATTTCTTTTTTGTTAACTATAACACTTTTTTATTAACTATAACTATCTATTCATTAATAATGTTTCTTATATCGTAAACATCGCTACACTCTATTATAAGGCATCTAATTTGTCTTTATGTATTGCTGGTTGATGTACTATATCGGCTTTTCAAGGAGTGTATAGATTATAGCTTTACCAATGCCCGTATTCTTCCAACTAACCCTCATAACATTGTACTAAGGAATCAATTCTTACTTTGTAAATTCTCTTTTTGTATAAAGTGCTTTCAACAGTGCTGTATGATCCCTAGTTAGTTATCTTATTCAGGTGTTAAGCAGCACGCTAATTTCAAAATAACTGCAACAATACTGAATTGAGCTTCTAGCTAGTAAAATATCTTTGTTGAACTTGATTTCGAAGTGTCTGCTCCAGTACTGAATTGAGCTTCTAGCTAACAAAAACTGTCCTTATGGAGCTTCAGTTGTGTGTTCTTCATCGGTATTGTTCCACTCAATACGTGCTAGCTTATTGAGGGTCAGCATGTCCTTAACTTTGCTGTTTCCACGGGATATTGAAAAGCATTTGTGACCATATAGATCAGTCTTCTAAATTCTAAAGGTATCAGGTCTTCTAAATTCAAAGGTATCAAGTCCACAACCGACTATATACGTAACTTAAAGTGCCTTCAATGGTGTTGTTCAATGGGATTATTTGGAAAGTGAACACCATTGAAGGCACTTTAAGTTACGTATATAGCCGGTTGTGGACTTGATACCTTTGAATTTAGAAGACCTGATACCTTTAGAATTTAGAAGGCTGATCTATATGGTCACAAATGCTTTTCAATATCCCGTGGAAACAGCAAAGTTAAGGACATGCTGACCCTCAATAAGCTAGCACGTATTGAGTGGAACAATACCGATGAAGAACACACAATTGAAGCTCCATAAGGACAGTTTTTGTCAGCTAGAAGCTTAGCTAGAAGCTCAATTCAGTACTGGAGCAGACACTTCGAAATCAAGTTCAACAAAGATATTTTACTAGCTAGAAGCTCAATTCAGTATTGTTGCAGTTATTTTGAAATTAGCGTGCTGCTTAAAAACAACTGAATAAGATAACTAACTAGGGATCATACAGCACTGTTGAAAGCACTTTATACAAAAAGAGAATTTACAAAGTAAGAATTGATTCCTTAGTACAATGTTATGAGGGTTAGTTGGAAGAATACGGGCATTGGTAAAGCTATAATCTATACACTCCTTGAAAAGCCGATATAGTACATCAACCAGCAATACATAAAGACAAATTAGATGCCTTATAATAGAGTGTAGCGATGTTTACGATATAAGAAACATTATTAATGAATAGATAGTTATAGTTAATAAAAAAGTGTTATAGTTAACAAAAAAGAAAAATTTTTTACAAAAATTTAGATTAAACATTTCTTGAAAAATTAGCGATGACAGTTTATAAAAAATCTTTGAAAAATTAGCAAGGACACGGGTCATTGATGTATTGCAGGCAGTTCACTGTGTCAATCAAGAGAACACAGAGTAAAGCCAAAGTCGATTCTGAGACCTGTTCGCTATTGTTCAAAGAAGTTGGTATATGGTTAAAGAGTAGAGTTGGATTTTCATTAGTTGCATTAGTGCATACAACTCTGAAAAGTGACTACAACACAGGCCGTGTAATATGGCATTCGCATAATCAAAGTGCGGAGTCACTAGGGCTTGGTATACTGTCCGAAAATCTCCAGGTTCCAGTAGCTGTCTCAGGTGGCCAAGAGTTCTGATGTTATTATATACTGCTTTTACCATATTGCTTATCTGGGCCTTCAGGTTGAGTTTTTGATCAAGGATGACTCCAAGATACCGAATTGATGGTTTGCATATGAGTTCCGCGTCCCTGACCTTCAGGGTGCTAGGTGGAATGAATGATGAATTTCTAGTGATGAAAAGGACCTCTGTCTTTTTAAAGTTTATTCTTAGCTTCTGAGTATGTAACCAGTCTGTGACCGCATCGAAACAGGCAGAGAGGGGCATGAGGTCAGGATTGTCTAGTAGGAAAGGCATGAATAGGAGAACATCGTCGGCGTAGACCAGGCAGTTAATGTTGAAGGATTTGACGAGATTGCATATGGGCTGCATGTAAATGTTGAATAGTAAGGCAGACAATGATGATCCTTGTGGAACTCCTTTTTCTTGGAGGAAAGGTGCAGAGGTGGAGGGACCGGCACGTACATGTTGCCAGCGATCTGTCAAGTATGAAGCACACCATGTTAGAGCATTTCCCTGAATGCCCTTCTCACTGAGTCGGGAGAGGAGTATTTCATGACATACAGTGTCAAAGGCTGCTGCAATGTCCAGGAAGATCAGAGCGAACCCTTGTTTAATGTTGTCCAATCCAATGGTAAGTGTGTTGAATAGTGTGGTCAGGAGGGTTTCAACACCATGCGATTCTCGAAATCCATGTTGGCAAGGGTCGAGAGGGGCACTTGTTTCAATATGATGGTTGAGTTGCTGTTGAACAACCTTCTCAATGATTTTCGCCAGAAGCAGGATACTTGATATGGGCCTGTAGGAATCCATCCGTGCTGGGTCTAATTTGTTATTCTTTAGTAAAGAACATAAGAACATAACATAAGAACATAAGATATGCCATACTGGGTCAGACCAAGGTCCATCAAGCCCATTATTCTGTTTCCAACAGTGGCCAAACTAGGTCATATGTACCTAGCAGTTTCCCCAAGAGACACAAGTTCCACAATGCTTGTACTGGGTCAAGCATTGATATCTTCGGTCACTTCTTAATAACGGTTTATGGACCTTTCCTCCAGGAACTTGTCCAAACCTTTTTTAAACCCAGCTACACCAACAGCCTTTACTACATCCTCCGGTAACAAATTCCAGAGTTTGATTACACGTTGAGTGAAAAAATATTTTCTTTTATTAGTCTTAAATAGTTTACCCTGTAGCTTCATTGCATGTCCCCTAGTCTTTCTATATTCTGATAACGTAAACAATCGATCTATGTTTACCCGTTCCATTCCGTTCATTAATTTATAGACTTCTATCATATCTCCCCTCAGCCGTCTCTTTTCCAGTTTAAAGAGCCCTAACCTTTTTAGCCTTTCTTCATAGGAGTATCCTTCCATTCCCTTTACCATTTTGGTGGCTCTTCTCTGAACCTTTTCTAAAATCGCTATATCCTTTTTAAGATACGGCGACCAGAATTGCACACAGTATTCAAGGTGCGGTCTCACCATGGAACGATATAGAGGCATTATAATATCTTTTGTTTTATTTTCCATTCCTTTCCTTATCATACCTTACCATACCTTCCATATCATACCTTACCATACCATACCTGTAACAGGTGATCTCTGGGAACAGCAGGAATTAGTCCTCACATATGGGTACGTCGGTACCGACGGAGCCTGCACGGGAAAGCTCCCCAGCTTCCCAGAAGAAAGCTTTTGGGAGCCTCCCACAGCGCATGCGCGCTGCCTTCCTGCCTTTCTCACCAACTCTCCTCAGTTCAAGTTTAAAGCTGAGACAATAGAGAGTAAAGGAAAGAGAGAGAGAAAGATACAACTCCTAGGGGAGGTGGGTGGGTTGTGAGGACTAATTCCTGCTGTTCCCAGAGATCACTTGTTACAGGTAAGTAACTGTGCTATCTCCAGGAACAAGCAGGAATAAGTCCTCACATATGGGGACTCCCTAGCTAAGATGCCTGGGAGATCCCCAAGGGTATAAGACCCTGAAAGTTTCCTCGTCTTCCTATGGATCTCAGGCATCCATTCAGGGAATGAGGGCAGGAGTTGTTCAAGAATGGAACAGGTGTCTGAGGACAGCCTGACCAAACAAGGCATCCCGGCGGGAGTCCTTGTCCAAACAGTAATGGGCTGTGAAGGTATGAACCGAGGCCCAGGTGGCTGCTCGACAGATCTGATCGATGGACACAGAATGAAGATGAGCCATAGAGGTGGCCATGGCCCTCACATTGTGAGCTGTGACATGGCCTTCCAGAGAAAGGTTCTTACTCTGGTAAGCAAAAGAGATACACTGAGCAATCCAATTGGACAGTGTTCTTTTAGAGACTGGAAGTCCTAGATGAGAAGGATCAAAAGCAACAAAAAGCTGGGAAGACTTTCTATGTTGCTGTGTCCTGTGTAAGTAAAAAGCAAGAGCTCTTTTACAATCTAGAGTATGAAGGTTCCTCTCTGCAGTGGATGCATAAGGAGCTGGAAAAAAGACAGGTAAATATACCTCTTGATTAAGATGAAAAGGTGAGACCACTTTAGGCATAAAGTGAGGATTTGTCCTAAGGACTACCTTATCATGATGGAACCTTGTATAAGGTGGATTAGCCACTAAGGCCTGCAGCTCACTAATGCGGCGAGCAGAAGTGATTGCAATAAGGAAAATAACCTTCCAGGAAAGGAATTTCAAGGAGGTAGTGGCTAAGGGTTCAAAGGCTGGCTTCATAAGCTGGCCAAGAACCAAATTCAAGTCCCATGCCACTGGAGGTGGTCTAATGGGAGGTTTAGTTAAAAGAAGGCCTCTCATGAATCTTGCAATAAGAGGATGAGAGGAAATAGGATGTCCATTGAGAGGCTTAAGGGATGCTGCAATAGCACTCAAATGGACTCTTACTGAATTCGTTTTAAGGCCTGCATGGGATAAATGCAGCAAATACTCTAGTAAAGAATTCAGAGGTATTGCAAGAGGGTTAAGACCCTTCTCTGCACACCAAATGGTAAACCTTTTCCATTTGAAAGCATAGGAACGTCTAGTGGAAGGCTTTCTGGAAGCATGAAGGATATCCTTCACCTGCTGAGAAAGATGCAAATCTTGAAGGTCTAGGCCTTCAGCAACCAGGCTCTGAGATGAAGAGACTGGGGGGATTTGGGTGCCACAACGTTCCCTCCTCCTGGGACAGGAGGTCTGGAGCAGATCCCAAGTCCAGGGAGGGAGCTTGAGAGAGATGAAGTAGAGGGTACCACACTTGGCGTGGCCAATGTGGAGCTATGAGGATCATAGACCCCTTGTCTCTCTGAAGCTTGAATAGTGTCTTGGAAATTAGGGGAATGGGTGGAAAGGCATAGAGGAAGTCTTGCCCCCCGTGGAGGAGGAAGGCATCCCTGGCCTGAACTCCGACACGGAATCCTGGAACAAAACCGGGGAAGTTTGGCATTCCACGGACTTGCAAAGAGGTCTATGTCTGGGGTTCCCCAAATTCGAAAGATCCTGGCTATCTGGTCCCCATGGAGGGACCATTCGTGTGGAAGCAGAACTCGACTGAGTCTGTCTGCCCAAGAGTTTTGAACCCCTGGAAGATACACTGCCATGAGATGAATTTGATGCTCTCTGGCGAAGGCCCACAATCTCAAAAGCTTCATTGCAAAGCGACAGAGAGCCAGTCCCGCCCTGCTTGTTCACGTAGAACATGGCTACTTGGTTGTCCGTATGGATGAGGACTGTCTTGTAGCTGAGCAGGGTGTGGAAGACAGAGCTAGAATAATTGCTCTGAGCTCTAAGAGGTTGATATGTAGAGATGTCTCCTGTGGAGACCAGATGCCCTGGGTAGAGAGATCTTGTAGATGAGCTCCCCAACCCTTTGGGGAGGCATCTGTTGTAAGGGTTGCTTGGGGTAGTAACTGTTGAAAGGGGGACCCCAGCAACAGATTTGGAGTGGACTTCCACCACTGGAGGGACCAAAAGAGGCGACTGGAGGTTGCTATTTTGTCTGACAGGCAACCTGATGCCTGGGTCCATTGGGTGGACAGAGTCCACTGAGCTGCCCTCATGTGAAGGCGAGTGTAAGGAACCACATGCACAGTGGATGCCATGTGGCCTAACAGTTGTAACATCTCTCGAGCAGTTAAATGGGACTTTAACTGAATTTGAGAGGCTAACTGCACCAAGCGTAGGCAACGGGCCTGGGGAAGATAGGCCCTTGCAGTTGTGGTACCCAGCAAGGCCCCTATGAACTCCAATGACTGAGTAGGGGTGAGTTGTGATTTTGGGATGTTAATTACAAGTCCCAGATACTGAAGAACACGTCTTGTGCAGGCTAGGGAAGCCTGGGCCTCTGACTGGGATGGAGCTCGGATGAGCCAGTTGTCCAGATATGGGAATACAAATATTCCTAGAGTGCGTAGAAATGCAGCTACTACTGCCATGCATTTTGTGAACACTCTTGGAGCAGAGGCCAGACCGAAAGGATGCACTCTATTGGTAGTGCTTTCCCTGATAAAGGAACCGAAGGAACCTTCTGTGTGTTGGATGGATGAGGACATGGGTGTATGCATCCTTGAGATCTAGAGAACAAAGTCAATCCTGACTTTGAAGGTATGGAAGGAGAGCACCGAGAGAAATCATCTTGAATTTCTCCTTGCATAGGAACTTGTTCAATTCTCTGAGATCTAATATGGGTCTGTAGCCCCCTGTTTTCTTTGGGATAAGAAAATAGGGGGAGTAGAACCCTGAACCCTGTTGAAGAAGGGGTACTTCTTCTATTACCCTTTGGGTAAGAAGGGTAGCAATCTCCTGACCCAGAAGGTCGAGGAGAGATGTTGGAGAATTGAACTGTCTCACCATGGTGTGAGGAGGAAGGTTTAAGAAATGAAGTTTGTACCCCTCCCTTATGATGGAGAGGGTCCATTGCTCTGCTGTGATTTGTTCCCATCTGGGAGCAAAATGAGCTAACCTCCCTGGAATGGTGAGAGGCTCTGGTTCTTCTAGAGCCAGAAAGGCTAAGTTCTCTAGTTGTAAGTCAAAGGCCTTGAGGAGGCTGAGGCTGTTGGGCCGTAGCAGTCCTTGCAGCCTTAGGCTTAGCTTGTTTAGGTTGTTGCTGATGCTTTGCAGCAAAACGACCTGCAGAAGATGCCTGGTGACCATAACCAGGATAATATTTCCCTTTTTTGGGAAAGAAAGCCTTTTTGAATAACCTTTTTCTAGCAGGAGCAGAAGTAGACTTTGAAAGTCTATCTAAGGCAGAATTTTCAGCATCCATCTGAGTGGCCTTTGCTTGCCAATCCTTGCCAAAAAGGTTTTCACTTGTACAAGGAAGATTTCCTAATCCATCCTGGACCCAGGGTTCCAAATCAGAAGCTTGTAACCAAGCAAGTCTGCGTGCACCTATGGCAATAGCCGAGGCTCTGCTGGCACACTCAGAAGAGTCAAAGGCTGCACGGTTAGAAAATTTGGAAATATCCTGGGCATGTTTAAGCCAAGTGATCAACTCCTCCCTTTTATCTACTGAGATAAAAGGAGATAAAGTTAGCAGATGATCTGTAACTTCCTTTAGAAACATCCCCATATAGAGACTATAGGAGTTGATTCTGGCAGTAAGCATATTGGCCTGGAAAATTCTCCTGCCAAAAGCATCCAAGGTTCTGCATTCTCTTCCTGGAGGATTAGATGAGTGTCTTTTTGCACTCTTTTTCATAGCAGACTCCACCACAATAGAGTGGTGAGGAAGCCGAGTCTTATGAAAGCCAGGACAAGGAGGAACACGATACATGGTGTCCAACCTGCGAGAATGAGGGGAAGTAGTAAGAGGTGTCTCCCATATGCCCAACATGTGATCATAAAGGATCTCATGAATTGGTAAGGTAGCTGCCTCTTTAGGAGCCTTAGGATATTGTAAAATATCTAATATCTTGGCTCTAGGCTCTGGTTCAGGGGCCACTGAAATAGAGAGGCCCCTGGCCACTTCCCTAATGAAGTCTTGAAAAGACAAGTCTTCTGGAGGAGACATTCTTTTTGGAGAAGAGGGCTCCTGAGGAAAGAGTACCGATGCTTCGACAGAAGCCTCTGATTCATCAGAGTCTTCGGAGGAATCGAAGTATCACCTGTCTGGATGCTCTTGTAGAGCCCGATACGCGTACCGAGTGGTATCGACATCGGGAGTGATCGATACCGATTCGGTACCGATGGGCATCACAGGACAGGGTACTGCTGCAGTCGACACCGAAACCGATGTCGATGCAATCGGTACCGGAACCGATATCGGTGCCGACAACGGAGTTTGTTGCGGTATCGGAGGCGTTGCAGCTTGTATGAATGCCGTGATTGGCACGCTGCATGGTCAGAATATTCTGATCCATCGACGCAACCAATGTCTGGATGTTGGTACCAGTGGAAACCACCGGTACCCCAGAACATGGTAACAGGTGATCGGTCGAGGCCACGCCATCGATGTCAACCTGTGACCCCATAGATGAAGCTTTGGAAGCCGGAGCTTCCTGCCGGGGTAATTTTGCAGGTGCAGGATCCTCGAGAGCAAGCCCGGAGGCATCTCGATACTTAGAGGGAGATCTACCCTTCGAGGACCGGCTGGACTTATGTTTGGTTACCTGAGATCCATGGGAGGAAGAAGCAGCCCTGGAAGATGTCAATGCCACCGAAGCTGCATCAGAGGGAAACAGGGTACTGAGCTTTGCCGCTCGATTCTGTCGACCTCTTTTAGACATCATGGAACAGGACTCACAATCAGTGATGGAGTGGTCAGGACCCAAACATTTTAGACACCAGTCATGGGTGTCGGTGATAGAAAGAGTACCGCTGCACTTCGTGCACTTTTTAAACCCGGAAGTGGGCTTTTCCATGAGGAAAATTCTTCTAGGCCTAAGGCCCAAAAGGAAAAAATTGCACAGAAGTGGGAAACGGTAGTTTTGGGTTTTTTTTTTTTTTAAAAAAGAAAGAAGAAAAGACCGGCGGTACCGGTCCGACGTCGAAGGCGGCAGACGCGCAACCAAAGAAATAAAGAAAAATAAAGAACTTCTTCAGCGGTGACAGGAACACGACCTGCTGGCTCCGCGGAAAAGAAGAACTGGAGAGAGGCGGTTAGGAAAGGTGGGAAGGCAGCGTGCAGGCACTGTGGGATGCTCCCAAAAGCTTTCTGGACGCTGGGGAGCGTTCCCACGCAGGCTCCGTCGGTACCGACGATACCCATATGTGAAGACTCATTCCTGCTTGTTCCTGGAGATTGGTCTTATCGCTGTCTGTTTTAGGCATTTGGGGAATGTCCCCGTTGAGAAGGATAGACTAATGAGTTTTGAGAGGAAAGGGCTGAGTTTGTTTCGCAGGGATTTTATCCAAGATGCCGGACATGGGTCATTCGGTGCTGTGGTGGTGTTTATGGAAGATATGATGTCCTTTAAGTATCTTGCAGAAGGTGCAGAGAACTCAGTGATGGAGTGTTTGGTGGTAGTTGTTGCCGTACGTGGTGGGGTTGTTAGGGGAGAGTTGTGTGTGGTCATTGTGTTTGACTGGTTAGCCTTGGTGTGAAGGAAGTCGGCATATTCCTGGGGGTCAGGAAGGTATTGTCCCATCTTGGCAAAGTTAGTTTTACTAAAGTCTAAGACTCTCGCTTTTAAATGGATTTTATTAGCCCTAGTCCTAATACTGAAACACACCATCTGGTGATTACTGGATGTGAGATGACCTCACACTATAATATCAGAAACACTTTCCCCATTGATAAGCACCAAGTCCAATAAGGCCTCTTCATATGTGCGTTCTGTTTCCAATTGCCTGAATAGTTCTCCCTGTAGAGAATCCAGGATCTCCTTACTTCAAGATGACACCGCAGCAGGGATATGTCAGTCAACATCCAGCATATTGAAATCATCTATCAGTAGCATTTCTACTTTCATGGCAATGCTGCATATGTCTTCTATTAAAACTCCACCCACTTCTTTGTCCTGTGAGGGGGGATCTGTATAATCACTCCAATGTAAATGGATTTCCCTTTCCCTCATTCTAATTTAACCCACAGTGCCTCCCTCTCTCTCTTTTAAGCCCTATAATTCTATAGCTTTATTATTATTTTTTACATATAGTGCCACTCTTCCTCCCCTTCTTCCTACCCTATCCTTCCTGAATAAAGTATAGTCTGGTATAATGACATCCCAGTCATGGTTGTCTGTGAATCATGTCTCTGTAACTGCTTCTAAATCCAAGTCAGCCACTTCCATTAAAGCTTCAACATCTGGGATCTTATTTCCCATGCTTTGGGCATTTATACACATCACCTTCCAGATGTTGCCCCCTTTTCCCATTTTTACAGAGGTATTTCATGTTTCATTTACCTGGGGTCTTTCTTCACCCATCCCCAACAAATCTAGTTTAAAGTCCTCTTCATTAGGTTAGCCAGTCTTTGGCTGACACCTCGACCCTTCTTGGACAGATGGACACCATCTCTGCTCTGTAGCCCTTGGATCATTTCATGGTCCAGGAAACCAAAACACTCTCGATGACAGCATCAACGCAGTCATGCATTCATCTCCAGGATGTGAGCTTCTCTGCCTCGGTCTTTATCCTCAACAGGGAGGATTGAAGAGACCACCACCTGTGCACCAATCTCCTTCACCATCTGTCTCAGAGCCATGAAGTTACTTTTGATACACTCAGAGGGATTCCTAGCAGTATCATTTGTGCCAATATGGATGAGCAACATCGGATAATAGTCAGTAGGCTTGATGAGACTCGGCAAACTCTCCTTAACATCTTGGATTCTGGCACCTTGCAGACAACACACCTCCCTGGACATCAAGTCTGGTCGGCAGAAGAACACCTCAGTACTCCTCAGAAGAGTGTCACCAACCACCACTATCCTTTGCTTCCTTGTGGTCACTGATTCTGCAACTTTGGGGTGCTCGAGCTCTGGTTCTTCCCTTTCCTGGGATGCTTTCACCTCCTTCACTTCCAGGGCTGCATACTGGTTCTTCAATTCAAGGGCTGGAGGAGTTGGAGTGTTGATTCTGTAGGCTCTGGTGACTCATGTCCAACTTTCTTCATTCTGTAGCCTTTCATCTTCACTTCTGTCAGAGAACTTGGATGTTTCAAGAAGAATCTCATCAATGAACTTCTCAGTGTCTTGAATGCTTCTCAGCCTCACCACCTCTTCTCTGAGCTTCTTCACTTGTTTCCCGAGAGCTTCAGAATGCAGGCATCCTGCACATGGAACCGGTCCTTCAACTGGCATTGAGATCTCTGTCTGCACAGGCAGGAATTGTAAAGGGGACAACAGCTTTGTCAATATGATTTTTCCTAGCCGTTGTTTGGTTGGTAGAGCTTTGGTGCCTGGTTGAAGTAAATGAGAGAGATCTGCCAAAGTCCCTACCTGTTCCTCAGGTGTCCTTTAAGAGAAAAAGCTGTTAACCTCTTAAGTGTGTTCTAACAGCGCTGTTCTATGCGAGTGGTTTGTCATCGTGGGTGAACCAGAGGGCCTCTGTTTTATTTGAATTTAATATCATTTTGTGCAATTTAAGCCAGATGGCAATTATATGAAGTTTGTGATCTAATTCTGTTTGGAAGGAAGGTAGGTATCCAAGCGTCATGGGCTATAATCAGTTAAACCATCAGCATAAAAATATGCACTTACATTTATGTCTTGAAGGAGCCAAAAAGGATATAAAAAGATTTAAGCGGGTAGGAGCGAGAATGGACCCCTAAGGGATACCAAAAGATTGACGAAAGGGTGCTGACAGCTGGTTATTCATTGAAATGTTTGAAAAGTGTGACCTAAGAGAGATGAACGAAACCAATTCTGGGCAATGTAGATGATAGCCGGTCTAGTAGAAGAGAGCGATCTATAATGTCCAGTGCAACTGTGATCTTTTTTAATGGCCAAGTTGCTAACTTTCTCCAGGTATTTGTCTCTCCTTCAAATCTCCCTCTTAGGGGACCGCAGATAGGAGAACATGACAAGATGCAAGTGAGCATCTCTTGCCCAGTCTGTGATCAAAAGCTATTTTCCCAAACAGATAAGCAAATGAATTCAATTGGTGCCATTTGATTTACCTGCCTTTCATGTATAAGGATCTTTACTGATCAAGGCAAATCTTGTATAATTTAGAACATGAGCATGTCTGAACAAGTCAAATGTGACCTGGAATCCCACTCTTCCTTTAGGGAGGAAAGGCTTCCTGCTGCAGACTGAAGTCCTCCACGGTTTAAATATGAGTAAGCCAGCAAGCTGTGTGCAAACATTGTGTAAGAGGCATGAGGATGGGTAAAGAGCCCATGGCACATGTGTGAGAGCAGAAGCAACTCTTCTTCAAAACAAAGGGATTCTTTAGGCTGTGGTCCTACTGTTCTTTCTGGGACGTTTATATGAACCCTTCATCAGGAAACAAGACAGTTTCAAAAATACAATTAAATCTGTACTTCCTTATCGGTCCTACAGTTCAGTCCTCCACCACCGGGGTAGTGCACCTCCTCCTGCAACATGGAGACTGGACAAGTCAAACTTGTGACATCACCGGGTATATCCTGCTGGTCTTCTCCCATGATCCCCCAGTGTGTCCAGTCTCCATGCAGCATGAGGACGTAGTGAGCCTAGGTGCTGGGCTCACTTGAGAAGCAGTTTAGGAGCAGTTAGTCAGGATTTGATTTACCTTGCATTTCTTTTGCCCTTCTTTAGGTGTAATCCTGTAAATTGAATTCGTTTTCATTTAATTTCATTTACTTTTACTTTATTTATTTTCACCTAGTCGGCCTTAGTGTAAAGGGGGGGTTCTGTCCCTTTTCAAAGTTCACGCTGCCAGCTAGCCTCTCTGCTTGGGATTCTTCGGTCTCTGTGCCCGGTGATGATCTCTCCCCCAGGACTGTACGGGGGAGAGCTCTGTGGAACACCTGCATTTTGGCAGTGTCCATGCGGCAGATTCCCATCGCGGCAGGAGCCTCAGGCCGTTCGAGGTTCTTTAGCCGGTGGGCCGGGGCTCGCAGCGTCTGCTACTTCTGGTGGCGCGAGGCAGCAGCGTGTCTGGACAGCTCTTCACCCCGCAGCTACAGTGGGGTAACTGCTGCATCCCGACGCCACAAGGGAGTCTCTCGAGTCCGCATGGAGGGGCTCTGAGCTCTTGCCGCCTCTGTGGTGTTTGGCGCCAAACGGGCCTGCTTCGGATTGGCGCCATTTTCTCGGCAGGGCTGAGGCCTCGTGGCGGAGAGCGGAGCAGCCCCGCGTTTGAGCAGACGCTGTTCCACGGGGCTACACCCAGATAAGGACTTCCTTTTGCTGTTACTTTTAATTTTAATTTCCTTTTAATTTCATGATAGTTTATAGTTCTTTGAATGCAATGTGATTGGTTTGGGTTTTACTTCTTGGGGGGTGCCTTTACCTTTGTCTGCATTCTGGCAGTTAGCGACGTCTGTCAGCAGCAGGTTTCCGTGCTAGGATTTGGCCATTCAGGGTCATCGGCGGCACAACCACCTACAAATTGAGCCCTTTCTGAAATTGTCATTTACATAAGGATGCTATTTCCATGTTTATATGCTTGGAAATTGTGCAG
Organism: Ichthyophis bannanicus; assembly: GCA_033557465.1. Taxonomy (NCBI): domain Eukaryota; kingdom Metazoa; phylum Chordata; class Amphibia; order Gymnophiona; family Ichthyophiidae; genus Ichthyophis; species Ichthyophis bannanicus. The sequence continues at coordinate 154,082,120 of CM066042.1, forward strand.
ACAGCCTCTAAATGTCATTATGCCATCTGCAAATTTGATCGCCATGCTTGCTGATCTCTTTTCCAGATCATTTCAGTGCAGTAGATTTTATTTATTTATTATTTTATTTATTTAACACTTATTTATATACCGCATCTTCCAGCGATCAGTTGCGGTGTACATTTAACAATTAACAATGCAGAGCTTGTTTTACATAGAACAGTTATAACTTTTTACAATGAACATCTTAACTTGAACAACAAAGTGTATGTAAAAACTATGTGGAATAGTTCAATAAATCAACTAACACAGATTGTGTAACAATTTAAACTGAAGTACTGTTTCTAACTCAATTTTAACTATATACAAGTGGGGTGTTGATGCATTGGAATGGAATGATTATTCATTTAAGTTGTATGTATTATTGTAATAGGGAGTATAATCTTGATTTTAGACAGGTGCCAGTTCCAGTGCAGATCCCGAGACATTCCACTATTTACGGGTCTCCTGTGAGAAAACTGGCCATTTAGTCCTATTGTGTTCCTGTTTTTGATCCATTTCCCATTCTATAATAGCACATCATCTCCTTCCTCAGGAGAAGTTCATAAGGGGCTTTGTCAAGTACCTTCTAAAACATCCCGATACATATCATTTGGCTTACTCACATGTTTATTAACCCTTTGAAAAGACAGCTTGGTGCTGCTTTTCAGAACAAGTTCTATCATTTAACTGGCACTGAACTCAGATTCATTGGTCTGTAGTTTCCAAGATCGCCTTTGAAGCTCTTTAAAAAAAACAAAAAAAACCCCAATTAGTGTTACATTAGTAACTCTTCAATCTTTAGATATCATTAATACTAATGTTATGATTGAGCCTGGCTGATATTATGAATGATCACTATTAGACAAAAATTAGCTAGGTTAAGACACTTTGATTTGGTTTTCTGCACTATGCTATCAGAGCGCAGCTTGCCCATTTGGCGGGAACACTGCCCGTCTGGGCCATCTGGGGAAAGGCCCCTGCTGGGGATCGTGTTGCTGGATGGCAGTCCGGGGCTTAGTGTTCCAGGGTCCTGGAAGGGTTGATAGCGGCAGTCAGGCCTCCCTGTCTTTGCTATGACGGTCACCTAGGTTCAAGCGTCCTGTGTTTTGGGTGACAGGAGTGGGACACCTGGACATGTGGTGCTGGATGTTGGATAGGCTCATACTTCTTAGGTGTGCTCTCCTTGAGTGCGTCTGCATGTCCGTGTTCCGTCTGTGATCTCATGCTCAGGTGATTGTTGCAGCAATGACAGAGATCGCTTGGGATATCGTGAGCGGGGTTGTCATGGCGTTGCATGGGGTTGCCAATGCAAGACGGGGCCATCCTGAGGAGTTTGGGCCTCAGTCATCAGCTTTCCCTTCGGTGGCCCGGCTGTCCAGGAGGCACCCCTCCAGATCCGCCGGTCCAGTTCTTCTCTGCCTCTTCTCAATGTGGGCAGGGGGGCTGGCAGATCTGGAAATTCACGTCCACTGCACGTTCTACTGTTTTACCTCTGTCTTGGGGTTCTGAGGTCATATATTCCCAATCATTTGTTTGGTGGGGTGCTGCTGTCTGTTGTGCAAGACAAGGTGGTCAACAGTCAGAGGCTGTCGTCTATTCCCCTTGCCCCCGAAGGTGCTCACAATTTAAGTTTTTTGTACCTGCGGAGGTGTATGTTAAAGGCTAGCAGGCGCACCTGTGGGACCAGAATCCTCGGTTCTTCCGACCTTCCGTTGAGGTGCGCGTGTGGGGTTTACTCCCTTGGTTGGCTAGCAACTTGCTTCACCCATTGGGCCTTCCCTTTCCTCAAGGCATCGTTGCGTCCCACTTCTTCGTGGGGGCTCGCCGCAGGGCCTGGAGTTATGCTCAGCCGGTTTCAGCCAGGGCTGAGTCCTTGGGGGGAGGCTCCAATCCTAACGATACAGGGAGTGCTGGGATCCGTTCAACCAGGTTCCTTCGGGCCCAGCGTACGTCGTCTTTTGCTGGCCGGTTTAGGTCTTCGGGTCGTGGCGGTGCTCCGAGAAGACCAGTAGGCTGCACAGTGCTTGTCTTGGAGCAAGCGCAGGATATCTGTAGGTTCATATTCAAAGCCGTCCGGTTACATGTCCCTCCATTGTGGAATGCTGTACTAGTAGGCATACTTCATATGCTGGGCTTACAAGTTGGCTTCCGCGCTGCTCGGCATCAGCCAAGGTGACTGCCGGTTTAGGCTGTGGAGTCAGCCTGGAGGAGGGGCCTTGCGTTCTCTGGACAATGCCCTGTTCGGTTGTGTGCCTTGTGGCCCTTATGGAGTTGTAAAAAGGAAAAAAAAAAAAAAACGAACAAACAGGAAAGTCTTCCTAATTGTCCCCACTTCTTTTTTATAAGGTTCTGTCCCTCTCTTCCGGGAGCTTGGCCGGAGCGTGGTTAGACTCAGCTACATTTTGGGGATCCTTTATGTACAAGGCGTTTTAGTGTACGCAGCACGCCCAGTGTTCCATCGTCTGACTGGAACGGTACGCGGTACGTCAGCCGTGGCAGGCGTTCACGGACACGGTAGCGGATCGAGCGCTGTAGGTGCTGTCTGAGATCTCCGGGATGGTGGCCTATTTCGATCGGCAGGGTGGAGTCGGTCAGGTGGTCAGGGTGGCCCGAGCAAAAGGACAGCGTGCGCGGTTGAAGCCTTGGCGGCCTGCGTTTCGGTGGGGACACTGTGGTGGCGAATGTCCTTAGCAGGGTCCGAGTGTTTGCCGGAGGAGTGAGATTGCATCAGGCGGTGTGCGCGCCGCGTGTGCTCAGATGCGGTCAGCCCATATTGGACCTCATGGCGACCTGTCAGTCTGCGGCGACGGGTCGATGTTTAGCAGAGGACATATGAGGCTACTGGATAGCGTCGACGCATTGGTACGGGGCCGTGGCCCGGTCCATTCTATGCCTTTCAGAGGTCATAGTGAAAATGGCCGACTGGGTCTGGTTGCTAAGATATGTGCTCTTCATTAGTCAGTGGGGACCATTACCAGTGTATTCTGCAACATTTGCGTGAGCTTGCATAATCTTTACTTGCAACCAATCGAAATAACTGTCCAAAACCAGTTGCTGCAGTCACTACTTAAATTTGCCTCGCTTGACAGTAAAAAAAAAAAAGAAAAAAAAAAAAGACATTTTATACCGATAGGTCACTCACAGCATATTTGGCGATTCCTCGTCCTGGTGTTAATCATGCAGATAATTTCTGCTCTAGTTGTGGTGATGTGACTTTTACATCACAAAAATGGCATATGACTGTGGCGGTTCAGAAAGCCTACAATTTATATTTTGGCTGCAGAATAAAAGATCAGGATAAAAGCTAGGCGCCACACATATGCTGCAATACATGTGTAGCAGATCTCAGGCTGTGGATGGATGGGAAAAGACCATCAAAGTCTTTTGCGGTTCCAATGATCTGGAGAGGGCCCATGGATCTCGTTGGCGATTGCTACTTCTGCATGGTTCCTCCAATTCCGGAGGGCATATCCAGGTGATGTAAGCGGTTGGCCTACTGGCATTGCGTCGTGGGCGTGGCTACCAGAGTCTCCTTTCTTTTTTGTCACACCATGTAAGACTCCACATCTTCTGAAAACGCTGGACTCTGGGGCACTTGACACCCTCTTATATGCCCTTGGTGGATCACGCTTGGTTTATTGCAACTCATTGCTTAGCTGCATTCCACATTCTCAATTAAAAAGACTCCAACTGGTCCAGGACATAGCTGTAGAGCTACTTTGTGTTGCAAAGAATAAAGCCCTTAAGAGGTGTGACAAATAGGGTGTTTGACGCTGGTGGTTTTTCCATTTCCCTCATTTTGCTTCCCACCTCTGTCTGGATGGACCTCGGTTCCGTTCTCCCTTGTGGAATCCGGCTGTGCCTGTTTAGTTGTCGGTTTGGGACTTACGCAAGAACACTTTGCTTGTAACCTGCGTTCCTTGGACCTTAGGTGAGGTTCCGTCGCTTTCTGGGAGGTCTCTTCGCTGCCTGTCTCTCCGTGGAGGCGGGTTCTGCGGGAGAGCAGCGGTTGCTAACACTTGACACCCTGGTGGGGTCGAGAGCCAAGGGGGAGCTCAAGCGGATTTTTCAGGCGGAGCTCCGGTAGTCTTCTCAGTAGGTCTGTTTCTAGGGCGTTCAGTGTGTTTGCGATGGCGAGTTTGTCTTTCTGAAGCACTAGCGCTGCTTGGGGCAGAGTTCTGTGCTGTTTTCACCAGTGAAGAGGATCCAAGTGGGCTCTCGGTCGTGTCTTCCTGGTTGGCTTACCGCCTGTTGACGTGAGGAGCGGGCTGGGGTCGGTGCCTGCTCTGTTCGTTTAGGGGCCGAGCCGACTGGATAGGTCCCTCCCAATGATTACTGCTCTGGTACATCCCAGTGGTGGAGGACTGAACTGTAGGACCGATAAGGAAATGGAAATTACACTTACCTGGTAATTGATGTTCCTTGAGGGAGTACAGTTCAGTCCTCATTCCCGCCCGGGGATGGATGTTTCAGACACGAGGCGTCAGTTCCGAGTATGCTTTCGGATCCTAGAGTCGGCAACGGGCTCTGATTGGCCAGTAATCGCAAGAGCAACCTTTTCTGCCTATACTCTTCCTTAGTTCTCCTTCCTTCTAGCTCTCTGTCTTCCGCTGTTTGGTGCGCAGGGGGACAGGGGCACGGAGGAGGGTGTTTTTCGGCCTTTCTTTTTGGGGCCCTGTGATTTTAAAGTTGAAGTTTGAGCATAGCTTTGTATTTAGTACTTTAACTGGTTGTTTGTTTGCTCCTTTGAGTCTGCTTTGACAGTAGGTCACTGGGGGATCATGGGAGAAGACCAGCAGGATATACCCGGTGATGTCACAAGTTTGACTTGTCCAGTCTCCATGTTGCAGGAGGAGGTGCACTACCCCGGTGGTGGAGGACTGAACTGTACTCCCTCAAGGAACATCAATTACCAGGTAAGTGTAATTTCCATATCAGACCCCTCTTTTGCTCCAAACTTTGAAAATCTGCTCATTTTGATTGTGCTTTGTGCTGTTCTTTCTTTCTAAAAGAAACAGCTCAGAACATGATACCTAGGGAAATCTCAAAGGACCAGATGCACTAAAGGTGCTTCCCCATTTGGGTCTATGGGCAACCTGCCTAGTGTGTCTGGTCCAAATTGCCCTTTACAATAGGCTCAAACGTTTGTCTCTGCTAAACAGAGGAAATGTCTAAGATTAAAAGTAATTCTACCTGGCAATTTTTTTTCTTTTAAGTGCCGTCAAGTCCGTGCTGACTCCTGGCGACCCAGCTGCCTCTGGGTTTTCTTGGCAATGTATCACCGAAAGTAGATTGCCAGGCCTTTTCTTTTGAGGCAATGGAGGGCAAAGCAACTTGCACAAGGTTACAAGGAATGCCAGTGGGAATCGAAACCTTGATCTTCTGGGTGCTAGGCAGTTGCTCTAACCTCTACTCTGCCTGGCATACCAGACTCTAAACTTATATGCAGAGAGCACATTTAAGCTGGTTTTCTGTTTTAACGGGAGAGGATGTGCAGGGAACTTTTCTTTTTTGTTAAACCTCAGGCACAAAATGGGAGAAAAACAAAACACTTGCATAGACCAGACCCTTAAGTACATTACAAAGTTGAATCATTTCTATAAGTAATTCTGTCATAACCCAGGGACTCGATGTGGAAAGCATCTGCTGTACAGTTCAAAAGAGTGAGGTGGTTTCTAGTTGAAGTCTGTGTCCAGTGGAAAGCACTGGGCATGGGATCCAAGGATGGAGAGGAAACAGTTGATATTGGCAGAGGCTGCTCTTCCACTCTAGTCAGCAGGGAAAATGGATTTTGTCTAGCATAAGAAAAATGAGTGAATATATAAAAAACAAAAAAAATATTAATGCTCAGAGGGAACTCAGAGTTCAGTGATTTTAATGGAGACTAGTATACACTATGCTGTTTTGCTAGTGGGAGTTACATACACAATTGCTTCAGGTCATACTGAAAAATTACTGTCTAACCCAGACTCTTCCTCAGCATCAAAAGAAATGTCAGTACGGATGCTGGAAAGCTCCTGCAGGGTTTCTGCTGAAAGCATAAACATTATTAACACCCCAGCACCTCTTACGCACATTTGAGGCTTACCTTTCACTGAAACAACAGAGGCCAGTCTTCCTGGCCAACATATTTTTAAGTTATTATTGTATATCCACATGAAAAAACATGCAAGTCAGAGTACTGGCTGGTGTGCTTTCTGTACCAATGGGTCTTTCCTGGCAGTTTTAAAAAGCAGAAAGGCAGAACAGGCCAGCCAAGGGGTCTGTGCTGGGTTTAACTGAAGCCTGGACTAGTGGAACATGTGCATACAGAAAGCTCCGGTGAGTGAACTTACATTGTGCACTCCCTGCTGGTAGACCAGGAAACAGCAAGCACCAATGGTACCACTCTGCTCTTACATCCGAGATTACCTATTTAATCAGCAGAGCAGGCTTTCTTTTAGATTAATTTCCATTGTCTGGTTAGTGCCTAGACACTGTACTACCAATTACTTGGAAGACATTCATGAGATCTGTAGAGATGTGGAACAGAGTTGCTCATACCAAACCATTTTACAGACAAAGCAATTTCAGTTTTCTTTGTTCTTCTGGGAGCAGAAGCTTCCCCTGTAGATTTCCAGGCAGGCAACAAGGACTATAAAGTGTAGCTACTCACCTATAACAGATGTTCTCTGGGGACAGCAGGAATCAGTCCTCACATATGGGTGACGTTGGCGCCAAAGGAGCCCGCAGGAAAGCATCCCCCAGCTTTCAAAGAAAGCCTTTGGGAGATGTACCACACATGTGTGGTCCCCTTCCCTCCCAAGAGTGCCATCTTGCCTCAGTCAAATGACATAGCTAAGGCAGCCAAGTCAAAAATAAAATATGGTAAAGAAGCAACTCCGAGGGGAGGAGGGATGGTTGTGAGAACTGATTCTTGATATCCCCCGGAGAACACCTGTTACAGTTGAGTAACTATGCTTTCTCAGAACAAGCAGGAAGTTAGTCCTCACAAATGGGACTCCCCAGCTACAGGCTACTGAGAACCTGTAAAAATGCCACAGCAGCCTGAACACAGAAGGGTTGGAGGGCAGGAGTTGCCAACACCCCAAAGAGATTATGGAGCACGCTGGCCAAAGACACTGTCTCGTCGGGACTCCCTCTCCAGGCAGTAGTGAGCTGTGAAGATATGGACCAAAGACCAGGTGGCGCCCGGCAGATTTCTGTCACAGCCATGTCTCTGACACGGTGCGCCGTGACCTTCTGGTCCAATGAGATCCCCGCCTGCTTGTAGGCAATGGTAATGCAGTCCGCCACCCAAACAGGCAGAGTTCACTTAGTCACTGGGAGCCCCAGGCGGCTGGGGTCATAGGATACGAAAAGCTGAGGTGCTTTGCGGTGGCCCTTTGCAGATAGGACAAGGCCCTTTTACAATCCAGAGTACGGAGAACGGTCTCTGCCCTACCGGCGTGAGGCCTCGGAAAGAAGATGGGGCACACCACTTCCTGACTGAGGTGGAATGGGGACACCACCTTTGGCAGAAACTTGGGGTGTGTGCGGACCACCACCCTGTGCTTGTAGAACCTCGTGTAGGGGGGGCTCTGCCATCAGAGCTCGCTGACTCTGCAAGCTGATGTGAGTGCTACAAGGAAGACCTTCCAGGAGAGGGTACCACAGGTGTCAGGTAGCTAGAGGCTCAAATGGAGGCTTAGTGAGCTGCGAAAGCACTACATTGAGATCTCACCACACTGCTGGAGGGCGGCCAAGGGGTTTGGATAACATGAGGTCCCATAGGAATCAAGACACAAGGGGCTGAGCCGAGAGGTGGTGGTGATGTGCTGCGATTGCATTCATATGTACCCTGAATGAAATGGATTTTAGTCCCACCTGTGACAGGTGGAGCAGATATTGGAGTACCACTTGTACCGAGCAGGAGAACAGATTTGCCTATCTCTCTGCGCAACACACCAAGAATCGGTGCCACTTGAAGGCATACGCACTTTTTGTGGAGGCCTTGCGCAAGGCCAGAAAAATGTCTTCTATGTCCCATGGGAGGTTGAAGGGAGCTAATGCTACCCTTTCAGCAGCCAAGCAGTGAGTGACAAGGACCCCAGGATGGGGTGTAGGAGAGAGCCCTGCTCCGACAAAAGTAGCCCTGGGGCTCAGCCCAGGGGAATCGGTGATGCCACCGATAGGAAGAAGAACAGAGGGAACCAGGACTTACTGGGCCTCCGAGGGGCTATCGGCATTATTGATGCTCTGTCGTGCTGGGCCTTGAATAGAATCTTGGCAACCAACAGTGTCGGTGGGAAGGCGTACAGAAGGCCTTCCGTCCACATGATGAAGAACGCATCTACTGCGACCGGATATGGGTGCGGCTGGCGAAAGCAGAATCAGGGCAACTGCGTGTTGTCCAGACTGGTGAACAAATCCATTGAGGGAACTCCCCAGAGACGAAACAGCCAGGAGGCTACTACTGGATCCAGGCACCACTCGTGCAGCTGGAGGACTCTGCTCTGTTTGCCTGCCAGGGTATTATCCTGGCCTGGGAGGTAAACCGCTTTTAGGAGCATCCCCCTGCACGCTGCATAGGTGCAGAGGGCTATCGCCTCCTGGCAAAGAAGGTACGACCCTGTTCCTCCTTGTTTGTTCACACAGAACATTGCGATCTGGTTGTCGGTCTGGATCAGCACCGGGTGATGCAGCAGCTGGAGGCAAAAAGCTTGCAGAGCCAGGACCATCGCCCAGAGCTCTAGCAGGTTGATTTGCAACCGGGATTTCTCCTGGGACAAGCTGCCTTGCACTTGGAGACCTTCGAAATGCACTCCCCAGCCCAGTAGAGAGGCATCTGTGGTGAGTATCCTCTGGGGGGGTGGGTGCCTGGAAGGGCATCCTGGCCTGAAGGTGACATGGACTCTGCCACCATCCGAGGGAGTCCACCAGCTGACGGGTCACTTTCACTCTGTCCTTGAGCCTGCCTGTAGCTTATGTCCACTGACAGCGGAGGCACCACTGGGCTGCCCTCATGTGCAGGTGGACAGATGGGGGTCACGTGAACCACGAAGGCCATGTGTCGCAACAGGCGGAGTAAGAGCCTGGCAGGTAGCGTCCGGCATCGGTGCACTCTGTAGCTATTACCTGAAGTGTTCTAACCTCTTCTGAGGGAGGAAGGCTTTCGCCTGGAGTGTATCTAGCTGTGCCCCTATGAACTCTAGGCGCTGAGCCAGTGAGGTGGGACTTGGGGTAGTTCATGACGAAACCCAGGAGCTGCAGGGCATTTATGGTGCGCCCAGTGGCGCATTGTGCCTCTGTAGCTGTGTCCCCCTTTATAAGCCAGTTGTCCAGATAAGGGAAGACAAAGGCCCCTTGAAGCCAGAGTTGGGCTGCGAGGCACTTTGTGAAGACCCTTGGTGATGAGGCCAGACCAAAGGGCAGCACCCTGTATTGATAGTGCTGTCCCTCCACCACAAATTGGAGGTATTTTCTGTGGCTGAGATGGATTAGGATGTGCATTTAGGTCTAAGGAGCATAGCCAGTCTCCCCTGCTAGAGAAATGGCAGCAGTGTTCCAAGGCAGAGCATCTTGAACTTCTCCCTGACCAGAAACCTGCTGAGCTCTTGCAGGTCCAGGATGGGCCTGAGGCCCCCCCGTCCTCTTGGGGGACAAGAAAATACCTGGAGTAGAAGCCTATGCCCCAGAGATGTTTTGGCACTGGCTCCACTGCCTTGTCCTAGATTAAGCCTGCTAACTCGGTGAGAAGCATGGCCTGGTGAAGGAGAGGTCTGGTGGGCTCTCCTGGGAAGTACAAGGGTGGCACCTGCTGCAGGTGGAGGAGGTAACACCCAGGCATCAGTGGTGATGGCTGTCCACCTGTGGGCAAAAGGGCAAGGCGACCCCCTGTGTGCTACAGAGGACCCCCCCTGGGGGGGGGGGGGGGGAAGGTCGTACCCAGGCAGTCAGGAGCTCCTACCAGGCAGTACTGGGGCGGAAATCTGGGACTTCAGGGCCTTTTGCTTTCGGGGACTATGTTCCTGGTCTCTGTTGCTGGCCCTGTTGAAGGGCCAAGAAGGCCTGGAAATGCAGTGTCCCACCAAAGCCCCCCTTCTTCCTCGGGAAAAAGGGCTGATTCCCCGGGGCTTTCTTCTGGGGCTGTACTGAGGTCTTCTTCGAGAGCCTGGTTCTCGTCAGGAACTCTGTTTCTATCTCAGCAGCTTTGTCTGCCATGGGCTTCCCAAATAAGTTCTCTCATATGCAGGAGACATCAATTAGTATGTCCTGCACCCATTGCTCTAGGTCAGATGACTGCAGCCATGCTTGGCATCATGTCCCTATGCCTGCAGCGGCCACCCTAACCGAAGACTCTATGTCAATGTAGGCTGCTCGAGACAAAATCTTTGAGTACTCTTTTACCGCCGAGATCAGGGTCTTAAACATCTGTAGGGGTTCCCTATCAAGGCCTGCTGAAAATCCCCCAAGCTCCTTCAACTGTTCCTTCAGGTACATGCCGATATAGAGTTGGTAGGACTGGATCCAGCAAGTTAGCATCAAGCCCTAAAAGGCCTCCTGCTGGGTGGCACCAACATGAGTTTTTTGGCTTTTGAGCCGGCACATGGCCGATTCCACCACCATCGAGTTGTGGGGAAGTTGGGTCTTTTGGAACCCAGGGCTTCGGCGTACCTAGTATATGGCATTGAGGCGCCTACTGACAATTGGTACCGACGCCAGTGTTTCCCACATCTGGAGGAGTAGGCAGTCGAGGATCGAGGGCACTGGTACCATAAGGATCTCCTTAGAGGGTGCCTCATATTGGAATATCTCCAACTCCTCAGTGCGCAGGTCCTGCTCGGCCTTGGTCTCAGTAGTGAGAGTCTTGGCCATGTCTTGCACAAAATTGAGGAAGGCGACATCCTCAGGTAGGGAATAGCATCAAGCCATCTGGGGAGACAGATCCGGGGGCATGTCTTTGTTCACCTTGTGTCCAGGGAGTCTTCATTCTTGGTCTCCCATTCAGACGCGGTCACCTCGGTCAAGGTACACTCCAGGCGGTCTGCGACTTCTGAAGGATCTGTGATCCGAGCCGCGGGTGCTCACCAGGGAGTTTCAGTGCCCCGAGGAAATGGACCGGGACCTTGTCTGGTGCCAGGGGCTCTCTCGAGGCCGGTGGTGCTCGAGGACTTGCTTGACATCCGGGGAAGCCCTTTATGTTGAGGGTCCCGTCAGGGCGGATGAACCAGACGAGCCAGACAAATGCCTGCTGCATGGACACGAGGGCAGATATATTGCTCTCCAAGACTGCCATCCTGGTCTCCATACCAGTTGGCTCCACAGCCTTTCACGCTGGCAACAAGGGCTTTGGGCCCGGCGTCAGTACTGTCGAGGGAAAGTCCTCGATGAGGACGGCCTCAGAGGCCCGAGGCCGGTTGGCAGGTGCCAACGACTCCTTGCGGGGCAGCGTGAAAGGCCACTCCCGCTCAGACTCCCGCCTATGACTACAGGACCTGGGGTGGGATTTTCCCTTCTTCCCAAACATCCTCAGAGGCGGTCTTCAAGGGTTTCCCTCTTCTTGCGCTCCACCTCCGAGGATTTCTGCTCAGAGGAACTGCAGCTGCAAGACTCCAAAGAGGCTTGGGCTTTGCGGGATACCGAGGTATTGGTGGGGGCTCTGGAGCGGTGTCGCAAAAGACTCTGGCACGGAGTCAGACTTCTGGAAACATTTTTCCTGCTGCTGCTGATGGCTCTTTAGGGCCTTTGAGGTCATGGTTCTGCAGAGTTCGCAGTCGGAGTCATTATGCTCTGGGCTACAGCACTGGAGGCAGTAGTCATGTGGGTCAGTGAGAGACATTTTGCCACACCGGTCGCACTTTTTGAAGCCACTAAAGGCCATAGGAAAAAGGCCTTTAGCTGCAAAAGGGTGCAAACGCTGGTCGAGGGACACCTCGATAAAAAAAAGAGAAAACGAATAAACGAATCTGAGGAACGATGCCGAGACGAGCTGGCTTGAGGGTGGGAAGGAACCGGTATGCAAACTGGACAAAAATTAGCAAAAATCATGCTTTTTCCAGGGGAAACTGGACAGCGTCTGAAGGGCTCCATGGAAAAAAGGAAACTGAGGCAAGATGGCACCCTTGGGTGGGAAGGGGGCCAGGCATGCGTGGTGCATCTCCTAAAGGCTTTCTCTGAAAGCTGGGGAATGCTTTTGCGCAGGCTCTGTCGGCGCCAACATCACCCATATGTGAGGACTGACTCTGCTTGTTCCCGGAGAATCACAAGCTCTATGAAACAGGTAACATTTATTCTGTCTCAGTGGGGTTCTATGTAAACGGACTTCAGTCTACAGCAGAACTTCCCCAGGCTTGACCCCAAACCAAGGCTGATTTTCAGAATATCCACAATGAATAGGCAGGGGACAAATTTACATATATTAGATCGCCAAAGTATACAGATTTCCTTCATATATATTCATTGTGGATATCTGTGGAGTCTGCAGAACAGGCTTGGGAAGCCCTGCTCCCACACACAAACCACCACTCTAAATATTAAATACAACACAAAGCAAAAATCCTTGCATGACCCATAAAGAGGGAAAAGGTTAAGTAGTATGTCAAGAACCAGAGTTGCTGAGCTCAAGGTCAGCGACCACTGAAAGATTCCAGAACATAACAAGTCGCAGTCTCTGAGACCACAAATGAAGCAAACACACAGAGTGCTGATCTTAGCTCACTTCAACATACACACCCACCCTAAAGCAACAACATTAGATCTGGTGTACAGGAAGGTGACACAGGTAGAAGCCCACCTTCAGCAGAAATGGTGTGAGCATTATTACAGGGACCCTCCTTCCCTTGCCAGGGTGTAAACTGAAGGGGAATTCAATTGCATCTATACAAACAGGTTGGCCATAGCTGCGGCTTCAGCTCATACCTTTTCAGTGACTGCAGTGAGAGCCATGGCATGTGTCATAAGTGAGTCTCCGAACATCAAGCGCTCAGCCTTGTTTATATTCTTTACTGACAAGCCAAAGACAAGCTCATGGTTGAAGCTGTAAACATGCAATATGAAAAAAGGTTTGTAAATGAATGTGAAGCTATCCTTATGGTAACTAGATAGCGAGGTCTTGTGAGGAGCTAAATTTTACACATTTTACCAATACAGAGGTAAGTGACTGGGGGGGGGGGGGAGGAGCTCTGAGTGTCTCCAGTACCAATACAATGTTAAGTGGCAGCAAAAGATCCTGAAAAAGTCACGAAACAAGCCTTTAAGTTAGCTGACACACATCGTGAATAATTTCACCTTATTGTTGAGCTGAAGAGTGGCATGCATCAAAGACGAGTTCAGCGGCTGCCTCTCAAATACAGAGATAATTTCACAGCAGTATAGGATATGTTGTACTTTGCTCATCTGCTATGTTGCAACATTGCTTCAGTGGGAGAGACCCAACTGATCTTCCCTTCCCCACCCTCAGTACTTACATGTTCATGTCACTGATCCCCAGCTTGCCATGGAAGTGTTTTCCGACATCGCAGCCAAACCACACAGCCTAGAAATAGAAAGCAGAAAGAATGAGAGCCAGACCTCCTGCACCGATAGATAAGTGATGAGACCAAGTGATGCACACACTAACCTCACTATCTTTAATGGAAGCAGCAGCCAGTTTCTTCAGGGTGGCGATGGGTTGATTGTTGTAGAGAGTTTTTCTGCCTCCCACCATGTTGCCAAGGTAGTCCACTGTATACAGGCTGCCATACTCATGCTGTGGCCGAGGGTCATTCACTAGACAGATCTGCCAAAAGCAAACCAAAATCTTAGGAAATAAAAAGGATAGTAATCCATGCCAGTCACCTAAGGGATGCTGCTCTGAAATGCCACAGTAACACTATTCAATAAAAAAATATCCTCTTCAGGCAGAATCCAAAGCTCTACCTTTCATTCCATAGGCACCACTGCTCTCGTGACGAGAAAGACAGACCGTTCTTATGGTGCTATCAAGTGGCCTATTAAGAGATGAAATTTGGAAGAGACTATAGGAGCTGCACGCCAATCTTTCAACTTATAAACACTAAGAGGGGGATGTAGTATGGCTCCCTAGGCAGAAAGGAGAATGCTTGTGCATGGGAGGAGAAGTAACACTGGCCCTTATTCCAAGCCTCTTCGAAAGATTAAGTCTTACAAAGGGCTGTTTATCAGAAGACTATCCAATAGAGCAGGCCTCTGCTTTTATCCTTATTGTCAGCTTGAATTGGAGAGGTGTCTATGAAATCTCTCATTAACACAATGTAGTGTTTATTTTCAAATAGGAAGCGTACATTGAGCAAATCAGATTTGCTCAGTTTATAATGAGGCAACTAATATCTTGTGAATAGAAGTGCCTCCCAATCCCAAACTTTCAGACACATTGATTCAACATACATCAATGGGCAGTCAAGAAACAGAAAGTAATGCCAAATACCTTACTACTAGCAAGCACTTCAGTACTAACAGACACGGTGCTCAAAACAAAGGCAACTATTATCTGGCAGGGAAATGATTAAGCTTCTGCCATACAGAAAGACTCAGAGACCAGTATGCTGCTTGCTCAGCCTGGCCAGAGATGGACACCTTTTTGTACTACCCTGAATTCAGAAGGAAGCATTTTAGCAATCTGATGTGGATGGATTTTTTTTTTAAAAGCCAGTGCTGGCTCAGCACAATAATACTATGCTTCACCAATATGCTGGTATTAGCTAATAAAATAAGAACCATGATAGGCATTAGGCTAGGGAGGAGCTTGGATGTTGATCTTAGAGGAAAGGCCACTATTTCATTCCTAAAACAGCCACATGGATCGTTTTCTTTGTAGTTGCCCTTCTCCTTATTCACGTACTTTTCTGTGTGCTGCTGGGAGAAGTTGCCAGCGCTTCCCCTTTAGAACATTATGTGGTTGGTGTGTGTGTAATCCCTTGGCTAATGCAGTTTGGTGGGTTATGTATAGGAAAAGGTGAAATTAGGCCTTACCTGCTAATTTTCTTTCCTTGAGTCTATCCAGTCCAGACGCATGGGTTATGTATGTATTTATTCATTTATTAGCTTTTCTATACCGCCCCTTCCAAAGATCAAGGGTGGTTTACAACACACACAGTAAAGTTACATTATGACATAAAACGCTAAGTATCATATTAACAGCTGATTAAACAAATTATAGAAATCGTATTATAATCGACCTATGTACAATATAACAGAATCAAATTATCTGTGAGTATACTTGAGTTGTAATTATCCTGGTAGGCATGATGTTTGGAGTCCTATGTAAAATTAATGAGAATGTCAAATAAGTATACAGATATTTGTCGGAGAATGGGGACGAGGGAAAGTCTAAATAGCGTTGGGGCTAGAGTCAAATGTGAATAATAATTTCTATTTCAGATGTAATTCAGGGTTGTCTGTCGAGTTACCATAATATTCAATGAACAGGAATGTTTTGATCTCCTTGCGGAACAACTGGAGATCTTTTATGGCTCTTAATTTATCCAGGAGTGCATTCCAGAGTAATGGGGCAATGTAAGTGAATGTCCTATTACTTGTGGAGTGATTGGTGTTACGGAAGTGATGGGGTATTTTTGTGTTTTGGGAACAGCTCCTTCTGACTCTTGTATTAGAGGGTATAGTGAGCAGGGAAATGGTAGAATTCCAATTTGATAATATGTCATCCAGATCTACCAGGGTGGTGCCGATGTATGGGAAGGTATCATTCAAGAAGGCATCCTTATCGAATGATCTGAATTTCCTTTTATGTGGGACAACTATGCTAGTTGACAGTAAGGAAGGAATGCTGGTAGAGTGACTTGCAATAAGAAGTGATCTGTCCATGTGACCTGAAGGGATTGGGAGGGGGTGGGGCGAGTAGAGGCTGCGTTGCAAGATCATGTTAGGAAGAAATACTAGGTCTAAAGTATTTCCTTTTGTGTGAATTGGCATTTGGATCCTTTACAGTCTGGCTTTTTTCCTTAACACTCTACTGAAGCAGCTCTTGCCAAAGTCACCAGTGATTTGTTCCTAGCAAAATCCAAGGATCTTCTCTCTGTCCTCATCCTCCTTGACCTCTCTGCTGCTTTTGACACTGTTGACCACAACCTTCTCCTCAATACCCTGTTCTCACTTTGGTTTTAAGGGCTCTGTACTATTCTGGTTCTCCTCCTATCTCTCCCATCGTTCTTTCAGTGTGTGTTCTGGTGGCTCCTCCTCCTCTGCTATCCCGCTCCCAGTTGGTGTACCCCAAGGATCTGTCTTGGGTCCGCTCCTTTTCTCTCTCTATACCCAGTCCCTTAGTGCGCTTATCTCTTCCCATGGCTTTCAGTACCATCTTTATGTTGATGACTCCTAGATCTACTTCTTTAAGTCTGAAATCTCTCCAAGAATCCAGACCCGGATCTCTGCCTGCCTTTCTGATATTGCAGCCTGGATGTCTCACCGCCGCTTGAAATTGAACATGGCCAAGACTGAACTTCTTATCTTTCCCCCTAAAACCTCCCCTCCTCTTCCTCCTTTCTCACTCTGTGGATAACTCTGTACTCCTCGTTTCCTCGGCTCGCAATCTTGGGGTTGTCTGACTCTCTTCTCTCTCCTTCTCCACACACATTCATCTGATAGCTAAGACCTGCTGTTTCTTTCTCTATATCAGCAGCAAAATCCGTCCTTTCCCTTTCTGAACACACTACTAAGATGCTTATCCACTCCTTAATCACCTCCCGTCTTGACTACTGTAACCTGCTCCTTGCTAGTCTCCCTTTGAATCATCTCTCTCCCCTTCAATCTGTTCAACACTCTGCTGCGCAGCTAATCTTCCGCCAACCTTGTCATGCCCATATTACTCCTCTTCTCAAGTCACTTAATTGGCTCCCTATCTGTTTCCACATCCAGTTCAAACTTCTCCTGCTGACCTATAAATGCATTCACTCTGCAGCTCCTCACTACCTTTCTTCTCTTATCTCTCCTTACAACCCCCCTCAGAAACTCCGCTCTTCTAGCAAACTGCTTCTATCTGTGTCCTCCTCTTCTATTGCTAACTCCAGACTTCGCTCCTTTCACCTTGCTGCACCTTACGCCTGGAACAAACTACCTGTGTCTGTACGGCAGGCACCTTCTCTGACCCTCTTCAAATACAGACTGAAAACTCACCTCTCCGCTGCTGCTTTTGGATCTTAACTCATCTGATCTCCTTTTTCTTTTCCTTTCCCCCTTGTTTTATCCCTGCCTACACCTTCTGTGTTGTCTGTCTTGACTAGATTGTAAGCTCTGATGAGCAGCGACTGTCTCTTACATGTCTGCAGCGCTGCGTACGACTTGTAGCGCGCTATACAAATGCTCAGTAGTAGTAGTAGTAGCAGTTGGTAACCCATATCTGACATGGCATTGATGAAATGGGATGTGTGTATATAGTGAAGGGATGGCAAGTTGAAGTCGACTAGAAGAGTGTGTAGCTTGTTTAATGAAGCTGTACATGCTGTTTCTAAGACAGAAGTGAGGTTATCTGGTATGGGGTTATCTGTATATTAGGCAGATTGACAGGTTTTTATTTTCAATAATCAAGATGTCCATTCCATCAATGTTTCTGCTTAAGTGGAGGGTCGCTTTTATATCATGTTTTATTAAAATTAGGACTTCTCTTCCTTGTTTGGATGCCCTGGGGTACTGGAAAAGGTTATATCCCATGAGATTCAGTTGATTGCTCAGTACTGTATCTGAATCCGATAACCAGTTTTCCGTGAAGCACAGTAAATCGGGGTTGTCGTCATTAACAAGGTCTATTATCACTGGTAATTTATTCCTAATAGATCTTGTATTTAGGAGAATACTTTTAATAGGATTTGCGGTGATTGGGGATGTATGTATCTTAAGGGTTGATATACATTAGTCTGTAATGATATTTATGGTAGTAGTGTAAGGAAGCATGATGAGTGTGGTAGTAGTGTGAGGAAGAATGATGTGTGTGAAAGGTTATGTTTGTATCGGTTCTGTATGATAAGGATATGGTGGTATTGTATTGCAGCTGATTGGAAAGAGTGAGCTAGTGGTACTACGAGAAAGCGTAGTTACTCACCTGTAACAGGTGTTCTCCGGTGACAGCATGAATCAGTCCTCACATATGGGTGACATCTGCACCGATAGAGCCCTCGCAGAAGCATCCCCCCAGCTTTCAAAGAAAGTTTTTGGGAGATGCTACCACGCATGCGTGGTCCCCTTCCCGCCCAAGGGTGCCATCTTGCTCAGTCAGATGACAAAGCTAAAAGACTGCAAGAATAAAAGATGGCAAAGAAGCAACTCCATGGGGAGGGAGGGTTGTGAGGACGGATTCCTGCTCTCCCCGGAGAACACCTGTTACAAGTGAGTAACTACACTTTCTCCAGGAACAAGCAGGAAGTCAGTCCTCACACATTGGACTCCCCAGCTACAGGTTACCGAAAGCCTATAGCGAAAAACACAGTCGCCCTCAAGGGGAGCTGTGAGCAGCAGCAATAGAGTCCATACTTACAGACTACAGTAGGATCCCTGTGTCCAGTGAAAACCAGCACTCTGGTAGGCCTGAACACAAAAGGGTCAGAGAGTAGGAGTTGCCTAAACCCCAAAAAGATTACGGAGCACAGCCGGGCCAAAGGCACTGTCCCGTCGGGACTCCCTTTCCAGGCAGTAATGGGCTACCAAAGTATGGACTGAATACCATGTGGCAGCCCAGCATATCTCCACCATTGGGACAGAGTGCAGGTTTGCCACCGAAGCTGCCATGGCCCTGACACAGTGCGCTGAGACACGGCCTTCCAGCAGGCTCCCCGTCTGCTCAAAGGCAAGGGTGATACAGTCTGCCACCCAGGTAGACAGTGTACGATTGGTCACCACCTCCCCCAGACGACTGGGGTCATACGAGATGAAAAGCTGAACAGCTTTGCAGTGGCCCTGAGTACAATGGATGTAGAAGGACAAGGCCCTCTTACAGTCCAGAGTGTGAAGAACCATCTCACCCCCTACTGGTGTGAGGTCTTGGAAAGAAGGTGGGAAGCACCACTTCCTGGTTGAGATGGAAGGAAGATACCACCTTTGGAAGGAATTTAGTGTGCATGCGGAGCACCACCCTGTTCTTATAGAACCTGGTATAGGGCGCCTCCACCACTAAGGCCTGAAGCTCACTGACTCTGCGAGCAGAGGTGAGCAGGAATGCCACCTTCCATGAGAGGCATCGTAGGTGGCAGGTAGCCAGAGGCTCAAAGGGCATGCAAGTGAGCCGCTCCAATACCACACTGAGGTTTGTCAGACGGCTGCCTAGGGTGAGAACTTACACAATCTTGACGATGCATATATTCATATGATTCTTGCAAGGTATTGTGGGTATTGTAGTTCATTCACTCCCAAACACAGCTGATGACAATAATTTGAGTTGTGAAACCAAGTGGTAAGATCAATAAAATACTTCTTTTATTGATGGGGTTTAATTCACCCAGCACATGTATGCTTGATAGCACTATAAATGAGGTTACTTGCTTGCAGTGTTTAAAATGGATAACAAAAATCACAAAATAAACCAGAAAACAACCTTCAGCTTGTCAGGCAATTAGCTAATGTTTTCTTAGCAAATAATTACCAAATACCAAGGCACAAAGAAAAGAATAAACTTTGCTGGTTAGGTTAACTTCTGCTTATTTTCCATGCAGATCTCAGCAGTGATTCTCCCTTGCTCACACACACAATCAGGTGCAGCTTTAATTACTATCAACTGACCAGCTGTAAGCCTTTAGCTGGCTGGCTGCTACTGTGTGAACCCAAATCCTGCTTTAAGAGCTGTTTGCAGTGGAAATAAAGAACAAAGTTAGGTTTCTTTGTGATGGCTGATGTGTTTGCTCATAGAAAGCTAGCAATAGCATTTAGATAGAGAACAGTCCATGTAAACTGTATTTTCATCTGCTGTATCAATCAGCATATGGTCACTATCATACATTGGCACAGACGAGTCTTTCATTAAGGCACTATCATGAGAATGCTTATTCCCTTGCTGCCATTCTCTATTATAGATAGGATCTGGATCAGTGTTCATACCTGAGCCTCTCCTGCTATCATTATTCCTCTCTGTATAGCCTGGCCAATATGTAATCCAATTCTGATGTCCAGCCTTCCAATCTTGATCCCTGGACACTGGATCTTCTCTCACATACCTTCTGGCCTTGGTCTGAAAGTCCCTTCCACATGCAGTCTTCTCTCTTCCAGGTAGCCACTGGTGATTCCTATCTCTGCCACTCCATTCCTCTGGCTGAATCCAGTCCAATGGACTCTGCTGGCTTTTGGAATACCTCCCAGTATGAGTACTGCCTTGGAATCCCCCAGACCTTCCAATGGCCTTTCTTCTCTTCCTTCCAGAGAGTTTCCTTCTCTCTCTATCTGTTTGGCTTGGCTTCTGTTTCTCCAGGTGATACTGGTGCTTGTAGCCGTTGCTGAAGCTCTCCCTCAAGCTCTTTCTGTGGCTTTTGCTGAAGCTGTTCTTGAAACTGGGCTGGAGCTTGTAGTAACTGTTACCTGAAGAATAAGCTCTATTCTTATCCTGTTCTAATGTGTGCTGCTCCCTAACACAGCGCAGCTGTGTTGAATCAGGCCCTGCCCTTTGAGATGAGTGCTTAGGGATTACCTCATAGCTCTCTTGATTGCACACACATTTTCTCACTTCAGCCCCTCTCATGGCTGCTGGAAACCTGGTGCATTCTGGGACTGGTAGTCTTTTATGTGAAAACTCTGTTTTCTCACTTCTACCAGAACTGACAGGTTGCTTGTTCAGAGTCACATCATCTTTTCTATAGCTCCTACCTGAGCTATGATAAGCTTCCTTATCACAGGTTCCACTCAGTCGCTGGAGGGCAAACCGGGGACTTTGTTAAGAGCACACCCCTTAGGAAGTGGGTCACCAGCAGCTGGAACGAGAGGGGTTTGCCATCCACCGGATGGTGGTGTGCCACCAGGGCACGGAGGTGCACCCTAACGGAGTTAGACTTAAGCCCGGATTGCAAGAGGTGGAGAAGGTACTGCAACACCAATCCCACCAGGCAGAACGGGTCCATTACATGCTCTGCACATCAAGTTGAAAACCTGCGCCATTTGAGAGCGTAATCAGCAGCCACGCCATCAGTGACAGGGACTCCAGGTTGGTGTTCAGAAGGGAGTCCCCCCCTCCTGAGACAGGAGCCCTGGAGAGTTCCCCAATGGGATGTGGGTCTCCACCGATAATCAGAGAAGTAGCGGGAACCACGGTTGCCTGGGCCATCGAGGAGCTATCAGGATGAGCGAGGCCTTGTCACGAAGGGTTTTGGCAATCAGCGGCGGGAGAGGGAAGGCATACCTATATGAACTCAACACATACCACTCTGAGACCGACAGAGTGAAGAAAGCCTTCCACATAAAAATCATAAACACATCCATAAACAAACCTCGTGAACTCTTTCAGATTGTCAAACAACTGACAAAAACACCCAATAACTCTGACCAGCTACCGAAGATACTGGCCCGACAATACAAACAGCTCCAACACCCACAAAACCCACATCTGAACCCCAAGGCAACCACAACAAATCACCACCCCTACATATACGATGACTGGACCACCTTCAAAGAAACCACTGCCCCATATCCCGCCTAAACACCACCACCTCTCCGCTCGACCCCTGCTCCACCGACTGGATAAAGAAATCCAAAGAGGACCTGAGCACACCATTCTCATATCGTCAACGAATCCTTCTCCCAAGGTCGCATGCCAGACATCCTCAAAAAACTACAATCATTCGACCATCCCTAAAGAAACAAAACCTGGATCCCCTAGACCCCGCATCCTACAGACCGATAGCAAGCCTACCATTCACCGCCAAGATAATCGAGAAGATAGTCCAGTAGCAGCTTCAAGAACACCTAGACATCAATAACATACTAGACCCACAACACGGCTTCCGCCCACTGCATGGAGTTGAGATCCTCACGACCACCCTGATGAACACCCTCATCATAGGAACCCAAGAAAAACACTCTGGATATGCCATGATCTTCCTCGATATATCAGCAGCCTTCGACACCATCTCCCACAACATCCTTATACAAAAAGACTACAGTCAATTGGGATCAAAGAAACCGTATTTCAATGGTTTAAATCCTACCTAACCAATAGACAACAACTGATCCGTACCAGCACCTCGACCTCCCCCCCCCCTTCCAGCAACACCAAGGAGTACCTCAAGGATCCACGCTATCAGCCATGCTTTTCAACATCTACCTACAACCCCTCTGTTCAGTTATACGTACCCACAACATCAGCTTCCACATATATGCTGACGATATCATGCTCTATGCCCCAATTACAACCACAAACCCAACAAATATACATCTTTCGACATGCTTCTCCGAAGTCTCCCACTGGCTACAAGAAAACAACCTATCCATAAACAAAGAAAACCGAAGCCCTCATAGTAACAAAAGATCCAGACTTCACACCACCTACACACCTCGACCTAGGAACCACACGCATTCAAATACAGCCACAAATAAGATATCTAGGCATTATCATTGACCAAGCTCTAACCCTCAAGCAACAAATCACCAAAACCACAGGAAATATATTCCATAAAGCAAAGACAGTGCAACGCCTCAGACCTCTCCTCGAACCCGAAGACTTCAGGACAGTGATGCAAGCCATGACACTCCCACATCTGGATTGCAACATAATCTACCATGGACTACCAGCCACACAGACCAACCCCCTTCAAACTGCATTGAACACCATAGCAAGAATCATTCAGAGAGCAAAGAAAAGCGACCACATCACCCCAATTCTAAGGGACCTACACATACTTCCCTTCGAAGCAAGAACTAAATACAAATCCATCCTACTCAACCACAAAGCCATCCAACAAGCACCGAACACCCAGCTTCGCACCCTGCTGACCCGTCCGGCCCACAGCAAATCTAGTCAGGCCTCCAGTAACTACCTCACCGTCCCCCACAAAAGAACCAAATGCTCTCAATGGACAAGCAACCGAGCCTTTGAACTTTATGCACCGTCCCTATGGAACTCTCTACCGAGCCACCTCAGAAACAATAACGATCTCCCATCATTCAGAAAACAACTAAAAAACATCCTATTTCAAGAATATCTCAAGACTCCTCCCACCTAAAACTGCACCAACCCCTGAACTCACCCATCACGAACCTCTGACCTTCAACTGCACTGTATTGTCCATGTCTAAAGTCTGTCTTATATAGAAATCATCAATGTTGTCTACCCGGTGATGGCCCCACCCTGCTACTTAATTCCCCCCACCCTATATGTAATGCCGCTTTGACCCGGTGAAAAGCGGGATATAAATACAGTTAAATAAATAAAATAAATGAGGCCTTCCGACCATGAGATGAGGAACACATCCACTGCTATCCTGAAGGGATGGGCCTGCCGGGAGCAGAAGCAGGGCAACTGGTTGTTGTCCGGGCTGGCGAACAGATCCATCACGGGTTCCCCCCAGAGCTGGAAGAGCCGGACAGTCACACTGGGATCCAGTTGCCACTTGTGCGGTTGGAAGACCCTGCACAATCTGTCGACCAGTAGGTTGTTCTGGCCTGGCAGGTATACTGCCTGCAGGAGTATACCCTGTCAGACTGCATAGGAGCAGAGGACCACCGCCTCTCGGCAGAGGGCACAAGACCCGTACACCCCTGTTTGTTCACACAGAACATCGCCACCTGGTTGTATATCTGGACCAACACTGGCTGGTGATGTAGGTGGCAGCAAAAAGTTCAGAGGGCTAAGTATATCGCTCGTAGTTCCAGGAGGTTGATCTGCTGGATACTTTAATCCTGTGAACAGCTGCCCTGGGTGCAGAGTTCCTCGTAGTGGGCTCCCCAGCCAAGCAGGGAGGCATCCGTGGTGAGGACTTCAAGGGGCTCGGGGCTTGAAAAGGCATCTCCCACCTCGAGGCGTTGGGGAGTCTGCCACCAGGTCAGAGAGTCTGCCAACTGGCAGGTCACTGAGACTTTGTCCCGGAGGCACCCCATGGCCTATGTCCACTGGTCCCAAAGGCACTACTGCGTGGCCCTCATGTGGAGGCAGGCATCTGGGGTGACGTGGACCATGGAGGCCATGTGCCCGAGGAGGCACAAGAGGAGCTCAGCGAGCACAGATAGATGGTTCTGTATGTCCAGTGGCAGGGCCATGAGATGGCTCGATCCCCGGGCAGGAAGGCCTTTGCCTAGAGGGTGCCCAGTCTTGCCCCGATGAACTCCAGACATTGTGTCGGAAGGAGGTGACACTTGGGGTAGTTTATCACAAACCCCAAGTGCTGCAGGACCTGGATGGTGCGTGCAGTCACCTGCTGCACCTCTGAGGCCGTGCCTCCCTTTAGGCGCCAGTCACCTAGGTAGGGGAAGACAAAGACTTTGGAGGCAGAGGAAGGCGGCCACAAATGCCAGGCATTTTGTGAAGATCCTTGGGGCGGAGGCCAAGTTGAAAAGTGGCACCTTGTACTGCCCACCCCTCACCATAAACCGCAGGTACTGCCTATGGCTGGGGTGAATGAGGATCTGGATATAGGCATCATTCAGATCCAAGGGGTATAGCCAATCTACCTGCTGGAGGTAAAGCAGCAATGTTCTAAGGGACAGCATCTTGAACTTTTCCCTCAACAAGAACTTGAGGTTACGCAGGTTGAGGATGTGCCTTAAACCTCTTGTTCTTTTTGGTACGAAGAAGTACCTGGAGTAGAACCCCTTGCCCTTGAGATGGTGGGGCACTGGTTCCACCGCTTTGTCCTCAAGAAGACCTGCAAGCTCCTTCAGTAGAAGGTTCCGGTGGGGCTCTCCCAGAAAATAAGGAGAAGGTGTCTGAGTCAGATGGAGGAGGTAACCCTCCTTGACCACTCTAAGTGCTGATGGTTAGCCACCTTTGGGCACAGTGGATCAGACATCCCCCTGTGGTCTGCTAACCTCCTTGGAATAGAGAGACTATGCCCAAGGAGTCAAAAGCTCTCCCCTGGCTGGGACAGGGTCGTGCCTGGGATTTGGAAGCCTTCTGCTTACAAGGGCCATGCCTATATCCCTTGGCCTGCTGACCCTGCTGTGAAGCTGGGGAGGCCTGAAAAGGTGGGTAATTTCTGTAAGCAACCCCTTTCCTCAAGTAGAAGGGCTTTTTACCTGAGCTCTTCCATTGGAGAGGGGCAACGGTCTTTTTAGAGAGCCTGGTCCTCGTCATGAACTCAGTCTCCAGCTCGGCAGCTTTGTCGGTCATGGGCTTGCCAAAGAGGTTCTCTCCTTGGCATGGGACATCAACCAATTTGTCCTGAACCCACTGCTCAAGGTCGGATGACTGTAACCAAGCCTGGCATCGGGCACCAATCCCCGCCAAAGAAGGAGAAACCTTTCCATTCCATTTAGTATGCATAGACTGCTGTAGATAACATACGCTGCATAGCCTGCTGTAGATAACATGCTGCATAGCCTGCAGATTCCACTACTACCTCTTTGCTACCTCACTAATACCTCACATATCACAAGACTAAACAAACAACTTCAAGAAGAGCTCCTTCACTAGTGGCGTCCACACTTTGGAACTCCCTCCCAATGAGCCTGAGGGCATTAAATGACATCATAGACTACCGCAAGGCCCTTAAAGCCCTGCTCTTTACAGAAACCTGAGCAGACAAACAACAGTCTCCACCCGAACGGTAATGCAACTACCTCCGCCAACTCGATACCCACTCATCCCAACTAGACATACAAGTTCATTGTATAATGTTGTTAAGTACCCTCATGTTAAATGTAATCCTCCAATTGTGATGTGACCACTTTGATTGTAGGATAAGGTGGTATACAAATCTGTCTAAATAAAATAAATCTTCCTCATCCGCCTCCAGAAAGAACCTCTTGAGGATCCTGAAAACACTCAACTTCCAATTACCACCACCTGGCCACATACCTAACACCTCTGATTGTATTACCAGACCTGTCAGAAGGGACCACTCAACAAAACCACAAAAATCCCACTCAGAGGTATATTACCTAGATTCACCAGAAACATACTAAAAATGTCCAAGACAGATAAAACCACCACAAAGACTGCAGTTCCCCTGAAGACCCTCCAATAAAATGCTGTTCCACAATTTAAAAAGCAACCTTCTTGAGGAATCTGTTAACTTTTTTTTTTAACATGAGAGGGGGGTCAGTAAGCAACACTCCTAAGAGAGCTAATTCAGCATGGCTAAGGCCACCGCCGGGCATAAGGATTGTTACAGGGGGAGATCGCTCATTACCCCAGATGAGTCATCCGGCCTTGTAAACTAAAAAGTCCTATGCTTCACAAAGACAGAACGCCAGGAGGGATTGCTTTCTTTTTCTTAAAACACTCCTTGACTGCGTTCCAAGGCAAGAAATATTGGAGCGGCAGACTGCAGCAAAAAATAAAAATGGCTGCCGTGCACGACAAAACTCCTCAGCTCTACATGAGGCGCTGTCTCTTCTTTTTTAATTACTCCTGGTGCTTACCTGCCACGGTGCTGCTGTTGCTCGACCACCCCTTACGCAGGGGTTCGACATCCTCTTATTTATTTTCTTTTGAGCTAAGATCTCAAGAACCGGAACATTGTGGCTTGCTAAGAACTCAAAGTGAATGATCCTGCCAAGTACAGCGTAGGCCAACGATCTACCAGAGTGTATGTCAACGCACTGCCAGAGTATCTACCATTCCACATACAAAAAATGGCTGCTGCTTAGCAGCAGTGCCCAAACAAGAATTGTGCCTCCTGGCTTCAACCTGCAGCCTTTTTGCTGCAGTGGCAGATCATAAAGACTTCCTTACTTGGCCTGATCCTCATTCCGAGTGTATGGCCTGTGCAGTTTCTTCCTCAAATGTGCTGAGCTGCAGAGTCCTGAGCTGTGCCTACCGTTGCACTCAGCCACCTATCATCGCAGCTTACTGGGCTTTGTGGCAGCATCTTTTCTTCCTGGCCCTTAATCACCATGCCTGGACAGTCCCAGTCCGTTCGGCCTTCCAAGGGAGGAAGCGGGATCCCCACTCCACCCATTCTACTTACCAAAGCAGGTAGACCATTGCAGCTAGCACTGATGCACCTCTGCCTTCCAGCTCCAACTCTCAGCAAAGTGAGACAGCCGCCTTTCTTTTTTTGGAACAGTAACTACCCAACCCGGCCCTCTCAAAGGTTGGGAAGGAGGAAGGGACGGCATATTCAACCAGACCTTCTCCTACCCCCTCCCAAAAGCTGGGGAGGAGGAAGGGAGGATGCCACCATCCAGGCCAAGACCATCTCAAGTAAGCTGCTCGAAGAGCTGAGGGTGGATGGATAGATGGGAAGGGACCCGGTACCACCAGGTTCTGCACCCCAGGGCTCTACAGCTGGCCATAGCCACACCATGCCCAGTGGTCTGCTCAGAGATTTCTATAATGTCCATTCAATCCAATTACAGACTGCACAGGATAAGACAACCTCCATTTGCTGGAAACTGAGAAATACTGGTGAGCGAAGGGATGCATAGGACCCTTATACCGTGACATCAAACCAATGGTTCTCAGTCTCCATCTGCTGGTGGGACGCATAATCCACCCGTCTGGACTGAACTGGGACGGACAATGAGGAAGTTACAAAACATCAAAATAGGAAGTCGTAAAGAGTCAAGATGACAACTCACCCCAAACAGTGCCACACTGCCATCACTGCCAACACTGTAAATGCAGTGACATTTTACTTACCAGATCTCTTTTCCATGCATCCTGCTAGACCAGTCCAGATAAGTGAGTTGTGTTCCCCTACTAGCAGACTGACTGAGATAAAAGAACAATGAAAAGCCCAGGTTTCAATGACATCATTCCCATATCCACCTAAGCCACCAGAGATCTCTTCAGTATTCATCCCAAAGCAGATAGGAGAACACGGCAAACTTCACACAATCTCAACATGGGCGACAATGAGTAATCGAACAGTTGCAAACTATGTAAAGGAAAGCATAAACAGAAGGCTGTCCATAGAAGATGGGCCTGCGGAGTCAAGTATATAAACCATAATGGACCCAAGGGCACCACCGCATAAGAACAGAGCAAACAGTTCCAGGGGGCGGGCCTTGGACTGGTACAGGAAAGGACATTATCTGGTAAGTAAAATGTCACATTCCATATCATCCTGCTAGACATGTCCAGAAAAGTGGGACAGACCAAAGCTACGACTCCACTGGGCGGGAAGACAAAGCAATTCGCAAAACCTTAGAGCCAAAGGCCGTGTCTGCCTGAATGTGGACATCCAAGTGAAAATGCTTGACCAAAAGGGAAAGTGATGCCCATGTGGCCACCCAACAAATGTCTGCAGGGGATACCGACCTCCGTTCTGCCCACAGGGACTCTAGCGCTCGGGTAGAATGAGCATACATACACTCTGGAACCAGCCAGTTCCACAACAGATCCACTGAGGCAACAGCCTCCTTAACCCAGTGCCCCAGTGCAGACAGCCACCGTGTTACCTTGCGTGGGCCAGTAAACAGCACAAAAGAATGGTCTGATGTATGAAAAGAATTCAGAACCTCGAAGAACTGGAGAGGCACCCTCTGGACATTCACAAGGCGAAGATCCTCACCATTCCACCAACACTCCCTCCTTCGAGGAGGAGGGCAGGCAAACCTTCTTGCTCAAATGAAAGGGAGAAATCACTTCAGGGACAAAGGAAGGCACAGGCCAAATGAAAAACGGCCTCCTCAGAAAAAGACAGGTCAGAATCTTGGCAAGAGAGCCAGCAGCTCAGAATCCTCCTTGTGGAATTATTCACAACCAAGAAGACCATCTTGAGCAGTGGTTCTCAACACAATGACTATGCAAATCTATCTCATGCATAGTCATTGTGGGAGGGAGGAGTGGCCTAGTGGTTAGGACAGGGTACCTCAGGCCGGAGGGCCAGGGGTTCAATTCCCACCTGGGGACAGCAATCTCAGGCCAGAGGGACTGGGGTTTCTAGTCCTATAGGCACTCCTTGTGGCCTTGGGCAAGCCACTTAACCCTCCATTGCCTCAGGTACACATAGATTGTGAGTCCTTTGGGAACGAAGGAATGTATCCAGTACCTGCTTATATAGTAATTGTAAACCGCTCTGATGCCCTTCAGCCTGGGCGGTATATCAAGAATTGCATAAAACATAAAAACATAAAACATCCTGAAAACCTGACTGGTCTGGGGGCCCCAGAGGACTGGGTTGAGAACCACTGATCTTGAGCATCAAATCCTTCAGAGTAGTGTGCTTCAATGGCTCAAAGGGCTCCAACAGGAGGCCCCGAGCACCAGACACAGATCCCAGGAAGGGATCACAAACCACAGTGGAGGACGCAGACGTCGAATCCCCTGAAGAAAGCACGAAACATCCGGATGTAAGGCTAGAGACTTACCAGCTGACAGACCTCTGAAACAGGCCAAAGCTGCCACGTGAATCTTCAGGGAGCTAAGAGTAAAGGTCTTTCTCCAGACTGTCCTGCAGAAAAGGCTGGCACCTTGGCCGTCTCAGGAGCCAGCTATCGCATGCCGCACCAGCACTCAAGGCACCAGACCTGCATTTATGTTGGGTTGGTAGACCCCCTCCGGGCTCTGAGCAGAGTTGAAAACCAATGCCAGAGAAAAAGCCCGTATGCACTAACCGTCTCCTTACAGGAGCCAAGCCATAAGCAAGAAGGGAGCTGGGTCCTCCAGGACAAGCAACCCCTGACATAATAGGCTCCGAGATGGAGGCAAATGAAGAGGTAAGTGCTTGCAGAAGCCACATCAAATCTCCAAATCACACTCTCAGTCAATCTGGTGCTACCAGAATAATCCTTCTCAGGTGGTGCTCCATATGGCAAATCACATGCCCCAAGGGCCAAGGAGTAAACAAACCAAACTAGAGCACAAGATACCTGCAGATAAGACTAGAGACAAAAGAGCTGGCACCAAAGACTGGCGTTTGTTCAAGTGTTCCTTTATTGTCCCCAACACGTTTCGGCCTGGGCCTTCTTCAGGGGGTATGGATAACAAGCCTCAAAAAATACAATACAGAAAATGAGAACACATAATATCAAATAGATGCTGTATCCTATTAAATCAAATAGATACAGTATCTTATAAAATCATAAAAAACATACACACTTAGCAACTAATAAAATGATGACTAAAATATATAAAGTACTGAAAAAAATAAACGTATATAAATAACTAAAAACTATGAGAACATTTAAAGAGTGCAAGGATGACAAAAATGCAATAAGAATATTTGAATTAAAAAGTATGCATAAAATAATTAATGCACCTATACACCATGTGATCTCACAAAATGAAATTGTATAAATAAGATATTAATATAATCTAAAAGTAAATATTAAAAAATGAAAAAAAGAAAAAAAGATAAGAAAAATAATAAATAAAATGATTAATAAAGGAGATGAAGGAAGACAAATAAAAAACCTGCAAAGGTTCAGCCTGTATGTGGAATAAATATTGTGGAAGGGAGATAAATCAATAGATAAGTGGATAGTGCTCAGAGATAAGGGAATGGCACAACAGGAGAGAAAGAAAACTAGTGAGATGTAGATGAGATTTATTACTCATAGCATCTACACTTTTATAAGAAGAATCCGGACTCTCAGGCATTTGCGCTCCTTACTAGATCCAGAAGATTTCAGGACAATTTACCAGGCGTTAATTCTACCGCATTTTGACTATGCCAACGCAATCCTACAAGGCCTCCCACAAAAAATGCAATGTGTGCCTTCAAGTCAGTCCTGACTCCTGGCGACCCAGAAGCTCCTGGGTTTTCTTGGCAGTGTCACCGGAAGTAGATTGCCAGGCCTTTCTTCCGAGGCAATGGAGGGTTAAGTGACTTGCCCAAAGCCACAAGGAGTGCTAGTGGGAATCGAACCCTGGTTGCTTAGTTACCAAGCCAGTAGTCTAACCACTAGGCTACTCCTCCACTCCAAGGCCTCCCACAGTCTACCATTAACCCTCTACAACTCACCATGAATACTGCAGCGAGAGTCCTTCAGGGCGCCGCTAGAAATGAGCACGTGACGCCTATCTTAAAGCGGCTCCACTGGCTCCCCATACATGGAAGGCTCGTTTTCAAGACCTTATTGTTGACCTTCAAGGCCATCAACAGTCTCATCCTCCTCACTAACTGAACTCATTCACACCATTCCACCTAATAGATCCAGAAGACCGACAGCAATACACACACTAATAACTCCGAAAGCAGTAACAAAATGTGCCCAGACAACAGCAAACAGGGCATTCAGATTTTGCGCCCCAAGATGCTGGAATGCTCTACCATCGAACATTCGCGCTATCACCGACTTAACCCAGTTCAGGAAAGCACTCAAATATCACCTATTCCTCAAATACTACCCACTCAGCAATACCCCAATCCAATCCCACCAACAAACATAGCCACACCTTCATTATCAGATAGCCTCATCAACTTTCTCAGTACAATATCTAGGATCACTGCGCATTGTCATGACACCTGTATATAATTAATACTTGTAAATAGTTACCCTATGTTACCCAAGTTTTTACACCTGTTCTCTGTAAACACAGAATAGCTTGTTATTCTGTTGATTTTGTTTTCATGTAAACCGCGCTGATACCGAATAGCGCGGTATATAAAAGATTGTAATAAATAAAATACATAAATAATAAATAAGAACTAAAAAATGAATGAAATTGTGTACTAAACAGACAAACCATCCATGAAAAATGTTCAAAAATCAAAACCTAGGAGGGACATTACCAGTTGAGAATATATATATGTACGTGTATGTAAATAAATACTATGTATCATAAAACTCAAGAATGCGAACATGAAATCAGTCGGAGCATCAGAAAAAGAACATATATATGTTGTGAACCTTCTTAAATTGTCTACTGCAAAATGTGTAACATTTCATTGGAGAAACTATCACAATCAAGATATTACCATAGGGGATAATTTTTAGGAGACAATTAAAAAAAAAACAATTTTCAAAAACAAAATCCCTGATAAAAAGGCTTTGTGAAGAATAAAACAATTCTAACATGGAGTTAAAGGAGTAAACATACAGGTGCTGACTTGGTCAAGGTTCAGCCAGGATATTGACACCCTCAGACGCTGTCTCTGTGTGGCAACTGAAGAAGCAGCACACTTTGGCATTGGAGCGGGTCACCATCAGATCCATTTTGGGGCAACCTTAGCAACCCAGAAATGACAGAAATAACTCCTGACTCAACTCCCACTCTCCTGGAACCAGAGAGTGGCAGCTGAGAAAATCTGTAATCACAGTAGCCATCCCAGCAATGTGCAGAGCCGACAAATTAGGAGGTTCTTCGCCTCCCAGGCAAACAAAAGAGCCAACTCCAGGACTACCCTGGCACTCATGTTACCTTGCTGATGGACGCAAGTCACCACTGTGCTGTTGTCTGAGAACACTTGAACCGCCCGGCCCTCAACCAGAGGCTGGAAATGCAGAAGAGCCAACCTTATGGCCCTCGCCTCAAGATAGTTGATGGACCACACCGCTTCCCTATGGTTCCAACAGCTCTGGGCCGTTCGGCCTTGGCAGTGGGCTCCCAAGCCCGAGAGGCTGACAACTGTCGACAGAAAAATCCATGAGCAATCAACTAGCGGTACGCCCTTCCTCAGATGGCTGGGCTGCTGCCACAACTGCAGGCTGGCCATCATTGTGAGCGGGAGCCTGAGCTCGAATCGCTGAGAACTCAAGGACCACCGACTCAGCATGGACTACTGGAGGGGCCACAGAAGAGCACACCCCCATGGCACCATCTTGATTGTTGCCACCATCAATACGAAGAGTTGAAGATACCCCCGGACTCTGTGAACAGAACAGTTAGGTAATCCAACAATCTTTGACCTTTTTGTCTTTTTGACAGGAAGATGCAGCACATTTGCGTATTGAAACATGCTCCCAGGAACTCCAGGGACTGCGAATGTTTATTCTTTCCCCAAGTGATCACCCAGCTGAGGAAGTCAGGCAACGAAGAAAACTGCGTGGCAAGCTTTTCACTTCTGCTCTGGGTAAGGAAGATTCGACCCATCCGTGTGTTGAATCGAATTCCCAGATACTCCAAGGACTGAGAAGGGTGTAAGCAGCTTTTGGCCTGACTGATCACCCTTCTGAGGCGACTCAGAAAACTGACTACGTGAGTCACAGCTGCAGATGCCTCCTCGCGAGACTTTGCTCTGATGAACCATTCATTCAGATAAGGATGAACTCTGATGTCCATTGCCACCACCATACCCTTAGAAAAGGTGCAAGGTGCTAAGGCCAGGACAAACGGTAAAGCCTTGAATTGATAATGGAATCCCAGGATCGTAAAGCGTAGGTACTGCTGAGGATCTGGGCAAATGGGAATGTGAAAGTAAGCCTCGGCAAGATCAAGAGATGCAAGGAACTAGCAAGGCCTGACTGTCTGAATGACAGACCTGAGCATCTCCATCTGAAAATGTGGCACATGTAGGCATTTGTTGATGCCTTTAAAATCCAGAATAGGACGGAAGGAGCTGTCCTTTTTGGGAAAAACAAAATAGATGGAATAGTGCCAGGAGCTGACCTCCTCTGAGGGAAGGACTGGGCATACCGCCTGAGGCGCAGAAGGCGCTATAAAGTCAATTTCATGGCCGCCCGGCATGGGGAGAGAAGAAAGGCGTATGGAATGGGCCTCGCGAGCTCAAGAGTGTAAACGTGAGAAATAATCTCGAGGACCCATTTGTCCAATGTGATCTGGGTCCATTCACGGGAGTAAAGTTGGAGTCTACCTCCCAGCAGTGGCACCCTGAAATGGACCCCAAGCCTGCCAGAGGGAGGATCTAGCAGCGCCTGCAAACTCATTGGCAGAGGAGAAGTTGTCTTCAACATCCTCCCCGAAAGGACTGCGACTTAGAACCAGTCTTAGCGGAGTAAGAGCTAGATCTGCCCAGCCAATAGTAGTGTTTCCCTGAAGCACCCCTGTAAGAGGAGGGTGCTGATGCAGCCACGGAACGCTGAGACCCGGATTTTGGCTTGTCCTCTGGCAAACACTGAGACAACTTTGCCCAGATCCTTCACGAGCTTGTCCAGATCTTCGCCGAACAAAACCCGGCCATTAAAGGGAAGCTTTGCAAGTCGGGCCTTGGAAGCGGACTCCGGAAGCTCTCCTCGTGGAAATGAGCACCCCTATACCAGGGGATAGTTGCTGTCGATCCCCTAGAGGTCAGGAAGCAGTGCACAGCATGGTCACCGGAACCTCCGGCCAGCTGGTTATCCTTACCCACAGCGCCACCCGCCGCCTCCTGCCCTTAGGCAGGCAAGGCCAGACTAACCACATCCCCTGGCGTAGAGAGGGAGGGCAAACCCTCCAGAGAAAACCCAGGAGCTGCCATGCTAGAAAAGCAGAGTCCATAAGCCAGAGATGAGGCACCATGCTTGCCACAGGCCTAACAATTCTTGGAAGACAACATAAGAGAGTTAAGGCAAGTATCACAACAGCATGTGCTAAAGCTGCGGCGACCTAAAAGCGTGCGTTAACTGTGCTTTTACTGCAATGCACGTTACAGGCGTTAGAGTAGGAATGCGCATTGGAGCCACTTGGGCAGAACATGCAACTTCTAGGGGCACAATAAAAGAAAACACTACTAGCACGTGCAAAAAACAGCAGGAAACCCCTACACTGCGCCAATGGTCGCCAGCGGTCTACTCCGAATTGCAACCCACACAGATGGAATTGGGACTCCCCACAAGGACAATGACGAGGTCAAGCCTTAGTACTTGCCCACTGAGAGCCCCAGGCAGAGGATTCATGCTGAGCTCAGTTCTACTTCCCTGATACTGTTACACTGAATTTGCAGCACTGCGTTTAAGGTGGTTGGTAGCAGATCTCTGAGAGCCCTCTGCAATCTTCGGGAGCGAGTAGGGGTGGGAGGAAACAAAGGAAGGGGGAGGGGCATTGAGGTTGTGTGAGGTTGCTGTACTCTTCTAGATCCTTCCAATTTCTGGCTGCCCAACAGGCTCTTATGATAAGCACATGGAGCTGAACCAATTTTCCCTCCTCCTATGGCTACTGAAAAGACTGCAGTCTAGTGGAGCCTCCCTCATCATGCTCATGTGAGAGTCGCCCTCAAGGTGGTCGTTCATGAGCATTTAATCAATCAATCTTTGCCTCTCAATCTTCAGAATTGTCTTTGGAGAGGAGAAAATCTATCCACCATCTGCTGGAGATAAAGAAATACTGAAGAGACCTCTGGTGGCTGAAGCAGATAGAGGCTTGGGAATGATGTCATTGAAACCTGGGCTTTTCATTGGTTCTTTGTCTCCATCAATCTGCTGGTAGGGGAACACAACCCACTTGTCTGGACTAGTCTAGCAGGAGATGATATGGAATTACATTTCAGGAAGTGAAGGGAATGGAAGGGAAGAAATGTCTCATCACAGAAATAAATTCAAAGTGGAAGAAAGCAGGTGGGAACAGGCATCAATAGGCTAGTTGTATCATATGAAGACAGACTGTGCTTTGGCCATCACTATCCCCCCACCCAGTATTAAAGCACCCATTGGAGGAAGGAAGAGGTATGTAAACGTCTCGCATTTTAAAAATATAGCTGGGAATGCACCCCACAACTTCTTTTTTGTTCTACAGTAAGAGGAAGGCCTCTTGGGGTCAAGGTCATGCTGGACAGCTGTCCAAGGCTGCTGCCGAATCTGTGATCACATTTGCCAACCTTTTCTTCCATGTTGAAGATGGGTTTCACATGCTCCTTGTAGAACTGCTGAGGTGTCAAGGGCCCAATCTTGTGGTAGTTCTTTTCCTTGTCTCTGAATTCCCAAATGAAAGTTTCAGGTGGGCTTCCCAGGCAGATACTCACTACTCGGAACACCTAGGAGCAAAACGAGGCATCAATTATGCACCAAACTTCCTAAAATGATTAGAATGATGCAATGACTTTGCTCTTGGTACAGACTTACAGTATAGTTAATTTACTTCTGACTAGCTATTTCACACAAAATATGATCAGTGATATTTTTACAGTATGAAAAAAAAAAACCTCAATAAAATACACATTGTTTTTCTTTCCTAATGTAAGCAGTAGGAAACTATAGCACTATACCTCTAATCAAGATCAATATTCTTCAAAGCAAAGATGATACAACGGCTCAGACCACTCATAGACCCACAGGATTTCCGTACGGTCATGCAAGCAATGACACTCCCCCATCTAGATTACTGTAATGCGATATACCAAGGACTCACGGCCACCACCATCAACCCACTACAGACAGCCCTCAACACAATGGCAAGAATCATCCAGAGACTAAAGAAATATGATCACATCACCCCAGTCCTGAGAGATCTCCATATCCTCCCACTAGAAGCACGAATAAAATATAAAACACTGGTACTGATCCATAAAGTGCTTCACCAACAGCCACTATCTCATTTACAAACCCTGCTTCCCCGGACGAACTCTGGAAGACCAACACGTCAGACTACAAACAATACACTCATTGTGCTGCATGATAGGACAAAATTTTAATCTCCAAACCTGTAACCGTGCATCTGATTTATATGCACCCTTTCTTTGGAACGCCCTTCCAACCCAAGACCGCAGCAACAAGGACCTCTCTGCATTTAGAAAACAGCTAAAAACCCAACTCTTCCGGAAGCACCTAGGATCAGAACAGAACAGCACCCACTGAAGTTCACTAATTGGATTGAGACTGAAGAGAAAGCCAGAACTGTAAATAAGACAGATATCTCTGATGTACACCAAATCAAGAATGTAAATATGCTATATCCCCCTTGTGATGGTATATTCCCTCCCCCCCGTAAATATGAATAGCTCTGTTTAATGTATCCCCACTTGTTTATTGTAAACTGCTTTGACCCAATGAAAAGCAGCATATAAGCACGGCTAAATAAATAATCAATTTTTAAGCTGGCCAGGAGAAGCGCTGCTTCATAACACAAGGATTGTGCTATCTCTTCCTTTGAAAGTCCAGGCCCCTAGTTCACAATGAATGAACATGTGCTGCCTGCTAAATGCCAAGGAAGTGAAATATCTGCCTCACTAGGACTAGAGAACAAAGGTCCTGAACTGATGTAGGAACTCTTTCCAGTGAGTTACAGTAAGTGAAGGGGATAAAAAGAATTTGTATTATCAAACAAAAAAACAAAAGTAGAAAGAACCCCCCCCCCAAAAAAAAACAGTGTCAATTCTGTCCAAGAGGGAAAAAACAGTTTATTTGCAGTCAATCAAGCCCAGTATTGTTAACAGAAAGTTTGGGATCTCAGCTTTCACAGAGGAGTATAAAGACAACTGTTTTAAAAGAAGGCCTCCCAAAACCATTGAAAGAAACTAATGAGCCTTTAATGAGTCCCACTTGGAGCTTCCTTAATTAAAAGCCCAAGGATTCTGTAAACAGCATGAATGGAAGTGAACAATCATGGCGGAGCAGGGTGATGTGAAATAGTGCAGGATACAGAAGATTACGGTTAATAGGGACAAATTACTAGATGCTAAGACAGAGCTAAATGTACCAAGACACACACGAGACTGTCTGGCACATCGAAAGTAAGTGCTCCATAAATTTGCTCTGTTACTGCCAGTTTTGGGCTCCTTCTGATGAATGGCCCTACACCATTCTTAGTGTCCATCAAGTTGCTGCCTACCATTACACCTTCTCTCCACTAGCCTTGCAACCCTTTCCTGTTTAAAGAAGCATCCTTTAATCTTCAGATGCCTTCCTCCACCCCACCCCTCGTCCCTTTCTCTCAAAATTCATGAAGCATGTGATACAGACATGTGGGGGGCACATGCCATTCTGTGCGTCCTAGCCTCTGTGCGTCTGATCTGAACCGGATGCACAGAGGTAGATGCGATTATGATCCTACGGGGCACATCTAGCCCCCGCGGGATCAGAATCGTGTCTAGGCCTGTTTGTACAGGCCTCTGCCCGGCTAACTCAGTCAGGCTCCTGAATGGAGCCGCAGCGCCTTGGCGTCCGGTTGTCATGGCACCGCAGCTCCATTCAGGAGCTGCGATCCCTGGCCGCCACCTTTTTCCTTTCCCCACAGCCTGACCCCCAATTTGGCCTCCCATGGCCAGGGTCAGGCTGCGGGGAATCTCCTGCACCCCCTCACCTCTTCGCTGCTAGCCGGGACCAACATCCACCAACTTCTAGGGGGCTTATCCCCTGTCCATCTGCCGGCCCCAGATGTACAGGGACAGTGCCTGCCCTAACTCCGCCTCTGCACCATCCCTTCCTGCCCCCATCTAAGCCTCACCATACAAACTCCTTGTTCATACGGGGAGGCTTAGTCAGGGACGGCAAGGGGGAAGAATAGCTGGGATGGATGTCCCGGGACATCCATCCCTGCTATTCGTGGGACAGAATAGACCCCATAGAGTTTAATTCTATATAGCGTTTCCCACATATAAAGCATATTTTGCATAATGTGTACAAGCATGTGTTTCAACAAGAGCATGTGTACTTTTACACAGACTGCGAGCAGGCCTTGCCAGAGGCATTGTCTGAGCAGAGCTGCTTTGTACCTGCACATAGTACATGCAGAAAGATGCACCTGCATTGGAGTAGAATCATTTATGTCCTATGGGTTTTTTTTCTTGGAAGCCTATTTTATACAGGTACAAACATGCATGTGTTGCCTTTGTAAAACAGGCACCCTCTTTAAATGTTACATAGGTGACCCTTTTCATACACCACCCCATATGAAGGGCACCACAAATACTGAAAGCAAATGGTTTTTGATTACTCCCTGCAGCTCAGGCTATACACACAGCCCTGGCCTGGCCAGCATACAAACAGCACTAACCATAGCTGTGGAAATAGCCACCATCGATCCCATGGATTACCATGCCTAGATCACTGGGGTCAGGTAAAAGAGCAAGGATGTTCCAGCTGGTCCTTGTTCCCTGCAACTGATTGCACATCACCCACTGCTAGAGCGGAACATCCAGGTCTGACAAATTAACCTGAATAGAGAAAACAGCAAGTGGGAAAAGCATACAGAGCAAGGATCATGGAATTCTTTCCAACCCGAGTGTGTGTGTGTGCATGCATCACAAGCCCATCTGTTTGCATTTGTATTGCCTGTGTGTGTGGGTGTGTCTTGCATATGTTACTGGAAGCAGGAAGAGCAGGCTCACTTACATAAGGGAGAGGATTAGAGAGCTGCAGATAGGTTTTAAAATGTAAAAAATGTTGAGATGTTAGTCTTCCTTCTAGCTCTCAGACCTTAATGCAAAAATAAGAAGAATCGTTAAAAAAGCAGCCAGGGAGTTGTCAATCCTAACCTCCCAATTGCTGAGCACATGTGAAAGTGCCCCCCTGCCCCCAAACTCTGGAACCTAGATATATTCCTAGCTTGCCAACCATTTCATCTAGCCCTACCCATGGCAACAGATGGTAGCTTGGATTACACATAGCAATCAATAAAAAAGCAGCACAATTTAGTCAGTAACTTTCACAGTAGAAACAGCAATAAAATATACATCTCGATGTGAAATGCAGTACATCATCGCTAGGGAATTATTTCTAATCCTTGTGTGGTATTAATGTGTGTATGCTGTGCATGCGTTGTGTCTGTGGTGGGGCATTTCCAATGATCATCATTTTGGGGTCATTTGGGGGAATATGTTTTGTGGGTAGGACACCTTGCAGGGTGGTAAGGGGCATCTGGCAATGTGGCAGGGATAGGTTTTGAGGGTGGGAGCAGTTTGTGGAGGACTTGCAGAAGGTAGGTTTTGGGGATGGGGCAGTTTGTGAGATGGTGGAAAAACTGCAGGGGATAGTTTTTGAGGGTGGGGCAATTGTGGGGCGGTATTTATTTGCATAGAGGCAGTTTGAGGGGTGGGGCAGTTTGCAGGGTGATGGATATTTTTTGGAGTAAGACAATTTGGGAGGTGGCATGGCATTTGCTTCAGAATATTTTATAGGGGTAGGGTCACTGTGCAGGTTGCTTGGGAGTTGTGAGGGAGTAGTGATGGGTATGGGGCAATTGTGAGGCAGTAGGTTTTGGGAGTGGGGCAGTGCGTGGAGTAGTTGCATGGAGTTAAGAGAGTAGAGAACAGGGAAAGAGAGACTAAGAAGTAATTCTCTGTTATGTTTCGTTGTATGTAAGTTTCTATGCTACAGAAGCTGGAACTCCTTCTCCCATAGAAATCCATTGGGCTTTTTATGGGAAGCTTATGGGGCTTGTCTACAAAGCCGTGGTAGCAGCTTCCGCCCGATATCAGAGACGCGGCTTCCGACCGATATAGGAGCCTGCTACCGCGGCTTTGTAAACAAGCCCTATATCTCTGGAACCCCCGGTCCAATATGGCTCATTTTCAAACTTGTGTCTTTTCAACAGTTTCTCAGATGCCTAATTTCAGCCCATTCCATTAAATTTTCGGAGAATTATTTTGTCCCCAGACATTCTTGACCCCTTTTCTATAATTCTTTCTAACTTCTGTTGGGCTGGAAAGAAGAAAAAACAAAAACAATTTAATGAGAAAGGCCTTTTCCTTATTGACATCACCTGCATACATGAAAAGATCCATGGACATCTGAAATATGAAAACATTCAAACAAATCCAGGGCACACCTACCACGGTTACTGCATTAATGGTCACGCCACTACAGAGGGTGCTCAAAGGTGCAAGTGGCGCATCACCAGTACCTCTACACTGAAGTACAGATTTTTATTTTAATGAGATGTATGTGTGATAAGGGAAAAGAATATGCTAAATCCTTTCAACCTCCCCTGGTTTCCAGCACATCCTGCCTCATTTACTGATCAGCATGTATTGCTGATTTCATTGTATTATTCTGCCCCCTTATGGGGAACTTAAGGACATGAACTACACGAGACATCCTCACTCCAATATATAACTAGGTAGACCATGTCATTGTAGCATACCTTTAAAAAGTAAAAATTAAATATTACAGAATACTGGGGGCAGTGGGGGGGTGGGGGTCACGTGATGGGACTGCATGAGGAAGGACGTATTTTAACTCCGCTGCAAGGGCTACTCCTGAATCATCTTTCAACCCCTCATCACAGTGCCTTACCATGATAATTTTTTTATCAAGACCCACTGTTCAATACTAAATAGTAACATAGTAAATGATGGCAGATAAAGACTAGTATGGTCCATCTAGTCTAGGTACAAAGCAAAGTATCATGATGACTTTTATGCAGGAGAAAAAGGACAAAAAATAAAACCAGGGCCTCCGAAGGCAAGATGACCAGCAGCCTTAATTTCAGCCACTCCCCCGTGGTAGAAGCAGCTTTGGTTCCCAAACTGAGCGAGGCAGTGGTTAAGGCCTTGGATCGTAAATTTAACAAATGTTTTGGTCAGTTACATGCAGTCACTCAAATTACTGGCAGTTACTCACCTGTAGCAGGTGATCTGCAGGAACAGCAGGGATCAGTCCTCACATATGGGTGACGTCAGCACCAATGAAGCCCGTGCGGAACATTTCCCCAGCT
This sequence comes from Ichthyophis bannanicus, assembly GCA_033557465.1. Classification (NCBI taxonomy): domain Eukaryota; kingdom Metazoa; phylum Chordata; class Amphibia; order Gymnophiona; family Ichthyophiidae; genus Ichthyophis; species Ichthyophis bannanicus. The sequence goes on from CM066042.1 coordinate 154,123,635, forward strand.
TTCAGGATTTATTTTTTGTCCCTTTTCTCCTGCATAAAAGTCATCTTGATACTTTGCTTTGTACCTAGACTAGCTGGACCATACTGGTCTTTATCTGCCATCATTTACTATGTAACTATTTAGTATTGAACAGTGGGTCTTGATACAAAAATTATCATGGTAAGGCACTGTGATGGACTAGAAAAAGGGACCGTTACTTCTGGAGAGAGATCTGCAATTGTGAGTATATACTTCTGGGAATTTCCTGAAAGAACTTCTTTGTATTAAAGCTAACACAGGTACACTACCAAAAAACTGCCTCCAGTTTTGCAACTGATTCCTATAGATTTTGGGGTGCTGAATCCAGGAAAAATAGCCAAAATGTTCCATCACGTCACGTTTTCTTGCAAAATTAGATTTCTTACCCATATAAGGAATGTTCACATAATTTCTTTTTAGCCGACTGCAGTTTATTTTCTTGGCCCAAAATAGAGGTTGTAATGGTTAACTAACTAGAAACACTCCCTCATGATATTTTAGAGTGTTTTGTATTCATTTTATACATTAACAGGACAATTGGGAGGCGGGGGGGCTAAATCCAGTACTCGCGCTGGCGCATGTTCTTTCCTGTTCGCCTCGCCTCGTTCGCTCGCTCGCTCAAACACGGTGGTTGCGACATGAACGTTCCTGTCAAATTTCAGTTTCTTGCAAGTTCATTATTACCTTTTGTTTGCTCAGTCGTAATCCAGCTTTATTCCGAAGTGGTTCACTACAGTTGTAGTTTGCAGTGCTGTGTATTTGTGATGGCTCACAGAGCCAGAGGTTGCGTCAACTCTCCGGACAGTTTTTGTTTTATTTGTGGGGAATATACTGTGAAAAAGCGGCAGAGGAACATTTCTGCATTTATTAAAAAAGTATATTTTGCCTATTTCGGTTTGAAGTTAGGCGATCAAGACAAACCGTGGGCTCCTCACAAAGTGTGCAAGACATGTGAGGAAGATCTACGCTTATGGATGAAAGGTAAAACAAGCATTTCGTTTCGGAATACCTATGATGTGGCGTGAACAAAGACCACAGCAGTGACTGCTATTTTTGCTCTTGCATTGTGAAGGGATACAACTTAAAAAATAAGAACGTAATAAGTTACCCCATCCTTCCCTCAGCAATTAGGCCTATGCCTCATAGCAACAAAGTACCTGTGCCTGAACCACCAAAATCTTTGGATCATATTTGTGTGGACGGTTCTGATCATGAGACTCATCAGATGGCTTTTCCCGATGAGTCCAGTACTTCCGAGTTTGAAACTGAACCAGATCCGAAACCTGAACTTCTCTCAAGCTGAATTGAATGATTTAGTCTGGGATTTAGGACTCCCAAAAGATGCTGCCCAACTGCTAGGTTCTCGGCTTAAACAGAAAAATCTATTGTCACCAGGAATAAGAAATTAGTTCTTACCTGCTAATTATCTTTCCTGGAGCTTTCTCCGGGCCAGTCCAGGGACAGGTAGGGTTGTCAATCTTCTATAGCTACTGAGGACTGATCTGACGTTTTGAGAGGTGAAGCCACTCCCCCAGAGGGTTACCCAGCAGTCTACACGTGACAAAGCACTACAAAAAAGAAGAACTGAAAGAAATAGATAACCCTTGAAAAATACTGATAACTTTCTATAGTCCTTGAACAAAGTAGAAGCCATGAAAGAAGGCGTCCAAAATGGAACCCGCAATAACGTCTACAAATTTGGTTTTTTGTTTTTTTTTTTGTTTGTTTTTTTTTTTTTTTTAATAATTACATAAATTACAGGAGAATAGAATCTCCCACTCTTTCCCCGCGAAATCGGAAAGCCCCAAGGAATACCTCTGACCGAAAAATATCTCTTAAGCCAATAGAGGTGGGGCCCTGGACTGGCCCGGAGAAAGCTCCAGGAAAGATAATTAGCAGGTAAGAACTAATTTCTTATTCCTATTCGCTTCTCCGGGCCAGTCCAGGGACAGGTAGGGCAGTACCAAAGCAGTACCTAATGATGGGAGGGACCCGCAAGACCTGCGACAATAGCCGCAGACCCCACTTTCGCATCGTCACGGGCTTGAAGATCTAAGCGGTAATGCTTAGTAAAAGAATGCAAGGACGACCACGTAGCCGCTCGGCAGATATCAACAGGCGGAACCAATGCAAACTCCGCCCAGGAAGTGGCGAGAGCTCGAGTCGAGTGAGCCCGTAAGCCCAGCGGCGGAGAAATTCCTTTAGCCGTGTACGCCGCAACAATAGCACTGCGAACCCACCGCGCTATGGTGGATTTGGAGGCTGGTTGACCCTTCCGAGACCCGGCGTACTGCACAAATAGCCGATCCGTCTTCCGAAAAGTCTCTGAAACCCGAAGATACGTCCGCAAAACTCGCGCAAGATCTAATCGCTTGAGCGCCCGATCCATGGGCGAACCGGACGACTCCGTAAAGACGGGCAAAACCACCGTTTGATTAACATGGAAAACGGAGACAATCTTAGGCAAATAGGACGGCACTGTCCGGAGAAGCACCCGTTCTGGCAAAAACTGAAGATAAGGTTCCCTGCACGACAAGGCCTGTAGATCGGAAATCCGGCGAGCGGAACACAAAGCGACCAGAAAAGCCGTTTTCCAAGAACACTCGCGGATCTCACGAAAACTTTGAGATGCCAGAGAAGAATGCGAAAAAGCCTCCAACACCACATTCAAATCCCAAGGTGGAACTAAGGGACGCCGTGGCGGACGGAGAAGCCGCGTTGCCCGAAGAAACCGTTGGACATCCGGAAGCGCCGAAAGACGCCGACGGCAAACGTACCCCCGAAAACAGGCAAGAGCCGCCACCTGCACCTTAAGGGTACTGAGAGCCAGACCCTTGTCGAAGCCATCTTGCAGAAAAAGTAGAAGCTGAGGCAAGGTAGACGACATTGGAAAAATATGACGTTGAGCGCACCACATCTCAAACAGACGCCACACCCGAACATAGGCCAGAGAAGTTGCTTGCCTTTTTGAGTGCAGCAACGTGGCAATAACTGAATCAGCATAACCTCGCCGCTTCAACCGAGACCTCTCAAGAGCCAAGCTGTAAGCAAGAAGCGATCCACTTTTGGCATGAGAATCGGCCCTTGATGCAACAAATTGATCCGAGCCGGAAGGGCCCAAGGCGGAGCTATGAGTAGCCGAACGAGATCGGCATACCAGGGACGACGAGGCCAATCCGGCGCTATGAGAATCACCCGCCCCGGGTGACGTGCAATCCGCTGAATGACTCGACTCAACATTGGCCAGGGAGGAAAAACATACAAGAGGGAGTCTGGCGGCCATGGTTGCACGAGAGCATCGAGACCTTCCGACATGCGCTCTCGGCGTCTGCTGAAAAATCTGCCCACTTTGGCATTCGCAAACGTCGCCATCAAGTCCATCACTGGAGAACCCCACCGGAGCGTCAGATCGTGATAAACGGCCGCGTTCAGTTCCCATTCCCCAGGATCTAGCACATTTCGGCTGAGATAATCGGCCTGGACATTGTCCTTGCCAGCCACATGCGCCGCCGAGATAGTTGCGAGATGGGACTCTGCCCACTCCATCAGCTCCAGACATTCGGTCAGAAGGGCGGGAGACTTGGTACCCCCTTGCCGATTGATGTAAGCGACAGTCACCGCATTGTCCGAGAAAATTTTTACCGCCTTGCCCCTGAGCCATGGTTCGAAGCGAAGCAAGGCTAGGCGAGCCGCCCGTAGCTCGAGACGGTTGATCGACCATGAACTCTCCTCTGGAGACCATGCCCCCTGAGCGACCTGATCTAGACAGTGTGCTCCCCAGCCGGACAGACTGGCATCGGTGGTAACCAGGATCCAGGAGGGTTCCTCCAATGGAACCCCTGCCGTAAGATGTTCGGGAAGCAACCACCACTGAAGACTGCGCCGGACGGGATCTGGACAGGGAAGGCGCTGCCCCAGCGGGTGAAGCTGCGGCGACCACCGAGAAAGGAGCGCCTGCTGCAATGGGCGCATGTGTGCTCTGGCCCAGGGCACCAGATCTAGAGCAGCTGCCATGGAACCCAAGACCTGTAAATAGGTCCACGCTGACGGATCTTGAAGAGACAGGAAGGTCTGGATTTGTCGCAAAAGCTTTTGCACCCGCACACTGGGCAACGAAACGTGCCCCCGCTCCGTGTCGAAGCAGGCTCCGAGATAAGTCAACTGCTGTTGCGGGATCAATTGGCTCTTGGCGTGATTGATCACCCACCCGAGCTGCTCGAGAAGCTGGACTACTCGCGCCGTCGCCATCAGAGACGCTTCCCGAGAATCCGCTCGGATCAACCAATCGTCGAGATATGGATGTACTCGAATACCTTCCTTCCGAAGCGCCGCTGCTACGACCACCATCAGCTTTGTGAAGACCCGCGGAGCCGTCGCTAGCCCGAACGGCAAGGCGCGAAATTGGAAATGTCCCATGGGAAGCGCGAAACGTAAATAGCGCTGATGAGACCGTCTGATGGGAATATGAAGATACGCCTCTGTGAGATCTATGGAAGAAAGAAATTCTCCCGGTTGCACCGCCCGAAGCACTGTACGCAGGGTTTCCATGCGAAAGTGTGGCACCCGCAAAGTACGGTTTACACCTTTGAGATCTAGTACGGGACGAAAAGAATCTTCGTTCTTTGGAACCACAAAATAGATTGAGTATCGACCGCAGCCGCACTGGTCCAACGGCACTGGAACAATCGCCTGCAGCTGTAACAGACGCCAGAGCGTGTCGGAAATGGCATGCCTCTTCTTTCCGAGAGCACAAGGAGAGAGTATGAATGCGGGTTGCAACGGGCAAGCGAAGTCCAAAGCATAACCTCTCTGAATGACTTCGAGGACCCACTTGTCCGAAGTAATTGCGGTCCAAGCCGCCAGAAACCCCTGTAAGCGGCCGCCTACAGGAACTAACGGCTGGACCTGCTGACCTTCATTGCGATTTCTTAACGGACGGTTGGGAGGCCGCCCCATAAGATCGGCCGAAACCTCTGGCTCCGCGAAAGGACGAACCACGAAAACTTGAGCGCCCCTGTGAATAAGGCGCAAAGCGGGCACCACGAAATCTGCGGGATTCCCGGGAAGAGCCTCGTCCCGCTCCCACAGCCCGGAGCGGCTTAGGCCGATCCTCCGGCAAACGCCCGCCCTTGGAGTCTCCCAAATCCTTCACAATCTTCTCTAAGGCCTCGCCAAAAAGTAACCCACCCCTAAAAGGCAGTTTACTAAGGCGAACCTTCGAGGAGACATCCGCAGACCAGTTACGTAACCACAGGAAATGCCTAGCCGCCACCATAGAGGCCATGGTCTTGGCCGAAATGCGAACCAAATCATAAAATGCATCCGCCGCATAAGCTGCCGCCGATTCCAACTTCGCTGAATCCGGAACCTCCGAAGCGGGATCTCCCGCTGCGTCCCCCTGCAGCCAGCGAATAGAGGCCCTAGAAACATAGGCCCCACAAACCGCTGCCTGTAAAGCCAATGCACTAGCCTCAAAGGCTTGCTTGAGAAGCACCTCCAATTTCCTATCCTGCAGATCTTTAAGCGCTGCTGCGCCCTCCACAGGGATGGTAGTCTTTTTAGTGACTGCCGACACTAAAGCATCCACTTTAGGCATACGGAATAAGTCCCGGTGTGCTTGCGGAAGGGGGTACAAACGCGACAGAGCGCGCCCCCCTCTTAAAGTAGCTTCAGGACATTCCCATTCGGAGTCAATCATCTGCCGAATGACGCGATGCAAGGGAAAACAGCGCTGCTGAGACTTAAAACCTTGCAATAAAGGATCCTCTAACGGTTCCTGAGAGGAGGAAGGAGGAATTAGATGCAGTGCCGCTAAAGATTGTGCAATAAGCGCAGCGAGCTCCTCCTTACGGAAAACCCTAAATAGATTTGGATCTTCCCCCGGAGCTATTTCGCCCTCCTCCAACTCCTCAGGATCTTGATCTAAAGAGAGATCTACACCCTCATCTGAGACAGATTGACCTGTCAGCAGAGATTCCTGTGTTATAAAAGAGCCCAAAGGATCTGCCAGACCCTCTTTAGGCTTAGAGGGGCCTTCCCCAGGATCCTCTGCACCCTGTGTCTTATTGGGAACCATCGCAGGAGGGGAAACCCCTTGTCTCATGGTCTGGCTGAGCCGACCTAAGCAGGAATGCTTTATGCAAAGCCAGAATGAACTCCGGCGAAAAAAACGAAGAAACATCCTCTGGAGCCCTTACAGAGACATCTGCAGGCAGAGAAACTGGCAGAGGCTCTTTAGAGGACTTTGTCTTTCTTTTGTGCGGTCGGGACTGCTCTGACTGCGAGCTGACAGGCACCGGCAAAATGGCCGATTTTCCCGCCTTCTCCGCTGGCAACGAAGAGCTCTCTAAAACCTGCTCCATCTTGTCAGCCATTGAAACACACGTGGAGAGCACTGAAAAAAAAAGAAAGACTCCCGACGAGAAGGAAGGACAGCTCAAAGAAACCCCGCCCGAGGCACCGGAAGACAGAGCCGACAGAAGCGCCGAAATGAAGGAACAACTCACCGCACTGAGGTAAATGAGACAGGAAGCCGGCAGACCCGCAGCCAGCGGGAAAGGGCAGACTCACTGAATATTCTTCGGCAGAGGCACTAACTGGGGCTCCCAGAAATCTTTCCTCTGCCGACGGAGCCGGTGAAGTGAGACAGGCTCTGCCTCTCACCGGTATGAAACTCACTCGACGTCTCCCGCGCTGTTAAAGGCACAGCGCTACCAATTTACACCCAAGGACTTTAGAAATATATCAGCCCTGCTAGAGCCAATATAAAGTAAGAAAACAATAAAAGAACAAACAGCAATTAGCTAACTGAGGGAGAAGCCGAGAATCGATCCTCTGTAGCTGCTGAGGACTGATAGACTGCTGGGTAACCCTCTGGGGGAGTGGCTTCACCTCTCAAAACGTCAGATCAGTCCTCAGTAGCTATAGAAGATTGACAACCCTACCTGTCCCTGGACTGGCCCGGAGAAGCGAATAGGAACAACTTTTTATTGGTACCGCAACCGCGAGACACAATTTTTGAAGTATTTCAGCAAAGAGGAAGATTTGGTATTTTGCAACGATATATACGGAGTGATGGAAAAGTTTAAACTCAAGTATGATCCTGCTGAATGGCGGCTGTTCATTGATTCGTCAAAAGACAGCATAAAAGGTGTTCTTCATAATGGCAACACATTCGCTTCAGTTCCTATTGCTCACTCTGTTATTCTCCAAGAAAAATACGAGAATTTGGCCCTGATTCTTCAGAAGATTCGTTATGATGAGCATAAGTGGATGATTTGTGGAGACTTTAAAATTCTATCCATGCTATTAGGGCAGCAATCCGGTTTCACCAAATATCCCTGCTTCCTTTGCTTGTGGGATAGCCGGGCCCGCGACCTACACTGGGGGAAAAAAGACTGGCCAATTCGGGAGTATTTGAGACCCGGTGAGAAAAATGTTCTTCATGAGAGCTTGGTACCTCGTGATAAAATTCTATTACCACCTCTCCACATTAAGTTGGGTCTCATTAAGCAATTCATCAAGTCCCTTCCAAAAGATGGTGAGTGCTCTCGGTACCTTTGCTCAAAGTTCCCCCGACTTTCTGAAGCAAAGCTAAAGGAAGGAGTGTTTGTTGGCCTTGATATAAGGAAACTCATTTCAGATGGAGCATTCGCTGAAACGATGTCTGAGAAGGAAAAAGAAGCCTGGGATTCCTTCAAGGATGTTGTTCTCAAATTCTTGGGGAACAGGCGGGATGAGAACTATAAGGATATTGTTGCCAGGATGCTCAATGCCTTCAAAGAACAAGGCTGTAACATGAGCCTGAAAGTCCATTTCTTGCACTCCCATGTGAACTACTTTCCCGAAAACTTGGGGGCGTACAGTGAAGAACAAGGTGAAAGGTTTTACCAGGACATCAAGGACGCAGAGAGAAGGTACCAAGGAAGATGGAACACCACTATGATGGCTGATTTCTGCTGGTTGCTGCTGCGGGAAACCCCAGATGAAAAATACGCCAAGCAGCGCACCAAGAGAAGCATTCGGGGGAAGAAGAAACGGGCCCACCAGGAGATTGATTGACCCAAGAATGACTTTAAAATCTAAACTGTGTTGACAAATATCGTGTTTTTACTAAACTTTGAAATAAAAATTTGCTAGTTATTACCACAGTGTCGGATCTCATTTATTAGAATTTTATTTTCACACCATCGGGTGTTTGTCTTCATGTATTGCAATGGTGCGGTTTGCATTTTCTATTCTTACATACATACCTGTACAACATTTTTTGCACATTTCTTTGCTTTGCTTTGTGTCTAACCTCGCTCTTATATGCTCAATGTTTGTGCACATGTATGTGGCTGTTTTAAGTGCAGACAATTTTGCTACCATCACAGTGTGTTTTGTTGACATTACTCTATTCTTATGTGCTGCCTTGTTACAATTTTCTTTATTCTTATTTGAATAACTACTAAACAATTAGTATAAAGAATTCATCCAAGAAACTTTTATCTCGATCGCACTCAATCTGAAACGTTCACCTCAAACTGCTAACCCAATGTAGCAAAAAATCTGTACGTGATGGAGCAAATTGGTTACCAGATTTGGATTCAGCGCACCAAAAAACGTAAAAATCAATCGAAACATTAGAGGCAGTTTAAAAAAAATTTTTTTTAGTGTACCTGTGTAATTAATCTGTGAACCCACTGTTTTTTGTTAAATCAGTCAGGAGCTAGTAGCAGCAGTTTAAATTTAAAATACAGAAGAGAACTTTCTGGTTACATTTCATACCCAGCAGAGAGATGGTAGTTTAAATTTAATAGTCACTCAGGGCCTAGTATCAGCAAAGTACGTTTAGTTTAAATTTAAAACACAGAAGAGAGCTTTGTTGAATTTGCAACCCAGCAGAGAGCTTGTAGTTTGGATTTCATAGTGAGTCAGAGCCTAGCAGCAGCAAAGAGCTGTAGTTTGAATCAAATCAGAACATAGCTTAGCATAAAAGGCAAAACATAGTCAGTACTCTTTGAGCAACAAATAGAGTCTTCTAGAGATCTTTACAAAGAGGCCTTCTACCTAGGGGGCAAGAGACCTGTGAAACTTTTTCAATAGGTGTTAACACCAGGTGGCAGGTCAAAAAGCCATTTTGAAAGACTCCTATCCAAGCAAGGACTGTTAATCACCCAGGAAGTTGGTCACAGCTTACCTCAGCAGCACAGGACAGGGTACTGTGTAGCAGCCCTCTTTTTAATAAGTGTTTGATGTAGAATCTCTATGGATTGAAATTCCATGTAAAAAGGGGAAGGCGATGGCAGTGGGGGTGTACTATCAACCGCCTGGCCAGAATGAACAAATGGATGATGAAATGCTCAAAGAAATCAAGGAAGCTAACAAACGTTACAGCGCAGTAATAATAATGGGCGATTTCAATTACCCCGGTATCGACTAGGTCAGTGTCACGGCAGGACATGCTAGGGAGATAAAGTTCCTAGATGAACTAAATGACTGCTTCTTGGAGCAGCTGGTTCATAAACCGACCAGAGGGGAAGCCATATTAGACCTAGTCCTTAGTGGAACACCAGATCTAGTGCAAGAGATAAGGATGTTGGGGCCACTTGGCAATAGTGATCATAGCATGATCGCCTTTGATTTAATTAGTGGAGGAGGGATAGTAAGGAAATCCACAGTACTACCTTTTAATTTTCGAAAGGGAGACTATGATAAAATGATGAAAATAGTTAAGAAAAAACTAAAAGGAGTAGTTGCAAAGGTTAAAGACTTACATCAAGCTTGGGTGTTGTTGAAAAATACTATCTTGGAAGCCCAGACCAGCTATATTCCATGCTTTAAGAAAAGTGGAAGGAAGTCCAAAAAATGCCAGCATGGTTTAAAGGTGAGGTCAGAGAGGCTGTTTTTGCCAAAAAATCATCTTTCAGGAAATGGAATAAAGAGACAAACGACGAAACCTGGAAACAGCACAGGCACTGGCAAGTCAAATGCAAGGCATTGATAGGGCAGGCAAAGGGAGAATTTGAGAAGAAGCTTGCTGCCGAAGCAAAAACGCAAAATAAAGACTTTTTGAAGTACATTCGTAGCAAAAAAAACCTGTGAGAGAGTCAGTTGGTCCATTAGATGATAAAGGGGTTAAAGGGGCACTAAAAGGTGACAAGGTGATAGCGGAGAGACTGAATGAATTCTTTGTTTTGGTCTTTACTGAGGAAGATGTAGGGAGGTTACCCACGACTGAAGTGGTATTTAAAGGTGCGGAAGAATTGAAGGAAATATCGATAAATCAGGAAGATGTATTACTATTAGATAAACTGAAGAGTAGCAAATCACCTGGGCCGGATAGTATACATCCAAGGGGTGTTGAAAGAACTGAAATATGAGATTGCAGATCTGCTATTAGTAATCTGTGAATTTTCATTGAAATCTGTAACGCCAATTTTTAAAAAGGGTTCCAGGGGTGATCTGGGAAACCACAGCTCGGTGAGCCTGACGTCAGTACTGGGAAAAATGGTAGAAACCATCATAAAGAACAAAATTACTCAGCATGTAGATAGTCATGACCTAATAGGAGACAGCCAACATGGCTTTAGACAAGGAATATCTTGTCTTACTAATCTGTTATGTTTTTTTGAAGGTGTGAATAAACAGGTGGACAAAGGTGAGTCGGTTGATATAGTGTATCTGGACTTTCAGAAAGCCTTTAACAAGGTCCCTCATCAGAGACGTTTGGCAAAACTAAATAGTCTTGGGATAGGAGGCAGTATACTATTGTGGATCAGGAACTGGTTAAAAGATAGAAAGCAGAGGGTAGGGCTTAATGGCCAATTTTCCCAATGGAGAAAGGTGAATAGTGGTGTACCCGAGGGATCTGTGCTGGGTCCGCTGCTTTGACATATTCATAAATGACCTGGAAAGGGGAGCAACAAGTGAGGTTATCAAATTTGCAGATGACACAAAACTATTTAAAGTTGTTAAAACCCAAGAGGATTGTGGAAAATTGCAAGAGGATCTTGATAAATTGGAAGACTGGGCATCAAAATGGCAGATTAAATTTAATGTGGACAAGTGAAAAGTTATGCACCTAGGGAAGAACAACCCAAACTATGGTTACACGATGCAAGGTTCCGCATTAGGAACCACCACCCAGGAAAAAGATTTAGGCGTCATTGTGGATAACATGTTAAAACCCTCAGCCCAGTGTGCAGCAGCAGCCAAGAGAGCAAAAAGAATGCTAGGTATCATAAGGAAAGGAATGGGAAATAAAACAAAAGATATTATAATGCCTCTATCGTTCCATGGTGAGACTGCACCTTGAATATTGTGTGCAATTCTGGTCGCCGTATCTTAAAAAGGATATAGCGTTATTAGAAAAGGTTCAGAGAAAAGCCACCAAAATGGTAAAGGGGATGGAAGGATACTCCTATGAAGAAAGGCTAAAAAGGTTAGGGCTCTTTAACCTGGAAAAGAGACGGCTGAGGGGAGATATGATAGAAGTCTATAAATTAATGAACTGAGTGGAACGGGTAAACGTAGATCGATTGTTTACGTTATCAGAATATAGAGAGACTAGGGGGGCATGTAATGAAGCTACAGGGTAAACTATTTAAGACTAATAAAAGAAAATATTTTTTCACTCAACGTGTAATCAAACTCTGGAATTTGTTACCGGAGAATGTAGTAAAGGCCGTTAGTGTAGCTGGGTTTAAAAAAGGTTTGGACAAGTTTCTGGAGGAAAGGTCCATAAACCATTATTACATAAGAACATAAGATATGCCATACTGGGTCAGACCAAGGTCAATCAAGCCCAGTATTCTGTTTCCAACAGTGGCCAATCTAGGTCATATGTACCTAGCAGTTTCCCCAAGGGACACAGGTTCCACAATGCTTGTATTGGTTCAAGCATTGATATCCTGGGTCCCTTCTTAATGTATCCTGTTCTTGAAGAACCTGGTGTACAGGGGGTCTGCCACCAGTGCCTGAAACTTGCTGACTGTGAGCTGAAGTCAGGGCCACCAGGAAGGACACCTTCCAGGATAGGTATCCGAGGTGGCAAGTAGCCAGTGGCTCAAACAGTGGCCTAGTCAGCTGGGAGAGCACCACATTGAGGTCACATTCTGCCGCAGAAAGTCGGACAGAGCTTGGAAAGCAGAAGGCCCCATAGGAACCAGGAAACCAGGGGCTGGCAAGATAAGGGCTTTCCCCCTACTGGGTAGTGGTGAGCTGCTATGGCACTCAGATGCATCGGACCGAGCTAGATTTCAGTCATGCGTGCGACAGATGCACTAGATACTGGAGCACCAGTTGGACGTGGCAGGAGAACGGGTTCTCCTTCCTATCTGCACACCACAGAGCGAACCTGCACCACTGAAAGGCATAAGCTCTTCTTGTAGAGGGCTTCCTGGAGGCTAGCAGGATTTCCTCAACCTCTTGTGGTAGGTTGAGTGGGGCCAAGGCTACCCTCTTAGAAGTCAGGACATTAGTGTCAATGACCCCACAATGGGGTGCAGGAGGGAGCCCTCCTCTTGAGTCAGGAAGTCCAGGGCTCAACCCAGGGCACTGGGAATGTCACCGCCAGCAAAAGCAGTGGTGGGAATTAGGGTTGTCTGGGCCACCTGGGGAAGATCAGTATCACCAATGCCCTCTCATTCTGAATTTTGAACAGAGTCTTGGCGATTAGGGGAGTTGGGAGGAATGCAACAGCAGTCCCTCAGACATGAGATCAGGAACGCATCTGACACTACCCTCTGTAGGTGCGGCTGCCTGGAGCAGAAGCGAGCCAGTTGCGTTGTCCGGAGAGGCAAAGAGGCCAATCTCAGGCAAAGACGGAAGAGCTTCTCCACCACTGCAGGGTCAAGACGCCACTCATGAGGGCATAGGGCTCTGCTGAGTTTGCCCACCAGGTAGTTGTCCTGGCCCGGGAAGTAGACTGCTCGCAGGAGTATACCATTGTGCATTGCAAAGCAGAGGAGGGCTACAGCCTCCTGGCAAAGGGAGTACAAGCCCAAGCCTCCTGCTTGTTTATATAGAACATTGCGACCTGGTTGTCTGTCTGGACCAGCACAGGTCTGTTCTGCAAGAGGGAGCGGAATGCACGGAGGGCGAGGGATACTGCCCAGAGTTCCAGGAGGTTGAGCTGTAGTAGAGCCTCCTCCCTGGACCAGCAACCCTGAGTGCGGTGAACTCCGCAGTGAGCTCCCCAGCCCTGGAGAGAACCATCTATCAGGGTACTCTGCAGTGGTGGCGCCTGGAAGGGCATTCCTTCCCAGAGGAGGCCCAGGTTTTGCCACCAGTCAAGAGATTTCACCAGCTGGTGGGAGATGGTCCAGGGCCTGGATCCACTGAGAACGCAGGCACCACTGGGCTGTCCACATGTGCAGGTGGGTTAGGGGTGACAGGGACCGTAGAGGCCATGTGTCCAAGCAGGCAGAGAAGGCGGTGAGCCGGCACCGTTCTGCAGTGCTGAACCTCTCCTGCCAGCTGTTTGAAGCACTGCCCTGCCCTGAGGGAGAAGGGCTCTGGCCCGTACCGTGTCCAGCTGAGCACCGATGAACTCTAGGTCTTGCACCTGAGAGATGCGATTTGGGGAAGTTGATAACAAATCCCAGGTGCTTCAGGATGAGGATGGTACATTCTATGCCCTGACTGGCCTCTGCGGCTGTGCCTACTCTTGATGAGCCAGTCGTCCAGGTAGGGGAAAATGAAAACCCCTTATAGGCACAGATGGGCGGCTACCACTGCTAGGCACTTTGTGAACATTCTTGGCAAGGAGACCAGGCTGAAAGGAAGTATCCTGTATTGGTAGTAGCCTCCCACTACCATGAATCTCAGGTATTGCCTGTGAGATGGGTAGACTAGGATGTGGGTATAGGCATCCTTTAGGTCCAAGGAGCAAAGACAGTCTCCCTGGTGGAGGTAGGGCAGCAGTGTCCCAAGGGAGAGCATTTTGAACTTCTCCCTCACCAGGAACATGTTCAGGTCTCGGAGGTCCAGGAAGGGCCTGAGACCCCCAGTTCTTCTGGGGACAAGAAAGTAAGAGTAGAAGCCCTTGCCCCAGAGGTGCTGGGGAACAGGCTCTACTGCCTTGTCCCTTAGTAGACCTGCTCTGCTAGCTCTGAGAGCAAGAGGGCCTGGAGAAGGAGAGGTCACACAGGCTCTCTTGGAAAATGCTCCAGAGGTGGCAGCTGGAAGCAGAGGTGGCAACCCTCCTTCACCACCCGGAGAACCCACTGGTCCAAGATGAACTTGAGTCACTTGTGGGCGAAGAGTGCCAGGCGGCCCCCTGTGGGCTGGGTGAGGATCTCCCAGGGGGGGGGAGGCCCCGCCCTGGGAGTCAAAAACTCCCACAAGGTGGAGCTGGAGCTGGTGTCTGCCGTTTGGGAGCCTTTGGCTTCCTGGATCCATGACCCTGGCCCTTGGGCTGGGATCCTTGCTGCTGCTGGCTTGGGAAGGCTTGGTAGTGGTGACTGATGGAAAGGACCCTTGGCCTTTTCCCCGAGGTTTTCTTACAGGAAGAGTAGAGGTCTTCTTTGACAGTCTCTGCCTGGTCACCACTTCAGCCTCAATAATCGGCTGCCTTGTCGGCCATAGGTTTCCCAAACAGGTTCTCCCCAGTGCAGGGGACATTCAGAAGCTTTTCCTGGACCCACTGCTTGAGGTCTGAGGTCTGCAGCCAGGGCTGGTGCCGAGCACCGCTGCCCTGGCTGCTGCCTGAAACCCATCTTAGGCAGCCCGGGACAGGAACTTAGAGCAGTCCCGAATGGTGGCCACCAAGGTCTGGAACCGTTGCAAGGAATCCCCAGCGAGCCCTGCTGAGAACCCAGCGAGCTCCTGAATAAGGCTCTTAAGATACATCCCTATGTAGTGTCGCGTACCGCCCCTGGTGGCCAGTGGTCATAGGGGTAGGTTGGACACAAAGATTTTTATATGAGAGGAGGTTCCTTTAAGAGCCAGGTGCAGCCTGGTCTTCATAGTTCAGCTCCTATTAAGAAGTAAATTGTGAATGCAGAGTAGAGGGATAACATAGGCTTTTATTTCCCTTTACGTAAAAGATTCAGGTGGGTCACAACAGAGGAAAATGTCCTTTACTTCAGGAATGAAAAACTCATGGTAAAGAAAAACTGTTATGCTTCACAGTTGTAACAAGGATTAAGGCTTCCTAGAGTAACTCAACCGCTTCAATACTCTTCTTCCTTTTAGCATACAAGTAACACTCTGGAGTTAGCATATATTATTTACAAGTCTAGCAGTGATTCTATACTGCTTGTAACACAGAGAACAGTCCATCTCCTCTTGAGACAAAAGACTAGGCTCCATAAATTCCACTTGCATCGGCTCTGAGTCAGAGTTATCCCTTTCTGTATCTGGGGTTTCTCTGGCTATTGGAACTGGCCAGTCGCTATTCTTATTCTCTGGGTGTTTGTAGAGTTCTTCTAAGGTTCACCAGTGAGCGTGGCCTACCTTTGTGCTTTTACCATCTGGGTTATAAAAAGTAGGTTTACTTTCCTTTCTTGTAAAACGAGCATTGCTTTTAAAAGGGCACTTAGGAGATGAGCTTTTTCTCTTAAAAACAGAGTCAGCATACCTTGGCTCCCAACAGCATGTAGAACAGGAACTTTCTCCTTCCAGTAGTTCTCCCGGGATACAATCCTCGTGCCAGTCTTTTCCCTGAAAGCTCTTGTTACCTTTCAGTCTGGTCACTGGTTCCTCTGGTAAGCACAGGCCTCTTTCCAAGCCTAACTTCTGGCTTCTTCCTTCAGCACTGCTCTGCTTCCCAAAGTGACTGTTCCTTTGCTCAGCATTGCTTTCCCATTCACTCCTAGGGCTTAGCTCAAGGCTCCTGGTGCTTCCTTCTTCTTGGCCCTTGCTTGTGGTGCATTTATCTCGCACGGCTTTGCTCCTGGTGCTTCTCTCCGGTCCACCTCTACCTCCACCCCCTTTCCAGTCTCCAGCCTCTTGCTTATAAAGCTCTGTGTTTGAGCTTTCTGGGCTGCTTGTCAGGTGGTGTCGATTAGCTAGGTGTGTCCAGTCAGCCTCTGTGAGTGCATGCCTGCTCCCTCTAGCTGCTCTGTGTGGGAATTGCATCCCGTGCACAACTTTTATATTATGAAAAACGGCTTCTTTTCTTGCATCTTTGCTTCCATCAGCTCCTGCTGCATGACAGTAGTGCTCATAGGTTTGTATCCAGCAGCTCAGCATGGATCCCTAGAAACATCCTCTGGCCTCTCTATCTGAAGGTACAGAAGAATAAGTCTTCTGGTTCTTGAGCTTTTGGATCAAAGACTCTACCAACATGAATTGTGGGGAAGTTGGGCCTTCTGGAAGCTTGGACTCCTCTAGACATGGTAAATGGTGTCGAAGTGTCGGCTGATCACCGGCAGAGAGGCCATGGTCTCGCACATTCGTAGGAGCAGCCATTTGAGGATGGGTTGCACCGGCACCGATAGAGCCTCCCTTTGGCGGAGACTCATACTGGAGAATCTCCAGTTCTTCGGTGCATGGGTCCTCCTTAGACTCTGGCGGGACAGAGGGCTCGGGCCATGTCCCGGACGAAGTTATGGAAAGCCACATCCTCAGGTGGAGAATGGGGCTGGAGTTCCGTGGAGATGGCTCCAAGGGGATGTCTCAGGGGAGGCCTCAACGTTGGTCTCCCAGTCTGACTCCGAGGGCTGCCTCAGGTCAGACTCCCGGATATTAGCCGGGGAGAACCAAACACCCAAGGATCGGGACCAGGAGCTCAATTGGTGCCAAGGACTAGCCCAAGGCTAATAGCGCTCGGGGCCCGGCTCAACACCTGGGGACGCCACTGCAGTCAGGGGCCCAGTTATCGGGGCAGATGTGGATGTACCTGACATCCATCGCCTTCTGCATGGTCAGGATGGCAGAGATACTCTGTTCCAGGACCGCCATCCTGGTCTCGATGCCAGAAGACTCCGCAGCTTTCGAAGCGGGCACAGAGGGTTTCAGGCCCAGCACCAGCGCTCTGGCCAGCACATCCTCAATGAGGACCGTGGCCTCGGGGAGCCTTGTACGGTCACTGCTGGCCGAGGTCTCCTTCCTAGAGACCTTACGGGGGTGCTGGTCAGAGTCGCCCGAGTCCCACCATGGGTCCTTACCAGGTTTCCCTGGTAGTACCTCAACCGGCTTCGAGGATTTTTTCTTTTACTTGCCAGGGTCTGGCGTCTTTCCGGAGCAGCCGCCACCGCGGGACTCCAAAGATGCCTGGGCCTCACGTGAGGTGCTCGGCTTTGGGCTCAATGTTGGGGAAGCTGGGGCTGAGCCTGAACGTGGGAACATCTCCTGCAACTCTGACCTTTTCTTGTCAGTCCGAGGGGTGATGGCCTGACACAGGTCGCAGGAGGTACTGTTGTGGTCCAGGCCGAGGCAGTGCAAGCAGCAGTCCTGGGTGTCTGTAAAAGACATAATTTGACTGCAACAATTACACTTTTTAAAACCACTGGGGGACATGGTGGATCACACCCAGATGGGGTTAACAACCCCTGGGCAAAAAAAGGGTGCGAACGCTGGTCGAGGTAAGCCTCGATGAAAAAATAGAAGGAGCCAAAAACAGCGGTGGAGATGGCGCCAGTTCGAGGCGGGAAGAGGAACCGATACACAAACCGGGAAAACTCAAGAGGATAATATTTTAGAAATTTTTCCAGGGAAACAGAACATGGGCTCTGCGGAAAAAAGGAGACTGAGCAAGATGGCACCCTTGGGCAGGAAGGGGACCACGCATGTGTGGTAGCATTTCCAGAAGCAAGATGTGGTGCTGCCCAGTCGGTGTTTTCCAAATGGAGTTTTGTAGATCCTGGAGAATCTGGGGACAAGGAGCACAAGGACCTTCTTAGGGGCACTGAAAGCTTTGAGGATAGACTAGAAGTCGCGCTTCTTGATGCGAGTCTAAATCGCTGAGGGCAAGCGCACAAGAGATTTTCTGGAGGAACTATGGGTAGGAAAGGTCATCCTGCAGTTCTTCCTAGAGGTTCTGGTCAGGGGAGGTGGGGGGTGATCACCCATGAAGGACTCGCAGGGCTCCCATGGGTAAGCCTGTAGTGACCTCACGTCGAGTGGCGGCAGGGGGCAGCCAGTCTATGAGGGGAGAAGACCCCATAATCCCTTGTGGAGCGGGAATCCTGGGGTCAACAGGCGCATCAAGGTGTGGAGTGGGAGTTGGGGAGGTAGCCTGTAAGATAGCAGAGCTGTCGTGGATGAACCTCTGCAGCAGAGAGAGGAGAGGGAAGAGAGGATTGAGAGGTTGAACGACCCCCTGAAGGAGGGAGCTATCAGGCGTCAGGGGTAGGGAGCTTGCATTTGGTGGGAAGCTTACTGGTCAAACTGGGGCCTCAGAGAAAGGGAGAAGTTTGTGTTTCACCTTGGCTTTTTGACCCAATGCTAATGCTGCTTCCTGGGTGTCAGGAGGGAGCAGTGGGGTTGGGAGTAAGCTCTGGTGGAGGAGGAGTGGCACCAGTCAGCAGTGCGAGCTGAGGCAGACCCCCTGACCCCGAAGCCAAAGCTGGAGGAGAAATCTCTGGTGTTGTAGCTGACCTCTGGGCGCCCAACTGTGCCTGTGCTGGGCTCAATGGAGGGAAAGAGAATAAGAGCTTGGACATAATGGGAGGGCCCCGCAGAGACGAATAGAACCGCCAAGCAGAGCTTGTCCCCGATTGCCTTTGTTCCATCAGACACACTTTTTATTCTGTTCTCATTTTTTTTTTTTTACTTGATGTGCGCTACCCTTAGTTCAGCTGAGTCGTGCTCCCGCAGTATGGGCCACAAAGCGGTTGGTAGTGCCAGGGTGAAATGTTCTTTGGTTTTTTCCTTTTGTCTTTATGGCCAACAAGGCAAAGACAAGAGAGAGAGAGAAAGACTTGTGGTAGACTTGATGTGGTCGGAGAAAAAAATGGACTCCAGCGACAAGCAGGCACACATGCTCAGAGAGGCACAACAAAGCTTCTCTGAGCTGCAAAAGAATCAGGACACAAGGCTCAGTTGGGACTTCACCTTGGAGTGTGCCTGCATCCCCCTACTTGTCTGCTTATCTCAGGAGAAAATATCTTAGAGGAAGACTAAAAAGGAACTGTTCATAGTGGGAGATTCTATGGCTACAGGGTAAGGAGAGTTTTACAGTATTATCTGTGTGTGTGAGTTGAGTGGATAGAGATAAATGAGGGGAGCAGCTCTCTGATGCATTTGACATGTCTCTAACCAGCAGTTTGTGCTAAAGGGGAAGGAAAGCTTGTGAGCAACTGGATGTTTGGGAATGAGATTGTAAAGGGGGATGGATTGGTTTGGAGGGCGTATGAGGAAGGTGTAGTGAGATGGGAGTGTGTATATCAAATGGGTAAATGTAATTGCTATTGGCTGGGGTGTGGATTGGGAGCCTCAACTGAAAAATAAGTATAAGGCTTGGGAATCACAAGGTGAAATTAGACCTTACCTGCTAATGTACTTTCATGGAGTCCCTCCAGTTCAATCCAGACAGACAAGTTGTGCTCAAGCACCAGCAGCTAGAGACTGAATTCTGCAAGTTTCTTCCATGATGTCACCCCCATATCAGCTCAGGAGCTCTCTTCTTCAGTATACTACATTTACAAAGCAGCCAACTGCACCCGAATAGATAAGGGCAAAAATTAACCAAACCAAAAAACTCAAATGGAACTAGCAGAAACTGTCATCTTCCACCCCTTGATCATGAACAAATACGAACTTCAACCGACTTGATCCGGTACTACCAGAAGCAAACATCACTCAGACAGGTTTCTTCAGCAGTTTGTTTACTTTAAAAATAAAAAATAAAATTAAAAAAATTGTGCTGATTCCTTTTACAGCTCTTATATACATTGGCATCCTGTCCATAAAAGTAAAAACTCTGTTCAACAGGCATCTCAAATCACAAGAGACCAAGAGCGCCTACCAGACCTCATTGCCCAAATAGGCTCGCAAATCAAACGTAGAATGGGTGGGGACTGGACTGACTCTGAAAGTAAATTAGCAGAGGTAAGGTCTAATTTCACCTACATCCACGTCCCTCCAGTCCAATTCAAGGTACCACAGCAGTTGTGAGGGCCCCACGAGCCCCACTTGCAAAACCAGAGCTCCAAAACGCACCTCTTGATCCGCCTGTACATCTAACCAGTGTAAAGTGCTATTGTCAGACTCAAGGTGAAGGGGAGGAATATGTAGAATCTGATGAGGATAAAGCAGAATTGAACAAATATTTCTGTTCTGTGTTCACAGATGAAGAACCAGGACTTCAGAAAACACCCACAAACAGGAACAGAAGCAAGGGGCATCTTGAACAATTTTCAGAAGACTGTTCATGAGAAACTAGCTAAACTTAAAGTAGACAAAGTGATGGGACTGGATGGGGATATACCCTAGAATACTGAGGGAACTTGGGTACGGTCTAGCAGCTCCACTGACTGACCTTTTCAATGCCTCGGAGTCGGGAGCGGTGCCAAAGGACTGGAGAGAGGCACATGTGGTCCCTTTACACAAAAGCGGAAGTGAGAATGTGATTGAAAACTACAGGCCGGTTAGTTTAACTTCAGTGGTGAGTAAATTAATGGAAGCGTTGCTGAAAGAGAAAATAGTGAGGTCCAGCAGACTACAGAACCCAAGGCAGCATGGATTCACCAAAGGCAGGTCTTGTCAGACAAACCTGATTGATTTCTTTGACTGGGTGACCAGGGAGTTGGACCGAGGGAGAGCCCTAGATGTGATATATTTTGATTTTAGTAAAGCCTTTGACACCGTTCACATTCTAAACAAACTGAGCACCCTAGGGATAGATCCTAAATTTACTGCTTGGGTTAGAAATTGGTTGAGTGGGAGGTGATAAAGGATACAGGTAAATGGAGCTCACTCTGAGGTTACCAGTGGTGTGCCCCAGGGATCTGTCCTTGGTCCGATTCTTTAACATCTTTGTTAGTGACATAGCGGAAAGGCTGTTAAGGTTTGTATCTTTGCAGATGATACCAAAATCTGCAATAGAGTAGACACCCAGGAAGGTGTAGATAACATGAGGAGGGACCTAGATAAGCTTGAAGAATGGTCTAGAATTTGGCCATTGAGATTTAATGTTAAAAAATGCAAAATCATGCATTTGAGCTGTAGCAATCCAAGGAGCAATACAGTATAGGGAATGAAGTACTTTTGTCCACTAAAGAAGAGCAAGACCTAGGCGTGATTGTGTCTGATGATCTTAAAGTAGCTAAACAGGTAGAAAAGGCGACAGCAAAAGCTAGAAGAATGCTAGGGTGCATAGGGAGAGGAATGGCCAGCAGAAGAAAGGAGGTGATAGTGCCTCTGTATAAGCCTTTGGTGCGACATTATTTGGAGTATTGTGTGCAATTCTGGAGACCGCACCTTCAAAAGGATATAAACAGGCAGAGGATGGCTACTAAAATGTTTAGTGGTCTTCATTATAAAGCATATGAGGATGGACTTAAGGATCTTAATATGTACATCTTAGAGGCAAGGTGGGATAGAGGTGATACGATAGAAACATTTAAATACCTCCGCAGCAATGTTCCCTCTAATTTTCTGTAGGCTGTGTGCACATAAAATATCAGCTGTGTGCAGCTTTTGAAGGAAGGTTAAATTTTTGTGCGCCACATAAAGACACTCGGAGTTATATACTTTAAAATTTGACTACACATCAGAATACAGTATGTACACATTGATTTTAATCAAATTAAATGAAAATAGACAATAACTAAATGAAGCGGGAAATTTCTAGTAATTACAATCATAACTTTTAAGATGTCTGTGTTTTCTATCAGAATTAGAGCCATAATTTTTGTGCGCTCTGTTGTAAAGTATGTGCGCTCTCTCAGCGAGGTGTGTGCGCGCGCACAAGCGCACAGCTTAGAGGGAACAGTGCTCCGCGGCATAAATGCACAGGAGGAGAGCCTCTTTCGATTGAACGCAAGCTCTGCTTCGAGGGGACATGGGATGAGGGAGAAAGGATAGATTCAAGAGTGGTATGAGGAAATATTTCTTTACAGAAAGAGTGGGGGATCCATGGAATAGTCTCCCAGTTGAGGTGGTAGAGATGAGGACAGTATCTGAATTCAAAGAAGCATGGGACAAACACAGAGTATCTCTAAAGGAAAAAAGGGGACCGTTGTAGTGGTGGATATGAAAGGACAGACTAGATAGGCCATGTGGTCTTTTTCTGTTGTCACGTTTCTATGTTTCGCAAAGGTATGCAAAGACGACCATATCACTGCCCAACAGATGTCCACCGGAGGCACTAAACTAAATTCAGCCCAGGAAGCTACCTGGGCCCTCAAGAAATGTGCTCTCAGCCCTTCCGGGACCAGCCTACACCTGAGGATATACACTGATGCAATTGCCTCCTTTATCCATCTTGATATGGAGGTTTTTGAGGCACCTCTTTTTCGAGGGCCTCCAAAGAAAACGAACAGTCGATCAGACTTCTGAAGAGACTGTGTGCACCTGAGCAGTCCTCCAGATCCATGCCTGCTGCAAACACTGGCAGCCTCACCACCTGATTGAGATGAAACGAGACGACTTTCAACAGAACGCATGGTACTGGTCATAAGACCACTCTCTCCTTAGAAATAATCAAGAATGGTTCCTGTCAGGATAAGGCCTGCAACTGAGATGCACCGAGCCGAGCAAATAGCTACTAAGACAACCACCTTCAATATAAGATCCTTGATTGACGACTTCAACAGCTCAAATGGAGGGACGGTGAGAACTGACAAGACAAGGTTAAGATCCCAAGGAGGGACCATTGCCCTAAATGGAGACCTGACCTGCTTTAGTGCTCTTAAAAACCTGGCTATGTTGGGATGACCTGCTACGGAACCCCTTGTACCTTTCCCCGGTAGCACACCAAAGCAGTCACCTGAACCTTCAAGCGAGCTCAAAGCCAGGCCCTTGTCCAGGCCATCTTGCAAGAACGATAGGATATCTCCAACTGATGCCATCAATGGATGGAGGCCACGTGAATCACACTACTCCTCGAAAATGCTCCAGACGCGAACATAGGATAAAGTAGTAGATCTCTTCCTTGCCTTTATCGTGGAAACCACAGGTGGGGCATAGCCTCTCTTCAACAACCTTGCCCACTCAAGAGCCAAGCTATAAGCGAGAAGCGATCTATTTAGGGCATCAAGACGGGCCCCTGCGATAGGAGGTCTCACCTGCTCGGCAGCTGCCAAGGTTGGTCCACCGTCAACCTGACCAGATCTGTGTACCAAGATCTGAGGCCAATCGGGAGCCACCAAGATTACTTGACCCCTGTGTTGAGCTATTCTGTGCAATAGCCACCCTATCAAGGCCCACGGTGGAAAGACGTACAATAGACCTTCCCGCGGCCAAAGTTGTGTGAGAGCATCAAGACCCTATGACATTCTCTCTCTCCTCCTGCTGAACAAATGGCTTGCCTTGGCATTGTGTAACAAGGCCATCAGATCCATCACTTGTTGCCCCCACCGACTCACTATCTGGTCGAACACTGCATCCTGCAATGACCACTCCCCTGCATCTGAGATACTCGGCCTGAATGTTGTCCTTCCCGGCTACATGAGCAGCCGAGAATGCCTTCAGGTGACGCTTTGCCCTCCAGAGGATTGGTGTGACTTCCCCCATTGTCTGAGAACACCTGGACCACCTTGTTCTCCCAAAAATGGCTTGAACTGTCTCAATGCCAGACCAATCACTCTGATCTCCAGGCAATTGATGGACCAGGTGCTCTCCTGCTCTGTCCATGATCTCTGAACCACCTGGGCCCAACAATGTGCTCCCCAGCCATACGGACTGGCATCCATGGTGACGAGCACCCAATCTGGCCTCACCAAGGCCACTCCTTTGATCAAATTATTCCTGTTCAGCCACCATGCTAAGGCAACCTTTGTGTCCCCCTGACACCGAGGTCGGCAAGACATAGGGTGTAGCTATGGCTACCACTGAAAGAGAAGTGCATGCTGAAGTGGATTCATATGTGCTCTGGCCCATGGCACCAGATCCAATGCCACCGCCATCAGCCCCAATACCTGCAGATAATGCTAGGCAGAGGGCTGTACCATCCACAAAAATTGTCTCACCATCTTTTGAAACCTGTCAATGTGGTCTTCTGGCAGTGACACCCAACCAGTCACCATGTCGAAGAGTGCCCCCAAATACACCAACTGTTGCGATGGGTGTCACTTGCTCTTTGCAGAGTTGATCACCCAGCCCAGCTCCTGCTGGAAGGAAATCACCTGCTGAGTTACATGTGCACTTTCTGCCCACGACTTTGCCCATATTAACCAATCATTGAGGTAAGGATGCACCAGAATGCCCTGCTTGCCTAGTGCTGCGGCCGCCACCACCATCACCTTAGTGAACGTCCTGGGGACTGTTGCCAAAACAAATGGCAGGGCCCGGAACTGAAAATGTCCCATGGGCACCACAAAGTGCAGGAACCTCTGATGTTACTTCCGAATGGGGATATGGAGATAGGCCTTGGAAAGGTCTAACGCCATGAGGAACTCTCCGCTTTGTACTGCTACCATGACAGAACGAAGAGTCTCCATATGAAAATGTGGGACTTGCAGTGCCCTGTTGACACCTTTGAGGTCGAGAATGGGCCGAAAGGAGCCCTCCTTCTTTGGCACTACAAAATAGATGGAGTATCGACCCAAGCAGCACTCGGCAGGAGGCCTGGGAGCTGCCACGTCCAACTGTAGCAGCCAATCCAGAGTCTCCCTCACTGCCCGAGTCTTTGCAAGACCCCCACAGGAGGTTACCATAAATGCATCGGGCAGGGGATGAAGAAACTCGAGGGCGTAACTGCAGCGAATGATTTCCAGAACCCACTGATTTGGCGTAATCCAGACCCAGGCATGGTGGAAATGCTGGAGGCGCCCTCCTATGTGTTCTCCCACATCATGGGCCTGCCTCACTTCATTGCGTCTTCTGAACAGAGGCCGAGGAGCCTGCGTAGTATCCGTGGCCCTGTCCTTGCCCCCAAAAGTACTGCCCCCATATGGGAACCTCCTTCGCTTCGAAGGAGCAAAGCGTGTCATCCTAAAATGCCGGAAATTGTGCTGCCCCCCACGAGATAGGAAGGGCTGCCTGCCCCCTTCCGGCTCTGTCTTGCAATAATTTGCCGCCCTTGGAGGCTCCCAAGTCTTTGACCAGCTCCTTAAGGGCTTCGCCAAACAACATCTTCCCCTTGAAAAGAAGTTTATTGAATTGAATCTTTGAAGATAAGAGACGTGGTGAAGCTACCATCAAGGAAGCCCTTACCAAGTCATAACAAACGTCTAACAAGTAAGCTGCAGCAGACTCCAACTTGGAAAGTTCTGCTGACTCTGTGGGCTCTTCGTGACTGTGGTCCGGTAGCACCTGCACCCAAGGCATACAGGTGTGAGCAACATATACCCCACAGACGGACGCCTGCAGAGAGAGCACTGACTTTAAACGCCTGCTTTAAAAGCGATTCCAGATGATCTTGCAGATCCTTAAGAGCAGTACCCTTTTCCACCGGAATGGTGGTCTTCTTGGTCACTACTGTGACCGACGAATCCACCTTAGGTGTACGATGGAGGTCTTTTTCCGCTGTTGGTAGCGATGGGCCATTGCCTGACCTCCCATCAAGCCTGCTTCAGACAGTTCCCATTCCGCCTCTATCATCTGCATAATAGCCTTATGCACTGGGAATTAGTATTGGGGGGCTCGTATGCCCTGTACGAGGGGATCTTCTAATGGAAAATCGGCCTCCACAGACCGAAACAGGATATTTAGTGCCACTAAGGAATGTGAAATAACTGCTACCAGCTCCTCCTTATGGAAGACACATACAATTGAAGGGTTCCCTCCTAAGGCCAGGTCTTCCCCTTGGGCTAGGTCCCCCTCTTTGAATCCCAGGCCATACAGATCCTCTCCGGACCCTCCCCCGGGTCCTCCATGTCCCCTGAAGTTTCTGACCAGAGATCCACCTCATAAGCGTCATCGGAGATCCTGAGATGGTTTGCCATGTCCCCTTCCACCACCCTGGAGGAGGAACTTAATAGGCGCTGCTTTTGTGGACCATAAGCCCTCAACAGGCTTCTGCTTCTTCTCTAAACAGTACATGTGATTTAACAGCAAAATAACTCCAGAGGGGGGAAAAAAAGTATTACCTTCCAAGACAATACCCTATGAAGGCTCCGAAGTCTGGAATGCTGCACTGCTCAGCGCCGCTCCTTGATCCCCCATGGTAACAGGTACTGCCAGCTGCAGGACAAAATGGCTATGAGAGACGAAGCGCGGGAAGATTCCCGTTTCACCAAAGGCCGACTCCTGTGATCCTGATCCGTTGCCCGATCTTGCGACCCCCTGGGTAGTGGGCTCCAATGCTCTACTCTCTCTTTTGTAAGCCTTGCAACAGCCGGCCTGAGAGAGAGAACTGCGCCGTACGCCACACACACCGGTTTCAAAGAGGGCATGTCCCAATTTGCACTGACAGTAACAAACACTTACCGCGGAAGGGAACAGACTGCGACTATACACCCAGGTTCTCTGCAGGGCTGCTCGTGCTGTCAAGAGTCACCGATGCAGATTCAACGGCTCACAGTGCTCCCCCAAAGGCTTAACTCCTGACCACCAAAGGGCTCTGGAGGGGACTGCCAAGTCCTGCGATTTAAAATAATTTCCCTGAATATCCTTTTATTTTTTACCCAGACAGACAGATCTGCTAGTTCCAAAAAGTTGACATTAACTCTCCCCAGGTGACCTGAACCTCAGTCAGTCCAGATAGAAACGGTCTGGACCTACCCCAACTGATGGAGATAATTACTGCAAAGGAAAGAGCTCCTGAGCTGATATGGGGTGATATCTTGGAAGAAATTGCATAATTCAGTCTCCAGCTGCTGGTGCATGAGCACAACCCTTCTGTTTGGACTGGACTGGAGGGACATGGATGAAGTCAGAGACTTATATATACAAGATTGTGCACTGGGAGGAGTGGTCTAGTGGTTAGGACAAGGTACTTCAGGCTGGAGGGCCGGGGGTTCAAGTCCCACCTGGGGACAGCAATCTCAGGCCGGAGGGACTGGGATTTCTAGTCCTATAGGCACTCCTTGTGGTCTTGGGCAAGCCACTTAACCCTCCATTGCCCATGTTCCCTGTAAGTATTAACGTATGTGTGTCATATCCCCTCGTGTTAAATGTATCCCCCAATTGACCGCTTTGACCCGGTGAAAAGCAGAATATAAATACAGCTAAATAAAATAAAGATAACGGCCACTCTGGTAGTCAGATGTGTTTCTTGGAATGTAAGGGGTATAAGCTCCATGATAAAGCGATGTATCTTGTAAACTCAGACGCGGGATTGTTGACTCCACAAGAAGAGAATTCTTCAATGTTCATTCTACCATGGGGCGCATGCTTAGTGATTCGCCCTCGGACCCCCGAGTTGAGGCTTAAATTCCTGTATATCTGGGCTTGCTGTAATGCAAAGTTGAAAAACATGGGTGGGTTCTGGACTGGACTGGAGGGACTCAAGGAAAGAAAATGAGCAGGTAAGGCCCAATTTCACCTTCCAGTCCAGTCGCATCGGATGTACCACAGCAATACTTCAGAATAGGAGAGACCCACGAGACAGGCCTGTAAAACCTGGGCCCCAAAAAGCACCTCTTTCTTAGCTTGGACATTGAGGCGATTGTATGCTCAGCAGTTCCAGTCCCCGTCCCCCCTTTTAAAGAGAAAAAGTCTGATTTCTCACGCGTTGGCATATGTCCGGCCAAGCGGATATCAGCTCTTAGTTTTAGGTAAAGGTAACTCCACAATACCCTTTATTCACTCCGGATTTAATTTTTCTCTTTCCTTCACTTATGAGGTTTCCCAAATACTTAACCTCCCTCTTCACATATTGTAAATTTTTTCCGGGACACCCTTAATCCTCTCTTTCCCAAGAAATTCATCAGACTGTTAGTGGCTTCTATCACAACTGGTTTCTTTTTCCCTGAACTTAGCAGGCCCATGTACCTCAAATCTACTACACTGAACCATTTGTGATCATGCAGAATTTTGCTCAATATATATAAGGGTTTGGGACCACAGGATACTGGGTCTAGACAATCTTATTCAAATTCCTTAAATCCTGCCCCAGCCACTAAAACATATTACAGTCTCTGCATATCTTTGTGAGACACTAAGTGGCTGATATACAGATATCCATCAGAGGCACAAGACTAGTCTCTGCCCAGGATGTCGCTTGCCCCCTGGTTGAGTGAGCAAGCAGCCCAAGCGGTGCCAGCTGCCTTTTCAGGAAGTAGGCAGAAGCAGTAGCCTCCTTCAGCCAATGCGCCACGGAGGCCTTGGAGGCCTCTTCCCCTTTAACTGGTCCCCCTGAAAAGGATGAAGAGATGATCTGATTTTTGAAAAGGTTCCATTTGCTTTAGAGACCAGTGCAGAACCCTACAGATGTCGAGCAGACGTAACTGTCAGTCCTCCAAGTCGTCCTCCAAGCATGAAAAGACTGGAAGAGAGACCGGCTGATTACAATAAAAGTGACCAAAGACCTTCAGCAAAAAAGAAGGAACTGTCTGCAACACTTTCTCCTTAGAGATCATAAAGAATGGTTCCTGACAGGATAAAGCCTGAAACTCCGCAATGCAATGAGTGGAGCATATTGCTACTAGAAAAACTGTCTTCAATGTAAGATCCTTAAGTGTTGACTCACCCAATGGCTCGAAGGGGGGTTCCATCGATGCTGACAAGATCGGACTAAGGTCCCACAGCGGCACCAGCTGATGTACCGGAGTGCAAACTTGCTTGCTCTGAGAAAAAGCACCACATCTGGATGAGATACTATAGAAATGCCTTTGCACCCGAACATAACAGGCCAGGGCGGACACCTGCACTCATAGAAAATTTAAACACCAGGCCCTTATCTAAGCCTGCTCGCAAAGATAGCACATCAGGTACAGGGGCCGAAAGTGCTCTTATTTTGTTGTCTCCACACCAGCTCTCAAAAATTCACCAAACTCTTCTATAATAAAGGAGTGGAACGCTTATGAGCTCAAAGCAAGGTGGCTATTACTGAGGCTGAGTAGCCTTTCTTTCTTTCTCAACCAAGCACTTTCAAGAGCCAAGCCATAAGTGAGAATCGATTCACTTGAGGCATGCATATCGGCCCCTGTGACAGATTGTCCATCACCAGTAGGTGCCAGGAAATGCCTACTGTCAGACGGACAAGATCCATATACCAAGGCCTGCGAGGCCAGTCCAGCGCTACCAGAATCACAAGTCCCTGGCATAGTTTGATCCTCTGAAGCAGGGATCCAATCACTTGCCATGGCGGAAACCAGTAGAGAAGACCGCTCTGTGTCCATTGATCTAATATTTTATTCCATTTTTGAAGAAATGGAATAAAATATTAAATGTGCTTTGGATCCGATGAGTCTTATTATAGATACCATGAAGAGTCATGTTGAAAAAATTCAGGATAACTAAAATTCGAGACTCCCTGAAATACACAGAATCAGCAGACAAATGTACCAAGCAATCTGCATGTCTGAAGACTCAGATTAATCAATTTAAAGTGGAAATTAAGAAGATAAAGATAAAAAAATTGGTCCAAGATGATGCATATTATAAGACTGGTTATGCGTTTCCGTGACAGAATCCAGACCGGAAGTCTCAACATAAGGTTGGGTTTTAATTTTTCTTCAGAGGATTCCTCTGAATCAGAAAGTGGTTCCTCTAAGGATAAAAATAATTTAGGACAAGGATGGAGGGCCCCCAGAAATCGGTGACACATGAATAATTACGAGACAACTTCAACATTTTTGGATTCAATCGCAGAAGACCCCAGATCCACAGTGATTAATTTGTCACAGGTGGTTTTGATAGCAGCACAATTACAAATTCTCTCCACGGTGTTGTCTTTTGTTCCAGGCAGTCATTTTGATTCCTTTCAATTTAGAATGGTTTAGAAAAATTGTTCGGAAGCTGATGTTACGTGCTTATTTTAATTCAGCCAAAGAGGAGGAAACTACAGATCCGGAAGAATCTTCTGTTGCACCGAAACGTGTACCTCTCCCTTTTAAATCTGTTTGGATTTCGCCAGGCCCCCCAGATGCAGCAATTATGTTTAAATAACTGGTCCTACACGCTGTTGGTCATTTGGAACATTCCCATTATTAAAAAAAAAACCTACTTTTGCCTTGTCTCGGGCTGAGCAAGAGGCTTTGGAGCAAATACATGCAATGTCAAACATAGTTATCAAAAAAGCTGACAGAGGGTGCCATGGTGGTGATGGACTATGACTTATGTGGCAGAGGTTTCTCTCCAGCTTACTGACATGAATGCTTATGTTCTGCTGACCACTGACCCAACCCCTACCTTAATGGAAAGGATTAGCGTTCTGACTGAAAATGCCCTAGCTTGCAAATTTATTAATACAAAAAGATCCAAAAATTCCCTATTTCTATAGTTTACCTAAAACCCACAAGAATTTGCAGTGTCCACCAGGCAGACCTATTGTCTCATCTAATGATTCTCTTTTGGAACTCCTTTCTATTTACATTGATTCTTTCTTCTGTCCCTTATCGCCTAGTATACCTTCATATATTAGAGATACAGCACATTTTCTCACAATCTTGGAAGGGGTGGATATGGAATGTGGTCAGTCGGAGGTTTGGTTAGCAACTCTAGATGTCACATCACTGTACACAAACATCCCTCAAGAAGGGGTTTTGAGGGTTATTGAGCAACAGTTAAAAAATAGGGGAGGGGGAGTCTAGCTGATGAGTGCATTAGTTTCATATTATAACTAGCCCATATTACTCTATGGGACAATTGTTTTCAATTTGCTGATCAATTGTATAAGCAGGTTTCTGGAATAGCTATGAGGGCCATGACTACTCCCTCAGTGGCTAATTTTTATATGACTGCCTGGGAGCAACAGTGGCGCTCACACTCTCCATATGAAGATCAGGTTCTACTATGGTGTCGTTCTATAGACTGTTTTTTCTTGTTTGGAAGGATGATGTACTGATGTTACTGGAGTTTCACAAATGGATGAATGAGTGTGATCGACATATTCACATTTTCCATTTCTTATAATGGCACCAGTATTTCTTTTTTGGACATTTGTGTGATAGAGAGGCATTATAATATCTTTTGTTTTATTTTCCATTCCTTTCCTTATACCTAGCATTCTATTTGCTCTCTTGGCTGCCGCTGCACACTGGGCCGATGGTTTTAACATGTTATCCACAATGACGCCTAAATCTTTCCTCCATACACTCATGCATGAATGAAATAACACACTGGCTACATGATCACAGTCACATGATCAACTACAAGAAGACTGAAGTCCTAATCAATAGAAATCACTCCTACGCACCCCCAAAAATAATAACGATCAACAACATTAACATCCCCGTAAAAACTGAAGTCAAATACTTTGGTGTGATGCTAGATCAAAATCTGAACTTACAAACTCATGTTAAGAGAGTGTCTGCAAAATATTACATAACCTCCGACTGTTTTTGGATGCTAACCTCTTCCAAACCGTTTGTCAAGCAATCATTCTTCACCTGGACTACTGCAATTCCATAACTGCAAGACCTTCTGAAATATTCACTCCTTCCCCTACAGCTAACTCAAAACACTGCAGCTCGTATGATCTCAAAAACACCAAGACAAGAGCACATCACTCCAGTCCTTAAAAACCTACACTGGCTATCCATTTAAGCCCACATAAAATATAAGTCAACCATGAATACTTACAAGACTATACACAACATGACTGCAGACTGCCTACAAACCCTCATACAGGCCATATCAAATCAGAATTCCAATATACAAAGCAACCAGCACACAAACATGTCAGTGAGCATTCTCCATCTATGGTCCAACCTTATGGAATTCTCTTCCAAACATCATAAGAGCTATAAAGGATATAAGAGACTTTTGAAAAAAAAAAAACCCATAAAACTTATATTTTCCAAGAATTCTTTGGGTCTGTAACCTGCTATGATACACACAGTAAAGGGCGGTATTATCAAGTGCCTAAACCATAAAACCAATCAAGATAATATCCCCAATCAAAACTTCCTTTATACATACGTTTTACCTTTGCTCCTATATACAAGGAAGCAATTGTTTCCCCACCCTATCAGTTGCATGCTTTTAAATAACTACTGTTCTCATGTAATACCGAATTATGTTACACAATTTTTTGTTCTATGTAAGTTATAGTTATGTTCAATGTAAACCGCCTTGATAATCTTGAAAGGAGATATAAAAGAAATGCTAAATAAATAAGATACAAGTTAAGCCAATTATTAAGTGAAGAGTGAATGAAAGTAGTTTCGGTACAGATATTGAAGACATACTACACTGCTTAGATGAATATTTTGAGTCACTATATGAATTGGAAGCATTGTTCATTTCAAGGTCTTTTGCACTGAAGAAATAATTTTTGAAAGAAGTTTTGTTTATTTTTGGTCTCTTTATGGATTGGATGCTATATATTTTTATGTTTGCATTTTTGAATAGCAGTCCTTTTTAAAATGGGTTGTGTTAAGGGTGAGCTAGAGCATCTATACCTTCGGACATGCTTTCATGTCATGACTGAAGAACCAGCCCACTTTGGCATTTGAAGCCGACGCCATAACATCTATGACCAGTAGACCCCAGTGTTGATGCTGCGAAAAACTGAGTCCACCAGAGACCACACCCCTGGATCCAACTGATGCCTGCTGAGGAAGTTGGCCTGTACATTCTGTTTTCCAGCCATGTGCCACTGCCGAGACCGCCAGGAGATTTGTTTCTGCTTCCTGTATTTCCCTGTTGATTTATGTAAGCCACTGTGGTGACGTCTGAAAAAAATCCTTACTGCCTTCTTGTGCAGTAGCTGACAAGTATTGGAGGGCTAAAAACACCGCTTGCATCTCCAAGCAATTGATGGACCATGAAGTCTCCTCTGGGGTCCACCGGCCCTGAGCCACCTGTATCAGGCAATGTGCTCCCATCTTGACAGACTGGCACTGGTAGTGACAATCACCCACTCAGGCATCACCAATGGAATTCCCACTGTTAACCTTGCGTAATCTAACCACCACCGCAAGCTTGCTCTCACCTCCCTCAGGCACGGTAAGCACTTGGATAGCATGTGCATCTGGGGCGACCAATGCGTCAACAGGGCCCTCTGCAGCAGATGCATATGACACCTTGCCAAAGTACCAGCTCCAGGGTTGCCATCATGGAGTCCAGTAGTTGAAGATAGTGCCACGCTGCTGGCACCTCCATACCATGAGCTGCCGGACTTGATGTGAAGCTTTCTGGCCCTTTCCGGTGGAAGAGGCATGAGGCCTCTTTGTGTCAAACAGCATTCCTAGATACATCAGATACTGAAATGAGACTGACTTGGTCTTACTGAAATTTATTACCCACCCCAGCCCTTGAAGGAATGCCATTACTTGCTGTATGACCTCCTAACTCTTCTGCAGGGACTTCGCATTGATCAGCCAATGGTCTAGGTATGGATGCACCAGCACACCTTCATAGCGTAGAGCAGCCACCACCACCAACTTCGTAAAGGTTCTGCGTGCCGTCACCAAGTCAAATGGATGCGCCAGGAATTGAAAATGTCCCATCGGTAATGTGAACCACAGGAAGCACCTGTGGTCTGGGCGAATGGGAATATGCAAATAGTCCTCCGTGAGGTCCATAGCCATCAAGAACGCACCCTTTCACACAGCCACTATCACCAATTTCAACGTTTCCATGTGAAAACGCAGCACTCTTAAGGCTCTGTTGACATACTTGAGGTTGAGAACTGGATGGAACAACCCCTTCTTTTTGGGGACCACAAAGTAAATGGAGTATCAACCTAGTCCACACTGGTCTGTGGGAACCTCAACTACTGCTTGTAACTGGATTAGCCTCTGCAGCGTCACCTCTACCTTTATTCAGGGACTTGATATGCTGCCCAAGCTATAGCATCAGGGAAGTTTACAAAAGCATTGCGAGAGGTCAGAACATGAAAAGAATGCCATTATTCAACAGGACAGTGGATAGATAATCATGCGGAGAGAAAGAGGGGAAGATACAGCAGACAGGATAGGAGGGAAGGAGAGCAGAATGATAAAACTTGAGAGAGAGGCAGATTGAAGGCCAGTTAGAAAAGGTGAGTTTTTTTAACAGTGCCTTGAACCGTTGAAAAGATGGTTCCAGCCAGAGTGCATCGGGGGAGGGAATTCCAAAGTGCGGGACCAAAAAAGTAAAAAGCAGGTGTTTGAAATGTGTGTCATTCATAGGGCACCTTGGGCTACATTTTATGGCAGTATCTTGTGATTCAACAATTCTGGGAGAGAATTAAAAGCATTTACGAGGGCTTCTTGGGTTGTAATTGAAGTTGGATGTGTAGAGTATGTTATTTGGTGTGAGTAGAAAAGGATAAGAGTTAATGGCTGTTTGAGGAAAGCATACCAAGCAAGGAAATGTATATCGACCAAATGGACATTTAAAGGAGGTCCCTGCTTTTACTGAATGAAAGCTGGTCTTACATGAGATGTTGATAATGGACAAATCACCAGCAAGCCAGCCCCAACAAGAGGTCTTAGATGCCATTTTTGAGCATCCGGGGTGTGTGATAAGGAAGCTTATAGCTCAGGAAGGGGCTATAGAAAAGGTGAAGTGTCTCTGAACAAGCAACCTGTCAGTTCTGGTAGAAATAAGAAAACAGAATTTTCCCATAAAAGACTACCAGTCCCAGAATGCACCAGGTTTCCAACAGCCATTAGAGGAGCTGAAGTGGGGAAACATGTGTTCAATCAGGAGGGCTATGAGGTAATCCCTAAGCACTCATCTCAAAGGGCAGGGCCCGATTCAGCACAGCTGCGCTGTAATAGGGAGGAGCACTCATCCAAGCAGAATAAGAGTAGAGTTTATTCTACAGATGACCATCTTCATGATCACTTTGGATATCCAGAGAATTGTCCTCAGTATCCTGAGAATCAACTTGAGTTTGATCATCAGTTTCATCTGAAGGATCATCAGAAGCAGAAGCCAAACCGGACGGACAGAGAGGGAAAGAGACCCTTTGGAAGAAGGAAGAGAAAAGCCTTTGAGAGGTCTAGAAGAGTCCAAAGCAGTATGTATACTGGGAGGTATTCCAAGGGCCAGTCTACACCATTGGACTGGGGAAAGCCAGAGGAATGGTGCTGCAGAGCTAGGAATCACCAGAGGCTACCTGTGAGGGAGACGGCTGCACGTGGAAGGGACCCTAAGACCTGTGCCAGAAGGTATGTGAAGAGAGATCCAGTGTCCAGGGATCTGGATTGGAAGGCTGGACATCATACTGGCCAGGCTATATAGAGAGGAACTCTAGCAGCAATGGAAGCTCAGGTATGAACACTGATCTATGCCCTAGCTATAACCTTGAAAGACAGCAGGGAAACAAGTATTCTCCTGAAAATGCTCCATTGAGAGATTCATCTGTGCCAATCCATGATATTGAACCCATGCTTGTTGAACAAGGGGGAATAATAGCAGATGAGGATCCTCTTTATATGGACTGCTCTCTATCTAAACTCCGTTGGTAACTTTGTTATAAAGTACAGCAACCATCACAAAGAAATACAAATTTGTTCTTTAATCTACTCAGAAAAGCTCCTGAAGCAGGATTTGACTCACACAGTAGAAAGCAAGCCAGCTAAAGGGGTTTCAGCTGGATAACTGCTAGCAATTAAGCCTTACCTAATTGCTTGTGAGCTAGGAGAGAATCACTTCTGTATCTATGTGGGAAGTAATCAGAAGTTAACCTGAAAAGAACAGTTTGTTTCTTGGTTTGTGGCTTTTCATTTGTTGTTTTCCTGATTTTGACTTTGTTTTTCAAAGTTAACACTGAAAGCAAGTAACCTAATTTATGTGCTACCAAGCATATCTGTGTTGGGAGAAATAACCCCATAAATAAAAATCTTATTGGCTTTACCCAAGAGCACAACTAAATTATTGTAAGCAGCTGTGTCTGGTGTGAATGAACTACATTGCCCACAATACCTTGCAAATCATATAGAAATATGCACTTGCCAAGAGTGTGAAGATTCTCACCCAGGCAGCCATCTGACAGGTGCTAATGTGGATGCTTTATCACATCAGGTATAAAGTTTGGCCATCAACACCTAGTGAAGATCTGCAAACCTGGGCTTGAGTAATGCAACCTCACCTCAGGAATCTGGGTACTTGTGCCCCCATAGCCCCCTTCCCCAGTCCACAAGCAGGGGAATTTAATGTATATATGATATGATCTGCTTCCATGCCTGGCCTGTGTAAGGAATTCCACTGACCAGGCTGTTTTGTAGAATGTTTGTATTACAAAAATATATTGTAGTATATTACAGAATGTTGGGATGGAGGTTGGATACATTCCAGTGAACCAAAAGAAATTAGGGAAGTTAGTAAATGTCACCTTTTAGGTCCCTCTTCATATGTTTCACTCAGGGCGAGGCCCTAGAGTTGGTTCAAGGTGTTGGCACTCTAAATAAACCTTAAGCCTTATGCCCCTGCACCCTACTGTTAGAATATATTGTTTAGCTTTGAATGCTCTGCTCACCCCCCACCCCCGAAAAAAAAGCTGCTGCCCTAGGTAACTGCCTAGCTTGCCTAATGGTTGAGCTAGCCCTGACCTTGCTTGTAAAACCTATAGGTGCTTTATGAGAAGCTAATACATGTGTGAGATGGTCTCTTATTAGCCAATATCGTCAGATGCCTGTGGCTGGCAGTACTGCTCAGGTCACACTTTTAACAAGAGAGAAGGGCAACACTAATCATTTCAAACTCCAAACTGTACTTCACTGACATTGAAGGGATTTTATTTTTTTAATTTACTATTTTGTCTTTTTTTCTGATATTTCAGTTTACATTCAGATCCCCACTGGGAATTTTGCACTGAAAACTTAATAGAAGTAAATGGAAATGATCACATTACATTACCTCCTCTATCATGCCTTCCACTGCATCAGAGAGCTCACTCTTGGTAGATTCGCTGGATACCATGTTTCTCAGTCGTAAGCAATACTCTCGCATCTTTAAAAAAGGAAAACACATTGCAAAATAACTTCTGGGAGGCAGAGAAAGTAAAAGAGGCTCCTGTCTGGGTCTGGCTTAGAGTTTGTTCCTTCTCCCTATCCTACAGGGAGAATTTTATAACAGGATGCCTATGCAGTAAGCCACTAAAGATGTTCTTATTTTATAAAGACAACATAGGCACCTATCCGCCTTTAGAAAATGGCCAACTGGCACCAGCCACAACAGAATACAAATGCCCATGCACAAATATATACCTGATCTGAAAAAGGTGTACACACTTGTGCTTGTACCTGTGTATTTTATAAACTAGGTGCATACAATACAATTTTGCCTCTGCTCAAACTAAAGCCCTGGTGAACACCTATATGTAACCTGTATGTGCAATCTTTCAACATATGCAATCTTTCATAGCATGATCATGTTTGATTTAATTAGTGGAGGAGGGATAGTAAAGAAATCCACAGTACTACCTTTTAACTTTCGAAAGGGAGACTATGATAAAATGAGGAATATAGTTAAGAAAAAAACTAAAAGGAGCGGTTGCAAAGGTTAAAGACTTACATCAAGCTTGGGTGTTTAAAAATACTATCCTGTGGGATACATACTCTATGGAACGAGGGGTAGCGGTTGGCAGAATGCGCCTGGCTCGTTTTGAATTGGTGTGGGCGCCCTTTGTGTCGCGTTATGGTGCGTGATAGTCCAGGATAAACGGGGATACTACACCGACCTCTTCGGCGGTTGGCCCCTTCTCTGTGTTCTCACGCTCACCTCTGTCCCGAGCTCTGACCTCCACAAGTCATAGATGGGGGGGTTGGGAGGTGGGGGTGGGGGGTCCCGGGTTCGGGATGACATGGGGGGGGGTAGGGAGGTTGTGGGGGGTGGGGGTCCAGGTTTCTTCATTATAAACGTATAAAAATGAAGACATATTGTAGGATGCTGTTGTGACCTGATGTTGTAATGTTACTGTTGCATCCTTCTTTTTTGAGGATCCTGGCGGTTACTGTATTTTTGTATTCTTTGGAAGTCTTTCAATAAAAAAATGATAATAAAGAACTGAACTAGAAAAAAAAAAAAAAAAAAATACTATCCTGGAAGCCCAGACCAGCTGTATTCCACACATTAAGAAAAGTGGAAGAAAGTCCAAAAAACTGCCAGCATTGTTTAAAGGTGAGGTCAGAGAGGCTGTTGCTGCCAAAAAAGCATCTTTCAGGAAATGGAAAAAAAAGAGCCAAACGACGAAAACTGGAAACGGTACAAGCACTGGGAAGGTAAATGCAAAGCACTGATAAGGCAGGCAAAGCGAGAATTTGAGAAGGAACTTGCTACGGAAGCAAAAACACGAAATAAAGACTTTTTCAAGTACATTCATAGCAAAAGGCCTGTGAGAGAGTCAATTGGCATGTTATATGATAGAGGGGTATAAAAGGGGCGGTAAGAGGAGACAAGGCTATAGCGGAGAGACTGAATGAATTCTTTGCTTCAGTCTTTACTGAGGAAGATGTAGGGATGTTACCCAAGACTAAAGTAGTATTTAAAGGTGATACTGCAGAGGAATTGAGAGAAATATTGCTACACCGGGAAGATGTATTACAACTATTTGATAAACTGAATAGTAACAAATCACCTGGACCGGATGGTATACATCCAAGAGTGTTGAAAGAACTGAAATATGAGATTGCAGACCTGCTATTAGTAACCTGTGAACTATCATTAAAATCATCTGTAATACCTGAAGATTGGAGGACCGCCAATGTAACGCCAATTTTTAAAAAGGGTTCCAGGGGTGACCCGGGAAACTACAGACCGGTGAGCCTGACGTCAGTACCGGGGAAAATGGCAGAAACAATCATAAACAAAACAAATTACTCATAGTCATGGCCTAATGGGAGACAGCCAACATGGCTTTAGACAAGGAAGATCTTGTCTTACTAATCTGATATGTTTTTTGAAGGTGTGAATAAACAGGTAGACAAAGGTGAGTCGGTTGATATAGTGTATCTGGACTTTCAGAAAGGCTTTGACAAGGTCCCTCAGAGACTTTTGGCAAAACTAAAAAGTCATGGGATAGGAGGCAGTGTACTATTGTGGATCGGGAACTGGTTAAAAGATAGAAATCAGAGGGTAGAGCTAAATGGCCAATTTTCCCAATGGAAAAAGCCGAATAGTGGAGTACCCCGGGGATCTGCACTGGGTCCTCTACTTTTTGACATATTCATAAATGACCTGGAAAAGGGAACAACTAGTGAGGCTATCAAATTTGCAGACACAAAACTGTTTAAAGTTGTTAAAACCCAAGAGGACTGTGAAAAACTGCAGGAGGATCTGGATAAATTGGAAGACTGGGCATCCAAATGGCAGATGAAATTTAATGTGGACAAGTGCAAAGTTATGCACCTAGGAAAGAACAACCCACACTATGGTTACACAATGCAAGGTTCCACATTGGGAACCACCACCCAGGAAAAAGATTTAGGAGTCATCGTGGATAACATGTTAAAACCCTCTGTCCAGTGTGCAGTGGCGACCAAGAAATCAAATAGTATGCTAGGTATCATAAGGAAAGGAATGGAAAATAAAACAAAGGATGTTATAATGCCTCTGTATCGTTCCATGGTACAACCGCACTTTGAATATTGTGTGCAATTCTGGTCACTGTATCTTAAAAAGGATATAGCGTTAGTGTAGCTGGGTTTAAAAAAGGTTTGGACAAGTTCCTGGAGGAAAGGTCCATAAACCATTATTAAAAAGGGACTCAGGATATCAATGCTTGACCCAATACAAGCATTGTGGAACCTGTGTCTCTTGGGGATAATGCTAGATACATATGACTGTTGGAAACAGGATACTTGGCTTGATGGACCTTGGTCTGACCCAGTATGGCATATCTTATGTTCTTATGTGTACTTTTTATGAATGTACACAACCATGCAATTTTAAAAAAAGGCCTGCTATGCAAATAACGTGAAATTTTATTTACTGTTAATTTCCTTTCCTGGAATCCTGCTAGACCAGTCCAGACAAGTGGGTTGTGTCGCCCTGCCAGCAGATGGCGAGACAGAGAAAATCACAGAAGCTTTTGTGACATCCCCCTTGGTATATAGTGTCCTACCCCTAGAGGTCAGCTTCAGTATAACCCTGGCAAGCACAAGGACTGCAGAACAGTTCAAGACAAATAATACCAGACTAACAAATTGAACCCGAATATGAACATGAAGGCAACCAAAACATAGCTCATGCACTAAATGAGAGGACAGCTCCATGGCCGAAAATGGAAGAATGTACAAGTAGAAGTGGTATGTCGCCACCCTATTATGTAATATTTCTTGGAGGCATCGAAAACCAGCCCAGGGTGGGTCCTGGACTGCTCTAGCAGGATTCCAGGAAAGAAAATTAACCGTAAGTAAAATTTCACCTTCCAACCCATCCTGTTAGACCAGTCCAGATAAGTGGAGAGTACCAAAGCTACACCACCGTAGGGCAGGAAGATACAGCTGCAGCCAAAACAGTGGCTCCGAATCAAGCTGCTTCCATGTCTTGCAGATCCAAGCGATGAGACAAAAGTAGACAGGGACAACCAGGTGGCTGCCCTGCAAATATCAAACGGGTGGACCTGCAACTTTTCAGCCAAGGACGTGGCCTGAGCCCGAGTGGAATGTGCCCAGGGCTTATTCTGGAGGCCGACTCAATGGCTTGCTTAATCCATCGCGCTATTGTTATCTTGGAGATGGCCGTGCCCTTTCTGGTGACCGGCAAATACAAAGAGATGGTCAAAAAGATGAAAGGGATTGGTAACCTTCAGATAGCGACACAAACTCTGACTGATGTCGAGAAGATGTAGAGCCTGGCTGTGATCCGAACACTGATCCTACCAGAAGGCGGGCAGAGCCACCAACTGATTAAGATGAAACTCTTGAAAGGACCTTTGGCAAAAAAGTCAGTACTGTACGGATGGTGACCCCTTCTGACAAGGAGAGGAAGGGATCTCAGCAAGATAGGACTTGGAGCTCCGAAATATGTCTGGCAGATGTAACTGCAACCAGGAACACTGTCTTAAGTGTGAGATCCTTAAGGGATGAGGTAAAAAGCGGCCTGAAAGGTGCACGAGTAAGAGTGCGGAGCACCAGGGAAAGGTCCCATCTGGGAACCACCAGGCAGATCTACAGCCGTAGTAAGCGAACCCCCCTGGAGAAAACAGGAGAAATTGAAGTGGATAACTGCACTGTTTCTCCTGAACAGGAGCACCTCTGGAATTCCTGGAAAAAAGTGACAATCCCCAGATAAAGGCACCACAATGTGCCAAAGGAGTCCACTGTAAGGAAAACCTGCTCCAACAGAATTCTTAGAATCCGTCAGGAGTCGAAGAAGTTCACCATCTGCTGAGACAAAGAAAATACTGAAGCTAACCTTCTAGGGATAGGACACTATATACCAAGGGGGATGTCACAAAGCTTCTGTGATTTTCTCTGTCTCACCATCTGCTGGCAGGGGGACACAATCCACTTGTCTGGACTGGTCTAGCAGGATGGGTTGTAAAAATGCTTTGCACATGGAAACCTTTATATAATTCCCACATATGTCCTCAATATAGAGTTAACATGATAAAACAAAGTCTTGAACTTAGCAATGCCATCAAAAATCTGTTCTGCTTATTTACCTTGTGATTGAGAATGTCATTCATCCGTCTGGTTGCTTCAGAGGTATGAGATTCTGGGAAGCATTTCTTGGGCATGATGCCATATTTTTCTGAAATAAAAAGGAATATGACTGCCCTCAGACAAATTGGTGCATGAGTTATGGACTTACTAAATAATCAAATACTTATAATGCCCCACATTACTTAAGCAGTAGTGCTATAAGAACATGTTATGTCAGACCAAGGTCTGCTTGGGATTTAGCTCATGCCTTTTTCAGGTTTTCAAGGGGTGTTACATTAAGGTACTACAGGTATTTTCCTGTCCCTTGGGGAGCTTAAAGTCTAAAATTTGTACCTGAGGCAAAGGAGGTGAAGTAACTTGCCCAAGATCACAAGGAGTAGTGATGGGATTCCAACCAGCCTTCCATCATTGCCAGCCCACTGCTTTAACCATTAGTCTACTCCTCCACTTCAGCACTACTTCATTTCCAGGGATATGTGAGAATCTTTTCAAGTCTACTCGGCTAATAATTCTTTATGAATTTTTCTCCAGGAACTCACTCAAACCTCTTTTGACGTCAATTATGTTAGTCGCTCAGACAATGTCCTCTGGCAACAGATTCCAATTTTCTATGTTTTTTCAATCTGCTGGTCATTAATTTTATGGAGTGTCCTCTTCTTTTTGCATTATCTCAAAGGTTTAACAGTTGTTCCCTATTTAACCATTCCACCTCGCTCACCCTTTTATAGACTTTTATCCTATCACCTTTGGCGTCTTTTCTCCCAGCCAAACAAACCTAACCTGTTTAGGCTTTCTTCATAAGGAAGGTATCCCATCTTCTTAGTTAGTTTTGTTGCTCTTTTCAGAGCCTTTCCCTCCTCCATTATACCCTTTTAGAGATGGGGCAACCTCTTCGTTTTCTTCTAATTTTACTATATAGTCTTCCTTTTTAAAATTAAAAGTTACAGCAATAGTTTTTCTTAATGCCCTCGTTCTAGTCATCATGACGAAAGTGACTGCATTATGATCACTGTTGTCAAGCAGTCCCACCACTGTTACTCCTCACACCAAGTCCTGTGGTTCAGTGAGATCTAAAGCAGTTCCCCTCGTCAGTTCCAGGAACATTTAATTTTGTGTCTGCAAAAGTGCAAGCCTCAACTCAAACAAGAGGAAAAGATCAGAAAGACTATTAAGAGAATAAATGTATAAGCGCCTTGGACATGCAGAATAGCATTTTACATGCTCAAGTAGACTCTTATAAAACCGCACATGTGCAGAGAGTAGGTGCACAGAAACATAACACCTACTTTCATGTGATGTATGTAGACATTTTTGGGGGCAGAGAACAAACTTGTCTCCTCTGTGTATATTTTATAAAACCCATGTATTTATTTATTAACATTTCTTATATACCGCGCTATTATAATCAGTGCGGTTCACAGAAGAACAGAAACACTACAATGCAGTATGGTACATTGAGTTTACATGGAACAGGTGGTCAAAAACTTGGATGAAGTGGGGAGAACTATATACAAATTATATACAATTGTACAGTAGTGAGTATTCACATGGGGCATGTAGGATTCGTAGTGGATGCGAGAGCACTTGGGGTGGGGGGGGGACGGAGGTGGCGGTTGATTATCCATTGTCGGCCGGGGGCTGTTTAATGGGATGTGGTAGGTGGGGGGGAGGGGGGGGGGTCGATGTAGAGGTTGTGTGTTTTTCAGGTTTGGTATCAGGGTAGTGCTGAAGGAACAGGTGATGTTTGAGGGCTTTTCTGAACAACATTAAGTTCGGGATGGCACGGATTTCTGCAGGGAGGGCGTTCCAAGCCATGGGTGCGAAGATGGAGAAGGCTCTACTTGCTGATGACTTTGTACATTTCGTCAAAGATTTAGGGACTTCAAGTGTATTCGACTGTGTAGATCTCCTGGCCCTGTTTGCTGGTGTATGATGGAGAAGAGTGCTGATAGGCGTGGGTGGTAATTTCCGGATGGCTTTAAATGTCAGAACTAGCGTCTTGTAGGTAATTCTAGCAGGTAGCGGTAGCCAGTGTAGGTTATGTGGTTGGACCTTGAGGATCCGACTAGAACCCTTGCTGCCGAGTTC
Source organism: Ichthyophis bannanicus (assembly GCA_033557465.1). Taxonomy (NCBI): domain Eukaryota; kingdom Metazoa; phylum Chordata; class Amphibia; order Gymnophiona; family Ichthyophiidae; genus Ichthyophis; species Ichthyophis bannanicus. The sequence continues at coordinate 154,167,425 of CM066042.1, forward strand.
ATGGCAAGTCGGAGGGGATTCAGGGTTGATTGTGGTAGTCCATGGAGGATGATGTTCGCAAAGTCAAGGTGTGGGATGACCAAGGCTTGAAAGATGGTTCGGTAGTCAGAGAAGTCGAGTAATGGGTGGAGATGGCATAGTGACTGGATCTTGTAATAGATGGCTTTTTTGGTGTTTGTGACGTGGGCTGACATATCTAGGTGTTGATCCAGGGTAATGCCTAGGTATCGAATTGTGGATTTTGTTTTTAGTTCCATGTCATTAACTTGCAGTGAGGAAGGAGGTATGAATTTCCGGTTCCTTGTGACGAATAGGACGTCTGTTTTATTGTGGTTGATTCGGAGATTTTGGGCTAGGAGCCAATCAGATATAGCTGCAAAACATTTTTGTATTGGGGAGAAGTCGGGTTGCTCAGTCCTGAACGGAGTGTAGATGAGGATATCGTTGGCGTAGGCAAGGCATTGGACGTCGAAGGAGCGGATTAATGTACAGATAGGCTGCATGTAGACGTTGAATAGCAGCACGGAGAAGGATGAGCCTTGTGGTACGCCTTGCTTTAGAGGAAAAGGTTCAGAAGTCGTGGAGCCGGCTCTGACTTGTTGCCATCGGTTGTATAGGTAGGTTTTGCACCAGGCTAGTGCTGTGCCTTGTATCCCTTTTTCTTTGAGACGATATAGAAGTGTCTCGTGATTCACCGAGTCAAAGGCGGCGGCTATTTATTTATTTACATTTCTTATTTACATTTCTTCTATACCGCACTATTTGCGATCAGCGCGGTTTACATAGAACTAACAGTTTCCGACAAAAAACAAGAGTCAGGTCATTACAAAGAACAGGAGCATCAACTTGGCTAACCAGGGAAAACTATCTACATGTGTGGAACATTGAAATAAGTAATTGTATGCATGTGGGATGGAGTTATTGTGTGTTATGTCTAGGAAGATGAGGACAAATCCTTGGTGGATGTTATCGAGACCAGTGATTAGATTGTTGAAGAGGATTGTGAGGATGGTGTCAATGCCATGGGCTTCCCTAAAGCTGTGCTGGGCGGAGTCTAAAGGTGCCTCATTGCCTATGTGGTGTTGTAGTTGTCGCAGGACGACCTTTGATGATTTTTGCGAGCAGCGGGATGCTTGAGATTGGCCTGCAAGATTCGACTTTAGCTGGGTCGAGCTTGTTATTCTTTAGCAGTGGGCAGATGGATGTGAGTTTCAGGCTTTGGGGGAAGGATCCTGTTGATAGGGACTGATTCAGGATTTTGCAGATGGTTGGGCTGAGGTCATGGCGTAGCTCTTTGATCCAGCTTGCGGGGCAGGGATCATTGGGGGGCGGTGGTAAGGTTGATGGACGAGATGGTGTCAGTGATCTCCTTGTTGGATACTTTAGCGAAGCCGTGAAGGGGGGTATGGTGGTTGTGGTCGTGTTGCATTGTATCATCTTCGATTGAAGGTAATTGGAATAGTCTTGTGGCTGGGGTATTATTGGGTGAACTGGAGATGGATCACCTGTTAGGGACTTCACAATGTTGAATAGATCGTGTGGTCTGTTTAGTGATCGCTTCAATAGCTCTGAATGGTAGTGTTTTCTTTTTTCCATGGTTTTTTCTCAGTGAATTTGTAGGTGAGTGGAATACATATGGAGTGCTTCTGGGGTCTGGCCGTGGCGCCACTGCCTCTCTAGTTTGTGTAGTTGAAGGAGTGATGCTCGAAGATCGTGGGAGTACCATGGTGCATGTTCGTGTCTTACTGTGCTCTTGTTGGAGGATGGGATGTGGGCAGCAGTTCTGATGGCGTCGTTCCAGTTGGCTACTAACTCATCAGGGTCGAGAGATTCGGTGGCAAGGAGAGGTAGGATCTTCTTGAGGGCCTCATCCTTGTCGAGGGGTCAAAAACGTGTTGTGCTAGGTTTGGGAGGGGTGCATGTTTTGTTATTATTACCGAGGTGGGATGTGGGTATGTTGAATAGAATTAGGTGGTGATCAGACCAAGGTACGGGCGTTATGGAATGTAGCAGGTCCTGGGATGAGTTGACGTCAGTCTGGGGGGCGAATATTAGGTCGAGTTTGCCACCCTTGTCATGAGTGGGGGCGTTAGTGAGTTGGGTATATCCCAGCTCGTTCATTGCATCAAGAAAGGCTGACGAGTATATATCCTGTAGGGAGGGCAGGTTGAAGTCTCCCAGCAGCCAGTTTAGGGATCGTGGGTTATGGGGGTTGCAGGCTAAGTCATCTGGTTGCAGGGAAGGGGCTCGGTATATGAGGTTGATTGAGCATTGTGCATTTGAGATGGAGATTGTGTCCAGATATGTAGAGCTAGCTGAGTAATTCAGGGTAAAGTGGAGTACGGATCTGGCGAGGATGAGTGTGCCTCCGCCTCTCTGGTGGGTTCGGTGACAGGCGAAGATGGAGAATCCGGGGGGCGACATCTGGTTGATTAGCACATTGTCGCTATCAGATAACCATGATTCGGTTATCACTATGATGTCCAGGTTATGGAGGGTTATCAGGTCGGTGATTACTGGCCATTTTGAGTGGATTGATCTTGCATTTATTAGGGCGCACTTAAGTAAGCGTTGGTTGTTGATCTTCTCCTGTTGGATATTCTTCAGGCGCTGTAATGGGATGTGTAGAAGGTGTGGGTGGAAGGAATTGGTTCTTGCGGAGGTGTGGTGGGGGTTTCCAGATGGTCTCCTATGGTAGTTGTAGAGAATTGGAATGTGATTGGTGAGGGGGGTGAGTGTTAGTGAGAGGTTAGGGGTCAGGGCGGTGAGGAGGATGAGGGCTAGGGAGAAGATAGGGAGCATTGTGATCGTGATGTGTCCTGGCTGGGACGGTTGTTCGCTGAGCAGGGCTGGAGTATTTCAACACAGGGGAAGCAACGTGGGACAGACAGTATTATACAGTCTGTATAATACTGTATACGTACCCATTTGTTCTGGCATGCAAATGCGTACAATAGCAACCATCTTGGAGCAGGTATTGCCTGGGGGAATTTTATAGTTTTGGATTTGGCTTTAACTTACGCCTTTTCTTCAGTAGCAGCTCAAAGTGGGTTGCATTTAGGTACAATAGATATTTCTGTCACCAGAATGCTTACAGTATAAATTTGTATGTGAAGTAATGGAAGATTAAGAAGCTTGCCCAAAATCACATGAGAAAGCAGTGGGATCTGAACTCTGGCTTCCCTGGTTCTCAGTCCACTGCTCTAACCATTAGGCTGCTTTTCCACTCCTGTTAGAAAAACCCATAGGTGCCAATGTTACTTTTATAAAATAGGTGCTACATATGCACTCATGTGCCTTTCCTGTCTAGGTGTCCTCGTCATACGGTTCTATCACAGGACATCTATAACAATTTCCAAAAATGTGCTTATTTTATAAATGCAACATAGGCACCCTATGTGACTTTAAAAACAAACAAACAGGTTGCCAGAACTAGCCCCAGTCGTGCACAAAGGCTTAAACCTGCTCATAGGTGTGTACATATGTTTACTACAATTCATCCCTACTCCATCCTAACTAAGGGGGAGGAGTGGCCTAGTGGTTGGGGCAAGTTACCTTTGGCAGGAGGGCCAGGGGTTTGAATCCCACTAGAGGACAGCAACCTTAGGTTGGAAAGACTGGGGTTTCTAGTGGGAATGCCTATGTATACATCATGTAAAGGTTTGCTTGCTCTGGTCAACATTTGTACATATTCACTCACATGTGTTACACGCAGAAAATTCTTTATAAAATTATGAACTAAGATGGCAAGTTTGACATGGTCTGCGCTGCTGCAAAGATCATGGGTGTGGGGTTTTTATTATTTTACCATAGATTCAGCTTCAACTTTCAAAGTGAAAGTAAGCATTTACTTCGCTTACAAAATGGCAATGAAAAAAGTACTTATGGTATTTTGTACCTGCTTTTTTACAAATACTTTTTTTTTCATTAAAAACAATGTGCGTAGTTTTAGAACTACAAAGCCATATGCATTGTTTCAATCCCCACCCCAAGAATGCGTCCGTTGAATGTGGGGAGGGTGGGAAATTTGGGTTGTTTCTTTGTTGTGTGTGTGTGTGGGGGGGGGGGGTTGTCTGTTTACAGATCTACCTATAAAAATTTTCTAAAAAGCTGTTCTTCCACTGTCAATGCATACTGCTTCCGCAAATCAAAATCTGCAACTTCCTATCAGTTTCCTATTATCTTAAAATAAAAGCAAAATTCTTAATCATGCCAAATAATGAAGTTTGTGAAACAAGGTTGCTTGAGGAAATTAAAGTCCTGCATATCAGTCAGACTGCCAAAGATCTGACAGAGTTCATATCCCTGTACAAATCATATACCTTCGTCACCGGAGGACGGGGACCCTAAGACATTCTCATTGAACTGAAAAGGTCTCAAATGGTTTCCAGGAGCCACGTGAGACCGAGTGCCGCCCATCTTACCAATGAGGTTCACCAGCATGTCCCACTGTCCTCCATCATTACTGGGATTTGACAACAGGAATTGCATTAGCCGCCCTTCCACAGGCTCCTTCTTCTGCGCAGTTTCAATGAAAGCATTTAAGTAGTAATAACAGCGTTCAACCTGAAATACATGGCAGCTCACCTTAGTCACAAAGCAATCTCAAGGTCATGCCACACATCATGCTCAAGCCACTTAATAGCCAAAGAATTAAATACAAAAAGGTAGATTAAGTTACAAATACCATGATCAAAACAAAGATCTGTTATTGAGCTGAGGATTTGTGAAATCTAATATTTGTTTTTAAGTCAGCATCCAATTAATTTTACAGTAATTAAACTCCTCAAGTTCATTCCTTCATAAGAAAATAAAATCAAGTTCTCTTTATTGTAAGAACTCTTTTAAGGACCATGTCAATCTCTTCTCCAAAAAGTGTCAGGGCTTTAAAAAAGTTTTGCATGTTAAATTTGAGCTCTGGTATTTAAAAAAAAAAAAAAAAAAAAAGACCACCACCACATTCCAAAACCTGGGAACAGAAAGAGAAAGTAGTCCCAAAACTCAAATGTGGTATAAATCCCTGGCCAACATTTTGTTCTTTTTATTTGAAAACCAAACAGAACTTGCCTCATATAATTTGTATACTTTAGAGTTCAGCACATACACCCTTTGCCTATTTTCCTAACTGTGTGGAAGCTTGTCAGATATCCAATATCCCCACAACTGGTTCCCCCTTCTCACACCCATCCTGAACCATCATAAGAAAGAAACATGTGGCTGTACCTTATCCCAGAAAAATAAATATGACTGGCTGAATTCAAATTCCTCAATGTTAAACTTCTTGATAAAAGGAAGGCGCATCACGTTCAGACAAGAGAATATCCAACATCTCCCTATAACAAAAGGAAAGAGGAATAATACAGGGTAAACAGCCATGATCTTAAGAAACAAAAAGATATCAAAGAAAAACTTCAAATGCAACACAATGACTTCTATCTTCACAATCAAGAACCAATGAATTTGTTGTCATAAGTCTGTCATGCCATGACCTGACAACTCAAACCTATATGTAGCAAGAACTATGAATGGAAAGATTTCAATTTTACCAAAACAAGGAAAGATAAGCTATGCATATGCATGAATTTAAAAACGTGAAGTGCCATTTTAGAAGGAACATCTAGGAAGAATCTGGGACGTCCAGAGAGCAATGTCCTAAAATCCAAGGGAGGCACACATCAGTGTCTTCTGAAATTGCTCCTTCTCCACCCTGAAAGATGAACGTCCCAGTAACCGGTTCTGGAGATGGGCCCATGCAGATAGCAAGGCCGGATACGTACATGGGTGTAGACCATTTCACAAACGTGGACATCCCCGAATTGCATGCCCACAGAACCGGCTACATGGATGTGCCAGCCATGATATTTCAAAAGGGGGGGCACGTCCCAGCTAGTCATTTCAGATAAACAGCCATAAAGTGGCAGGCCAGTAATATATGTTTTGACATATGTATTTACATGCAAGTTTCTTCAGACAGGAAATAGTAACTGTGGCAACGAAATTGCATTTTCCTCTTCACCCAGAAGCACTGCAGCCATGGAACAAGCACTTTTTTGCACCCCATTTGTGGTCACATCAGGAGCAGGTAGAGGCATGAACATTGTAGCATCCAGGGCTTGATGTGCCATTCTGAAAATCACACCACAATGTGCATCTCCCTTGCTCCACCCAGGGCATACCTCCACCATGACCCTGTGCCACGTAGACATGCTCGAGCCAGGGATAGTCTATATACCCAGCTTTCTACAACAGCTCTGTGATTTGAACATTTGAATGCCCATTTTCAGATGTCCAACTCACAAACAGGACTTCTACAAAGACCCCTGTAGTAAACGACAGCAGCTAGAGACCACCCACTTGCCTAGTTGAGATTCTTCTTCTGGGTAGAAAGAAATTCTCAAATGCAAGAAAACACCAGCTTCTCCTGTACCCCACAATGTTTTCCACCCAAGCTCTCAACCCTTCTCCCATCACTACCCTCCACATCTGACTCGAGTATGCCCAAAATCTATGGTGATGAACTCTACCGCCTCCACCCAAGGCTTGTTATCTGATATTTACAAGACCAATACTTGGTCAATTTCCATATAAAGCAGCCACATATCCATCAGAATAAGCGAGGCTGGCATTCAACACATCCTGCCCCCCGATACTCATTATGTTGGCATTTTAACCAGTCTCTTTTGTGCAGGTTACTCCAGCCTCCTTGGAAACCTGATGCGGTTGTAACCGCTGCTTCATGCAGATTAAATTTGGCCCCTTCTTGGAAGGCTGATCCTGTCATACCACTGTTCAGGACGGATGTTTGGAATGCTTGCCAAACTTGACTGTACTGAAAAAGGCTCACCCTTAACATACTTATGTACATTTCAACAAGTATGTGCCAGATCATGACCATATCTGCCTCTCCCACGCCTAAAAAAGTTGATTACCTTCAAAAAAGGCGATGTTACCTTCAATCCTCCTATCTCACTTACTGTAAACACACAAATAAAAATGCAAACTCAAATCAAATACTTCAGCATCATCCTGGATCAACAACTTTCCTTCATCCCACAGATACTCAAGATCGCCAACACAATCTATTTCAAAGCCAAGACCCTACAACAGCTACACCTCCTCCTCGAACCAACAGACTGTCCGCTCTGTCCACCAGGCCCTGATCCTCCCACATCTTGACTACTGTAGCTCCATCTACCAAGGAGCCTCAAACTATGACTACATCACACCCATCCTGAAGCACCTACACAAGCTGCCCCTCGAAAGCTGGATCAGATTCAAGACCCTCTTTCTCACCTACAAGGCGATCCACTCCCACTCCACCTCACACCTTCAGACCCCACAACAAAACAGACCAAAAAAGACAAAGAAAGAACACTTATCATTCCACACATAAAAGCAAAATTCAATCGACAAACATGTGCATGATCCTTTCATCTATACGCACCATGTATCTGGAATACCCTTCCAGACCCAATCCAAAACATACCAGACCTCCATACCTTTCAAAAGCACCTGAAAACCCACCTGTTCAATGAACACTTTGGCCCCTCGCATGACTACCCCCTCAAATATACACAAACCCCACACAAACAGAATAAGCTCCTACGCAACCTCCCTTGAGCACACACTGTACTTAGCCCATCAATGTAAATACCAGGCAAACCCACATCTACTCTTCATGTATATAAGTTATCTGTTCTTTGTACAGGTTAACTTGTTCTATGTATTTAAACCATTGTTTTATGTAAACTGCTTTGACCCGGTGAAAGGCAGTATATAAATCCTGCTAAATAAAGAAATAAAAATTACAACTGGTCCACAGATATGGAGTCACTCTGCTCCTGTACAAATGGATAAACTGAATCCCTTTGTCACATTTATCTCCAGCTGAAAAGGTTTGGTATTTAGTGATAAACAGCCCCCAGAAAGTACTTACACTCTAAATACAAAATTAGTAAGCATGCTAAAAAAATTACAACCCAAATATTGTAAAGGCTCTGATATAAGAAAATTTTGAGTTACTATAAGCCTGTCATTCTTGTAACAATCAGTCCCATATACACACCATAAACTTTAATACTAGAGAAAATAGTAATCGTATAATTGAGAAAATTACACATCAGAATAGTAAAACAAAGGGCCATTTGGAGCTTGTCTGTCCTACCTGAGCTTTTCTGATTGGTTACTGGCTTTCCCTCCGTAGATACAGAATGCTGGAATACATGAACCGTGTCCTGGACCACCTGCCTATGCACACAGACCTCAAGGGGATCACTGCAGGTAGCCACATTCTGGGCCAGCAGGAACTGTGGTTCTGACTTGAGGGATTTGGCAAAGGCCGCTGTCTTCTCCAAGCTGAGACCTGCAGAGTTAAAAAGTAGCATCAGGCCAAGAAGCCGAGTTGATAAGAGTAGGGAGGATCAGCACACAACTTAATACTGGTTCTGTGCAATTACGACTGCCCTATACACAAAGGAATTTAGCGCACAAGAAAACTGTGTGCATAGGATGGCAGAGATATCAGTGCTCTGCTCATTTAAATTTAGCGATAACAAAGGCATTGATTAGTAAACTTAGATGCAGAGAAGTGTGCATACAATCCAAAAGCTTAACATGTACTTTTCTAACACAGTGATTTTAGCACGTGATCTGAGATGGAATAAGAGGTTATAACTCGCTTATCTGTAGCTGGTACTAGAGAGAGCTTTGTGTCAGTTTCTTTTCTTTTATGAAGATGAGTGGACAAATGAAAAAATAAAAACAGCAGGGAGATGAGAAGCTGAGGTGATCATGTTGCCAAATGCAAGGTTAAGGGGATGGTGTTACAACTGTGAAATGATAGGCAATGAGTTCAACTGTAGAAAACAGAGACCATACCAATATTGGTGCAGAGAATATACATTTGGCATGCCAGACATGCACAAATTAGCATATTTACTAATGTGTGCTAACTATATGCATGGGGTTTAGCATGCAGTAAGTACCCTGCACTAGGAGTTAGCATGGGGGACCTATGCTACAAATCCCACAGTAATCAGGTAGCATGTAAATGGGCAGGGACTGGGCTGGTCATGGGCAAAACTTGGGTATGGACAGCACTTCACAGTTAGCACTAGCATTTTGGGCACACACAACCACAAAGGCAGTTGTTAGCGTAGATGCAATTAACATCACAATGGGTGAAAGTGCACCCACATGCCAGTTAGCATGCTGTGGCATGTTAAACCACACCAATGCCAGGGGGACAGACACATATGCCCCAAAGGTTAGCACTGGTGTCCGTGCTAACATTTGGGTCCCAACACACACTGCCAGTGCATTTCTTTGTACACATGCCCCATAACGTATCCAAACGCAATGCTCCTCCAGGTTCATTTACAATCTCATCTCAAAATACTGATTCTGCTCCTCTTGCACGTATCTGTTTCCATGTTCGCACACATTACTTGTATGTGATGTGTTTACAGTATTGGGCATAGCTTTTTTTTTTTTTTTTAATGTGCATTTCAGATGACAAGATTTCAACTTTCAGACTTTAGACACATCATGCGAAGAGAGAGATCGTTAGAGAAAGACATCATGTTTGGCAATGTTGAACGTCAATGTAAAAAAGGAAAGCCAGCAATGAGATGGATACAACAACAGCAGCAGCAGCTACAGGTGCCACTTTATCAACAATGAGATGCCTGCCTGAAGACCAAACACAGTTTAGGTCAATTATCCAGAGAGTCACCATGAGTAGATACCGACTCGACAGCACTTAACAGGAAACTGTGCGCTATGTTTTGTGCATTATTCTAAATGCAGGGCTTATTACATTGGCCTCTCAAATTTTTCAAGTCTTGCATTAACGGCAGTTCATCTCTGATAAATATCCATGCTCTATTTAGAAATAATTTAAAATTTCTCTATCCAGAAATTTAAAAAAATGACAATTTCAGAATGAGAGCGCACTTCGTTAGCTATATCCAAAAATTATTATTTGAATTACAGTTTGTTATAGAAGCTATTAGTTTTAAAAAGCACAAGCAGTTTAAATTTTATGATTGTGGGGACTGGCATCGAAATCCTGAAAAGTGACAAAAATGTTACATTAATCTCTGGTTAGGCCTTTAGGAGGTCTTTGTCTTAAATGTCAATTGTATTATTTAATATACCCAACTAATTGGTTATTTATGCGTATTTATAAAACGCATTATCTAAACAACTAAGCGGATTACAATGGGGGTATTTCCCTGGTGGCTCTCTCCTGCCTTCAGAACCAGCAGATCTCCGCAAGAGAGTACAACAGAACGCTAGCACTGCCTCATGTCTTCTCCTCGGATCAGTCGGGAAGCCCCGGCCTACCGTTCGGCTCCTTCTCTCCTCCTGTCACAGAAGAACCGAGCGCAGGTATCACACAAGAACCGTAGAAGCCCGCGCTTAGCCCGGCCTGTGACTCAGCACTTGGCCCCGAGCTACCCTCCCGTTTCCTAAACTGAGTCCCATACTCCGAATCAGTTAACACCGCAAGATTACCCAAACTCATCCTGCAACTGCCCAAACCAGAAAGTAAAGCGAGCGACACCGGCAAAAGAGCGGAAAGAAAGAAATAGAACGCAGGAAATAGGTTACTTAATGGAGGCGGAAGAGGGAAAGACGATCCGTTGATAGGTCAAGAGATGAGGGGAGGGCCTGAAAAGCCGAATGCGGAAGAAACCGGAGCCGGCGATAGGCCCGGAGATGAGGGACGGGGCGTGGCCATGCCTGCAAAGCGCAATACGGAAGGAACCGGAGTCGGTGATAGGCTAGGAGGTTAGGAATGGGGCGTGGTCAGGCCTGCAAAGCTCAATAGGGAAAAAGCAGGAGCCGGTGATAATAAACGTGCTACTGTCGAAGGAATTGTGCACGCTTTTAGCTTGGTACAGTAAACTATGCTGTGCTACAGGGCAGAATTTTGCTAGAGATTTCCCTGCACTAAGCTTGCTCTTTCATGCAGAAAGCAAGCTAGTGCAGAAAAATCACGAGTCCTAGGATAAGAGGCAGTGTGCTATTGTGAACTGGGAACTAGTAAAAGATAGAAAGACAGAGTAGGGTCATTATGGCCAATTTTCTCAGTGGCAAAATGTGACTAGTGGAGTACCGCAGAGATCTGTGAGGGGCACGCTGATTTTTAACATTCATAAATTGCTTGGAAATGGAAACCAATAACATGCTCAAGAACCTCATATTTGCAGATGACACAAAATTGTTCAAAGTTGTTAAAACGCAAGAGGATTGTGAAAAATTGCAAGAGAACTTTGAAATCTTGGGAGACTGAACGTCCAAATGGAAGATGAAATTTAATGTGGACAAGTGCAAAGTTATTTATTTTATTTATTTAACAACGAGGGATAGAGCCTCTCCGAGCATCTCACCGCCTCCACGTGCACCATCCGCCCAATCGGGGCCTTCTCAGCAACACATTTAAGCAGCGCTACTTCGGCGCGAGCTCCTCTTCGTTGCTGCTCATCTCCGGATCTCCTACAGCTCTCCCGACGAGGGATAGAGCCTCTCCAAGCATCTCACCACCTCCACGTGCACCATCCGCCCAATCGGGGCCTTCTCAGCAACACATTTAAGCAGCACTACTTCGGCGCACCCACGCCTTGCGGGCCCACGCGAGAGGGCCCTTTGGCGTGGCCCTTAGGTGTGGCACTAACAACAGCCTTAAAAACACCTAAATACCTCCTTCAACAGAAATAACAGCCTTGGATCGATCATCATACAAAGGCACCGAAAGATCCTGAAACCACCATTGAAATATAGAAGAAAATCGACTGCGAAATCAACAGCAGCTTCAACATGATACAGCTGAGCTCCCTCTAGGTCGAGCTCGCTTACCCCTCTGATTCGTCATATCACCATCTCACAGCAAGTATACCTGACTGTAAACTTTCACTTAAAATTTGTATGGCCTTCATCATCCGAAGCTGGTTTAAATATCAATGTTTACTGTTGTCAGTGACCTAATGCTTTACTGTTGCCAGTAATTACGAACTTTTACTATTGCCAACAATCACAAACTCCTACTGTTGTCAGTAATCTGATATTATTATTACCAATGAACCAATTTTCTACTGTTGCCAGTAATTTCATTCATAACCAGTAATTTTAATACATAAACAAAAATTACTGTCGCCAGTAATTTCATCTATAGCCACCATCTGGTCTTTTACTAATACAAGTAAACTCAGATTAATCGCATTATTAAATACTGTCTGACTTACTGTTGCCAGTAACTTCACTCATTGACACTGTCTTTTACTGTTGCAAGTAATCTCAGTTATAATCTCATCAACTTTTGTCTGATTTACTGTTGTCAGTAATTCATCCATAGCCACTGTCTACTACTATTCCAAGTAATCATAGCCATAATCTCATTATTAGCCTTTGCCTGATTCTTATTGTCGCCAGTAATCTCATCCTTAACCTCTGTCTGATTTTTTCTGCTGCCAGTAATTTCATTCATAGCCACTGTATGATCTTTTACTGTTATCACATAACACAACACATTCCAGAAGAAACATGGATCTCACAAAGTATCAATCCTACCTTCTTATCACCATACTAACCATTCACCTAGCTCACAACATCTATGCACACGAACCAAATCCAACAGCATATAACACCATTCCCATCATTCACAACATATACAAAAACACACCACAACCATACTCATATACACTCAACCAAACCCACCGTCCCAACACCCCCAGACATTCAAGACTAATACAAATAAATCTCCAACAAGACAAGCCTAAAAACAGATCTCCCGACACAAACACCATCAGAAAATTCATCCTCATAAATGCAAGATCCATACGAAATAAAATACCAATAATTAATGACATAATCACTGATAAAAAACCCGATATCCTTCTCATCACAGAGACTTGGCTCTCATCCACAGACACAATCCTCCTAAACCAACTTAACACGAATCAATATGACCTTTTCAACTGCCACCGAGAAGCAAAGAGGGGAGGCGGAGTCCTTATCATCACTAAAAAAGAGCTCCAATACTCACTAACTAATGTAAATAACATAGACGGGAGACTCGCCAGAGCACAGGCAGTTTGGCGGGAGGCGCGGTAGGATCTGTGTGGTCGGCGGGGACAGCACGGCTTCTAACGCGGCGGGAGTTCAGGATGTCGAGTGTGTTAGCGGTGGTTCAGAGTTGCGGGCGACCATCTTCAGAGCGCAAGCGCGCTGGACAGGCAAGTGACTGGGGGCGGCAGGGTGGGCTCGCGAGGGCCTGAAACAGCCTTCGGCAGGGCAGGGAGGTGTGCCTGGGGCAGTGCTCCGCGTCGGGGAGGGCCTGCAACAGTTTTCAGCAGGGCAGGGAGGTGTGCCTGGGGCAGTGCTGAAGTGGGCCTTGTGTTAAAAAAAAAAAAAAAACACACAAGGGGATGGCTGGCAGGAAGCAGGCAAGGGGGGGGGCAGCAAGGGGGGGGGTCAGGCTGCCAGGGGGAGGCAAGAAAAAGGGCAGAGGGGGAAAGGGGTAGACAAATCGGTGAGTTCACGGTCTGGGAGTGCCAGTGAACATGGGGTTAGGAGAAGGGGGGCGAGAGGTGCTGGGGGTTTGGTTAGGGGGTGTAGGGGGTCAAGGACTCGAGAGGGGCTTCTTGAAAGGCCCGCGGGGCAGGCTGAGAGTCTGGGGCCTCAGCAGTTGGCGGTGGCCCCAGCGGCTGGGACAGTCTAGACCCCGGTAGGGGGGATGGGTTCCAGGGGGGGGCAGGTGGAAGGCGTTGGGGGAGGGAATCTCAGGATGGATCAGGAGCAGGGGCAGGGGTGGGGAGTTAGCTCCTTGGGCCAATGGGGGGGGGGACCTAGGCAGGTATTTGTGGCGGCTGGGGGGGACGCGTGGGGGTGGATGTCTCCGGTCGGGGGTTTTGTTCCTCCTGCAGTTGGTTTGCCGCCTTCTGGGTGGTCTGGGCCGTCAGGGCAGCGGTCTGGATGGGAGCACTGGTTGGGAGGGGGTTAGGGTTCCTCTAGGGCGGATTGGACTGGGGCATGGCCCCCGAGGGGTGCTCTGGGCTTGTCTTCGTTGGGTTTTCCCATTTTGTCTTCACAGGTGCCCTATATGGCAGCGTCGGGTCCTGCTCCGTCTGCGGTGGTGTCCTGCAGTGAGGGGAGTATTGATTCGAGGCCCCCTGCGGAAGTGGGTGCAGCTGGAGTCGACGGCCAGGCGTCTGGGGCAGTGGATCTGCAGCGGTCAGCGGGGCCGAGAGGCGATGGGCTGCTTTCTTCCGGGGCCCGCGGCATCAATGACACGCCAGGTGAGTTGAGAGAGGCTGACGGTGGCGCATCGCTCGAGCGGGGGTCGCGGTCCGAGCGGCCAGGCAAGGCGCGCAGAAAGAGGAAGCAGGGGTGTCGTTATCGACGTAACTCCTCTTCTTCCTCCTCATCATCTTCGGATTCGTCTGGAGCCTCGGTGGCTGCCGGCAAGGGGCATGGGGCGGCCGTGGGGGGTGGGGTTGAGGCGAGTTTAGCTAGTGGGGGTTCGGCTTCTTTGGTTCCATTGTCGGAATTGTGGGAAGGGGTCCCCAAGAAGCTGAGGCGAAAGATTAGGAAGCGGAAATATATCGATATTTTTCGTTTGCTAGAAGGAAGGAAGCGTTCTGGGGACAGTAAGAAAAAGCGAAAGGAGGACGAGAAGGCGGGTCGGCTTTGGAAGGTGTCGCGGAATGTCATTAATTGGGTGCGATCCTTCTTGCGGTTGGCGAGTGTGTGGGGGCATCATTTTCCTCACCAGTCCGGGATGTTATCCTATGTGGACTCGATTCTTGAAGCGTCTCAAATGCATGAAGGCTGGTCGTGGCTTAATTACGACGAGAAATTCAGGGATAAAATGGAGGAGAATAAATTTTTAACGTGGGGCACGCAAGACATTAACCTTTGGCTAACACAGATGTCGGTCAAGGGAGGGGGGAGTGGGGGAAGCGGAGGTAAGATGGGGTCGGTGGTCGTTGGGGGGGCGGCTCGTTCCTTTCGGGGGGAGTCGCCACTGGACCGGCTCGGCTGGCCCCCGGAGGAGGGAGTGATGTGTGCTGGAGGTTTAATCGGTCGATGTGTCCCTTCCCGGATTGTAAATTCCGGCATGCGTGCTCGAGCTGTGGAGGTCCCCATGTGGCAGCAAAATGTGTTAAAAAAGGGCCCGGGGCTCAGCCACCGCCGGGCCTCAAATAGGTGGGGGCCGTTTGATCTGGCCCCTTCGCCGATTCAGGTTCCGCTTTTGTGTTCATGGTTGTGTTCTTATCCATGGAGGCGGGATAGGTTAGTGTTGCAGTTGGGATTTAGTTTGGGTTTTGTGGTTCCGGTGCATGGAGTGGTCATGGTTTCTTCGCCACGCAATTCACCCAGTGTGCGGCGCTGGGGGGCTATAGCTCTGGGGAAGATAGCAGAGGAATTACGGTTGGGGAGGATAGCGGGGCCTTTTCGGCAGCCGCCGTTCCCGGATTTTGTGGTATCGCCGTTAGGCATTATTCCGAAGAAGGAACCGGGGAAGTTTCGTCTAATTCACAATCTATCTTCTCCGGCTGGATCCTCCGTGAATGATTTGATTCCGCGGGATTTGTGCACGGTGCATTATCAGTCTTTTGACAAGGCTGCGGAGTTAGTCAGGAGAGCGGGGCGGGGGCACTGATGGCAAAGGTTGATATCGAGTCGGCGTTTTGTTTGTTGCTGGTTCATCCGTCTTCCTTCAGGTTGTTGGGTTTTCAGTTCGAGGGGGCGTTTTATTTTGATAAGTGTATGCCCATGGGGTGTGCGGTATCTTGCGCGTATTTTGAAAAGTTCAGCTCTTTCTTGCACTGGAGTTTGGTGCGGAGAGTGGGAAGGGGGGAGGTTGTCCACTATTTGGATGATTTTTTCTTTGTGGTTGAAGCAGAGTCCTTAGGGTGTAGCGAGCTGTTAGTTGGTTTTGGTAGTCTGGCTCGCGAGTTGGGGGTGCCGTTGGCTGAGAGTAAAACGGTAGGCCCGACGACGCGGTTGACCTTATTAGGGGTGGAATTGGATTCGCAAAGTTTGGAGGCCCGATTGCCCTCAGAGAAGGTAGAGAAATTGAAGGTGCTGGTGGCTAATGCCTTGGCCTCTTCCAAGTTGACTCTGCGGGAGCTGCAGGCCTTAATAGGATCCCTTAACTTTGCTTGTAAGGTCATTCCCATGGGAAGGGTCTTCCTTCGGCGCTTGGTGGCGGCGACAGCGGGGGTCCGGAAGCCTCACCATCGTATCCGAGTGTCAAAGGTGATGCGAGAGGATTTGAGGATTTGGGAGCTCTTTTTGAAGGACTTTAATGGCACTTCGGTGTTGCGGGATGCGGAGATCTCCAGTGACGATTTGCAGCTGTATTCGGATGCGGTGGGTGGGGTTGGTCTGGGAATATATTTCGGCGGCGCTTGGTGTGCTGAGCGGTGGCCGCCGGAATGGGAGGCTGAAGGGCTTTTGAGAAATATTACCTTTCTTGAATTGTTTCCCATCTTAGTGGCGCTTGCATTATGGCCAGAGCGATCGGCCAACCGTAGGGTGGTGTGGTGGTGTGATAACGAGGCGGTGGTGGCCGTCGTGAATCGTTATACTCCACGCTGCTGTACGGTCGCGGCCTTGATGCGCCAAGTCATTCTAGCCTGTTTGCGTTTGAACGTGGACTTGAAGGCCCGCCATATTCCTGGTCGTACTAATGCAATCGCTGATGCTCTTTCTCGTTTGCAGTGGGAGCGGTTTCGGCAGTTGGCGCCGGAGGCGGACGAGGAAGGGTTCGGGGTCCCTTGGAACTTGTGGAGCTGTGGCCTACCGAGATGAAGAACCTATTAAGGAATTCAGTAGCTGAGCGCACGTGGGATTCTTATCAACGGGGCTGCGCGCGAGTGTGGGAGTATCTGCATGGTGAGGGGTGTGTTGGAAGTGAGGTGTCTGAGTATATGCTGGGGAGCTATGTTGGGTGGGCAAAGGAGAGGGGGTTGCCGAGATCGGTGGTGCGGGGCCATCTGGCGGGGTTTGAATTTTTTGCCCGGGCGGTGAGTTGGCCAGGCGTAGGGCGGGGGCGCCTGGCTCGGCGTTTAATGCAAGGGTGGGAGCGGGCGCTGCCGCTGCGGCGTGATCGGCGGCTCCCGATTACCCATGACTTGTTGCAGCGCTTGTGTTACGTGTTGTCGGAGGTGGCATCGTCGCCTTACGAGGTTGTTCTATTTCGAGCGGTGTTTTGTTTAGTGTTTTTTGGGGCCTTTCGGGTCAGTGAGTTGGCGGCGGATTCGGTGAAGGTGGGTTTAGGTAATTGTTTGCGGTTGCAGCATGTGTGGAGGGAGCCGGGACGCATTCGTGTACTTTTAGCCAAGTCCAAAACGGATCAAAAGGGTAAAGGTTTGTGGGTGGTGCTGGGGAGTATCGGGGGACTAACTTGCCCGGTAGTGGCCCTCGAAGACTACTTGGGTGTACGCCCGGGTGGTGAAGAAGCGCTGTTCGTGCATAAGAACTCTTCATATGTGACCAGGTATCAAGTGACGGCGGTTTTACGCCTGGCTCTGCGCAGGATTGGCGAAGATCCGGAGTTGTTTTCGGCTCACTCTTTTCGCATCGGCTGCGGCGGGTATGTCGGGGGATCAGATCCAGAGTATTGGCCGTTGGCGATCTAAGGCATTTCACGGTTATGTGCGGCTGTGAGGAGCCCTATTAGGGTTGGGGGGGGGTTACTAATGCTGTTATTTTCTGTTGCAGGTGTGGGGCTGATGGAGAGGGGCTGCTGGATGCTGGGACACTCCTTTGTCTTTTGGGCTGGTCAGAGAGCGGCAGTGCGGCCTATCGAGATTAATCTTGGGCTCGACCCGGCTGAGGTGGCGCTTTCATGGCTGGGTGAGCGGGGACTGAGGTGGACTCAACTGCTGCCCTTGCTTCGTCATCATCTGCGGGTTCGAGGACGGCCAGCGGTCGTGCTGGTGCATCTTGGAGGCAACGATTTGTCGGAGTGGTCTTGCAAGCAGCTTATAAGGGCGGCGAAGAAGGACTTTACGACTTTGCTTCGTTTGCTGGACAGAGTCATCTTGATTTGGTCGGACATTATCCCGCGACCGGCGTCATGGGGCCAGCGGAGATGGTCCCGTGGGCTGACCAAGATAAATCGTCAGATTGGGAGATGGGTCTGCGAAAGAGGGAGGTATCAGGTGCAGCATGTGTGGGTTGATGTGGCCTGTACAGGGTTGTATAGGGCGGATGGTGTTCATCTCTCGCCAGTGGGGATGGACTTGCTTTTGAACGACTGGCAGGAGGTGTTGGAGAGAGTTGTTCAGGGTGGCCGCACTGGTCGCAGCTTGGGGTAATTGGGGGGGCGGCACAGCTAAGGTTTTTCTGTGCCGGTGGCGGGATCCCGGAGGTTTCCGGGGTCCGGAGCCTTAGGCGACTCGGGACGGGGGCGGGGTGCCCGCGACCTGGACTACCCCTGGAAGACTTTTGCTAGTAATATGGCGAAGTCAGATAGGGGTGGTCGGAACGTTGCCGGTGGTGTGACCATGGATACAGCGGAGGTGAGGTCGCTTTGCTAGTAGCATGGCTGGTGACGCATCGCTCCGCTGGGGGGGGGGGGGGGGGTTGTGAGATCATTGTTCCTGTTATGGTTTTGTTGTTATGGGAAATAAAGCTGCGACCAGTTGTTACCATACTTGGCTGTCGGAGTAATTTGTGGGAAAGGAAAAGAGAAATGCTGTTGGAAGATGGGGCTAAGAGTCTTGGGGGGGTGGGGGAAGTAAGGTATAATTAAAGGGTGAGCGCCGGGTCTGGCTACCCGGTTAAAATAAAGGCGCGGGCAGGGTCCCGGCGCCTGCTCGTAACTGGGTGCTTTGCCCGGCGCAGGACCCTGCTCGTGCACGGGGGTGGAGGGGGGCGAGCGGGCGTGCGCGGGCCGTGCACGCGGTGCATTTTTTAAATTGATTGGCTCCGCTCGTGGAGGGGGGCGAGCGGAGCCAATCAGGGTGCAGGCAGCCATGTGCTCTGGCGTGCGGGAGACTCGCCAGAGCACAGGCAGTTTGGCGGGAGGCGCGGTAGCCCACCCGCCCACCCAGCCTTTGCGGTAGCGAGGCTGGTGTAGGGGTGTCGCAGCTGGGGGGGTGAGGCGGGATCCCGGAGGTTTCCGGGGTCCAGAGCCTTAGGCGACTCGGGACGGGGGCGGGGTGCCCTCGACCCGGACTACCCCTGGAAGACCTTTGCTAGTAATATGGCGAAGTCTGTGATAAGGAAGCTTATCATAGCTCAGGAAGGAGCTATAGGAAAGGTGAAGTGACTCTGAACAAGCAACCTGTCAGTTCTGGTAGAAATAAGAAAACAGAATTTTCCCATAAAAGACTACCAGTCCCAGAATGCACCAGGTTTCCAACAGCCATTAGAGGAGCTGAAGTGGGGAAACGTGTGTTCAATCAGGAGGGCTATGAGGTAATCCCTAAGCACTCATCTCAAAGGGCAGGGCCTGATTCAGCACAGCTGTGCTGTGTTAGGGAGGAGCACTCATCCAAGCAGAATAAAGGTAGAGTTTATTCTACAGAGAATCAGCTTGAGCTTGATCATCTTCATCATCAGGAGGATCATCAGAAGCAGAAGCCAAACCGGACGGACAGAGAGGGAAAGAAACCCTTTGGAAGAAAGAGGAGAAAAGCCTTTGAGAGGTCTAGAAGAGTCCAGAGCAGTACGTATACTGGGAGGCATTCCAAGGGCCAGCATACACCATTGGACTGGGGAAAACCAGAGGAATGGTGCTGCAGAGCTAGGAATCTCCAGACGGTACCTGTGAGAGAGACGGCTGCACGTGGAAGGGACCCTAAGACCTGTGCCAGAAGGTATGTGAAGAGAGATCCAGTGTCCAGGGATCTGGATTGGAAGGCTGGACATAAGAACTGGACTACATACTGGCCAGGCTATATAGAGAGGAACTCTAACAGCAATGGAAGCTCAGGTATGAACACTGATCTATGCCCTAGCTATAACCTTGAAAGACAGCAGGGAAACAAGTATTCTCCTGAAAGTGCTCCATTGGGAGATTCATCTGTGCCAATCCATGATATTGAACCCATGCTTGTTGAAGAAGAGGGGGTGATAACAGATAAAGAATCTGTTTACATGGACTGCTCTCTGTCTAAACTCCTTTGGTGATTTTCTGTTATAAAGTACAGCAACCATCACAAAGAAATACAAACTTGTTCTTTAATCTACTCAGAAAAGCTCCTGTGTAGGATTTCTAGCCACGCAGTAGAAAGCAAGTCAGCTAAGGGGTTTCAGCTGGATAACTGCTAGCAATTGAGCCTTACCTAATTGCTTGTGGGCTCTGAGAGAATCACTTCTGAATCTATGTGGGAAGATACAAGAAGTTAACCTGAGAAGAACAGTTTTTCCTTTCTTTGTGGCTTCTGTTTGTTGTTTGATACTTTGCTAAGAGAATATTAGCTAAAGCCTACAGAAAAGACCAGTTTGTTACCAACCAGGTCTTATTTCTTTTGCTTTGATTGCCTGACAAGTTAAAATGTTGTTTTCCTGATTTTGTTTTCCAAGTTTAACACTGAAAGCAAGTAACCTGATTTATGTGCTACCAAGCATATCTGTGTTGGGAGAAATAACCCCATAAATAAATATCTTATTGGCTTTACCCTAAAGCACAACTAATTATTGTGAGCAGCTGTGTCTGGTGTGAATGAACTGCATTGCCCACAATCCCTTGCAAATCATATAGATATATGCACTTGCCCAGACTGTGAAGATTCTCACCCAGGCAGCCGTCTGACAAGTCGGATAGGGGTGGTCGGAACGTTGCCGGTGGTGTGACCATGGATACAGCGGAGGCGAGGTCGCTTTGCTAGTAGCATGGCTGGTGATGCATCGCTCCGCTGGGGGGGGGGTTGTGAGATCATTGTTCCTGTTATGGTTTTGTTATGGGAAATAAAGCTGCCACCAGTTGTTACCATACTTGGCTGTCAGAGTAATTTGTGGGAAAGGAAAAGAGAAATGCTGTTGGAAGATGGGGCTAAGAGTCTGGGGGGGGGGGGGGAAGCAAGGTATAATTAAAGGGTGAGTGCCGGGTCTGGCTACCCAGTTATACTGTTCTTGTATCTTATTTTTTTAGATATTTCTTATTTTTTCTTTATTTCCTTATTATTCACTTGATTATGCTTTAATCTTTTGTCATGCTTTACTCAAGCTGCCTGCAACTGTTAACGGACTGCCAATGCCTAATGATGTAAAGAAAGCAGCAGATGAAGGGAAATAATAACTATGGAACTACTTAGCTTTACACTGGATTGTCCTTTAGATCAAGCATCTCAGAATCTCATATTCTTAAAACACAGATAGAGGCTGTAGTTCATAGTCAATTCTTCAAACTGTAGAGCCTTCAATCTTGCCATCCGTGCTGTTTCATAAGCCGTAATCCATACAGCTATGGCAACTTTAAACTTCCATGCTCCCGACGCATTTACTGGGCGCCGTAGCGTTTCACCTGTAGCGTTTCGTCAGGGGATTGCCTTAACAAAGATGAAAACATCAATCTCAGTAAATATATCTTATCTAAAAAATAGAAGTTAGTCATGCAGGCTTCCCAATGCGTTACTCACGGCTCCCTTCGATGTGGATCCACCTCTCACAAAAACGCCACGCATGCGGGTCGACCTTCACATTAGAATTTAAACCCATGTGGGAGGGGAGGGGAGGGGGAGGAGATCAAGTGAGACTAACTTAATCGTATTAACGAGAAGCTTGCTCTAACATGCTCCCCATTCAATAGAGGTATTGAGACCATTGGGACTTAAGGTGTTTAACCGAAAGATCCATTCTTGTTCCCGACGTAGTAGTGTTTGATCTCTAGACTTTCCTTTTTCTCCTATGATGATATGGTCAATACAGAAGCATTTTAATGCAGTGAACAGATGCTGTTCTTTTAGACAATGAGACACTATGGGGGCCTGTATTACTTTGCAATTTAGCCTGCTACGATGTTCTCTCATTCTCATTCAACATCTTACATACAATTCCGGGGTTAGAAAACCAGACGATCCAGTGTGTATGGCAACACCACAATAATTTTAAGGAGATTCTTAGCCCTACTGTTTTGCGTACGCCTTCACAACAACACTCAACGGAGGTGCCCGGCCACTATAAATGTGGCATATGCACCATCTGTGACATAACACTGGAGTTACAACAGTTCACGCATGCAGACAAAGTTTATCCCATTCGGCATCGGACTACATGTAACTCTACCCATGTAGTTTATGGCATTATTTGCCCATGTCCACTGTTATACATTGGGAAAACTGTTCGTGAATTTCGTGTCAGAATAATAAGATACAAGAACAGTATTAGCGACATTGAATGGGTCATTGATGTATGAAAGACATTCTTCACTGCATCCAATAAGTAGATCCAGTGAGTAGTCTAAATCTGAGACCTAGTCGCTAACATAAAAAAAAGAAAAAAAGGGAGCATGGAAGTTTAAAGTTGCCATAGCTGTATGGATTACGGCTTATGAAACAGCACGGATGGCAAGATTGAAGGCTCTACAGTTTGAAGAATTGACTATGAACTACAGCCTCTATCTGTGTTTTAAGAATATGAGATTCTGGGATGCTTGATTTAAAGGACAATCCAGTGTAAAGCTAAGTAGTTCCATAGTTATTATTTCCCTTCATCTGCTGCTTTCTTTACATCATTAGGCATTGGCAGTCCGTTAACAGTTGCAGGCAGCTTGAGTAAAACATGATAAAAGATTAAAGCATAATCGAGTGAATAATAAGGAAATAAAGAAATAAAGAAAAAATAAGAAATATCTAAAAAAATAAGATACAAGAACAGTATTAGCGACATTGAATGGGTCATTGATGCATGAAAGACATTCTTCACTGCATCCAATAAGTAGAGCCAGTGAGTAGTCTAAATCTGAGACCCAGTCACTAACATATATAGTAAGTTAGTCAATATGATTAAGGGTTAAAAGGTGGAGCTTAATTTGAATTGTGTACTTGTAAATAGCAGCATGTATATACTCTCACACTCTGTAAAGATTTATATATACTCTGTAAATAGTTACCCCAGCGTTGTCCAAGTTATAGTACCTGTTCTCTGTAAATACAGAGCAGCTCTGTCTGCACTGTATACGATACTGTTGTATGTGAACCGCACTGATATCAAATAGCGCGGTATAGAAGAGACATTAAATAAATAAATAAAAATAAATAAATACATTTTCTTTGTTTAACAAGAATGCCAAGTATGAGAGTTGTTTTCCTTTTGGCCTAGTATTAAGGGTTTATATAAATTTGGGAATCCAATCTGGTTTCTTTTTAATAATTGTTTAATATTTCCTAGTTTCTTTACTTGACTTGTATCAGGGCAGCGCTCCTCATGATGTGGACTTGATTGTATATCTTTAACCATGTTTGTTACATGTTATAAAAATTTGAATAAATTAAAAAAAAATTAATAAATACATAGCCCTTTTCTATCTTTTGGGTTTAACGGGACCAATGGCTGATTCTTATATTCTATTTCTATTCATTGAGTGTACATAATGAAAATTTTACAGTATCACATCTTTTGGAGATAGTTTATAATCTAGTAGATATCGGAATGGGCATATGCATTATCTAAAGACCCCTTCACCTCCATTTAAAATAAGATGATTCCTGTGTAAATCCCAAGCGGGGTAAGGAGAAAAAGAACATATGATCATTTGGGAACGGTACACCTAGTACACATACATTTTTATTTGGTTTTAGTTGGGCGCTTTGATTAGGTGTTACAAACTCGTCCCAATTTGGGATCCAATAGTGTTTTTAATCACAATCTTTGGATCTTACTTTTAGCACAACATAATGGTAGTTATGGTTTGTTAATCTATATAATTTTAGCCCCTTTTTTGCTTTAGTGATAATGCTCTTTCCTGTATAATATTGCTCAATCAGTGAATGGTTTATAGGGGTCTTATGATCAGACAGTCACTCCTGCTTCTTTCCTCACATGTACTCCTTATATTCCAGGTTTAGCCTGTATTAACAACAGGGTTGACACTTTTATCTTTCCTCTCCGTCTTATCTTTTAAGATATTACAGAAAGACTTTTACTGAGAGAAGAACAGCTCATGGTGTGTGAAGAAGTTTTGTCTATTCAGCCATGTATGTCACATCCCTTGATTTCAAATACTTACTAAGGCTGCAGGGCCCATACCTCGTGGCCGGCAGTAACCGGGCCGGTGGCGCGTGGCGATCTGGCTCCACGGCATGCCCCATGGGAAGGAGGACCACGGGAGGCCAGGTGGCGTCATTGGAACTGATTGGCTTCCGCAGGTGAGGGTCAGCGCCGGGAGCCAATCAGGAGTGACGGAGCATGCAGGAGGGAGGGAGTAAAGCGCAGAGCCGGCGGGACCGTCACTTGAGGCTCACAGGATGGTGGGAAAGCAGCTGGCGAAGCAATCGAGTGCCCGTGTTAGCGCGCCGGTGAAGAGAGCTGGTGGAGAGATGGAGACTTCGAGCTTCTGGCACACGGAGGTAGCCGGGAGCTCAGCTGGATGCAGGGAGTGAGAAGGTGTTTCGGTGGAGTTGGGGAGCAGCTAGAACTCAGGCAAGTGAGAGCTGCAAACAAAAGAAAAAAAAAAAAAGAAAGAAGAAAGAAAGTAAAAGTAAGATTAATAGCAGCAGCATGCTGATGAGCAGGGGCCAGACGTTAAGAGGGAGAAGGGCTGGGGGACGTAGCAAGGCAGTGCTGCACCAAGACAGGCCTCCACAGAGGGCTGGGGGTAGTCCACACATGGAAGATCGGAGGAGGAGTAGGGGAAGGCGCAGGTCGGAGGCATCATCAGAAGGGACCGTTAGGGCCGGGAGGATTGATGGGCAGCGAGGTAAGGTTCCCAGTTTGCCTAGGAGAGGTAGGGGTCGGGATAGAGCTCTGGAGGCAAGGGGTGCAGGGCGGGGGATGCCCACTGGTGCTGCGCAGGGAGGAGAAGGTGGTGCATCTGGGGTAACAGTACCGCTGGAGGAGATGGCGGGCGGGCAAGAGCAGGGGGTGCCTCCGCCTCAAGTGTGGGGGAGTGGCTGGCAAGCCAGCCCAGGTGTACAAGGTATACCGGGCCTGGGGTTCGGGCCTTGGAGACAAGAGGGGTACTACCCTATGTGCGGGCCCATGTCATTGGATTATTGGAGAGGAGGGGGCAGGGTTCATCAAGGGCAGAATGGTTCCCCCCTCCTGTGTTTCCCTTTGTATCTCCACAGGCATCTACAGTGTGGCAGCAGCCAGGTGGACATGGAGCGGGGGGTCCGGTGCAAGTGGAGACTGGAGTGACGCAACCAGCGACGAGCATGGAGGCAGCGTCGGATCCCAATGGGGTGATGCTGAGCAAGAAAAATCCTGAGCGGCAACCAGAGATGATGGCGGGGATGCTGGCTGGCGGGAACACGACTGAGGTGGCAGGTGAGTTGCTGGCGGGGTGCGATGGGGGGGGCGGCAAAGGGGGAGGGGCCAAATGAAGGGGGGAGGAAAGGCGCAAAAGAAGAGAAAGCATTCTTGTCAGCGGCACCGTGGGGATGATGCTTCCTCGTCATCGTCCAGGGAGTCCTCGTTGTCTACTTTGGGGGAGGAATCGGCCCCGCAGGAGAGCATTCAGGCTGCAGAAGGGGTTGGGGCGAGCGGAAGTACCCCTACGTTAGCATCATTTTCTGAATTATGGGAAGGGGTCCCACGGGCCTTGTGGCGGAGGATTCAGAAAAGGCGGTATATAGACATTTTCCGTTTACTGGAGGGGAGGAGGCAGTCAGGCGAGAGCCGAAAGAAGAGAAAGGAAGACAAGAAGGTGGGAAGGATCAAACGGGTCTCTCGTAATGTGATTAACTGGGCAATAGTTAAATTGTTATTTAACAAATTTACCATATTTAGTCCAATCATGTTTAATGTATTTAGCAAAATTGTACCTAGTTAATTAATGTTTCATGTATTTAGCAAAATTGTACCTAGTTAATTAATGTTTCATGTAAAACAGACCTGTTAATCTGTTCATTCCTTGTTCACTGTAAACCGCACCTGATCTGTGGAAGGTAGCGGTATATAAGCAACTGTTAAATAAATAAATAAATAAAGGGCTTTTTTGAGGTTGGCAAGTGTATGGGGTCACCAGTATCCAGAGCAATATGGAATGTTGCTCGCTTATGCTGATTCTATTCTGGAGGCTTTAAATTGATTGTTTGGAATTGTTGTTGGATATGGTAAAAGTTAATAAAGCTGCGACTGGTGTTATGCCAACATTGTAGTAGCGTGATTATTACGGGGTGGGGTAAGGGGATGGGGGGAAAAGGGGGGCTGGGGAGAGAGGGGGAAGGGGGGGGCAGTAGGAGAGCACTGCATCCGCAGTGCCTCGGTTATTACTAAGGTCGCAGGGCCCGTACCTCGTGGCTGGCGGTAACCAGGCCGGCGGCACATGGCGATCCAGCTTCACGGTGTGTCGCATGGGAAGGAGGACTACGGGAGGCCAGGCGGTGTCATTCGAACTGATCGGCTCCCGCGGGTGAGGGTCAGCAGTGGGAGCCAATCAGGAGTGATGGGGCACGCAGGAGGGAGGGAGTAAAGTGGGGAGCTGGCGGGACTATCACTCGGGGCTCGCAGGACGGTGGGAAAGCAGCTGGCGACCCGCCCTCCCGCCCAGCAAGCGGGGCTGGGGACTGGTTAAGGGGTGTTGCAGCTGGAGGGGGAAGCAGGATCCCAGAGGTTTCCGGGGTCCGGAGCCTTAGTTATTAGTATGGCGAGGGTGGGGTATCCCCGACCTGGAGAACCCCGGTGGCTTTTGCTAATAATATGGCGAAGCCGGAAGAAGGGGTGGTAGGTTGGTAGCCATGGACTCTCTGCGGTGGAAACGGAAATGACATCACTTTGCTACCCACATGGCTGGTGAGACATTTCTGTTGAAGTGGAGGTTTTAAATTGATTGTTTGGAATTGTTATTGGATATGGTAAAATTTAATAAAGCTGCGACCGGTGTTATGCCAACATTGTAGTAGCGTGTTTATTACGGGGTGGGGGGGAAGGGGAAGGGGGAGACAGTAGGAGAGCACCACGTCCGCTGTGCCTTGGTTAACATTTATTTATTCATTTATTGTTTTGTTTTCAGCTCATTTTTGATGTTTATGTAGTTGAGTTTTAATTATTTATTTTCAGATATTCTTTTTTTTAAAGATGTATCTATCTGTTTTTAAATGGCCTTTTATATTTGTTCATGATAGCTTTTTTTCGTTTAATAATTATGTTTGTATTGGTTTTATGCATTCTATTTTAATATGTTTTTAATCGGTTTATTTATTTAATTATAGTTTGTCATTGGTTGTGTTTTTAGTACGCCAAAGTGAACGCCTTAGGAAGGCATAGCTGAAACACGGCTGTGTCAGGTTTTGGCCAGTGGATCCCCTTTGTGGTGCCTTTGTAACCCTGGTGAAGAAATCTTCAATAAAGGACTTTTGGATATAAATTTTATAGAAATGACTGAACATAGAGAATATACAGAAATCAACAATCACCTGCAAAAAGATTTTAAAAGAACAATTTTATGGGGAACTAAAGTCAGATGGCTGGATCAAAGCTAGGTAACCACAAAGATCATGACGTCGGATGATAGAAATAATATGTTTATTGTTTACTGATACCTGAAAATATTTAATTGGTCATTGGTATGAATATTATTTAACTGACTTTACTTGTTCAGAAGAGATTCTGTTATTCTGTTTTATAGTGCTACAGAAAGATGCCTAGGTAAAAATGTCTCTTCCAGGTGGTATATCAAGTTTTATTAAACATAAACATATTGTGGCAGTAGAATTAGACTTACATGTATTTTTTAACATAAAGCTGGTTTTATTTATAATAAGTCATTACCTCACCAAGGTAAAAGAAACTCACTTTACATGTTTGAGGTGGTCAGAAAGATCTAGTTTTAAGTTATAGTTCTCAGGGCTGAACATACATATAATAACAACCATATCATAACAAACATATTAAGTTATGGATATTAGTTGTGAATAACTTTCTATCTATATTTATATATTTATTTTATTATTTATTTTATTATATACTATATACTGCTTCCAAGTCATTGAAGGTCATCCAGAGCAATGTGCAAAACTATATAAAATACAAAAAATAAGGCCATCTCGTAGGGAAAGAGTACTTAATATGCCTCAAGACCACTGTACTTTCTTAGGGTCCCATATGTAAAGAAGATTCTCCATTATGGACCTGATTCATTAAAACCTTTCTCCCTTTCCATCTCCGAGGGAAAACGCTTAGTGCATTTGGGCCCTAAGAGCCCTGTTTATTAAAGTACAGTAAGGTTTTGCAGTTACTGCCAATTAATGTGCACTAACTGTAAAACGTCTGTGTCGACCATTGAGGGTGTTCCCCAGCATTTTCCCAAGCCATTAACAAAGAGGAAATGCCTTTTGCCACATGTTCGTCACTGCAATACAGTTAGCCACACCTAGTCAGGTGGCGTTAAATGCCGCATTAGCAGTTAATGTACAGTAACTTACCGCATGCGAACTATAAGGCACAGCTCCCACCGTCCTTTACCCATTCACTACCCCATTCTGCATTAGGAGATTAACATGGGAATTAGTGGATGTTGTCAAGCTGCTGAAGGCTCGTACATTCCAATTCCTATGATAACTGCTTAGCACAGCATAGTAAATGGGCCTCTTATGAGAGTATCAGTAACTTGTCTCTTGTTATGTCAAATAAGACACAGCAAATGACTTGCAATTTTTTTTTAAATATCAACTCACTGTAAAAATATATTGAACTTGGCAAAAAATACCACTCTGATATAAAGCCTTGAATGATTGCAGGAAATAAGGAAACCTAAAGCAGCATTACATTGCAAAGTTACATAAAAACGAGTTAATGTTAACCCTGGTGGGTAATTCCATCGAATAGCATCAGTTGAAAGTTCACGTTATGTGACAAACTCTTCCCAGAGTGATAGCAAAACACTGGGGCACATTTACTAAAGCTTAGTGCACAGTACATTTTCTACTATGTACTTAGTGACACCGGGGCCCATTTTATTCCTTTGGCCACAGTGGTACTCAGCACATGCTAATGTCCATTAGTGCATGCTAAGCTTTAGTAAACATGCCACTTTGAGGACCTGGCACCGGAACACTCAGCAGGCGCACGCAAGGCCTGACAGCAATACAAAGTTCTTTTCCCCACCGCCCAACCAGGGTCAGTCAGGGTAGGGATTGGGCTGCGGGGGCTCACCTGCTGTGGCTCCGTGGGTTTGTGGGGGCTGCCTGCCCGATCGCTGCCTCAACTGGGATTTGATCCACCTCTGAAGTGGAATAAGTTCGACATCTATCCTGCCCCCGCCAGACATACAGAGGTTTGCCCTGAATGGCCTCTGTACGTCTGGGTGCCTGGCCCCTCCCCTGCTCCGCCCTTGTTCCGCCCAGGTGCTGCCCCCTCCCGCCCCCATCCGACGCTCCCCACACAAAGACCCTGTGCATGCAGGGAGCAGGAGGACCAGAATACAGTTCCGGCCCTGTTTGGGGGGGTTGGACATCCAACCCCGCTATTCGTGTCTTGAATTGCTGGCCTTAGGGAAGAACAACCCTTGAAAAGAATCTGGACATCATCATGGATAATACCTTGAAACCCTCTATCCAGTGTGTAGCGGTGGCCAAGAAAGCAAATAGAACGCTGAGAATCATAAAGAAAGAGATGGAGAATAAAACCAAGGGTATTATAATGACTTTGTATTACTCCATGGTGGGACTGCACCTTGAATATTATGTGCAGTTGTGGTCACCATATTTTAAAAAGGAGATAGTGGAATTAGAAAAGGAAGAGAGAACACCGACCAAATGATAAAGGGGATGGAAGTATACAGCAAGAGGAAAGGCTTCAAAGGTTAGGGCCCTTCAGCATGGGAAAGAGATGATTGAGGGGAGATATGATAGAGGTTTACAAAATAATGAGTGGAGTGGAACGGGTAAACATAGATCAGTTGTTTGTTCCTTCAAAAAGTAGAAAGATTAGGAGACATGCAATGAACTTACAATGTAGTACTTTTAAGATAAATCGGAAAAAAATATTTTTTCACTCTGGAATTCCTTGCTGGAGGATGTAGTAAAAACTGTTAGTGTAGTTAGATTTAAAAGAGGCTTGGACAAGTTCCCAGAGGAAAAGTTCATAAACCATTTGAAATCCACTACTTATTACTGGAATAAGCACCATGGAATCTATCTACCTTTTAGGAACCGGACAGCTACTTGTGACCTGGACTGACTACTGTTGGAAAAAGGATACTGGACTTGAACCTTTCGTCTGACCCAATATGGCACATGACATCAAATTATTCAAAGTTGTTAAATCACATGTGGCTTGTGAGAAACTGGGCACCCAAATGGCAGATGAAATTTAATATAGACAAGTACAAAATGATGCACATAGGAAAAAACAACCTAAATTATAGCTACACGATGCAAGTTTCTACATTAGGAGTTACCACTCAGGAAATGTATTTAGGCATCATTGTGTATAATATGTTGAAATCTTCTACCCAGTGTGTGGTGGCCAGCAAAAAAGCAAACAGGAATTCTTAGGAAAGGAATAGAAAATAAACTCAAGTATATCATAATGCTGCTGTATCGTTCTATGGTGTGACCACTTCTTGAGTATTATGTGCAGTTCTGGTCACCACATCTCAAAAAAAGCTGTGAAGGAACATTTTAGGAATAACATCTAGGTTTAATCTGGGACATGCAGGTCAAAATGTCTGTAAACCGCAGTCTACATGGAAGTTTTGTCTCAATCTTAGAAGCTTCCTCATGCTCAAAATGGATGGAGATGCCCCAGCCATATAGACGTTCCCATGATAAAAGGTTAGGGTGGGGATGTCCCATGCTGAATGCACATCCCTGCTTGCTACAGTATTTTGCAAGTGGAGACGTGCATCAGTGTGCCAACCAGAAAACAAGTGCCTGCATTTTCTTTCCATTAGTTTTTTTTTATCATGAAAACTATTGTGGATATCAGAATACCCTCTTCTCAACTCACTCTAGGAATTATGGCAGAATGAGAGCTTTTCTGATGTCTGTTCATGCCCTGAAGCAGAAATAGACATGGACATTGCTGCTGGTGGGTTGGTTGAGATATGCTTGCCATTTCTGAAATCAGGCATGCACATATATCTTTTCCAGAATGCTTTAGACACACCCCTATGTGACATGGACATGTTCATCCTGGAGACGACACCATAACCAGCTTTGTAATATGATTCTGGGGGCATCTTTGGGTTTTGCATATCTATGTGCTTGTTTGTAGATATCCATCTCATGAATAGAGCTTCTAAAATGGCCACTATTGTAGAAATAGAGCAGGGCAACCATGGCCAGCCCAACCATTAGGCATTATGGTAGCAACTTCTGAGGTGCAGCCAAGAACAGCAGTAGTCTAAGCAAAATAATAGATCCTGACAGCCACACAAACTCAAAAACCCATCAGCACATTCTTTTATCTGCAGAAAGTAGGCACACACACACACATGCAAGGCAAAGATTAATATTTAAAAGTATGGAGTCCATTTTGATGGTCATAATTGTTAAGTTTAATTATCGAAATCTTGGGGCAGGGAGGGGGCATAAGGTTTGCCTAGGGTTCCTAATACCCTTGAAACAGCCATGAGGGCAACTAAAATGATAAAGGGGATGGAACGACTTTCTTATGAGGAAAGGCTAAAGCGATTAGGGCTCTTCAGCTTGGGGAAGAGACGAAGGGAGATGTGGTTGTTAAGTGCCATCGAGTCGGTGTCGACTCATGGTGATCCTCTGGATAGTTGTCCTAAACTGTTCTCAGTCTTCAGTCAGGCGGCTCATTGTTGATAGAGTGGCATCCATAGCTGTTATTGTATCAATTCATCTCATTCCTGGTCTTATTTTGCATTGACCTTCAACTGTGCCAAGCATGATGTCTTTCTCTAATGATCTTTCTCTTCACATGATGTGTCCAAAGTATGAAGAAAACGTAGGTTTGATCTCCTCTAGAACTGACTGGTTTGTTCTTTGGACAATCCATAATACGCACAGTATTCTTCGCCAGCACCATAATTCCCATTATGCCTTATAAAGGGCAGTATATCAAGTGCTGAATAAATGATAATTCAGAGGCATCGATTTTCTTCCTGTCTATCTTTTTCACTTTCCAACTTTTGCATCCATATGACGTTATTGAAAATACCATGGCTAGGACAAGTCGAATCTTTGTATGGGGAGAGACATCTCTGCTCTTGAGAATGTTGTTTAGGTCCTTCTTAGCCATTCTGCCAAGAGCAATGTGTCACTGGATTTCTTGACTGCTTGTAGTTTCTTTATTGATTATTGATCCAAGCATGTTAAAGTTATCTACTATTTCAATTTCTTTTCCATCAACAATGAACTTATTGATTTTGCTATTTGTCAAGATCTTTGTCTTCTCTACATTAGATCCAACTAAAATGATAAAGGGGATGAACAACTCTCTTGTGAAGAAAGGCTAAAGAGATTAGGGCTCTTCAGCTTGGAGAAGAGATGAGGGGAGATGTTGTTGTTAAGTGCCATCTAGTCGGTGTCGACTCATGGCGAAGCAAATGTTTCAGATCATCTTTACTTTCAGCCAATATTGTGGTATCATCAGCATAGCGAAGGTTGTTGATGAGTCTTCCATCAATCTTCACACCTCGGTTGTCTTCATACAATCCTGCTTCTCTGATGATTTGTTCTGCATATGAATTAAACAGGTAGGGAGAAAGTATGCAGCCTTGTCATACACCTTTGATGATTTTAAACCATTCTGTTTCTATTTGTTCCATTCAAACTGTTGCTTCTTGATCAATGTAAAGGTTGTGCAAGAGAATTATCAGATGTTTTAGTATATCCATGCTTCTTAATGTGGCCCAGAGTTTCTCATGGAAATAGTGAGGCAAATACAGTGACAAAATTCAAAATGGCATGGACAGACACAGTGGATCCCTTTATAGCAACGGGATAAAATCAAAATAAACTGTGGCAAGGTCAGCTATCCTGAGAGTGGGGGAGGTGAGAAGCATAACAAATTCACCCTAGTTAAGGGTCCCCTTCTAGGAGTGCAGGGAGAGAAAGCCACAGACAGGTTTCAAAGACAGAAAAACCCCAGCTGGAACAGGTTTCACACAATGACTGATAAAGTAAGAAAGAGAGATTGCAAGCACGAGGACCAAAGCCCTTACTTTAACAAGTGCACTGATTATTCTAATATCAGAAGGCAGGGGGATTACCAACACCTGGGAAAGAAAGAGGTGGGGTTAGAACCCTGGAGGTATAAGCCTGGGTTAGATTATGCTGAGGGAGGGAGACAAGAAGGAGAGCAGCTGGGAGAGCAGCTGAGACAGAGGCTGAGAGAAGGAGCTGATTCTTGGAGAAGAGCTGAGCTACCCAGAGCTGAGAGAGCTGAATTCCCTGCAACAGGTTGCCAACAGAGGTGGGGACCAGGAAGTGGAAAAGCTTTCAGACCACCAGAGAGGTTGTCAGCTGAGCAGTCTGACCAGGTCGGTGAGTCAGAACCCATGCAGTTGGGAGAACCAGTGTCAGAGTTGGGGGAAGAAGATTGCTTTATGGATTGCTCTCTATGCCAAGCTCTAGACAGGAGGTCTTGAGGAAAAGCTAGCCCTGAAAGAAGTAATTCTCCTTGGAGCTTAACCATATGGCACAAGCAGTGTGGAGGTAAATTCCTGTCTGTTTTAAAAGGGAAATTTACTGCAACGTAAGCCTGATAAGGAAGCTCTGATTCATGCTTGTTTGTCACCTGTGTTTGAACTGTGCAACGGCAAGAAAAGCCAAGTTAGCTGCTATAAGAGTTTTTGCTTGGTCCTCTCCTATATGAAAAGCCTGCTAAGAGTTTTGATAACAGCTTGGAATGTTTGTTTTGTTCTAAGTTTGGTTTCACATAGAAATGCAACCTAGAGAGGTTTTTGAGGCTGGCAGAAACCAAACTGCTGTAGAAGAATTAAGCTTGAATTTTTCTTTATGCTCTGATTAACAAGGACTAAAAAAGGAAAGTGGCAGCCTAGTTTCTAAAGGCAATTGCTTCTGCAAGTAAGAGGACTTTAAAAAGCCATTTCTGAGTTCTTTTGGTTTGTTTGCCAATTATTTGCTGTACCTTAAGCAAATCCTACAGTTATAATCCTGTAAATGATACCTTGAACCTGTGTGTTTTGTGTTATGGAAATAAACTTTCTGTTACAAGCCTTACCCTCGGTTACCTCAACTACAAAACCTTCTACTTAAAGCACCAACATATTTTAGCAGTGCTACACTTCCCAGAAGCCAACACGAAGAAATAGGCTGCTAAGAGCTGATAGAAGAAGGAACCCTCAACCACCACGCTCCTCGACCACTAGAGGCAAGTGGCTTCAGGTGTTGTGCTTGTGACAAAACATAACTATCCTTTATATCTCAACAAATAGGGGTGACCTACAAGGAATGATGGGTACACCCCTAAACAAAGGCACGGGGAGTGGTGACCTGCACGGAGCGACAGGTGCACCTACTCTTGCCGCATTGCTGGGCAGACTAGATGGATCATACTGGTCTTTACCTGCCGTCATATACTATGTTACTATGTTACAAAGTCAAAAGTCTTGCTGTAGTCAATAAAATATATATAGATATCCTTTTGCTATTCTTTTGCCTTTTCAAGGATCCGTCTCAGATGGGTGGTTTGTCTTAGTCTGGCACCTCAGCTGAGACCTGTCCATCTTGGGAGACCCTGCCAGTAGTTAAGCTACCAATAGTTTAACTCTCAACATCACTGATGCACATAAGCCCTCACAGCACGAGAAGCTTGAAAGTGGTTGAGCTGAGGTCGAACATCTTGCAGTAATTGTGGGGGATCTGAGTGAGCTGGAACAGGTAAATGTGAATTGAATGTTTAAGTACAAAGACTAGGGGCATGTCATGAAGTTACAAAGTAGTACATTTTAAAGAAATAGGAGAAAATATTTCTTCTCTCAATGTATAAAGATTTCAAACTTATTGCTGGAGGGTGTGGTAAATGCAGATATCCTGGGTTTAAAAAAGGCTTAGACAGATTTCTAGAGGAAACTCCATAAATTGTTAAGGTATGTCGCGCCGCACCGTCTAGGCAATAGCCTATAAGGAGCAGCGTGCCAACTGTTCTTTGTTAAACTAGCTTATTTACAGAGCATGTGCTGCTGGGACCTTTTTGTAGTTGTGGTTAATAAGTAGTCCGAGTAGTTTAGGCAGTTCACAGGAAATTTATTTATTTTATCTTGTTTCATCAAAACTTAGCAAAGTAAACTTCTCTTTGAAACATGAACAAGGTATAACAGAAATAACTCAAATAGCTTCCTTCAACAAACTTGAAATCAATGCTTTAAACAGTGCTTGCAAAACAAACTTGTAATCCTTTTCTTTTCTCTCAGGATTCACAAACATTCAGAGCATTTAAACACAGTTCTGAATTCTTACTTTTAAACCAACAATTCAGCTTTTTCTTATTATTAAACATATGCTGTTGAGCAATCCATTATGGAATCTGAATCAGGGTCTAATTCAGATAATTCTGTTTCCATATCTTCTATTCCATCCTGAAACAGCTCTAGGTTTTTATCATCCCAACCTGGTTTCAGCTGTTGCATTAATTTAAACACTTTATCTCAAGGATTTCCTTTTCTCCTCACGGGGTTCCTATATGCATTGCAGGGCTTTGTATCTCTAGGCAAAACACTCATATGACTTTGCTGTCTCTGTTGGCTTCTAGGTACAAGCTTCCTTTCAGGCTTTACAGAAGAATAAATCTCCCCTTCAGAATCCTCAGCAACCTCACTGCTGTCTGAGCTATATTCTACAATTCTCCCAGAGTTCTGGCTCCTACCTTCACAAGGGCTTACAAACTCTGTACAGCTGTACCTTATAGAAGAACTGCCGTTGGAATCCTTTCTGTGCTGAGAGTCAGACCTGCTCTGACATTCCCTTGGCTTTGGCTTCTGAACTCTCTGCCGTGATTCCAGTGTTTGCTCAGTCCAAGACTTCTGTCTGGACTCTGCTCCAACCTCTGCTTCTGCTTCCTGTCCTCTCCATCCTCGTGCTTCCTGTGCTCGAGCTACAGCTCCTCCTTCTCCCCGTGCTTCCCTTTCTTCTGCCTGTGCTAACTCTCTTTGCTTCTGAGAGCTTAAATCCTTGTGTGTGAGAGGCGTTTTCCTAGCTCTTCCCCCCACGTGTTTCTCATTTGCATTTTGTGTTGCCATGGAGACAGGGTGTGGTCTGTACTCAGACCTCTGAATCATGTGGCTTTTCTCTCTATGTGTTGATTTAACTGATTGCCTGCCTGAGCCATGCTTTGACTCAGAAGAAAAAGTTTTAAAAGCAGCTCTTTTTCTATGCCTGTCAGTGTCCTCATTACCACAGGTAGACCTAGGGAAAGCCACTGATTTTCCCTGGGGATAAGTAGCATGGAATCTGACTGCCTTTGGGTTACAGACAATAGCCACAAATGTAAAGTCCCAGAAAACAGCATCTTTTTTAATGAACCCGACTCAACTGAGTTTTGGTATGAACCTTACATTAGGGATCCGAGATGGATAATCAACAGAATCTTTACAAAGTATGTGCAAATGCTGTTCAAGGGTAACACCATCAGTGAATCCTCACGACTGCAACTAGAAGCTCCTTCTCAAGGGGTTTGGCTTATGCAAATGAAGAGACATTACCAATGATGATTGACATTTTGGGGGAAGCCGTATGCGCAGTTTCTCATTGTAGTCATGAGGATTCGATGATGATGTTTTCCTTGAACAGCATTTGCACATACTTTGTAAAGATTCTGCTGATTATCCATCTTGACCCCTGATGTAGGCATTCTCACCGAAACTCAGCTGAGTTGGATTCATTAATAAAGATATGGGGCCCAATATTCAAAGGCATTTATGTGGCTTACTACAACTACTACTGAGCATTTGTACAGCGTTACAAAATGTACGCAGTGCTGCATAGACACATGTAAAAGACGGTCCCTGCTCATCAGAGCTTACAATCTAGTCAAGACAGACAACACTGTAGACATGGAATACATCTAGGGGAAATGGTAAGGAAACACAAAAGAGATCAGGTGAGTCAAGATCTGAAAGCAGCAGGAAAGAGGTGAGTTTTCAGCCTGGATTTTGAAAGGGTCAGAGAAGGCACCTGACTTACAGACTCATGTAGTTTGTTCCAGGCATAAGGTGCAGCAAGGTGAAAGGAGCGAAGTCTGAAGCTAGCAATAGAAGAGAAGGGCACAGATAGAAGTGATTTGTCAGAAGAGAGAAGTTTCAGAGGAAGGGTGTAGGGAGAGATAAGAGAGGAAAGCTAGTAGGGAGAGATAAGAGAGGAAAGGTAGTGAGGAGCTGCAGAGTAAATGTACTTATAGATCAGTAGGAGAAGTTTGGACTGGATGCGGAAATGGATAGGGAGCCAATGAAGTGACTTGAGAAGAGGAGTAATATGAGCATGACGAGGCTGGCGGCAGAGTGTTGAACAGATCGAAGGAGAGAGATGATTCAGAGGGAGACTAACAAGACGTAGGTTACAGTAGTCTGGACAGGAGGTGACTAAAGAGTGGATAAGTGTCTTAGTAGCGTGTTCAGAAAGGACTGGGCAAATTTTCTTCATGTTATAGAGAAAGAACCAGCAGGTTTTAGCTATCAGTTGGATATTCAGCTGCAATAACAATGTTAGTGCTACTGAATATCCCCAGGTACCGCCGCTATCTGCTCTGATGCTATGTGGTTAGCATCGGGGGGTGGGGGTTACAGGGATATTCCGTGGGCAGTACCCAAGGATAACTGCTCAGCGGTGATATTCAACTGCTGTCCAGTTATCCCTCGGTGACAAAAGTTAGGTACAGCAAAAGCTGTCCTAAACTTTGCTGCCAAAACTAAGTGGACAGCGGCTGAATATCACTGCTACCCAGTTAGCTTCCGGCTTCTGGGGCTGACCTGGATATTCAATGCCGGTGGCCAGATATGGTCCTGGCACTGAATATCCAGGTTTACTGTTCAGTGGTGCTGTATTTGCACTAGATGCCTCCACTGAATATCTGGCCCACAGTTTTTTGGACATTACATTTATGGCCATTGTCTACCTCCTTTTTTTATCTCTGTCTTTTGACATTGCTTGCAGAGGTTCCCTTCTCATTTGTTACCTTCGGGATATGCCAGGTACTTGTGACCTGGATTGGCTACTGCTGGAAACAGGATACTGGGCTTGATGGACTGTGGTCTGACCCAGTATGCAGTTCTTATGTTCTTAATTATTGCAGATGAAAGATGGGAGAGAGCTAGATCTTTCTGAGTGCTTAACATTAGCTACCTATAGATTTGAGATTTGCTCTGAAAATCCTTCAAGATACTGGGCCACTGTACCTTCACAAATTGGTGGTCAACTACGTCCCATCAAGGGCTCTTTGCTGACAGGCAGATATTCGGTTAGCATTCCTCTCTTTTAAGAAACTGAAGCTAAATTTGACAAGGGATCGGACACTTTCTGGTGCTGCTTGTTAGTTTGGGAATACGAGTAGACTGCCAACTGAACTGAAACTTAAATCTTTTTATTTCTAATTGAGAGAAAAGTTGAAAACTTGACTTTTCTACAATCTGTTAGAATGATTATAACTTGTTTTATAATGGTGGTTTATAGTATATAAATGAAGTGGAACAATATTGATGTTTTTCATTTTTAATTGTATTCTTTGGAGTTTCTGGTATTGAATATAACTATCATCGATGTTGGAATAGATCATGTTATTATTAATTATGCTATTCGTTCTATAATTTTGCATTATTGTTATTGTTCTTTTGTTAATATCGTACCCCACTCAGATTCCTTTATAGATGTGATGAGGTTTATAAATACCCAGTTGAGGGGCATGCTTACTAAAGGTTGATGCGTGTTAAGTGTCACTGCACCCATAGAAATAAAAGGAGCATGGGGGTACTTAACACATATTAACCTTTAGTAAATATGCCTCTGAAATAAATTAATATCTCCTATATTTTAATGTTGTCGAGTGAGGCACGCTTATTCCTCTGAACGGCATTCCCTGGCAAGCAAAGTGTGCAGCAGCCGCAGGGCATTTGGCTCCATTGCTGGCCCACTGTGATGAACTACAGCATCTCTGCAAGGTGCACGGACGTGTTAGCAGTGCTTAAAAAGATAGGGGAAGCTATTCAAAGGCATTGACACAGTTTGCAGAGCTGCAAACTGCATCAATGCCACTAACCAGGATATTCGTGGCACTGGATATCTGCGGATGCCGCTGCCACATGCCCTGGTGCTACATGGTTAGCACTGGGACATTCTGGAGCAGAACAGAGGTGGCACCCGTAGCTAAATGGACAGGGACAATATTAAGCCACTGCCTGGTTAGTGACCCGCGGGTAAAGTAAGGTGCAGCAAAGACTGGCTTAACTTTACCCACAGAGGCTAACCAGGCAGTGGCTCAATATCACTGCAGCCCAGTTAGCTTCCGGGGTCTGCGGCAATCTGCATATTCAATGCCCGTAGCTGGATATGGCCGTCGCCACTTGTAGGGAAAAACTTTCCCCTACAATATACTTATTTTTCCCTACACCACTGAAAGTCCACCCCCCCCCCACCCATAAATTTTAATTCCATTCTCTATACTTAATGCAAACGTTTTTTACAAGGAATGGAGAAGTAGCCTAGTGGTTAGAGTAACAGGTTGAGAATCTGGAAACCCAGCCTTCGCATCCCACTGATGTTCTCTATGACCTTTGGGCAAGTCACTTCACTCTCCATTGCCTCAAGTACAAACTTGGTTTGTAAATCCTCTGAAAACAGGGAAATATTTACTATGCCTGTATGTAACTTGCCTTGAGAACCACTGAAAAGGCGTGAGTTAAATATAAAACAAAGATCAGTTCATCTACCAAAAGGAAGGCACAATGGAGTTGTGGGGAAGGGGAGACAAAGGAGGGATAGTCCAGGTTGAATATGCAGTCTTATTGTGCAATACTTCTCCCCACAAAGCCATTTTCCATATATTTGGACAGATGAGAGACAAGCCCAATACAGGAAGAATCTCTTCTGCATATCAGCACCCTTGGACACAAGATACAGCTACTCACATAGCTGTTGTATGGCTCTGGTTTGGGATGCACTGTAAGAAAAGACGCAACTATTAATACAAACATTTTCCTTTTAAAGTATGTACAGTTTTTTGTTAGTTTTTTCCATATTTTTTTCAAATAATATCATCTGGCAGCCTAGAACATGTCTGCCCCAGCACCATCAGTCACTATTTCTACTAAATTTGATTTCACAAAGAGCATTGCAGACGGATTTTGTCCCAAATTATGCGTTTTATGAATGCTAAGGAACTGCTTCAGTCATTAGGGGCTCAGCAGTGGCTTAATAAGATGAAAGTGAAAGGGGATAGACTCAGGAGTAATCTAAGGAAATATGTCTTTATGGCAAGAGTGATAGATGCATGGAACTGCCTCCCAGTGGAGTGGTGGAGACAAGAACTGTATCTGAATTCAAAAATCAGTGGACAGATATAGAGGATCTCTGACAGAGAGGAAAGGATTGTAGAACTTAATAGTTGGTATGGATGGGCAGACTGGATAGGCCGTATGGTCTTTGTCTGCCATTGTTTTCTACATGAAGACCCCAAGGAAAGAAAGGTATGAGTACATCATTCTTTCTCCTCCAGATCAATATATATTCCTTAGAATAGGTGTCAGTGATATAAGTGTATTAAGAAATATACAATTTCTTAAAAAACATCAACCCATAAGCACTTACTTTAAATATCTTTTTCCTTCGCGCAACAACCCCAAATATAAGAGTGAGAAGAACCACCACCACTCCAGCTATAACGGCTTCCATGGGGAAAGGGTCCGTCCGATCTGTACAGGTAAGAGGAAAGAAACATGGAAAGTGTTATAGTATTACAAGAACTACCTTTTCAACTTCTTTCCTTCAGATTCATTTCATTTCATGACTTCTGTTGTGGCTTTATGGTAGGGGTTGGTTGCTTCATTAGTAAGATTTGCACAGACAGAATATCTCCCGACCACTCATTTTTTTTTTACTGTGCCTATCCTAATGTATCATCTTCCCACAAACTAAAACAGTTTGCAGGGAGAGAAAAGAAAACTCCCAACTGATTAACTAGGTCCCTATGGAATAAAAAATGTATCCTCTCAATAGATGACAACAACAATCAAAAGAGTTAATCTCCCAAAAGATTAACCTTCAACAATAAACATAAACATAAGTTTAAAAGTTCTGAGGAAGAATGGATTCAGTACCTAATTGGTGATTCTCTAATATCTATAAAATAAAATAGAATTTTTTTACAAGGAATTAGTCTGGAGGTACACAGGACTGGCAACGTGAATTCTCACAGAACAAACTGGTGCTGACTCCTCTTGCTCCCTTCTTCCCTACCTCTAACTGGGAGACATTTGCAGAATGAGCTGCTGTTACCTTCCACTGTCAGGATGAAGTCTTTTAAGAAGATCTTATTAGTGACATTATTAGGATATCTGGCCACACAGGTGTAGGTCCCATTGTCAGATTTCTGAATTTTGTTGATGGCCAGCTCAAAAATCTCACTGGTCAGGGACTGATGGTAGCGATCTTTTTCCAGGATCAAGGTGTTATTGTCCTTGTTCCAAACCACTGCAGCCTGAGGGTTTGATTTAACATTGCAAGTTAGCTTCACATTCTTCCCTTCTTCCACTGTCTGAAAATGTTCTCCACTCAATGAAGGAGGGACTGCAACACAACCCAGAGGCAGAATGAGATGGCATTTGTACAACAGTAATTACAAGTGGGGCAGCTCCTAGATTAAAAGCAGACCTGGCTTCCTTTCTTCTAATAAATCAGCAAATATCTAGACTGCAGAAACAGTCCCATCACGCCGCAGTATGCATTAAAAGGAACTGATAATAAGCATTCAGACCTCAGTAGCTTATGACAGCGTCTCCCCTTCATCGCCTACCTATTGGAAAGTAACTATACTTTTCTTCTTCAAAGCTTAAGCTTTAACTGTGGACCAATTTATTTAAAAATTCTCTGATATTTCTAATTTTGTTGGAGCGCTGCATCCTTTCATTTAGATTATAAAATGCTCTAGAAGCTATATTAGAACTGATGACCCTAGCCAGGGATTTGCTTACACTGGACGTTCAGGGCCACAGAGACTCGGAGGGATGCATTGCGCTGGAGCTCGCAGCTGAAGGTCACCCCATTGTCACTGGGGGTGACTGGGGAGACACAGACAGAGCTGGCATTCCTTTGATTCCCCTCATGCAGATTCAGGAGCTGGTCTCCTCGGTACCAGAGTAACGTCTCCTCCGCTGTGTGATTCTGGACGGCACAGAGCAGGCGCAGGGTGTCAGTGGACGCTACAGTCTGCGTGTAGTCTGAACTCTTATCATTTATAGTCACTTCCACAGCTGCAGGGAAGGAAAAACATAAGTCATTGGATTTTATGGCGGTACAGTGTGCAGTCAACATCTCCACCAATCAGTCTCCAGTTCAAATAATTACTCTATTGAGGTGTGCCTAATATGGAAGAATTGAAAATTGACATCAATCACTCATTGTGGAGCAGAAGGTCTGAATTTGATTGGTTGGAGAAGGGGTTCTGGGCCCTATCAACTGACTGGAAATAAGTACTGATACCCTTAAAAAGGAGAGCCAAGTAGGTTTGAAGTTTCAAACTGCTGGGAGTTTTCCCGCTAGCCCAGTTTTGGGTTAAACGAAGAGCGACGACGTTTAGAGGAGCTCTTCAGATTGATTGCAACCATTCGCTTGAAAAGAGCTGCGAATGCATGGTGGCTGGAAACATGGTGCCATGTTGTGAGAAATCTTCATGTGACAAATTTTGTGGAGCCGTTGTCAGTGAATGAGACCACACGCCAACCTGAAGACAGAAGGTGGCATAGGCGGTCTGAGCCTTTCATGTTCCTGAGTGGATAGTACTTCCTCAACAGTTCGACAACAGATAAGTTGTACAGAGGGCTCGCTGAGTGCGGGTTCTCAGTTTTTATGTGGCAATTGCGTTTGCTGGTAATAAAAGAGAAAAAGGAGGATTTGCTATGAGGTTGGAGTTACCGCTCAAGGCAAATGATCCGACTTAAAAAAATTTTTGTATTAGATATTTGACATATTAGATAATTGAAGTATATACCTTTGTTAGGGAAAGGTGAGATGAGTTTGTAATATTGCTGAGTTGGGATTGTATGAACTCAAGGTCTGAGGTTTAGGTAAATTAAATAATAGGAGCAATTGGATCTAATTAA
Source organism: Ichthyophis bannanicus (assembly GCA_033557465.1). Classification (NCBI taxonomy): domain Eukaryota; kingdom Metazoa; phylum Chordata; class Amphibia; order Gymnophiona; family Ichthyophiidae; genus Ichthyophis; species Ichthyophis bannanicus. The sequence continues at coordinate 154,210,788 of CM066042.1, forward strand.
AAGATTCATAAAGATTCTTTCCTCCTCTCTTCCTCCCATGGGACCCACAGTATCCACAGTGCTTAAGCACAGATTCCTTTGTAGATAATGGAGCTCTGAGCCACTGGGTTATCTGAAGGAACCTTCTAGTGTGCTTACCTGAAACTTCACATGAATGTTGCAGAAGGACCAGAATGTACAATGTAGGAACCAAACACAGACTGCGTCTTACCATGGTGTTTCCAGGGAGGATCTGCAAGATGGAAAGGAGGGAGAGAACATAGTTACCTGTTATTCTTGCTATGCTTATAACAATCTTTATTATCTATTGACTTCATATCATTTTATTTATTTTACTTATATTTTGCAGTATCCATAAGTGTTCTAAATAGATCCCAAAATCCATCCAAAATTTAAAGAGTACATATACCTAGCACACTTTACATTAACACATAAAACACACTACTTCATATCCCAATCAAATATTTCCTAAAATTGTTTTGTAAAACCTGGTAGTTATCTATGAATGTATATATTGGAATTCACCTTGTTGTGAATTTAATTAGGAAAAACAGAGTATACATTTTTAAATTAAATACAATTCCAAACTTTGGGCTAATATTTACAGATAAATTCAAGACTACATTTTCATCTTAGACACTGTCATTGTTAGTAGCTCCAAAAGCTTACTTCTCAAAACACTTGCTACCATTCAGATATTCCTATTCATTTTTTTAAACATGTTATTTTGGGCAGACCAATCCTTCTTTGTTTTGGGAGATAGATGGCTAGGAGTATGACAGAAAATGAAGCCACATTTCTGCTTAGTCTGCTTACCTTGAGTTGTTGCTTATGAAGGACAGGGAGAGCAGTAATGTCAACAGCTGAAGATCTTCCCTCCATTTATTCCAAGGTCTAGGTGATCTCTGTCTTTTATTTGCTTTCTATGCTTCAGTGAGTGCACTGACATCAAGGTCATTTCAGCTTTTATGGAGTTCTAAGTAAATACAAAACTTACCCTGAGAAAAGGTATTTAGCATTTTTCAGATACCATGAACTCTGTATCACAATTTTTTTATTGAACCTAGTAAATTATTGCAGTATCTTCCTATATAATTATACTTCCCTGTTACCATACTTATCTAAAATCAGAAATATGAGTATTACATACTGCTTCCTTCTTATGACTAGGATTTTAAGATCCAGAGTTCATATTATAACTAGAAAAATGGCATTCAAAATAACAGGATTTTAAAGTTTCACTATTTGTTGGCAGTCTTGAAGTGGCCAACAAGTTACATAAGGACAGAAGTAATGTCATACTGGGTCAGACCAAGATCCATCAAGCCCAGTATCCTGTTTCTCACAGTGGCTAATCCAGATCACAAGTACCTGACAGGTGCCCAAAGAGGCACACAGGTTCCACAATGCTTGTCTTGGGGCAAACAGTGGATTTCCTGTGTCCTCTTTAATAACGGTTTATGGACCATTCCTCCAGGAACTTGTCCAAATACCCGGCTACACTAACAGCTTTTACTACATCCTCTGTAACGAATTCCAGGGTTTGATTACGCGTTGAGTGAAAAAATATTTTCTCTTCTTACTCTTAAATGGATTACATTGTAGTTTTATTGCATATTCCCTAGTCTTTCTGCTTTTTGATGCAGTAAACAACTGAACTACGTTTACTTGTTCCACTCCATTCATTAATTTATAGACCTCTATCACATCTCCCCTCAGTTGTCTCATTCCAAGTTGAAGAGCCCTAAGCTTTTAAGCCTTCCCTTGTAGGGATATTCTTCCTTCCCCTTTATCATTTTTGTTGCTCTTCTCTGTACCTTTTCTAATTCTACTATATCCTTTTTTAAGATATTGGGACCAGAATTGTACACAATATTCAAGGTACAGTTGCATCATGGAACGATACAGAGGCAGTATAATATCCTTGGTTTTCTTCTCCATTCCTTGCCTTATGATTCCTAGCATTCTATTTGCTCTCTTGGCCGCCGCTGCACACCAATCAGCAAACTGATCAACAACACACACAACACCAGAGTCAGAAGACCCACACTACTGAACATGCTAACTGTACCTAAGTTCACTACAAGATGTACAAAGGCAACTACCAATAGAGCTTTTTCAATTTATGCCCCGACAGCCTGGAATGAACTTCCTGCCAGTATTCGTTCCATAGTCAGCCTCACCTCCTTCAGAAAGGCAATAAAACACTACCTCTTTTTAACTCACTATCCTGAACCCATGCCTGAAAAACATAAGTCAATTGCACTCACACCATACAGTAACTGCCTTGTCACACAACATGATAATGGGTAGGTGCTCCTCCCATATAGATCTACACATTCGCCCATCCTGACCTAAAAATGCCCACTGTGTAATGGAATAAATTTCTCTATGTAAATACTTGTATATACCATGTAAATAGTTTCCCTGTTTTTCCCAAGTTTGATTATGCCATTGTTATTGTAAAAACACATGTTATATGTAAGCCATGTTCTATGTAAGCACATTGCGATATTTAACGCATTGTTGCTCTGTTCAGTTTTAATGTAAACCGAGCTGATTTTCAATAGCGCGGTATATAAAAAATAAAAATAAAAATAAAAATAAATAAAAATAAATAAAGAGAGTTTCATTGTATTATCCACAATGATGCTGAAATCCTTTTCCTGGGTGGTGGCTCCTAATGTAGAACCTTGCATCTTGTAACCATAGTTTGGGTTGTTCTTTCCTAGGTGCATAACTTTTCACTAGTCCAGATTAAATTTCATCTGCCATTTGGACGTCCAATTTATCAAGGCCCTCTTGCAATTTTCAACAATCCTCTTGGGTTTTTACAACTTTGAATAATTTTGTGTCATCTGCAAATTTGATCACCTCTCTTTTTATTCCCATTTTCAGGTCATTTATAAATATGTTACAAAGTAGTGGGCACAGCACAAATTCCTGGGGTACTCCACCTTTCTCCATTGAGAAAATTGGTCATTTAACCCTACGCTCTGTTTTCTATCTTTTAGCCAGTTCCTGATCCACAATACTACAGTGCCTCCTATCCCATGACTTTTTAATTTCATCAAGAGTCTCTCATGAAGGACTTTGTCAAAGGCTTTCTGAAAATCCATATACCCAATGTGGACTGGCTCACCTTGGTCTACCTGTTTATTCACACCTTCAAAAAATATAACAGATTAATAAAACAAGACTTTCCTTGGTTAAATCCATGTTAGATTTCATAAGGTTGAGGCAAAAGCTGAGGTGTAGGCAGAGGCAGGCTTTTTTTTCTCTAATGATATTTGCTTCTAAATAATTGCATCATTTTTCTCTCTATCAGTTTCTAGGAAATGACAGGAGGGAAGGGGACTGGATTAAGAAGCAAAATAGTCCTTCTCTGCGTATTCTTTCTCCTCCAGACTTACCCCTCTCTTCCTGATCTCGGCAGGCTGCTGCCTGGGAGGAAGGGATTTGGCTGAGCATGAAGCAGAGGGCTGTTTTCTGCAGAACATAAGAAAAGCCATGCTGAGTCAGCATTAAGTCCAGCATCTTGTTTCCAACAGTGGCCAGTCCAGGTCACAGGTAAATGCAAATCAATTGTTTACACTTTCAAAAAGTACAAAAACTAAGGGGCATGCAATGTTGTTACCAAGTAGTACATTTAAGACATTTTGTAGAAAATATTTTTTCACTCAGTACATAATTAAGCTCTGAAATGTGTTGCCGGAGGGTGAAGTAAAAGCGGTTAGTGTAGCTGACTTTAAAAAGGTTTTGGACAAGTTCCAGGAGGAAAAATTCATAAACCATTATTAAGATGGACTAGGGAAAACACACTGCCTGACCCTGGGATAAGCAGCATGGAATCTATCTACCTTTTGGGATCCTGCCAGGTACTTGGAATCTGGCTTGGCCATTGTTGGAAACAGGATATTGGACTTGATGGATCTTTGGTCTGACCCAGTATGGAAAATCTTATGTTCTTAATCTCCTAAAAAGTAAATGGAGCAGCTGGTTCAGGAACCAACACAAAGAGAAGCTATTTTAGACCTAGTCATCAATGAACTGCAGGAATTAGTGCATGAAGTAACGATGTTGGAGTCACTTGGCAATACCCATCATAACATGATCACATTTGACTTAATAAATAGAGGGAGGATAGAAAGAAAATTCACTGTGCTAGCATTTAACTATCAAAAAGGAGACTATGATAAAATGAGGAAAATGGGTAAGAAAAAACTAAAAGGAGCAACTGCAAAGGTTAAGAGTTTACATCAAGCCTCGGCATTATTTAAAAATAATATCTTGGAATACCAGACCAGATGTATTCACTCTTTAAAAAAGGTGGAAGGAAGGCTAAATGACAGTCAGCATGTCTTAAAAGTGAGATCATATAGGCTGTTGTAGCTAAGAGAGAATATTTCAGAAAATGGAAAAAAAGAGTCAAATGATGAAAACAGGAATACGTACTGGCAAGTTAAATTTAAGACACTGAAAAGGTGGGCAAAGAGAAAATTTGAAAAGAAGCTAGTCATGGAAGCAAAAAGCACATAATAAAAACTTGTTCATGTACATTTGTAGCAAAACACCTGTGAGAGAGTCAGTTGGACCATTAGATGATGGCAGGGTAAAAGATGCATTAAGAGAGGACAAGGCTATAGCGGAAAGACTGAATGAATTTTCTGCTTCAGTCTTTACTGAAGGAGATGTAGGAAAAACTTACCCATGACAGAAATGATATTTAGAAGTGATGTATCAAAGAAATTGAAATGAATCTTGATAAATCAGGAAGATGTATTACAGCTATTTGATAAACTAAAGAGTAGCAAATCACCTGGACTGGACTGCATACCTCCCAGGGTGCTGAAATAACTGAAATATGAGATTGCATATCTACTTTTAGTAATCTGTGAGCTATCATTAAAATCATTTGTAGTACCTGAAAATCAGAGAGTGGGCAATATAATGCCAATTTTTAAGAAGGATTCCAGGAGTGATCCAGGAAATTACAGACTAAAGTCAGAACCGGGCAAGATGGTAGAAATCATTATTAAGAACAAAATTATTGAAAATGTAGATAGTCATGGTTTAATGGCAGAAAGCCAACATGAATTTGGCCAAGAAAAGTCTTGTTTTACTATTTTTTTTTGAAGGTGTGAAAGGTGAGCCAGTTGATATAGTGTATCTGGATTGTCAGAAAGCCGTTGACAAAGTCCCTCATGAGAGACTCTTGGGGAAATTAAAAAGTCATGGGATAGGGGGCAATGTACTACTGTGGATAAGGAATTGGTTAAAAGACGGAAAACAGAGAGTAGGACTAAATGGCCAATTTTCTCAATGGAGAAAGGTGAATAGTGAAGTACTTCAGGAATCTGTGTTGGACTGCTGCTTTTTAACATATTTATAAATGACCTGAAAATGGGAACAAGTGAGGTGATCAAATTTGCAGATGACACAAAATTATTCAGAGTTGTTAAAACACAAGAGGATTTTGAAAAACTGCAAGAGGATCTTTGATTTGATTTATTAGTATTGTTGTACCATCCTTTAGCAGTAAGCCATCAGAATGGTTTACAATCCGTGAGAAATACAATTGAGATTGAAAAGTAAAACCTTGAACAATTGGGAGACTGGGCATCCAAATGGCAGATGAAATTTAATGTGGACAAGTACAAAGTTATGCACTTAGGGAAGAAGAATCTAAACTATGGTTCCACAATGCAAGATTCCACATTAGGACTCACCACCCAAGAAAAGGATCTGGGCATCATCATGGATAATGATTGTTTACTTCTTCGAAAAGTAGAAAGACTAGGGGATGTGCAATAAAGCTATAATGTAGCACATTTAACACTAATCATAGAAAATACTTTTTCATTCAATGTGTAATCAAACTGTGGAATTTGTTACCAGAAGATGTAGTAAAAGCGTTAGTGTAGCTGGATTGAACAGAGGTTTGGACGAGTTCCAGGAGGAAAGGTCCATAAACCATTAGTAGTATAATGGGTACACTACTTGTCAAACTGATTGACAGGTGAGATAAGGATGGCAGGAGCCAATCAGCGTTCACTTCCGGTGTATGTCCCGCCTTAGGCCACGCCCTACCATAGAAGTGAATGGTGAGTTAGCCCCGCCCACTCCCGCCCCCAAAATGTTGACAGGTACCAATCAGCGCCCACTTCCGGTGTATGTCCCGCCTTAGGCCATGCCCCCTCCCATAGAAGTGAATGGTGAGTTAGCCCCGCCCAGCCCCGCCCACTCCCGCCCCAAAATGTTGACAGGTACCAATCAGCACCCACTTCCGGTGTATGGCCCGCCTTAGGCCACGCCCCCTCCCATAGAAGTGAATGGTAAGTTAGCCCCGCCCAGTCCCGCCCCCAGGCATGGCCACCACCCCCACCTGACACACCCCTGCCCCCGCCCCAAGGATGACATCATCCAATCAGCGTACACTTCCGGGGGGGTGTCACACCCACGCCACGCCACGCCCCACAATATGGCATTAGCCAATCAGCACCCACTTCCGGGTTTGTGCCCCACCCACAGCCTCCCACCCTCCTCCACGCCCCCTGCCTACATCACCGGAAATGGACTGTCCCTTTTTGCTGACATCACCGGAAACAGTGTGTCATCAGAAGAGGAACTGTCCCTTTTTGCTGACATCAGCGGAAACAGTATGGCTGACTCCGGAAATGTGTTTTTGCTTCTGCTTAATGCTGAAAAACAAAAATTCTTTTCTCTCTCTCTCTCCCACACAGACTCAGTTGTTTTTTTCTCACACAAAAACTGATTCTTAGCACAGAGAGACAGGCAGGCTAGAATCTTTTTCTTTCCAAATGCAATTAGCACATCTTTGTTAGAGGGATCAGTGCTGCCTCTCACCCTCAACCACGCCCCTGCCTACATCATCGGAAATGGATTGTCCCTTTTTGCTGACCTCCGCGGAAGCAGAGTGACTGACTCCGGAAATGTGTTTTTGCTTCTGGTTAATGTTTACATCTGCAAAAAAGCAGGAACCCTGGAAAACAAAAAAACAATGTTTTTCTCTCTCCCACGGCCCCAGTTCTTATTTCTCACAAAAGATTCATAGCACAGAGAGAGGCTTTTCACTGAGGCACAGACAGGATAGAAAGCTTTTTCTTTACAAATGCAATTAGCACATCTTTGTTAGAGAAACCACTGCTGTCCATGTGATAGAAGTTTACTTTTAAGACCTCACTGTTAGAGAGAAGTATTCTGACAGTCCTGTAGAGTTCAGACTGAAATACAGAGAGACCTGAGTTCAAATCCCCCCTAATACAGCTTTTGTTTTTGGAGAGAGAGAGCTGAGTTCAAACACAGCCACAGCTATTTTTTAGTGGCTTTGAAAAAAACAATACTGAGAGACAAGTCTGAACATGCCTCTCTAGGGTGTGGTAACACATAATTGGTTGAAAGAAGAGGTCTGTTCTGAGCATGCTCCTGGTGTAAGGGGAACATTTTAAACACAGAGATTAAAAAATAGCTCTTTTTGGAACACCAAGCAGAATTTCCAGCAGGGCACACAACATTAATTACTTCCTTAAGGACCATGATGCAGAAGCAGAGGGGTATCCACCGATTGAAAATCCACTTGAAATACTGGAGAGTCCAGCAGAGCCTAACAAGAAATAACAGAGAATGTATATTATCCAGATGCCCAAATATTTTTCGACTCTCAAGAACCCTGCGATTTTGGCACCGAACTTGACTTAATATCTGACAACACAATGGATCCGGAGGATATAGAATTATATTACGCCGCTGTAGATGCAGAAACAAACTGTTTATTGGAAGACCTAGGATCAGCAGAGGTAAGAGAAGTTTTTTTAAATTAGAAAAGTGTTATAGAAGAAACGGCGGTTCACACTGACATTATTTTGGTTTTTTTTTGTAGGGAAGTGACGAATCTCCGCTCCTACAGGAGCACATACAGGCTGCCAACCTACGCTGTTTGTGCTTTCTCTGTACATATCAAAGAGAGGCATTTGGTGTCATAGCCAGTCAAAGGGACTACACAAAACCTGATGAAATATATACATTTAAATCTGTTATACAAACAACGGTGGCCTGTATTATCAAGAAATGCTGGCAGAGCGTTATGCATAGAGACTGTGCAGCTTGTGTAATACATGCTCCAGGCCAAAGACATCATGACTGTTTAAAGTGGGGACGCAATGAAATACAACAGAAAATCCATAAAACTTGTAACAGGTTGTGTCTAGGACCTATTTTAAATGTTGCCATGATTGCGGGTCAAAATGAAAGCAACTGTCCTAGTTTATGAAAATTTGAATTTTTTGTTTGAACTCATCAGAGATTTTAATACCAGTAGAAATCCAGGACAACTGCTCAATATTTTGCTTAAATCTGTGGCAGACGGCGAAATAGAAATAGTGGAAGGTTTAATCTGTGACAGAGATTATAGATCGTTCTTTAAAAAACACCATGTTCTGTAAAAATTGACTTTTTATGAAAATGTATGTATTTCCAGAATCTATTAGTTGAACACACAGATGAACAAAAATTATATGTATGCCTTTATATATTTTTTTTTAAAACTTGTAATGCTCAAATGAATCATTTCACAAGATGAAAACATATTATTTGAAATAAAACATTTTGAACCTACAGCTTTGTGTAGTGTGTTTTAGGAATGCTTAGTTAATTAAACCTACAATGGTTTGTCTGGAAAAAAAAATGGGGCCTCTAGGTGTGTCCTAAACAATAGGCCATAAGATAAGAATGTGCAGAACTCTGTTGTATAACTAAAATCCACTTAAGACGTCTGGGGATGGGGATGGTATGTGTATTAGCCACATACACAATATATAGCATCTATTACAATGTACTGTCTGCGAAAAAAAAAGGCATTTTGAATTAGCCAGGTCGTAAGATAAGATTATGAGATCCAGAGATATTTCAGTTAATGAGTCTGGGTGCTGTAAGCCCCATCAAAGAATTTCATTTAAAAAGGTGCAGTACATTTCAACAGCCAGAAAAAACCTCACAGTCTCTCTACAGTTTGCAACTTTTTCTTCAGACATGGTGAGTAGATATGAATCTTACTTTTTTAAAAATATTGTTGGCTATGTAATGTTTCTGTCTCTTATGATTGTCTTTAAAAACAAATAGGAGCAGAAGCCGCGGTGTGTAAATAAACTCTCTTACAAAAAGAAGAAGGCAGCAAAGAAAGTTAAAAGGTATGTCCTGTGGTGTTTTAATTTTCCATCAGCAATGCTCTTTTTTTTTTATTATGTGCCTCAATCTCTTATTTTTATTTTAGACCAAGAAGATGCTGCAAAACAAGATGTCCAGTCTAATCAACAGACGACACCTTACAGAAAGCCAAAAGACAAGCAGAATAGTGAGTATTCCAGTTTTATCCAGCACCTAGATTTTAAGGTCTCTGTAAAAGTATTAGACCCTACGTTTTCTTTTTCAGACCGAGAAAATTTTAGACTTCTCGCCCATAGCCGCTGATTTTCTAACATTTTCTCGGTCTGAAAAAGAAAACGTAGGGGCTAATACTTTTACAGAGACCTTAAAATCTAGGTGCTGGATAAAACTTGAATACTCACTATTCTGCTTATCTTTTGGTTTTCGGTATGGAGCTGTTTGCTCTTCTGTACCGGCGTGTGTAGATTCACCGTCAGAAAAACTATCGCTGTGTGATCTTTTCCTGTTAGACTTCTCGCCCATAGCCGCTGATTTTCTAACAGGAAAAGATCACACAGCGATAGTTTTTCTGACGGTGAATCTACACACGCCGGTACAGAAGAGCAAACAGCAAAGCAGGAATTTTAACAAGAGCTGGAGTTGAATAAGAAACAGAGAAAAAGCCAAGAGAGGTACTGGGACCGCAAGGGAGTACCTGGCAGAGGGTCACCACAGCAGCCGTGGAATAAAGAGGTTCGTCCATTTTCAGAGGTGGGAAATGTTTGTTTGGAGAAAAGAAAACATAGATACATCCTGCTGGCAGTAATAAGACATTGTGAAAAAGAGATGAGTGTAGATGCACCTCTAATCACCGGGTGAAACCCTTCTGCTAACCTCATCCAAAATATGTTGAATACCTTGCCGAATGGCAAATTGAGCCTCAGATAATGATGTTACCCTGTCTAAATTAATAAACCGAAATTCCTCTGAATAAATTACACCATTAAACTTGTCCAATTTACGATCCCACCTTTTCACAAACTGAACATAGCTAACTGGTTCTGATTCTGCAGCGGGGCCTAATGCATGATTATTTGCTCTGTCCTCTGAAACACCGTGATCAAAGACACGGCTTTCACCACACCCTCCGTATTCTGTACCGGCATGTGTAGATTCACCGTCAGAAAAACGTTCGCTGTGTGATCTTTTCCTGTTAGACTTCTCGCCCATAGCCGCTGATTTTCTAACATTTTCTCGGTCTGAAAAAGAAAAAGTACGGGCTAATACTTTTACAGAGACCTTAAAATCTAGGTGCTGGATAAAACTGGAATACTCACTATTCTGCTTGTCTTTTGGCTTTCTGTAAGGTGTCATCTGTTGATTAGACTGGACATCTTGTTTTGCAGCATCTTCTTGGTCTAAAATAAAAAAAGAGATTGAGGCACATTATAAAAAAAAAAAGAGCATACCTGTTGGAAAATTAAAACACCACAGGACATACCTTTTAACTTTCTTTGCTGCCTTCTTCTTTTTGTAAGAGAAAGTTTATTTACACACCGCGGCTTCTGCTCCTATTTTTTTTTAAAGACAATCATAAGAGACAGAAACATTACATAGCCAACAATATTTTTAAAAACGTAAGACTCATATCTACTCACCATGTCTGAAGAAAAAGTTGCAAACTGTAGAGAGACTGTGTGGTTTTGTCTGGCTGTTGAAATGTACTGCACCTTTTTAAATGAAATTCTTTGATGGGGCTTACAGCACCCAGACTCATTAACTGAAATATCTCTGGATCTCATAATCTTATCATACGACCTGGCTAATTCACAATGCCTTTTTTTTCGCAGACAGTACATTGTAATAGATGCTATATATTGTGTATGTGGCTAATACACATACCCCCCCCCCCCCCATCCCCAGACGTCTTAAGTGGATTTTAGTTATACAACAGAGTTCTGCACATTCTTATCTTATGGCCTATTGTTTAGGACACACCTAGAGGCCCCATTTTTTTTCCCAGACAAACCATTGTAGGTTTAATTAACTAAGCATTCCTAAAACACACTACACAAAGCTGTAGGTTCAAAATGTTTTATTTCAAATAATATGTTTTCATCTTGTGAAATGATTCATTTGAGCATTACAAGTTTAAAAAAAAATATATAAAGGCATACATATAATTTTTGTTCATCTGTGTGTTCAACTAATAGATTCTGGAAATACATACATTTTCATAAAAAGTCAATTTTTACAGAACATGGTGTTTTTTAAAGAACAATCTATAATCTCTGTCACAGATTAAACCTTCCACTATTTCTATTTCGTCGTCTGCCACAGATTTAAGCAAAATATTGAGCAGTTGTCCTGGATTTCTACTGGTATTAAAATCTCTGAGTTCAAACAAAAAATTCAAATTTTCATAAACTCGGACAGTTGCTTTCATTTTATGACCCGCAATCATGGCAACATTTAAAATAGGTCCTAGACACAACCTGTTACAAGTTTTATGGATTTTCTGTTGTATTTCATTGCGTCCCCACTTTAAACAGTCATGATGTCTTTGGCCTGGAGCATGTATTACACAAGCTGCACAGTCTCTATGCATAACGCCCTACCAGCATTTCTTGATAATACAGGCCACCGTTGTTTGTATAACAGATTTAAATGTGTTTATTTCATCAGGTTTTGTGTAGTCCCTTTGACTGGCTATGACACAAAATGCCTCTCTTTGATATGTACAGAGAAAGCACAAACAGCGTAGATTGGCAGCCTGTACGTGCTCCTGTAGGAGCGGAGATTCGTCACTTCCCTACAAAAAACAAAACAAAATAATGTCAGTGTGAACCGCCGTTTCTTCTATAACACTTTTCTAAATAAAAAAAGCTTCTCTTACCTCTGCTGATCCTAGGTCTTCCAATAAACAGTTTGTTTCTGCATCTACAGCGGCGTAATATAATTCAATATCCTCTGGATCCATTTTGTTGTGAGATGTTAAGTCAAGTTCGGTGCCAAAATCGCAGGGTTCTTGAGAGTCGAAAAATATTTGGGCATCTGTATAATATACATTCTCTGTTATTTCTTGTTCAGGCTCTGCCAGACTCTCCAGTATTTCAAATGGATTTTCAATCGGTGGATACCCCTCTGCTTCTGCATCATGGTCCTTAAGGAAGTAATTAATGTTGTGTGCCCTGCTGGAAATTCTGCTTGGTGTTCCAAAAAGAGCTATTTTTTAATCTCTGTGTTAAAATATTCCCCTTACACCAGGAGCATGCTCAGAACACCTGGAGCATGCTCAGAACAGACCTCTTGTTTCAACCAGTCAGATGTTACCACACCCTAGAGAGGCATGTTCAGACTTGTCTCTCAGTATTGGTTTTTTCAAAGCCACTAAAAAATAGCTGTGGCTGTGTTTGAACTCAGCTCTCTCTCTCCAAAAAAAAAGCTGTATTGGGGGGATTTGAACTCAGGTCTCTCTGTATTTCAGTCTGAACTCTACAGGACTGTCAGAATACTTCTCTCTAACAGTGAGGTCTTAAAAGTAAAATTCTATCACGTGGACAGCAGTGGTTTCTCTAACAAAGATGTGCTAATTGCATTTGTAAAGAAAAAGCTTTCTATCCTGTCTGTGCCTCAGTGAAAAGCCTCTCTCTGTGCTATGAATCTTTTGTGAGAAATAAGAACTAGGGCCGTGGGAGAGAGAAAAACATTTTTTTTTGTTTTCCAGGGTTCCTGCTTTTTTGCAGATGTAAACATTAACCAGAAGCAAAAACACATTTCCGGAGTCAGTCACTCTGCTTCCGCTGAGGTCAGCAAAAAGGGACAGTCCATTTCCGATGATGTAGGCAGGGGCATGGTTGAGGGTGAGAGGCAGCACTGATCCCTCTAACAAAGATGTGCTAATTGCATTTGGAAAGAAAAAGATTCTAGCCTGCCTGTCTCTCCGTGCTAAGAATCAGTTTTTGTGTGAGAAAAAAACAACTGAGTCTGTGTGGGAGAGAGAGAGAGAGAAAAGCATTTTTGTTTTTCAGCATTAAGCAGAAGCAAAAACACATTTCCAGAGTCAGCCATACTGTTTCCGCTGATGTCAGCAAAAAGGGACAGTCCCTCTTCTGATGACACACTGTTTCCGGTGATGTCAGCAAAAAGGGACAGTCCATTTCCGGTGATGTGGGCAGGGGGCGTGGAGGAGGGTGGGAGGCTGTGGGTGGGGCACAAACCCGGAAGTGGGTGCTGATTGGCTAATGCCATATTGTGGGGCGTGGCGTGGGTGTGACACACCCCCAGAAGTGTACGCTAATTGGATGATGTCATCCTTGGGGCGGGGGCAGGGGTGTGTCAGGTGGGGGCGATGGCCACGCCTGGGGGCGGGACTGGGCGGGCTAACTTACCATTCACTTCTATGGGAGGGGGCGTGGCCTAAGGCGGGCCATACACCAGAAGTGGGCGCTGATTAGTACCTGTCAACATTTTGGGGGCGGGAGTGGGCAGGGCTAACTCACCATTCACTTCTATGGGAGGGGGCATGGCCTAAGGCGGGACATACACTGGAAGTGAACGCTGATTGGCTCCTGCCATCCTTATCTCACCTGTCAATCAGTTTGACAAGTAGTGTACCCATTATACTACTACTATTATTAAAAAGGACCAGGGAAATCCACTGCTTAACCATGGAACAAGCAGCATGGAATTTTTGTATCTTTTTGGGGTACCTGACAGGTACTTGTGACCTGGATTGGCCACTGTTGGAAACAGGATACTGGAGTTGATGGACCCTTGATCTGACCCAGTATGGCATATCTTATGTTCTTATGTAAATCAAGGGAGGAGTGAACTGATAACAAGATGGCTGCTGAAGAGTTAGGCTCTCAGGGAACTGGCATTTGATAATCTGCTAGCCATGCTAGATCTCTCCTTGCCCATCCAAAATACTTGGAAAAGATAGCTAAAATGTTGGCATCAAAGCCTGTAAAGATGGATTTTTCTGCAATGTCTAATCAGGGACTGACTTGATCAAAGCAAAACTAACCATTCACACAAGAGATGATGGGCCATGGGAAATGGAGATCATACTGCAAGCCATGAAGCAGGAAATCCTGCAACAAAAGAATCTTATTAAAGACAGTAGGGAGATGCTCATTAAGGTGAAGTAAAATATAAATAACATGAAGGAGTAAATCTTGGAAGCAATGCAAAGGTCTGAAAAGCTAGAGAAGCAAATGGCTGTACATGCAGAACAGCTTGCTGCAGTTCGTAGGCAGATCAAGGAAATTCCTCAAATCAAGAGACACATAGAAGATGTGAGCAACTTAAGTAATTCAAGCTACTTAAGATTTCCTGGTGTACCTGAAGGACATGAGTGTGTAGACCCAGTGAAATACACAGAGGAGTTTGAGTTCCTGCCACAACTGCTGAAACTTCATTTTACCTTCCTAACAGGGACTCTGTGTTTCAAGCCAAGGTAAGAGTGTGTGACTTTTAAATTACTAGCTTTTAAATTACTAGCTCTGTGCCTGAGAGCTCTTAAAGGGTTTTGGTACATGTTTAAAACAAAGTTATATTATTTTTGGTGCTCTAGTTCAAAAGGAGAAATATTGTCTTTAGTGGTATAGGTTTAAAACACTGCTTTTAGTATCTTTCTCAGCTCTTTGAAGCTACTGACACCTCATCAGGTATTAGTTCCCTCCCTACCCCCCCCCCCCTCACTTGGTTTGCAGCTTGTCGTGCTGTGAGTGCTTGTGTGCATCAGTGATGCTGAGAGCTAAACTATCGGTAGTTTAACTACTGGCAGGGTCTCCCAAGATGGACAGGTCTCAGCTGAGGTGCCAGACCAAGACAAACCACCCATCTGGGCAGCAGCAGAATGGGATAGTGTTGATGGCGGAGGATCACATTTTTGTGACAACGGCAACAACACCAAACTTAAACTGCGCGGAAGAAAGGCCCGGCAATCTACTTCTCTATCTTGCCATGAAAACCCAATGGATAGTTACAACAAAACAAATTGTGCTATGGTGCTGGAAGATGAGACCCCCAGGTCGGAAACCACTCAACAAGCTACTGGGGAAGAGCTGAAGACTTTTCAGAATAAAGCCAGCATTTATGATGTGGTTGAATCAAAGCCCTCGGGAAGTCTGACTGCTGATGTAGCTGCGCATGAAATGAGAGTCAGAAGCTGTAAAGATGTCTTACACATTGAAACATGGAACGTACGAAGCATGAACCAAGGGAAGTTGGAGGTGGTCAAGAATGAAATGGAACGTGTACAACTTGATCTGTTGGGTGTCAGCGAACTGAAATGGACTGGCATCGGGCACTTTGAGTCAGATGATCACATGGTCTACTATGCTGGAAATGAAAGACAAAGAAGAAATGGTGTTGCATTTATAATAAAGAAGAAACTTGCAGGAACTGTAATGAAATACAATGCAGTCAGCGAACGCTTAATCTCTATTCGTCTACGAGGATTGCCTATCAACACAACTATAATTCAAGTATATGCCCCAACAACAGCTGCAGAAGAGAATGAAATTGAAGAGTTCTATGAACAAGTACAAGCTGAAATTGACAGAACATGCAAACAGGATATCCTGATAGTCATGGGTGACTGGAACACAAAAGTTGGCAACAAAGAAGAAGGCAAAGTAGTTGGAAAATATGGACTTGGCAACAGAAACGAAGCTGGAGAAAGACTGATAGAATTCTGCAAGACCAATGATCTATTCATCTCAAACACCTTCTTCCAGCAACACAAGTGGTGACTGTACACATGGACTTCACCCAATGGATTGTATAAAAATCAAATTGACTACATCTGTGGAAGTCAACGATGGAAAAGTTCTATAACATCAACAAAGACAAAACCTGGAGCTGACTGTGGTACAGATCATCAACTACTAGTATGCAAACTCAAGCTAAAGTTGAAAAAGAGTAAACCACTCATGAATGCAGCAAAATATGACCTTGAGAATATACCACTGGAATTTAAAGACTGCCTGCAAAATTGATTTACTGCTTTAGATACAAATGACAGAGCTCCGGAAGAGTTATGAAATGACATCAAGAAGGTTGTGTTGGAAGAAAGCGAGAAGTCTCTGCAAAAGGTGAAAAAGCAAAAACTGCCAAAATGGATGACGGACGAAACTCTGAAAATTGCCCAGAAACGCAGAGAAGCTAAAGCCAGAGGAGAAAGAAAGACAATCGCAGAACTCAGAGATTTCCAATGTGCAGCAAGACAGGACAAGGAAAAGTACTACAATGACACTTGCAAGGAAATAGAAACAGAAACTATTAGAGAAAGAACAAGATCGGCTTTCCTAAAGCTACGAGAGTTAAAGAAAAGGTTCCAGCCTCAAATTGGAATGTTACAAGATGCTCAATGTTCTATGTTGAATGATGCTGAGAAGATCAAGAAAAGGTGGAAGGAATATACAGAGTTTTTATATGATAAAGATCAAGTGGACCAACAGCCGTTTCAACCTGTACCTTATGATTGGGAACCATTGGTGATGAAAGAAGAAGTTGAAGCAGCATTGAAAGCCTTATCAAAGAACAAAGCACCAGGCATTGATAGCATTCCTATAGAAGTATTGCAGCAATCTGATGCAGCTGTTACCATACTTACAAGGCTCTGCCAAGAAATATGGAAGACAACATCATGGCCAACTGACTGGAAAAGATCTGTGTTTGTACCAATACTAAAGAAAGGTGATCCAACTGACTGTGGAAATTATCGAACAATCGCTCTGATCCCACATGCCAGCAAAATTCTACTGAAGATTATTCAAAAGAGACTACAACCATACCTGGAACAAGAACTACCTGAAGTGCAAGCAGGGTTCAGGAAAGGGCGAGGAACGAGAGACATCATTGCGGATGTGAGATGGATCCTTGAAAAGACTAAAGAATACCAAAAGGATATCTATTTGTGCTTTATCGACTATAGCAAGGCTTTTGACTGTGTAAACCATGAGAAACTCTGGGCCACATTAAGAAGCATGGGTATACCAGAAAACCTGATCGTTCTCTTGCGCAATCTGTACATTGATCAAGAAGCAACAGTTCGAACGGAACAAGGAGAAACAGAATGGATTAAAATAAGCAAAGGTGTAAGACAAGGCTGCATACTTTCCCCTACCTGTTTAATTTATATGCAGAACAAATCATCAGAGAAGCAGGATTGTATGAAGACAACAGAGGTGTGAAGATTGGTGGAAGACTCATCAACAACCTTCGCTATGCTGATGATACTACATTACTGGCTGAAAGTGAAGATGATCTGAAACATTCACTTCTCACAATCAAAGAACATAGTCTCAAAACGGGCCTGCACCTTAATGTAATGTAAAGAAGACAAAGATCATGACAACTGGCATAATCAACAGGTTCATCGTTGAAGGAGAAGAAATTGAAATTGTGAACAACTTTAACCTACTTGGATCAACTATCAATAAAGAAGCAACAAGCAATCAAGAAATCAAACGACGCATTGCTCTTGACAGAATGGCTATGAAAGACCTAGATAAGATTCTCAAGAGCAGAGATGTCTCTCTCCACACAAAGATTCGACTTGTTCAAGCCATGGTATTTTCAATAACATCATATGGATGTGAAAGCTGGACAGTGAAAAAGACAGACAGGAAGAAAATTGATGCCTTTGAATTATGGTGCTGGCGGCAAATACTGTGTATACCATGGACTGCCCGAAGAACCAACCAGTCGGTACTAGAGGAGATCAAACCTAAGCTTTCTTTAGAAGCTCAGATGACAAGACTTCGACTTTCATACTTTGGACACATCATGCGAAGAGAGAGATCATTAGAGAAAGGCATCATGCTTGGCAAGATAGAAGGTCAACGCAAAAGAGGAAGGCCAGCAATGAGATTTATTTATTTATTTAACATTTCTTATATACCGCCTTTCATGATATCAAGGCGGTTTACATTGAACAAACTGAAATTACATTGAACAGGGCATTATAACTTGTAGATAACTATTTTACAGGGAACATGGGCTATGGAGGGTTAAGTGGCTTGCCCAAGACCACAAGGAGCACCTGTGGGACTAGAAACCCCAGTCCTTCCGGCCCAAGGTTGCTGTCCTCTAGTGGGATTTGAACCCCCGACCTTCCAGTCTGAAGTACCTTGCCCCAACCACTAGGCCACTCCTCCACTCCATTGGATCAATACAATAACAGCAGCTATGGGTACCAGTCTGTCAACAATGAGCTGCCTGACTGAAGACCGAACACAATTTAGGATAGCTATCCAGAGGGTCGCCATGAGTCGACTCCGACTCGACGGCACTTAACAACAACCACCCCCCCCCCTACCCACCCCATGTGAGCTGTCTTGCTTTATAGGGCACCTCCCCAAATTAGCTACACATAGGGACTTGGAATCAGCATATTTAGAACACACTTAAAAGAGGTTTACTGTTTTTTTCTCTGAAAGGACATCAGGGAAACAGGTTGGTACTTTGGTAGGTCTCTCTCTCTTTTGCTTCAACAGGCACCTAAGCTCCACCAACTGAACAATGACTGGGAAAAATCATATTGCCAAAGCTGGTGCCCCCGTTACAGCTTCTGCCTCTGTTCAGACAGAGATCCCAATGTCAGTTGAAGGATCGGTTCCATGTGCAGGATTCCTGTATACTGAAGCTCTCAGGAAACAAGTGGAGGAGCTCAGAGAAGAGGTGGTGAGGCTGAGGAGCATTCAAGACAGTGAGAAGTACATTGATGAGTTTCTTCTTGAAACATCCAAGCTCTCTAGCAAAGGAGAAGATGGGAACCTACAGAATGATGAAGGTTGGACACAAGTCACCAGGGCCTGCAGAATTACCAATCCAACTCCTACAGCCCTTGAGTTGAAGAACCATTATGCAGCCCTGGAAGTGGAGGTGATGAAAGCAGCCCTGGAAAGGGAAGAATCAGAGCTCAAGCACCCCAAAGTTGCAGAATCAGTGACCACAAGGAAGCAAAGGGTAGTGGTAGATGGTGACTCTCTTCTGAGGGGTACTGAAGTGTCCATCTGTGGACCAGACTTGATGTTCAGAGAGGTATGCTGTCTGCCAGGTGCCAGAATCCGAGATGTTAACAAGAGTTTGCCGAGACTCATCAAGCCCACTGACTATTCCCTGATGTTGCTCATCCATGTTGGCACAAATGATACTGCCAGGTATTCCTCTGAGCATATCAAAAGTGACTTCATGGCTCTGGGACAGAGTATGAAGTGGTGTTCTCTTCAATTCTCCCTGTTGAGGGTAAAGGCCAAAGCAGAGAAGCTGGATGGTATTATCAAGAGCATTTTGGTTTCCTGGACCATGGGATGCTGTTCCAAGGGTTGCAGAGCAGAGATGGCATCCAACTGTCCAAGAAGGGTCGACGTGTCTTCAGTAGCAGACTGGCTAACCTACTGAAGAGGGCTTTAAACTAGATTCATTGGGGATGGGTGAAGAAAGCCCCCAGGTAAGTGAAACATTAAATACCTTTATAGAAATAGGTAAAAGGGGCAACATCTGGAAGGCAGTGTCTATAAACGCTCGTAGCATGGGAAATAAGATCCCAGATGTTGAGGCTTTAATAGGAGAGGCTGACTCAGATTTAGTGGCAGTAACAGAGACATGTTTCACGGACAACCATGACTGGGATTGTAATTATACCAGGCTATACTTTATTTAGAAAGGACATGGTAGGAAGAAGGGGATGAGTAGTGGCACTATATGTAAAAAATATTAAAGCTATGGAAATATGGGGCTTAAAAGGGAGAGAGGAGGCACTGTGGATTAAATTAGAAAGAGAGAAGGAAAAATCTATTTTCATTGGCGTGATATACAGACCTCCCTCACAGGTTAAAGAGGTAGACAGAGAGTTAATTGAAGACATACACAGCATTGCCAGGAAAAGGGAAGTGCTACTACTAGGGGATTTCAATATGCCAGATGTTGATTGGCACATTCCTGCTGCAGTATCATCTAGAAGTAAGGAGATCCTGGATTCTCTGTAGGGAGAATTATTCAGGCAACTGGTAACAGAACCCACACATGAAGGGGCCATACTGGACTTGGTGTTTACCAATGCTGAAAGTATTTCTGATGTTATAGTGGGAGATCATTTTGCATCCGGTGATCACCAGATAGTGTGGTTCAGTATTAGAGCTAGGGCTGATAAAATCCATTCAAAAGCGAGGGTTTTAAACTTTATGAAGATGGGCCAATACCTCAGGGAATCATTAGTGGGATGGAACAGCTGGGGGATGTAGAAAAACAATGGGCAAAACTGAAAGGGGATATTTTAAAGGCAACCAACCTTTTTGTTAAAATTGTAAATAAAGGTAAAAGGAAAAGGAAACCGCTATGTTTTTGAAAGGAGTAGCTGAAAAGGTGAAAAAAAAAGAGGGAGGCCTTCATGAAATACAAGAGATCACAGAGAGAGGAAACAGGCATCTATATTTGGAAAAATTTAGAGAAGCTAGCAAAGTAGTCAGGAAAGCAAAGATTCAGAAAGAGGAGGAAATAGCCAATGCAATAAAATAGGAGGATGAGACATTTTTCAGATATGTTAGTGAGAAGAGGAAGGGCAAAATGGTATTGTCAGACTCAAGGGAAAAGGGAAGGAATATGTAGAAGCTGATGAAGATAAAGTGGAATTGCTTTACAAATATTTCTGTTCTGTGTTCATAGATGAAGGACCAGGAGCAGGACCTCAGAAAATACCCAGAAACAGGAACAAAAGTGAGGGGCATCTTGAACAATTTTCAGAAGACTGTATTCGTGAGAAACTAGTTAAACTTAAAATAGACAAGGTGATGGGACCAGATGGGATACACCCAGAAATACTGAGGGAACTTGGGGACGTTTTAACAGCTCCAGTGACTTTTTCAATGCCTCGTTGGAGTCTGGAGTGATGCTAGAGGACTGGAGAGAGGCCCATGTGGTCTCTTTACACAAAAGCGGAAGTAAAGATGTAGTTGAAAACTACAGGCCAGTTAGTTTAACCTCTGTGGTGAGAAAATTATTGGAAGCACTGCTAAAAGAGAAAATAGTAAGATTTCTGGAATCCAGCATATTACAGGATCCGAGGCAGCATGGATTCACCAGAGGCAGGTCTTGTCAGACAAATCTGATTGATTTCTTTGACTGGGTGACCAAGCAGTTGGACCGAGGGAGAGCCCTAGATGTGGTGTATTTAGATTTTAGTAAAGCCTTTGACACTATTCCACACAGGCGACTTATAAACAAACTGAGCACCCTAGGGATGGACCCTAAAGTTACTGATTGGGTTAGAAATTGGTTGAGTGGGAAGCGACAAAGGGTACAGGTAAATGGAGCTCACTTTGAGGAGGAGGTTACCAGTGGTGTGCCGCAGAGATCTGTCCTTGGTCTGATTCTTTTTAACATCTTTGTTAGTGATATTGCAGAAGGGCTGAAGGGTAAGGTTTGCCTCTTTGCAGATGATACCAAAATCTACAATAGAGTAGTCACCCATGAAGGTGTAGATAACATGAGGAGGGATCTAGCTAAGCTTGAAGAATGATCTAGAATTTGGCAGCTGAGATTTAATGTTATAAAATCCAAGGTCATACATTTGGGCTGCAGCAATCTAAGGGAGCGATATAGTATAGGGGGTGAAGTACTTCTGTCCACAAAAGAACGGGACCTAGGCATAATTGTGTCTGATGATCTTAAAGCAGCTAAACAGAAAAGGCGACGGCAAAAGCTAGAAGGATGCTTGGGTGTATAGGGAGAGGAATGGCCAGCAGAAGAAAGGAGGTGTTAGTGCCTCTGTATAGGTCTTTAGTGCGACCTCATTTGGAATATGGTGTGCAATTCTGGTGACCAAATCTTCAAAAGGACATAAACAGGTTGGAGTCAGCAAAGAGGGTGGCTACTAAAATGGTTAGTGGTCTTCATTATAAAGCATATGAGGACAGATTCAAGGATCTTAATATATATACTGTAGAGGAAAGGTGGGATAGAGACTTTAAATACCTCCGTGGCATAAATGCACAGGAGGAGAGCCTCTTTCAATTGAAATTAAGCTCTGCTACAAGGGGACATAGGATGGGGGAGTAAAAGAGTAATATGTGGAAGCATTTCTTTATGGAAAGAGTGATAGATGCTTGGAATCGTCTCCCAGTGGAGATGATAGAGATGCTGACAGTATCTGAATTCAAAAAAGCATGGGACAAACACAGAAGATCTCTAAAGGAAAAAAGGGGACTGTTGTAGTGGTTGATATGGAAGGGCAGACTAGATAGGCCATGTGGTCTTTTTCTGCTGTCATGTTTCTATGACCAGCCATTTGAGAGAGAGCAGACTCATAAGGCTCCCCTCCTACAGTGTCTCTTCTGATAAATTCCCAAGATCTATCATACTGCGAAATTGGATGCGAAAGTTAGACAGTGAAAAAGATAGACAGGAATTGATGCCGTTGAATCATGGTGCTGGAGACGAATACTGTGTATACCATGGACTGCCCGAAAAACAAACCAGTCAGTACTAGAGGAGATCAAACCTGAGCTTTCTTTAGAAGCTCAGATGACAAGACTTTGACTTTGATACTTTGGACAAATCATGCGGAGAGAGAGATCACTAGAGAAAGACATCATGCTTGGCAAGATAGAAGGTCAACGCAAAAGAGGAAGGTCAGCAATGAGATGGATTGATACAATAACAGCAGCTACGGGTGACAGTCTGTCAACAATGAGCCACCTAACTGAAGACCGAACGCAATTTAGGACAACTATCTAGAGGGTCGCCATGATTCGACACCAATTTGATGGCACTTAACAACAACATCATACTGCAAGTTTTGCAATATCTGAAGGACCTCAGAATCTGCAGACAGAACAGTTGTAGGCCCCAATCCAGCATGAAGGTAATAAAATACTTACTTTACCTGGATCACAGAAAACAACTTCTGACAAAGAGGGATCAACTGAGGAAACTCAACACATGATTTGTTCTGCTGCTCCCAGTGTGGATGTGCATCACTATTAATAATTCAGACATGCACATTTGAAGATCCTGCCCTTCTGCAAAATATAACAATGTGTGGTCAGTTGCTCAGAAGTATTTTCGTGTTGGTCTCGCCTGAACGTGATGGATAAAATAAAAACATAGGTCAGCTAATTGGAAGATATTTTCTTTGAATGTCAAGAGTTTGAATAATCCTGTTAAAAAGAGAAAAATCTTGCAGTACCTGACCAAAGACCAACCAGATGTTTTTTGGTTTTATTTTTACAACAGACCCAATTGAACTATAAGGAATCACAAGAATTGAAGAATCATCTGTTTAAGGATGAGGCAATTCTTGCCAGGAATGGAGAAGAATAATGGAGTTGTAGACTTGCTCCAGAAGTTCCTCAAGCTATCTGTAGTCACTCTGACCTCAAATAGTGAGGAGCACTGGACATTCTTGGAGGTCCAGAGTGGTGAAGTGAAGGTGATTTCGTGCAGGGCTGGCTCCTGGACCAGTGCAAGATACTGGCCGCCCTAGGCAAACATTCAGACTTATACCCCTATTCCCCTTCTTCCCTCCCCCTCCCCCCCAAGAGTTTGAGAAGTAAACTCAGCAATCATGATCATTTAAACACCCAACTGGACATCTTGTAGACCCTCCAGTTGAAGAACATGAGTAACTTGTACATCCTATGTTAGCATGTTTTCAGTTCCTTGTTTTATATAAAACTGTTACTGTTTCTTGTAAACAGCTTTGTCCTAGACAGAAGTGGTATAGAGAAATAGTCAAATTAAATCAATAAATAAATCTTACTATTAAATATTTAACTTTATTTTGTATGTATGTATGTATGTATGTATGTATGTATGTATGTGCCTGTTCTTCCTGTAGGTAAAAAAATGTGCTAATGACAGTTGTGATAAGGAAGCTTATCATGGCTCAGGAAGGAGCTATAGAAAAGGTGAAGTGTCTCTGAACAAGCAACCTGTCAGTTCTGGTAGAAATAAGAAAACAGAATTTTCCCATAAAAGACTACCAGTCCCAGAATGCACCAGGTTTCCATTAGAGGAGCTGAAGTGAGGAAACGTGTGTTCAATCAGGAGGGCTATGAGGTAATCCCAAGCACTCATCTCAAAGGGCAGGGCCTGATTCAGCACAGCTGCGCTGTGCTAGGGTGGAGCACTCATCTAAGCAGAATAAAGGTAGAGTTTATTCTACAGAGAATCATCCTCAGTTTCATCTTGGAGATCCTCGTCTTGGACAGCTTCATTATCTGGAGGATCATCAGAAGCAGAAGCCAGAGCGGACAGACAGAGAGGGCAAGAAACCCTTTGGAAGAAAGAAGAGAAAAGCATTTGGGAGGTCAAAAGGAGTCCAGAGCAGTACGTATACTGGGAGGCATTCAAAAGGCCAGCATACACCATTGGACTGGGGAAAACCAGAGGAGTGGTGCTGCAGAGCTAGGAATCTCCAGACGGTACCTGTGAGGGAGACGGCTGCACTTGGAAGGGACCCTAGGACCCGTGCCAGAAGGTATGTGAAGAGAGATCCAGTGTCCAGGGATCTGGATTGGAAGGCTGGACATAAGAACTGGACTACATACTGGCCAGGCTATTTAGAGAGGAACTCTAACAGCAATGGAAGCTCAGGTATGAACACTGATCTATGCCCTAGCTATACCCTTGAAAGACAGCAGGGAAACAAGTATTCTCCTGAGAGTGCTCCATTGAGAAATTCCTCTGTGCCAATACATGATATTGAACCCATGATTGTTGAAGAAGGGGGAGAGGTTATAGATACAGGCTGTGAATACATGGATTGCTCTCTGTCTAAACTCCTTTGGTAATTTACTGTTACAAAGTACAACAACCATCACAAAGACATACAAACTTGTTCTTTAATCTACTCAGAAAAGCTCCTGAGTAGGATTTGAGCCACGCAGTAGAAAGCAAGCCAGCTAAGGGGTTTCAGCTGGGTAACTGCTAGCAATTGAGCCTTACCTAATTGCTTGTGAGCTCTGAGGAAATCACTTCTGAGTCTATGTGTGAAGATATAAGAAGTTAACCTGAAAAGAACAGTTTTTCCCTTCTTTGTGGGTTTTGCTTGTTTGATGCACTGCTAAGAAAATATTAGCTAGAGCCTAAAGAAAAGACCAGTTTGTTACCAACCAGGTCTTTATTCTTTTGATTTGATTGCCTGACAAGTTCAGCTGTTGTTTTCCTGATTTTGTTTTTCTAAGTTTAACACTGAAAGCAAGTATCCTGTTTTATGTGCTACCAAGCATATCTGTGTTGGGAGAAATAACCCCATAAATAAATATCTTATTGGCTTTACACTCAAGCAAGCACAACTAATTATTGTGAACGGCTGTGTCTGGTGTGAATGGACTACATTTCCCACAATCCCTTGCAAATCATATTAATATATGCCTTTGCCAAGACTGTGAACATTCTCACCCAGGCACCCGTCTGACACAGTTTAAGAAGATTGTGACAGCTACTTTGCGATGAATAGGTGTTCTGATACTAATGTTGTTACTTGGTGGGATATCTTTATAGCTACCCTCAAGGATGTTACCATAGCTTATTCTGTTAAAGAGAATAAAGAGAGAGACCAGTGCTTGGAAGAGAAAGAGCAGGAAATAAAGACTTTGGAACAGGCGCATATCGGAAAAGGGATAATGTTTTATTACTACAACTACATAAGCTTAAATATGAGCACAATTCATTACTTTTGCAGCAGGCAGGCCTCTCTATTGCAGCCCATAGCCAGCAATATTATGAAGGATACAGCAAGTGTGGCCGTTCATTAGCACACAGCCTGAACACTAGGAGGAGTAGCCTCTTTAACTGATAGTTTAGATAAGAGTGCAGATAAGAAGATCTTAGCTTTTTTTGAAAATTACTACTCTAGGCTTTATTCTTCTGAGATTTTCCCATTCCCAGATCGGTTGACAACTTTTTTAGGAGAAACTCTAATGTCCATCATTAGTGGAAGTTTGGAGACTAATGTTAGAAAAAGATATCTCTGAGGATGAGATATGTCAAGCCATTAAAATGCTGCTTCATTGCAAGACACCAGGCCCTGATGGTTATACAGTGGAGTGGAGGAGTAGCCTAGTGGTTGGGGCAAGGTACTTCAGGCCAGAAGGTCGGTGGTTCAAATCCCACTAGAGGACAGCAACCTTGGGCCGGAAGGACTGGGGTTTCTAGTCCCATAGGTGCTCCTTGTGGTCTTGGGCAAGCCACTTAACCCTCCAAAGCCCATGTTCCCTGTAAAATAGTTATCTCCAAGTTATAATGCCCTGTTCAATGTAATTTCAGTTTGTTCAATGTAAACCGCACTGATGCAGAATAGCGCGGTATATAAGAGAATATATAAATAAATACAATGGAATTCTATTGGATATTTGCAGTTATTCTTGTTCCCAAGTCACAGTTTGTTTGTTTGTTTGTTTTTGCAGAGCTTTTAAGGATGGTGAAGGTCTATGGGATCTTTTTGGAGGCTAGGCTTATTGTCCTGGAGAAGCCTAGTACAGATCCACAGTCTGTGCATAATTGCAAGCCTATTTCTTTGATAAATGTGGACTGTGAAATGTATGTGAAAGCCCTGTCAACACAGCTTAGTAAAGTGATGAGTGACATCATTCACAGGGATCAGTGTGTTTTATGGCCCAGAGTTCGACAGTGGATAATGCCAGATTATTTTGTAATGTCTTAGGTGAGCTAATGATTATGTGCTTCTGGAAATAGTCCTCTCCCTGTCTGCCAGGGAATGAAATTCTCTCTTTCAGGTGATGACTTGGTTTAATGATTTGGTTTAATTTTGGACCTAGTTTTATTGACATGATGCATTTACTTTGCATAAATCCCCAGGTTAAGATATCAGTCAATGGTTTAACATTTGGCTTGTTCTGCTTAGGGAGGAGCATTGGGCAGTGTTGCCTCTGTCTCTGTTATTATTTAATACTGCCCTGGAGCCCCTGGCAGTAGCCATAAGACAAGATGATAGGGTAGTGGGTATTAGCTCACCTGGCTAGACTGCATGCTGTCTGTGTGGACAACATAATGGCTTTCATTATGTTGAACTATGTTACTTCTCTATTAGAAATAATAGGGAATTATTCCACTATGGCTTGTTACATGGTTAACTGGACCAACTGTGAGGACACCCTTCCTTTATATACAAACTTAAGATCATAAAATATGCCATATTAGGTCAGACCAAGGTCCATCAAGCCCAGTATCCTGTTTCCAAAAATGGCCAATTTAGGTCACAAGTACCTAGGAGTTTCCCCAAAAGACACAGGTTCTACAATGCTTATATTGGGGTAAGCAGTGGATATCCAGGGTCCCTTATAATAATGGTTAATGGACCTTTCCTCCAGAAACTTGTCCAAACCTTTATTTAAACCTGGCTACACTAGCAGATTTTACATCCCCTGGTAACGAATTCCAGAGTTTGATTACACGTTGAGTGAAAAAATATTTTCTCTTATTAGTCTTAAATAGGTTACACTGTAGATTCATTGCATGTCCCCTAGTCTTTCTATATTCTGATGACATAATTCTGATTGTTCAATATATCACACACATTGTGAACCAATCGCTATGGCAGGGGTTAATGCCAACGCACCTCAAAAAATCCATCATACGACCCATCCTAAAGAACAAGACTCTTAACAAGAAAGACCCAACATCCTACCGACCGGTGTCAAGCATATCCTTCCTGGCCAAGATCATTGAAAAGGCAGTACAAATGCAACTGCAAGATCACATCGATGACAATAACGCTTTGGACGTCCACCAGTATGGTTTCCGACAGCATCATGGCGTGGAGACCCTCCTCCTGGCCCTACTTGATAAGCTTCTCAAAGGACTGGAAAACAGAAGCAAAATGTTCATGCTCGTTTTCATAGACATATCAGCCGCCTTTGATACCGTACATCACCCCACGCTCCTAAACAGACTCGCTTCCATAGGCATTAGAGGTGCCCCTCTGAAATGGTTCGCCTCCTACATAAACAACAGAATGCAGCAAGTCCACTTCAACAACAAGAAGGCCTCAACTTTCCCCCAAACCCAAGGCATACCTCAAGGCTCGGCCCTGTCTTCCCTCCTCTTCAACCTTTATCTACGGCCAGTTTGTAAAACATTCCAGGAACGCCAGATCAGTTATCACATCTATGCTGATGACCTAATGCTCTACACTCAACTTGATGTAGACAACCCGAACATCAGTCAACTGGAAAAATGCCTCAGTGAGCTACAATTCTGGCTGCAACAGAATAACATGGCCATTAATCACAAAAAGACCGAAGTGATGTTCATTTCCAGAAAACCAGATTTCAACCCACCACCTACAGTCACCATGAACAATAACGTCTACGCCACAAAGAGCGAGCTAAAATACCTGGGCGTGACACTGGATTGCAACCTAAAGATGGAAAAGCATCTCCGAATTACCAATCGAGCCATTTTCCACAAAATAAAAGTCTTGCACCCACTACGTAGCATCATAGAGCACTCAGATTTTAGGACCGTTGCACAAGCCCTCATCATTCCTCACCTGGACTACTGCAACGCCATACTACAAGGGTTGCCTAAAAAAACCCTCAACATCCTCCAAATGGCACAAAATGTGGCAGCTAGATTAATCATGAGGAAAGGCCTGAAGGAGCATATCACACCAATTCTAATGGACCTAC
Source organism: Ichthyophis bannanicus (assembly GCA_033557465.1). Taxonomy (NCBI): domain Eukaryota; kingdom Metazoa; phylum Chordata; class Amphibia; order Gymnophiona; family Ichthyophiidae; genus Ichthyophis; species Ichthyophis bannanicus. The sequence continues at coordinate 154,239,617 of CM066042.1, forward strand.
ATTGGCTCCCCATCACTGCACGCATACAATACAAAATCCTAATCACCACATTCAAGCTCATTCATAATATAGCACCCTCGTTTCTCAACGCCCTTATCACATTGCAGCCAAATAACAGAAGCAGAAGAACCACACACCTCAATACCCTCATTGTTCCGGCTAGCCTGAGATCTGTCACTGCAACCACCAGCAACCGAGTATTCTCATTCATAGCGCCACTGCTATGGAACCAACTAACATGCGAACTGAGAGCAATCAGTGACCTGTTGGTATTCAGAAAAAAGCTAAAGACGCATCTTTTCCAGACACACTTCAATCCCACATAACCTCTTTCACCATGCACAAGGAAAGAGCACTACACGTCAAACACCTATAGACTCCGACAACCTGTAAATATGTACATACATGTGTAATCAATGTCTTGCAATCAAGTGTAAATCTGTAATCTGAATGTTTGTGTCCTGTACTGAATCATAATGTATGTTTTAATCCATGGCCTGTACAACCATACTGTTATGTATAGCAAACCGCTGCTGATCGCTGGAAGTAGCAGGATATAAGTGTACACTAAATAAATAAATAAAAATAAATAAATAATCAATCTACATTTACCCGTTCCACTCCATTCATTAATTTATTGACCTCTATCATATCTTCCCTCAGCCGTCTCTTTTCCAGGTTGAAGAGTCCTAACCTTTTTAGCCTCTCTTCATAGGGGTATCCTTCCATCCTCTTTACCATTTTGGTGGCTCTTCTCTGTACCTTTTCTAATAATGCTATATCTTTTTTAAGATACGGCGACCAGAATTACACACAATATTCAAGGTGCGGTCGCACCATGGAACGATATAGTGGCATTATAATATCCTTAGTTTTATTCTCCATTCCTTTCCATATGATTCCTAGCATTCGATTTGCTTTCTTGGCTGCCGCTGCACACTGGGCAGAGGGTTTCAACCTGTGATTGATCCCTTGACTCTCTCTTCCACCATTTCTCCATCTCTTTCTTCCACTATGTCTTCCAAGTCCATCGACGAGGCAGTAACCTCCTATAATGCTGCACTCTCCTTGGCTCTGGATGCCCTCGCCCCACCCACCCCACGTCCTGTGAGACGTTCTGCACCCCAGCCCTGGCTTTCATCCACTACCCGCTATCTATGCTCCTTCGTCCATTCTGCTGATCGTGCTTGGCTCAAATCCCGCTCCCCGGAAGACTTTCTACACTTCAAATTCATGCTTGGCTCTTTCAAGTCAGCCATAGCTCTTGCCAAACAAGGCTACTATGTCCACCTGACTAACTCTCTTGCCTCTGATCCTCGCCATCTCTTTAATACCCTCAGTTTTCTCCTCAAGGTGCCTCCGCCTCTGGTCCCTCCCTCCCTCCCTTCCTGCCCAAACCCTGGCCGACTATTTCCATGACAAAATCCACAAGATCACCCTCCAATTCCCCACTTCTTCTTCCCGACTTACCCTCCTCCTCCTCTTCACTCCAATTTCTCCCCCCCCCCCCATCCCCGCTATCTCTGCCACCCTCTCTTCCTTCCCTGTGATCTCTGAAGAGGAAACCGCACTCCTTCTTTCTTCCTCCAAACCCACCACCTGTTCCTCTGATCCTATCCCCACCCATTTCCTCCACCGTTGTCCATTCCATCTCTCATATTCTCAACCTATCGCTCTCCACTACAACTTTACCCGCAGACTTCAAGCATGCTGTGGTCATACCCTTCCTCAAAAAACCCTCATTTGATCCCACCTGTCCTTCTAACTATCGACCCATCTCTCTCCTTCCCTTCATATCTAAACTACTTGAATGTGCAGTCCACCGCCACTGCCTCGACTTCCTCTCCTCTCATGCCCTTCTGGATCCTTTACAGTCCAGCTTCCGTCCCTTACACTCTACTGAAACGGCACTTACCAAAGTCTCCAGTGACTTGTTCCTGGCAAAATCTCAGGGCCTCTACTCTGTCCTCATCCTTCTTGACCTCTCTGCTGCTTTTGACACTGTTGACCACAACCTTCTCCTTGATACCTTGTCCTTGCTTGGCTTTAGGGACTCTGTACTATCCTGGTTCTCCTCCTACCTCTCCCATCGCTCGTTCAGTGTGTGCTCTGGTGGCTCCTCCTCCTCTCCTACCCTGCTCCCAGTTGGTGTACCCCAGGGATCTGTTCTGGGTCCGCTCCTCTTCTCTCTATATACCCAATCCCTTGGTGCGCTTATCTCTTCCCATGCCTTTCAGTACAATCTCTATGCTGATGACTCCCAAATCCACCTCTCTATGCCTGAAATCTCTCCGGCAATCCAGACCAAGATCTCTGCCTGCCTTTCTGACATTGCTACCTGGATGTCTTACCGCCGCCTGAAATTGAACATGGCCAAGACTGAACTCCTTATCTTTCCCCCCAACACCTCCCCTCCTCTTTCTCCTTTCTCAGTCTCTGTGGATAACTCTGTAATCCTTCCTGTTTCCTCGGCCCACAATCTGGGGGTTATCTTGACTCTTCTTTCTCTTTCTCCACACATATCCAGCTTGTAGCTAAGACCTGCCGTTTCTTTCTCTACAACATTAGCAAAATCCACCCCTTCCTTTCTGAACACACTACTAAAACGCTTATCCACTCCTTAATCATCTCCCGCCTTGACTACTGCAACTTACTTCTTACTGGTCTCCCTGCAAACCATCTCTTTCCCCTCCAATCTATTCAACATTCTGCTGCTCGACTAATTTTCCACCAACCTCGCCATACCCACATTACTCCTCTTCTCAAGTCACTTCACTGGCTCCCTATCCATTTCTGCATCCTGTTCAAACTTCTCCTCATGACCTATAAATGCATTCAGTCTTCAGCTCCTCAGTACCTTTCATCTCTTATCTCTCCCTACAACCCCTCTTGGGAACTTCGCTCTTCTAACAAACTACTTCTATCTGTGCCCTCCACTCGTACTGCTAACTCCAGACTTCGCTCCTTTCACCTTGCTGCACCCTACGCCTGGAACAAGTTACCTGTGTCTATACGCCAGGCACCCTCCCTAGGCCTCTTCAAATCCAGGTTGAAAACCCACCTCTTCACTGTTGCTTTCAGATCTTGACTTCTGTGTTTTGTCTTGACTAGATTGTAGGTGCCATGTTTGTGTTTTTCCCCTGACTAGATTGTTGTTCTGTGTGTTTTTGTCTTGAGTAGATTGTAAGCTCTGACGAGCAGGGACTGTCTCTCTTACATGTCTGTACAGCGCTGTGTACAACTGGTAGCGCTATACAAATGCTCAATAGTAGTAGTAGTCATCCATGATGATGCCTAAATCTTTTTCTTGGGTGGTGGCTCCTAACATGTAACCATAGTTTGGGTAGTTCTTTCCTAGGTGCATAACTTTATACTTGTCCACATTAAATTTCATCTGCCATTTGGATGCCCAGTCTTCCAATTTATCAAGGTCCTCTTGCAATTTTTCACAATCCTCAACTTTGAATAATTTTGTGTCATCTGCAAATTTGATTACCTCACTCGTTATTCCCATTTCCAGGTCATTTATGAATATGTTAAAAAGCAATGGACCCAGCACAGATCCCTGTGGTACTCCACTATTCACCTTTCTCCATTGGGAAAATTCGCTATTTAGCCCTTCCCTCTGCCTTATATCTTTTAATCAGTTCCTGATCTACAATAGTACACTGCCTCCTATCCCATGACTTTTTAATTTTGCCAAGAATTTCTCATGAGGGATCTTATCAAACGCTTTCTGAAAATCCATATACACTATATAAACCAACTCACCTTTATCTAGTTGTTTATTCACACCTTCAATAAAACAGAACAGATTAGTAAGACAAGACCTTCCTTGTCTAAAGCCATGTTGGCTGTCTCCCATTAAGACATGACTATCTAACTATCTACATGTTCAGTAATTTTGTTCTTTATGATGATTTCTACCATCTTTCCCGGTATTGACGTCAGGCTCACCAGTCTGTAGTTTCTCGGATCACTCCTAGAACCCTTTTTAAAAATTGGTGTTACATTGACCATTCTCCAGGTATTACAGATGACTTTAATGACAGTTCACAGATTACTAACAGCAGGTCTGTAATCTCATATTTCAGTTCTTTCAACACCCTTGGATGTATACCATCCGGTCCAGTTGTAATACATCTTCTCGGTGATATTTCTTTCAATACTTCCACAGTATCACCTGAATAGCCATGGAAAAAGATGGAATAGTCCTCCTTACTTCAACACAGAAAGTAACACCTACTCACGCCACTCCCACCTGATACATGTAGCACTCCATCTATCCAATACACCCAACCAGGAAAAACCTTGTAGATGCCGACCCCTAAAATGTGCCATCATTAACGCACGTTCCATCCGCAAAAAATGGCCTGTTGTCCTTGACACAATCTCCTTCTATGACCTTGAGATCCTCATGATCACAGAAACATGGCTATCACCAGAAGACAACGTCCTCCTCAATCAACTACTTCCCCCAATTTTTCCATACACACGAAACATAGGGAAAACAAAAAAGGAGGAGGGGTGCTCATAATCTCCAAATCAGACCTCAACTTCCAGATTGTGGACTCTTCTAGCACAACCAGCCTGGACACTCTCTCTGTTGCTAACCAACAATTCTCCCTTACCCTATTATATAGAACACCATCTACGTCTCCAGTTGACCTTCCAACCATCATTGACCTTGCAGCTAACACCCGCACTCCCAACAAACCAATTTGGATAATGGGTGATTTCAATCTCCCATCGCTACACCAAAACCACGCAAATGCGTTCCTTGATGCAATGGAAGAGCTGGGTCTCAAACAAATCATAAATGAACCCACACATACAAAAGGGAACATTCTGGACTTGGTTTTTATGCCACATCCAGTCAAGGACAAAAGCCACAATCTGCCAACATCAGTCGTGGATGTACCCTGGTCCGACCACAAATTGATCATTATCCAGATTCCCAGCAACAATGACCAGCTGAACAGAAGCCAACCCAAGAACATCACCTCTCGAACTTCCACTAGATGCTTCCGCCCCTTCGATAGGGAACTCATCCTTTCGGAGACCCCATCACTCATCAACAAAACAACACCTGACCTTGATGAACTAATCTCTCACTGGAATTCCAGCCTGCTTGCCATCTCACAACACCCAAACCCTAAAAATACAGCAAGAGCGAAAAGAAAATCCGCCCCATGGTTCTCTCCTGACCTACGCGCTTCCCTCATGCAACTACGTAGACTCGAACGCCGATGGCGCCGATCACGCTCACCGGAAGATCAGACCGCATACCTAACCCACCTTGCAATACATCGAGGAACAATCTCTATCAGAATGAGACAATATCACACTGACACCCTAAAGAGGTCATTGAATAAACCTCGTGACCTCTTCAATTTGGTCAAATCCCTCTCAAAGGAACCATCACCCGAGCAACACATCAACATACACCCACAAGATTTCGCTGATCATCTGCAATCCAAGATTGTACAAACTAACAAGGTCACAGCAGTCCAATATCAAGAACCAGCGGACCTCTCTCCACTTAACTTTTTTTCCACACCATCCAATAAATGTATTGAGAACACCATAGCATCACTCAACACCTCCACTGCACAGACCGACCCATGTCCAGCTTTTTGGATCAAGGAACTACGAGATGTGCTCAGTCCTGTCATCGCAAATATAATGAAACTCTCCTTTACAACAGGTTATTTTCCCACTTCACTCAAGCAGACTTCCATTAGACCATTACTGAAAAACCCCAAACTGGACCCCCAAAGGGTGGACTCCTATCGACCAATAGCCAGCATCCCCATCTTAGCCAAAATAATTGAGAAGGAAGCACAACGGCAAATTCAAGATCACATAGACTCTGTTGCTCCCTTAGATAACTGCCAACATGGGTTCAGAGAACATCATGGGGTTGAGACACTACTCACTGGTCTAATCAACAATATCATCACAGGAATTGACAACATCCATCAAGGTTTTGTCCTCATCTTCCTAGACATCGCCGCGGCTTTTGACTCCGTGAGTCACGAAATCCTCCTGGGAAGACTAAAAGAAAAGGGTGTCTGCAACAAGGCACTAAAATGGTGCAAGTCTTATCTGGACGATAGATGGCAATATGTGAAGTCTGGATCAGAAGAGTCTAGCCACTTCCATCAAAAACAAGGGGTACCTCAAGGATCCTCATTATCCTCCTTACTCTTCAATATCTACATGCAGCCCATTTGCAATATCATAAGATCATTCAACGTAAACTGCATGATATATGCAGATGACATTCTTTTATACATGCCTTTCTCCACAACCCACATGGACCTGACCCCACTCACAGATTGTTTCAATGCAGTTTCAACATGGCTCCAGACACAGAACCTACGTATCCAGCATAAAAAAACAGAGGTCCTTTTCATCTCCAGAGACTCCAGCTTTACGCCCCCATCCCACGTCAGTGTCAAGGAAGCTGATTTGCAAACTAAAGACGCAATAAAATATTTGGGAGTTACCCTGGACCAACATCTAGACATGAGACGCCACATAAGCAGCGTAGTCAAAGCCATCTACTTCAAAATCCGTTCCCTCAAACACCTACGCTCCCTGCTGGACCCAGACGATTTCCGTACCATATATCAAGCGCTGATCCTGCCGCATTTTGACTTTGCAAATGCCATCCTACAAGGTCTCCCCCAATCCACACTAACCCCCTTACAGTTGGCCATGAATGCCGCAGCTAGGGTCCTCTACGGTGCATCCAGAGACGACCACGTGACTCCTATTCTCAAACAGCTACACTGGCTACCAATTCACGGGAGAATCACCTTCAAATCCCTTGTATTAGCATTTAAGGCAATCAAAGGCACCTCATCCCTCTCACTCACGAATCTAATCCACATGGTCCCCCCCAACAGAGCAAGAAGAACATCAGCTGTAAACTTGCTAGCAATACCAAAGGCTTCAACAAAGTCCAACACGAACACCACAAACAGGGCATTCAGTTTTTATGTACCAAAATGCTGGAACACCCTACCCCCTGACATTAGAGCCATTACCAATCTATATCAGTTCAGGAAGGCTCTCAAAACATACCTTTTCTGCCAATACTTCCCAGACAGCAACTGAACTAGATATCCCCTCCAAGAAATGACCCAATCTAGAAATGCCCTCACACTGCAGTGTAGATAGTTTATGTATATAGTTAACCCAGTTATCCAAGTTTGTACTCCTGTTCAATGTAAAACCTGACAGTTTGTCGTTATGGTCGTTTTGTTATGATGTAAACCGCGCTGATTCTAAATAGCGCGGTATATAAGAAACTGTAATAAATAAATAAATAAATAAATAAATAAATAAATATCACTTCAGTCATGGGTAACATCCCAAAACAAAAACCCTCAATTCCATAGTGAAACAGATTCAATCCAACAAAACAAAAAAATTACTCTATGAAACTAAGCATAGGACAGGTATTAAAGTCATATACACAAACTATCTTATCACACGTTTAAAAGGAGAAAAAAGGCTTCAGATTAAAGGGGTCAGGCAGACAGTACAAAACATGTCTTTGCATTCTCCATTACATCAGCAGGGGTATGAATAGAAATCTGTATGATCCGAATCAAGATTTTGAACTATGCTATGAAGACCATCCAGTTAAGTTGTATTAATGACACTACAGAGGAAATTGAGTAGTGACATGCTTTAGAAGGGTGGATTATTATTTATGCTATTTGCAATGTGGATTTAAATTGAAAAATATTTATAAATATAGATATAAACAAGGATTTAAAATGGTTGAAAATACTTATAAATATTAATATAAATAATGTTAAAGGAGTTTTTTGGCTGCTGATGTGATGGAGAGGGCAAAGACATGTTTTGTACTGTCTGCCTGACCCATGTAATCTGAAGCCTTTTTTCTCCTTTTAAACCTGTGATAAGATAGTTTGTGTATATGACTTTTATACCTGGCCTATGCTTAGTTTAGTAGAGTTTTGTTGGATGGGTAACATCCCTACATCTTCCTCAGTAAAGACCGAAGCAAAGGATTCATTCAGTCTCTCACCAGTCATGGGTGTCTGTGGCCGAAATGGTACCGCCACATTAGGAACACTTCTTAAAACCACTGGATGGTTTTTCCATTTTGTCTGTGACAAAAAGGAAGGCCTAAACCTAAGACTGTGTCGATGTGCCTGAAGGAAAGAATAATTCTTTCCCTCACAGAAAATTTTTTTTGAAAAGAAAGAAAAAGAATCAACAGAAGTCAGTACCAGCATCGACAGGAAGGCAGACACAACCACAAAAAATATGTAAGAGAGAAATTTTCTGCAGTGACAGGAATTGCTTCTTGTCGGCTCTGCGGAAAATGAAGAACTGAGGAGGGAGAGCTGGAAAGGCGGGAAGGCAGCTACGCAAGCACAGTGGGATGCTCCCAAAAGCTTTCTATTGGATGCTGGGTAGTATTCCCACTGGGCTATGACGGTACCGACATCGCCCATATGTGAAGACTACATTCCTGCTTGTTCCTGGAGATACTGTATTCCTATGTCTTGACATTAAAGTCTTAAAGCATATTGGCCTGTGTTCCTGACTAATTACAGAATATGATGTGGCTTCATGTCCTCACTCTGGGGGTACAAGGGCAGTAAAAGAAGAACCTAAGAGTGGAACACTGACCACAAACAGTGCTTACCATATCTGAGGTGTTAGAATGGCAGAGTGGAGACCATGTGGATGGACGTAGTGTGGTTGTTGGAACTCCAGGGGTTTTCACAAGTGGAACCACCACACCTACCTAAAAAATTCCTGCTAACAGAGCACCTGGTCTCGGTCGCACACACAGATTTGGATTGTTTATAAGAGTAACAATAATTATGTCCTACTTTAATCAAAGATTTCAATAGCAGAGGAGTAGAAATAATAATCCAAACCCAAGATGACATGAACATCCTCAAGGTGGAAAACAAAGACATAGCAATCTGTCTGATATATAGATCTCCATCTACAAACAATCAAAACCTAGCAACCATTCTAGAATATGCATGCAACTCAACAATAAGAAAACCTCTTATTATGCTAGGTGATTTTAACCTACCTTCTTTATCTAATAATCAAGAAACCTCATTCTTAGAGGCGATGGAAGAAATGGGTTTTAAACAAACTATTAATCACCCAACCCATATCAAAGGTAACATCCTTGACTTAATTTTCATTCCAACACATTACATTACATCACCACTTTATCTCCCTCCCTCCATATCTCAGGTTCCCTGGTCTGACCACTTTATGATAAGGATATCACTTCAACACTCGCAGTCTACTAAAGTACATTCTGACATTCCCTACCAAGGACGGAGGTTTCGTCCTTTCAACAAAGACGCATTTCTTGAAACAGCCCTCACTAGGTTAAACCCTTATACCATTAACCTTGATGAAGCAATATCAAATTGGAATACTATAATAGGATCTGCAGCTAAGCCATTTCCATCTCAGAGATGCTATAAGCCCAGAATAAATGAAAAATGGTATACTGCCGAATTAGCAACATTAAGGAAAGGTCTCAGGAAAATGGAAAATATCTGGAGAAGGAAGAAAACTACTGAACTTAGAGTACAATATTTTTCACTGCTCAAAGCCTATAAAGAGGCAATTAATTCCGCCAAAAAACAATACCATTCCAAAGTATTATCTAAAGCAATAAACCGTCCTAGGGAATTATTCGAGATTGTTAAATCTCTAACTAAATCTCCAGTTAACGATACATACAAGCTCTCCATTAATCCCCAAGTCCTAGCTGACCATTTCGCAAATAAACTTAAGCAAAACTGCCATTTCACGCCAGCCTCTCTCACACTCCAAGATGACTTTCTCCTTGAATGGAAAGCCTTCCAGCCTATTACACATAATCAATTGCTTCAAACAATCTCCAAACTGAATACTACAACATCTCTGTTAGACCCTTGCCCAGTGGCATGGATAAAGGCAACAAAAACAGAACTTGCCCCAGACTTGTTGAACATAGTGAATCAATCACTCCACCAGGGATACATAACTGAAACCCTTAAAAGGTCAGCAATACATCCACTACTAAAGAACAAAAAACTGGACAGCAATGACCCAACTTCTTACCGTCCCATTGCAAGTATTCCATTTCTTGCTAAAATTATCGAAAAGGTTGTACAGATTCAATTGCAGGACTACATAGACTCATCCGCACCATTAGATGAACATCAATATGGATTCCGTCCTCACCACGGTGTGGAAACCCTTCTATTAGCGCTATTTGATACTATCATCAGAGGTATCGATAACACAAAGCAAGCCTTTATTCTCATATTCCTTGATATCTCCTCTGCTTTTGACAATGTAAACCATGCCACCCTCATATCTAGACTTGCCCAAATTGGCATTAAAGATAAAACTCTTGATTGGTTTAAATCCTACTTCTCTAACAGAACACAATATGTAGAAATAGACCAAGTTGCATCAGAGCCATTCCCACAAGAACAGGGCATCCCTCAAGGTTCTGCCCTCTCAGCACTATTGTTTAATCTGTACCTGCAACCCATCTGCACGATTTTTAAACGTCATAAGATAAATTACCACATCTATGCGGATGATATCATGTTATACTCACCTTTCGATGTGACCAACCCTGACTATAATAATATATATCAATGCCTATCAGAAGTGGAATTATGGCTGAAATCAATGAACATGACCATTAACTTTAAGAAAACGGAAGCAATATTTGTAACAAGAAACACAAACTTTACCCCACCGTCTGAAATCAACACCGGAAAGACTCTCATACCTGTTAAGGATGAGATTAAATACTTAGGAATCACAATCGACAAGACTCTCACCCTTACACAACACATAAAACAGACTGTTAAAGCCATATACTATAAGTTAAGGACAATCCAACAGCTGTGACCGTTAATAAATAGCTCCGACTTCAGATCAGTGGTCCAAACTCTAATAACGCCTCATCTAGATTACTGCAATGGCATTCTTCAAGCAACCACTAAAAAAAATCTACACACTTTACAATTAGCGCAAAATGTCACAGCAAGAATTATTTACAAAGTGAAAATATCTGACCACATATCTCCTATTCTCTACTCCCTGCACTGGCTTCCCGTGTCTTGTAGAATTATCTATAAAATCTTAGTTACCACATTCAAGATTTTTAATAATATAGCGCCGTCCTTTCTGTCCACTCTCATCAACATTGCACATGAAAACAGAGTAAGAAGAAGAGCAAACTTACACATGCTACTAGTCCCGGATTCCATTCGAAAAACTAGTCGGAAGACAAGTAATTCTGCTTTTTCATTCTTTGCACCAATGTTATGGAACAACCTTCCAATTGAGCTCAGAGAAATCAAAGACCTCCAACTATTTAGAAAGGAACTCAAAACACCTATTTACTTTGCACTATCACAACCTTCAATATGATAACTCCGAACAACCACCATACTTTGACCCTACTTAGATATTTTCCTACATTGCACAGCAATAATTCCACCCTGAACAGCTAACTTAATTCAATCGTTCATTCTCAAATGTAAATAATCAAATTCTATTGTCTATGTATATAGTTCTAGGTTACGGCACGCTTTACTGCCGCAGTTCTAATTTTTTTTTTTTTGTTTCTGATATTTAATTTGGGTTAAATGTTAAAAATGTTCTGCAAATGTTATATGTAAAAATAATAGTTCACTATTATTAAGTTTTATGTTCTTTGTAAACCGCCACTGATCTCTGGAAGAGGTGGTATAGAAAAATGTATAAATAAATAAATAAAATAAAAAGTCAAACTTCATTCAGCTAACTCATCTAAACCACAAATAACAAACAAAGAAACCTTCAGATGTTCGCTGTAGAGACTAAAACAGAGGACTAAATCCCAAGCATATCATTCATTGGTCTCATCTGTTGAATAAAATTACCTTACAATATGTCTAGAATACATATAATAACACCCGACAAGACATCATGTTTCAGACTAAGGGGCTTGTTTACTAAGCAGTGGTAGCAGCTTCCGACTGATATCAGAGCCGTGGCTGCTGTTTAGTAAACAAGCCCCCAAGTCTTGCTTCAGGGGACTACATTCAAATAGCTATCAGCAATCTCAGCTTTACAACCATTCAGCTGTCTTAGCATACTCATGACTAGCTCCAGAATATATAGAACAAGATGTCCATATCACCTTAACAATTCCACTCCTGATTCCAATCAGAGACTTTAAAATTTACCAATCAAAAATCTATATCATCTATCAAGAGCCAGAGAGGTCCACTCATTCACATTATTCAATCCAAGCAATTTTAACGATCTCAAATGATATAGCCACCTTTGTTCCAGATAATTTAAACCTTTCCTCATAGTGGTATCCTTCTATCCCCTTTACCATTTTGGTCGTCTTTCTTTTTATCTTTTCTAATTCTGCTTTCTCTCTTTCTCTCTCCTACCCTTCATCCAGTATCTCCTCTCCCCCCATCCTTCATCCAGCATCTCTTGTCTTCCAACTCTCTTCTTCGGCATCAAGTATCCTCTCGGTGTCCCTATCCCCCCTCCCATGCCCAGCATCTATCTTCTCTGTCCCTATGCACCCTATGTGCAGCACCTCCCCTCTATCTTCTTACTACCCCCATGTCAAATATCATCTAACTTCTTTCTCCTGTGTCCAGCATTTCCCATCTAGTGTCTCCCCTCCCATGTCCAGCATATCCCCTGTCTCCCTATTCCCCCTCATGTCCAGCATTCCCTATCTCTGTCTCGATCCCTCTCCTATGTCTAGCATCTCTCCTCTGCCTTACTACTCCCCCTGGTGTTCAGCATTTCCCTCTCTGTTTCCGCTGCGTCCCTATCCTCCACCTCAAAATAATATTGAAGCTGTCGAAATCTCTCTCTCAGGAGCACACATTACACTTTTTTTGCCAAGAGTTATGTTTACAAAATGGGACTGATCCCAATCAAAAAGAGTTTCCTTCTTCAGATACCAGTCAGAAATAGCTTGCTTCACAAAAACTGGATATCGTGTATTTCTTCTTATAACAATGTTGCACCATTTGGAACACATATAATACAACAGTGCTGGAGGAAAAAGACCTCAGAACATCAGGTCAACGCAATGGCCACCAATGTCACTGTAACAGCCAAATGGCCTCTCACAAACACATTGCTATCATTTTACTATCACAGGTCAGAAAATCACCTTGCAAACACACAATCAGCTCTGTAACAGGTAAATCACACCATTACCACCAATACAGAGCTAATAAAGCAATGGAGACAGAACAAAACACTTATCTGCCAATGTACTGCACTCCAAAATGCTGCAGGCATGTACTCATAGCACTCCAAACACAGCCATGGTTATTGCACCTCAGAACAACAAAAAGCAACAAAGGACCATTCTGATAGCTTTTTAAACAAGTTTTCTTAAATAACTTTTTTGACAGCTTTTTTTTAGATCAAACACCCACCCACTAACATACACAAACAGCAAAATTTCAATAACAAAAATTGGATAACATAATTTCACTAACATAATCTCAATAGCATACCTTCCAATCAATACCCTAGTTCAACCCACCCGGACTTACAGTTCCAAAATGAAAAATACAATATTGTTCTCTATGTAATACCCATAGGGCCCGATCAGTCTCACTTGTTCTCAATGCTGGAATATGGTCTAGGTAGGACAATACATTTGTAATCAAGAAATGTGTGATGTGCTAACTGACTGTGAGATACTAATGGGACACCTTCATCACTATGCTTGAGTTTGCTGCGGTGTTCAAGAAGCCTGACATGTAACTGTCTTGTGGTCTTGCCAATATAAACTAATCCACAAGGACAAATCAAAGCATACACTACAAAATTCAAACAGCATGTAGTCTGCCACATTAAACGCCAACACTTTCCCTGACTTTCAAACATAATGGACTCCAACATCATGGAGTGGAGGAGTGGCCTAGTGGTTGGGGCAAGGTACTTCAGGCCAGAAGGTCAGGGGATCAAATCCCACTAGAGGACAGCAACCTTGGGCCGGAAGGACTGGGGTTTCTAGTCCCACAGGTGCTCCTTGTGGTCTTGGGCAAGCCACTTAACCCTCCATAGCCCATGTTCCCTGTAAAATAGTTATCTCCAAGTTATAATGCCCTGTTCAATGTAATTTCAGTTTGTTCAATGTAAACCGCACTGATGCAGAATAGCGCGGTATATAAGAGAATATAAAAAAAAAAATATATATATATATATATATATATAAAAATACAGCAAAGTGAGCATGACACACACTTTTGTGGTCACCGAGTCCATAATCTCTAGGTCTATCAACAAAAAGAGTAGGTCTCAAGATATCCCGTAGGTTGTGCCCCCTATATACACCATCCTGGGGTGCAATTCAACTAAACCTGGGATCACAGACAAGATCGGAAAGTGAGCCTTAACGATCTTCTCAAGCTGTCTACTTAAAGGGGAAAATTGTGTAATCATATGCACATACTCGGTTGAACATCCCTGATCGCTACGTAACGTAGGCCGTAATAAACATTCATGGTCATTATGTAGTGCTCTAACCCACACCCATTTTATCACCGTATCAGGTAACCCTTCTCAAATAACACCCATATAAGCCTCCGAGATTGTTGTTTACAACCATGCACTGTGCTGCAATTAAGGTGGTACCAAAGGAATTGAGAAAAAGGCAGACCATTCTTCAAACTCACTGGATGGACACTTGTATAATGCAATAGAGCATTCCTGTCGGTGTTCTTCTTATGTACGGAGGTAATTAAACCATCCTGAGTATTACAGATATGTACATCCAAAAAAGAAATCTGTTTCCTATCAGAAACCATCATAAACTGCAAGCACGGGTCACACTGGTTCAACCAGTTCAAAAACAATGCAAGCTCACTTTCCATCCCATCCCATCCCACAAAAATGTCATTAATATAACGAATCCACATATGGATAAAAGATTTATATGGATCATTCCAGAGCCACAGTTCCTCAAACTGCGCCATATACAAGTTGACAATCGAGGGGGCCATCATGTCACCCATAGCTACCCCTTCCTAAGATACACAAGAATTTACAGTCTCCTCCGGGCCAACCCATTGTTTCTTATAGGGATGCCTTATTAAAACCGCAGTCTGTATAGATTTGGACTATTTTTTATGCCCATTAATGACACTGATTCCATCGTATGTATGGGTTACCACTTATTTTCTTAATCTGTTGCGAGCAAAAGAATTAGTCACCGATTTATGACAAGGTGCTAGTTACACTGGATGTAAATTCCTTATATACTAGTATTCCACAAGAAGAAGTTCTGGAAGTTTTAAAGGCCACTTTAGGCAAACGATCTGAGGTATCTGTTGCACAGTTGGAATTCCTTATCAAATTGGCTAGGTTAGCTTTATGTGAAACCTTTTTCAGCTACAATAATCAGTTATATCAACAGTGGTCTGGGGAAGCTATGGGTGTCACGATGGCCCCCTCGATTGCCAACTTGTATATGGCGCAGTTCAAGGAACTATGGTTCCTGAATGGTCCATATAAATCTGTTGTCCATATGTGGTATGGGATGGGATGGAAAGGAAAGTGAACTTTCATTGTTTTTGAACTGGTTGAACTAGTGTGACCTGTGCTTGCAATTTACGATGGTTCCTGATAGGAAGCAGATTTATTTTTTGGATGTACATATTTATAATACTCAGGACGGTTTAATTACCTCCGTACATAAGAAGAGCACCGACAGGAATGCTCTACTGCATTATACAAGTAACCATCCAGAAGAATGGTCTGCCTTTTTCTCAGTTCCTTCAGTACCGCTGTAATTGCAGCACGGTGCATGGTTATAAACAACAATCTCAGGGGCTTATTAGGATGCTATCTGAGAGGGGCTACTCTGATACAGTGATAAAATGGGTGTGGGTTAGAGGACTACATAAGGACCACGAATGATTATGACGGCCTAAGTTTCACAGCGATCAGGGATGTTCAACCGAGTATGGGCATATGATTACACAATTTTCCCCTTTAAGTAGACAGCTTGAGAAGATTGTCAAGGCTCACTTCCCAATCTTGTCTGTGATCCCAGGTTTAGTTGGATTGCACCCCAGGATGATGTATATAGGGGGTGCAACCTACAGTATATCTTGAGTCCTACTGTTTTTGCTGATAGACCTAGAGATTATGGACTGGGTGGCCACAAAAGGTGTGGGTCATGCTCACTTTGCTGAATGATGTTGGAGTCCACTATGTTTGAAAGTCACGGAAAGTGTTGGCATTTAATGTGGCAGACTACATGCTGTTTGAATTTTGTAGTGTATGCTTTGATTTGTCCTTGTGGGTTAGTTTATATTGGCAAGACCACAAGACAGTTACATGCCAGGCTTCTTGGACATCGCAGCAAACATTGTGTTGAAGATGCCCCATTAGTATCTCACAGTCAATTAGAAGATCACACATTTCTTGATTACAAATGTATTGTCCTAGACCATATTCCGGCATTGAGTACAAGTGAGACTGATCGGGCCTTACGGGTATTACATAGGGAACAATATTGTAATTTTCATTTTGGAACTGTAAGTCCGGGTGGGTTGAACGAGGGTATTGATTGGAAGGCATGCTATTGAGATTATGTTAGTGAAATTATGTTAGCGAAATTTCAATATCAAAAGTTGGATGTTTGTGTATGTATAGAGTTAGTGGGTGGGTGTATGATCTTCTAAAAAAAAAAGCTGTCAAAAAAAGTTATTTAAGAAATTTTTTTAAAAAGCTGTCGGAATGGTCCTTTGTTCCTTTTTGTAGTTCTAAGTTTGAGTAATAAGCTTGTTTGTATGCGTACAGTGACGTTGCAGTGGTAGATAATCAGTGTTATCAGTGTGTGTGTTTTTTTTCAGAAGGCTCTTTATGGCGGGGGATGAGCAAAGTCAGATGTTGTTATCCCCTTATGGTGCATGGCTGTACGGCTGGTCGGTTGTGAATTGGGTCCCTCTGATTGGTTGGTGTGTATCGAGGGGTGGGTTCTCGTTAGTTTCATATGCACATAAACAGCGTTCTACAGTGAGGTTTTTTGAGCTTTTGTATGCTGGTTTCTGCTGCTTGTTCGCTTTAGTGCCTTGCTGCAACTGGTAAGCGTTGTATTTGGTATGTAACAATTGTTTTTAAAGTCTGTGAGACTTGCACTGGCACTAAGCTATTCTGCTGCTATTGCTTTCTGTTTTGTTTGTAGGATGATTTGTGTCTGTTATTTGAATAAAGGTAGAGGGTTTGGCTCCCTGAAGCAGCGATTGTGAAATGCCCGGCCTCGGAGTTAAACCATGGCTGTGTTTGGAGTGCTATGAGTACATGCCTGCAGCATTTTGGAGTGCAGTACATTGGCAGCTGTTTTGTTTTGTCTCCCTTGCTTTATTAGCTCTGTATTGTTGGTGGTAATGGTGTGATTTACCTGTAACAGAACTGACTATGTGTTTGCAAGGTGATTTGTGCTGGAGGTTTTTTCTGACCTGTGATGGTAAAACGATAACAATGTGTTTGTGATAGGCCATTTGACTGTTACAGTGATATTGCTGGCCACTGCGTTGGCCTGATGTTCTGAGGCCTTTTTCCTCCAGCACTGTTGTACTGTATTATATGTGTTCAGAGCAGTGCAACATTGTTATAAGAAGAGATACATGATATCCAGTTTTTGTGAACCATACAAAATGGGACTGCCACTGTGTGCTCTATTACTCAACAGTGGCACCCGGGAGTGGCAGAAGTTACTTCTGGATTCCCAGTGCAAAATGGCTCTCAGCTGAAACATGGATGGGAATTCTCCCCCTCCATCAAACGCTGTGGAATTACCATTCCTGTCTGAAGCTGTGCTGTCCTGAGCAGTGTGCTTCCGGTAGTAGTGCACCCCCTCCTCGTGCTACTGCCTGTGGTGGCTACCAGAGAAATCCTCCCGCACCCCCACCCCCCAGTTCCACCATCTCCTGTCTCATCCTCCCCACCCCATTCCAGCACACACTTTTCCCCTCTTCCCCCATCCTGATTCTGCGTCCTTCTGTCACCCTACGCTCCTCATGTCCACCATTCCGTCTCTTCTCCCTGCTTCCTCCTCCACCATTTCTGCTGCCTTCTGTGCTGCTCAGCAGCAGCAATAAAGAAAAGACATGCGACTCCGCACTCTAAGCTTGCTGCTACAGGTTCTGCTGGTCCCACCCCCTCCGATGTACACTTTCTGTGTCTGAGAGGTGGGATCGGCTGAGTACATAAAGGCATGCTTAAAGTGCTGAAGTGCTGTGCCTGCATTATTGCTGCTGCTGCTGCGGAACAACACTCAGGCAGCTGCAATGGTGAAGGAGGCAGTGCTGGTGGCTGATGTTGCACTGATGGTGTTAGCACTGACTTGGAGCCAAGTGAGTCCATTTCTACAGGGGCCTAAGTCCGCTGCCTCATTTGGCCTAATGATAGAGCCACCCTGCCAGAAATAATAGAGAACAGCACCAGCACCTTAGACTCTGAGCCCTCTGGGGATAGGGAAATAACTACTTTACCTCTGAACTACTACTGGAAAAGTGTGAGCTAAATACAAATAAATTGTTCATACCTTTAACCATTCTGTACGCTGGAATTTGATTTACTATTCTTAGTATTATCATGTATTTCCCCCTATTTTCTTCTTTTAACCAATCTATTACTTTGTAAACATAAGTTAAAATTTGGTCGCGCCATTACATTTTCTTGAATTGGATTCTGAGAAAAGCACAATAGAGGAGGGAGTGAGGAAGGGAGAAAAGAGAGAAACGTGCCAGTCGTAGCTGTATCTCTCTCGACCATCACTGTTCCTAACAGGGCCGGCGTTAGGAGAGGGCAAATAGTTCAGCTGCCCTGGGCCCCACAGCTACAAGGGGCCCCCAAGAAGCAGAAGCAGATATGAATCTGTTGCTTTGGTAGCCACATCTCATTAAAACTGTGTCAAAGAAACTGTAAGCCAATGATGCTGGTCTTGCCCCTCTGACCAGGGCCGACTCCCAAGTTGGCACTCTAGGCAAACCTCAAGCTTTAAACCCTGGCTGACAAAATCTGCTGTTTAGTTTTGAATGCCCTGCTCTTTGCTGCACCCCCCCCCCCCCCAATCATCCACCTAGTTTGCCTAATAGTTGGGCTGGCAGGGCTTTTGAGGCATGCACATACTCAAAGACTTCATGCTTGTTTATTTTATTTGTGCTGGCACCCACAGGTTTAGTAAGATCTTCAGTGTTGCAGGCCACTGTGGCAGGCTCGGAGAGGGTTTGGCAGGATCACATGGCTGATAGAAGAGAAATAGCAGATGCTGGATATGGAGGGGGTGGGCCTAGGGAGACAGAGGGGAGATGTTGGACACAGAGGGAGAAGCCTAGAGAGAGTAAGAAATATTGGACACAGGATCCTATGGAGAGAGAGAAGGGAGAAATGCTAGACATGGGGGCTTAGGTGGGGGGGAAAGAGTGGGAAGAAGAAATACTGGCCATGAGGACCTAGGGAGAGAGCGAGAGATACAAATGTTGGCAAGCATGTGCCCCCAGTCTAGTAACTTTGACCAGTGCCACTTCCTCCTCAGTCTTTGTTTCCGCCTTGCCCAACAGAATCCTCTTCTGATTTCTAACATAAACACAAAGGACCACAGAAATAACAAAAAAAGGAAAAGAGAGACAAGGGTGTACTGAGAAAAAAGGTAGAAAAGGTGACAGCAAAAGCTCGAAGGATGCTTGGGTACATACGGAGAGGAATGGCTAACAGAAGAAAGGAGGTGATAGTGTCTCTGTATAAGTCTTTGGTGTGACCTCATTTGGAGTATTGTGTGCAATTCTGGAGACCGCCCCTTCAAAAAGATATAAACAGGCTGGAGTCAGTACAGAGGGTGGCTACTAAAATGATTAGTGGGCTTCATTATAAAGCATATGAGGACAGACTTAAGGATGTTAATATGTACACCTTAGAGGAAAGGCGGAGTAGAGGTGATATGACTGAGACATTTAAATACCTCCATGGAATAAATGCACAGGAGGAGAGCCTCTTTCAATTGAAAGCAAGCTCTGCTATGAGAGGACATGGGATGAAGATGAAAGAGGATAGATTCAAGAGTGATATGCGGAAATATTTCTTTACGGAAAGAGTGATGGATCCATGGAATAGTTTCCAGTGGAGGTGGTAGAAATGAGGACAGTATCTGAATTCAAAGAAGAATGGGACAAACACAGAGGATCTCTAAAAGAAAAAAGGGAACTGTTGTAGTGGTCGATATGGAAGGATAGACTAGATAGGCCATGTGGTCTTTTTCTGTTGTCATGTTTCTATGTTTCTTAAACATCAGGCACTATCGGAATGATTGAGCCCAAGCCGGGTTTCAAAAAATTCCTAGGCTGCAGCAAAAGGATGAGTGCCTCAGACACTCATGAGATCTACATCAGTGCCTCAGGCCAGTACATTGCGTGGAGGTCTGCCCACTTCGCATTCGCATATGTCCCCCCCCCCCCCCAAGCCTATAACACAAAGGACATGCTTTCAAGGAATTCCTTGCCAGCCTGCCTGCATATCTCACTCACTGAAGTCTTTAGAATCCTTCCAACCTCTGGACATGGCCATGCTCCTCAGCCCAATTCTACTGCTGCATACGCTCTTGCTTCTGCGGTCCTCCCAACTACTCCTCCTCTCACTGCCAATTCCCTCAGTTCCATGACAGATGGGCAGGCAGGTGTTCCTATTGGCATAGGGAATGCTGCTATCTTCCCACACACTACAGAACCCCTTCTTGCAAGTTTTCATGGTGCTGGTTCTGCACCTTATACTCACACAGGCATCAATATCAGTTTGGACTTCCAAAAACTATACGGAGATTTTCCCTCAGTTGTCTCCTGTAACTCCTACAAGCCACCTTACCTCCCAGGGGATCACAACACACTTGCAGACAACCTCAGATAACAGCTGGACCCTTACGAGGGGTCTCAATCCCAGCACTGCCACTGACCTATTTTGCCAATGGGGCACCCTGGCTGCAGACCTCTTCACCAGCAAAACCAATGCAAAATGCCCTGTATTCTGCTGCATGTGCTGTCTGATTCTGGATGCCTTCTCCATTCACCGTGGTCAATCGCAGCTTCTATACAATTACCCACTGTCGTGTCCACCCCTTGGTATAGGCGGTTGCCTAGTGGGAATGGACGGGCCACATATTTATTGTATCCTTTTTAAGTGCTGCGGTCTCTGTTCCCTTGTAGTTGTGGCAAAGACGGAGTCAGCAAGGAATTGGGTTAACAATAAGTTTTATTGTTATTGTTGCACAAGTGTCTATCTACTATCCCAATAAACAGAAATAAAGGATTCTTCTCCAAACCAAAGTGTCTTTAACTGATACAGCATTATTCACCTGTTAGACATACAGGCATGTTTCTTTCAAAGCACTTTCTTCAAGCTTCTTTCTGTTACTAAACATTCACTGCTTTCCCCTCCAGCAACAAATGCTTTCTTAAAACAAACCATAAAACAGTAATGTTCTTTTCTTCCCTGGTTGCCTAATTGGCCTGGCTTTTACACTTCGGCAGCTCTCTGCCTCGCCCAGTGTAAAATCCCACCAGCACAATCTCAGGCTTCTTCCAGCACTTACTATTAGCATAACATTTTACAGCTTTCACCCTCTCTGGCAAAATGCACAATCTGTTTCCATATCAGAACCCTCGCTTCCAATAACAGCTTCTTCAATCTGCATGGGCTCTCCCTCTGAGTCTGATATGCCTTGTTCAATTACAGGCTTCTCCTGAGCAGGCTTCCACTGCTCTAATAAAGCTTTAATCTGTTTCCAACGGGACTCTTCTTTACTCTGAGGTATGGGGGAGGAACTTAGGACACCAGTCTCCTTTAGCACTGACTTAATGGATTCAAAAGGGCTCACCTTTTTCCTGGCCTTCCTTGCCCTTTCTGGTAGGCTTACAGGCAACCTCTTGTCCCCAGACTGCTTCCTCTGCTCTCTGCCGTTAAGCTTCTCAACAGGGTTTGACTCTGACTCCTGTCTCCAGAGCTTCCAATCAACAACTTGCTCCCTGTCAGCTGTGCTTCTCTCTGAACTGGAGCTACACACACGCAGCCTGCAATCAGAGTGTTTGTGCAGCCTTTCAAATGGAGCTTTGTTCCTGCTTAATTTCCCACCTTTTACAACAGCTTCAATGGAAGACTCCTGAGAAGAATTCCTCTGGCCTTTGTACCAAGTTTCCAGCCTTTTCTCCTGAGGACTATTCCTTCTTCTCTCTCTTCCTCACACTTCCCTTCTCGGTTCCTCTCAGACGTCCCCTCAGACTTCCTTTCACAGCTCCTCTCAGAACTCCTTTCACCGTCCCTCTCAGAACGTTTTTCAGCGTGTTTTTTTCTAACTGTTTCCTCCTGCCTAAATGTTTGGGGCTGTCCTATGGGCTTTGACTCCGCCCCCTGCCTCTCACGTCAGCTCCCCTAGTTGCCATGGAGCTGAGGTGTGGCTCTCTCTCCTGCTCTCTGTGCATGGAGTTTTTTTCATAAGTTGAAGGTTTAACTCTTTCCCTTCCTGCACTGCTCTTGGCTACAGGGGAAAAAGAGTGGTTTCTCTTCCTTTCACTAGCGTTTAACCCAGCTGCGCCATCACACCACCCATACCCTTAATAGTCAAAATGCTGCTGAAAGTAATATGCAACATAGCTCACATCATCCTAATCTCCCTCCACTGGCTGAGACAGATGTGGCTTTCAACTTGCTCCGTCTGTCCACCCACCCTCCGTAGAGGCTGCTGATCCACCCAGGCATCATCACCCAAGATGGAGGAACCATGCTACATCCCAACCTAGAGGACCCGTCCCTCGCGGCATGGATGTTGAAAAGATTACCTCTGGCACACTCTGCCTCACTTCAGGGATCACAAACATTCTTCTGGCTGCCAGATACCCATCAACCAGAAGATTCTACAGCTTCAAATGGAAAAGGTTCTAGTGTTGGTGTGCTTCCAAACAACTCAAGCCAAACTCTCTTCCTCATTGCATTATCACACTACAGGCCCAAAGGGACTACTCACTGTACACCCTGCTCCTCTGCACCCCCGGTTCCTGTCCAAAGTCGTTTCCTCCTTCCAAATGAATAAAACTATTGAACTTCCATCCTTTGTCCTCAAACCTCATGTCATGCTAGAATAGTGACACCTGCACACTATCGTTCCAAAAAAATAAGTTTGGCTATGTTTTTACTAAAGTTCAATTTACATTCTTACAGTATACATAGCTACTCTTCTCATTACCTGGAGCACTTGCACTTGTCTGCTCTACTGCTTATCTGCAGACTCCATGGCAGCTTCATCCTACCATAGCAACAGATTGGTGCCAAACCAGTGCCTCCCGTTACACCACTCAGCTGGGAGTCATCTTTGTATAGCCAACTCATTCTGTTTGTCCATAGAGAAAGCAAGATTACTTATCTGCCATGGGCATTCTCCATGGACAGCAGGATGTGTCAGCCACAAGAACCCTCCCCACCCCTCTTCCCTTCAGAAGTGGCATTGTCAGAGGTCCTGGACTGGAGGCATATGCTCAGAAGAAACCTTTTAAAAGTTTTTTTTCTGAGCTCTGGGAGAGCAAATCTGCTTTGGGCACCATCAGATGATCTAACCCCATTACAGAGTATGCAAGGTATTTTGTAATCAGCACGTTTACTTGTGAACTCTGCCCATATTCTACTCAGACTGTGCCCCTGGCTACACTTACCAACAAAGTACATGTGTTCATGTCAATGCTCTTACTTTTACACAGATTGTTTTTTTTTATGAGGCCATTTAAACACGTGTGTCCACAAAAGTAACTTTTTAAAATTAGCTCCATTATTTATTAGTATTTAGCTCACGCTTTTCCAGAAGATCAAGGTGAGTTACATTCAGGTACAATGTGTATTTCCCTGTCCCTCTAAGGACTCACAATCTAAGTTTGTACCTGATGCAATGGAAGGTTAAGTAGATTGCCCAAGACCATAAGGAGTGGCGGTGGGAATGGAACCTTGGTCTTTCTGATTCTGAGCTGCTGCCCTAATCACTAGGCCACTCCTCCAATCTGTTATATATTGCAGGTCCCAATTAATCCACCTAAACGTGTGATAGTGCTGTAGAACTGTGGGTGTGGATGTGTGAGATGGAGAAGCACTATGCATTTGTATGCGAGAGATTTTTTACTTGGAATTCTCTACTTTTAAGAACCAGCACCATGGTGCTAATGTAGTGATGAGGTATTGGGGAAAGTAAAGTTGAGGCTGAAGAACAGGCCTGACTTTTGACATTTTAGTGGCATTTATTTATTTATTTAACCAGTTTGATATACCACCTTTTCCTTCAATCCTTGTCATCACTAGATCATTAGGTCTGTAATTTCATGGCGGTGAATGGGACCATAATGAATATCATTTCTGCACTTTACTGATGGCATTTTGAGCATTGGGGCAACTGTGCTGGATAGCAGCATCCTTTATCAACAGCTGATGATGTCATGCAGGCTCACCTGAAAATGACTTTTCTGCCAGTAATGTGGTGGTGGTGGTAGTGGATTGGGGGTGGGGGGAGGGGTTGGAGTTCATTTTACATTTGGGATGGGCACCAAGGTAGTGGAGGGGGCTGAGGAAGGGAAGATCTATTCCATGTGGATAATCAGCTCCATGGCTCAATGACTGATGGCTTCTGTTTTTTTCCAGACTTTGGTTCCTGGGAAAGGACAGCTAGCATGATATAAGACTCTAGGGCTAGACCGCCACCAGTATCTTGTGGAAAGGAATGTAACAGAAGGAAACCAACATTTATTATATAGCGTTCTTTTAGCTCTATGGAGTATATTATATAATTTCCTATAAATTTAGGAACATACATAGTAAATGACGGCAAATAGAGACCATGGTCCATTTAGTCTGCCTAGTGAGGTGGTGAGAGTTGTATCCACCGCTCTGTGACTTTTTAATGAAGTTATTCTTGATTTTTGAATGATTGAACTTGTGTTCAACTTACACGGGGTTTTATATTGTGATTTTGTTTAGAGTCCTGCATTGATGTTCCTCGCTGTTACCTAGGTGACAAAGATGACATGCTGTAGTTAAAAACCACCACTAGATTGCACCATAGACCAGGATGTCAGTATGCCATTCAATGATTCTATGGCATGGCAGCTCATTGGTGTTTTTGGGACAACCGATTGCACTGCCTTTGTGTTAGTCACATTGTTGCACAGAAAACCATCAGTTTTAAGTAAGGAAAAATACAGAGAAATCACCATTCTTGTGGTTTTCTGTTATCTTATACAGAAAATGTATTTTGCATATGCCTTGTACACATGATGGAAGAGCTGGTACTAGTACTTACTCTGTGATGTATTCTGACAGCAGTTCTTCTATAGTGGACATGGCTGATAGCCCTTCAATTTATTTTAACCAGAGAAGATGCGTCTGTGTGTTAGGTGTGTCCCTGCCTATTTGTGAACAACAGTGTGAAGCAAATGAGAAGCTATTTAAAACGTAAACTTTACTCAGAGTTCTACCTAAGAAAACATTTCTCACTTTATTCTTTTTTGTTCAATTCTTTTATATAGAAGGAGTCATGAGCACTGTTCCCTCTAAGCTGTGCACGTGTGCGCGCGCACACACCTCGCCGAGTGAGCGCACGTACTTTACAACAGAGCGCACAAAAGTTACGGTTCTGATTCTGATAGAAAACAACACAGACGTCTTAAAATTTAAAAGTTGTTGTGTATTTATGGTTTTCACAAGTTCTACAATATTTTCTAGTGCAATCAATGTGGTGTACTGTCCCCAGGCGCCCCTACTGGCGTAGGAAATAAGGGTGTCCGGTGACATTTAATTTATTTTAAGGAGTGGTTGAGCTGAAGGACCAGGAGGATTCTGGTCCTTGTAGTGCAGAACTCCTTATAAAGAACAGTCTACGCCAAAGTGTAGGGTAATAAGGCTTTATTTCCCCGGTCAACGCTTAGGTTCAATAAGACACAAAAGAAAATGAAGGTAATTCTTTCCTCTAACAAAAAGGTTCCACCGTGACATAAACAGTTAAGGGTTGTAGGCTTCACAATTAACTGTTTATCTGGGTTAAGGCTTCTTTCAAATCAATAGAAATTAACATCAGGAAACAAATGGTTATCAACTTCACCATATGCAGAGTTCTCTTTTCTCTATACAACTAGCAAGGCAATCAAGCTAGCTCTTGAACAAAAGTTACATTCCATTGGTTCACTCTGAGGAATGGGAACACTGGTTTCACAATCAAAGTCCATTGATTCTGGGTCACTACCTTCTTCAATGCTGACTGTCTTCAGTATCTGCTAACTCCTCACAGGGGTTCTTCTTTTTCTCATACAACTTCCTTATCACACTGTTGGGAAGTGCTTTTAAAAGGTTAGCTTTACTTCTTCTAACTTTCTGAGGCTTATCTATTTCCATAAGGTTTTCATCACTTAAACTTTCCCTTATA
Source organism: Ichthyophis bannanicus (assembly GCA_033557465.1). Classification (NCBI taxonomy): domain Eukaryota; kingdom Metazoa; phylum Chordata; class Amphibia; order Gymnophiona; family Ichthyophiidae; genus Ichthyophis; species Ichthyophis bannanicus. Next base: position 154,266,132 of record CM066042.1, read on the forward strand.
ATGAAAGGCTTTTCATACCTTGGCTTCTGTAGGCTGCCACACCCAGGACTCAGCTTGCGACGTAGCTTCTCAGGCTGACAAGCTGTTCTGTGCACTGCTCTACAATCAGAGTTATCAGGAAAACCTGACGTGGATTTCCACTCTCTGTGTTTCTTGGCAAAAGTATCACTGTAGAAGGAATCTCCTTTCCTTGTGCCTTTCTGGTTTAGCATAGGAGACTTACTTGGGCTAGGAGAGTTGCTTTCATAAGGCAAGCTGCTTCTTTGGTATGCTTGGCTTTGGACTCCGTCCCAATACCTTTGGCCTCTCTGGACTTTATCCCTTTGAGAATACCTCTTTTGGATTCTGTCTCCTTGAGTTGGCTGCACATGGAAGCCTTCCTCTTCCAGGCTTCTCTCACTGGTCCTGCTGCCGGTCCTTCTGACCTCGCTCTTGCCACTATCCCAGCACTTGCTCTTGCCTCCTCCTGTTTCTCTCCCTGTTCCTCCTATCTCACTGATCATCTGGTTTCCTTTATAAAGGGATTTCTGGTTTGCACGTTCTGAGTTTGAGAACAGGTGAAACTGCTTGTTATTAATGTGATCAATGCTAGAGCACGTTGCTTCAGGTACTGTGTAATTGTTCATGCGCCCTCTGGCTGAGCTGCGCTGGAACTGCGCTCTCTGCCTTTTCTGAGTTCCATGAAAATCAGGAGTTTTTTTCAACACTGTTTCTTTTCTAGCTCCAGCCTCATGACAGTACATACTGTATTCTGACGTGTAGTCAAATTTTAAAGTATATAACTCCAAGTGTCGTCATGTGGCGCACAAAAATTTAACCTTCCTTCAAAAGCTGCACAGCTGATATTTTATGCGCACACAGCCTACAGAAAATTACAGGGAACATTGGTCATGAGAATAATCAATTTGGAAGCTTTTCTCCATCAGTCCTATAATACCTTTCCTTAAAATAATGTAGTAACTAGGGCCCGATATTCAGCACTGGTGGCTAGCGCGATTACAGTGGCTGGCCGCCGGCGCTGAACATTAAACGTGGAAATTCAATGCCAGGGTAAAATCTAGCCCCAGCACTGAATATCCGGGGTCGTCACTAACCGGCAGCAGCAATATTAAGCCGCTGCCTGATTAGAAATGCAGTGAAAGTTAGGCCAGGGATTCCTGCACCTGGCTTCCACCACATATTGCAAACCGGGCGGTGGCTCAATATCACTGCTGACTGGTTTGCAATTGGCTCCACCCAAACTTCCCCAACACACCCAATGCTAAGCAGTGAGCATTGGGACATACGGTGGCGTTAGGGATTTTCAGAGGCACTAAATGTGTTAGTGCAGCTAGTATCCCATTTAGGGGCATTTACATGTTTGTAAACCATGTAAAAGCCTTGGAATATCAGGCTCTATATCCATACATAATAAACAAAGTTACTGCACAAAGAAGCATATGCGCATGTTGGTCAGGTTTTAGAAAACCACTGATCCATTTAAGGAAGAGAACAGTGTAACACAAACTTTAAGGATCTTATGACATTCTTTGTAAAACAAATTATTGTGTTGCAATGCATTATGAAGAGGTGGGAGGGGAGGATCACAGTTAGGGTAGAGAAGAGCCACTACTGATCCCTAGGCCTTGTGATGAAGCATACTGGCTTATGCAGTGTATATTGCAGAGGAAATCATCATTTGGTATCAGTACAGGGTAGACTGCAGGATAAGTCATGCAACTCAATGGAAGTTATCTTTTTGTTACTAAGATAGTGTGCACTACAAGGGACATAATCATTCATTATTGATACAGTGTGCACTAGAGTAATTTTAGTGCGCCTGTACGAATAGCCTTCCGGCCTGCTAGGGGCTGTACCGGCTCTCCGTCCATATGCTGCGCCTCTAGGGAGCAAGGGACACAGACTCCTAATTCCAGCACTGAACTTTTCCTCCTGCCGCACACTAGACAGCGTGGAATTGCAGGCATAGCAGCCGCCTCAAAGAACTGCTCTAAACCACCCCGGGAACTCCCCCTCCCCCCCGCTGGCCCTGACCGCCAGCCCCGGAAGGAAGGGCTCTCTCCGGGTTGGAGCCCTGCAAAAAACAGCCTAGATACACCTGCTCAATATTTCAATAAGGGAAAAGTACAGCAGTACAGCATAGCTCGTTTCCCTTTGAACTTCTCTTTCCCCCCCCCCCCCCAACAGGCCAACGCTCTGTAAGCGCCTGATGAGCCTATAGCAGGTCTGCAGCAAACGAGGCTTAAAACGCTTCCAAAAAGCCACTATAAAAAAACGCGGTTTTCAAAATGGCTGCCGGGACTTTTCCCGCGCAGCAAAAAAGTGTCCGGAGGGCAAAGAACTCCTTTATGAGATCCCCCGCTGAGGCAGGGACTTCCCTCTCAACTCCCCTCCAAGAAACAAGTAAAAGAAAATTCAAAAAGAAAGAAAAAACGCTGTTAAAGTCGGCGAGACCTACTTACAGTTCCCTGCTTCAACCTGAGGTGCTGCAATGAGGCAGACCCCCGCCGGAGCTCAGCCTGCTCGTGGCTTCAGCTCCAACAGTGCTCCCACCACCAATCTCACTGTCCCTTAGAGATGGCTGGGGCTAAGCCTTCCACCTGCTCCTCACCCTTGCTTGCGCGTTCGGGAGCAGGGAGGCTACTTCTTCTGCTCTGTAAAGCTGCTCCTTCTCATCAAGGGGCAGCCCCCCCATGAGAGGGAAAATTGAGGGAGAAAGGAGGAAGCAGGACTGGAGCCAGAGGGAAGAAAAAAGTGGCTATTTATTTTAGAAAGGCAACCAAACAAAAAGCATCAAGAATTAGAAAAGGAAAACAAAGAAAAAATTCCTAGCTCTGCCTATTTGTGCTGGGCCTATCCCTAGGCCCAGAATCTCCTCAGCTGCTTGGAGACTGAAGTACTGGTGGAAGGGGGGCGGTCCTTGCCTATTTATACCAGAGAGAAAAAAGCTGTGATGTCATTCAGTCTCCAAGGCTGCTGGAGGAGATTCTAAACTCTATGGTTCCGGGACTGGACTAGAGGGACGAAAAGGAATGGAAGTTATCTTTTTGTTACTAAGATAGTGTGCACTACAAGGGACATAATCATTCATTACACAGGTACACTACCAAAAAACTGCCTCCAGTTTTGCAACTGATTCCTATAGATTTTGGGGTGCTGAATCCAGGAAAAATAGCCAAAATGTTCCATCACGTCACGTTTTCTTGCAAAATTAGATTTCTTACCCATATAAGGAATGTTCACATAATTTCTTTTTAGCCGACTGCAGTTTATTTTCTTGGCCCAAAATAGAGGTTGTAATGGTTAACTAGAAACACTCCCTCATGATATTTTGTTTTGTATTCATTTTATACATTAACAGGACAATTGGGAGGCGGGGGGCTAAATCCAGTACTCGCGCTGGCGCATGTTCTTTCCTGTTTGCCTCGCCTCGTTCGCTCGCTCAAACACGGTGGTTGCGACATGAACGTTCCTGTCAAATTTCAGTTTCTTGCAAGTTCATTATTACCTTTTGTTTGCTCAGTCGTAATCCAGCTTTATTCCGAAGTGGTTCACTACAGTTGTAGTTTGCAGTGCTGTGTATTTGTGATGGCTCACAGAGCCAGAGGTTGCGTCAACTCTCCGGACAGTTTTTGTTTTATTTGTGGGGAATATACTGTGAAAAAGCGGCAGAGGAACATTTCTGCATTTATTAAAAAAGTATATTTCGCCTATTTCGGTTTGAAGTTAGGCGATCAAGACAAACCGTGGGCTCCTCACAAAGTGTGCAAGACATGTGAGGAAGATCTACGCTTATGGATGAAAGGTAAAAAACAAGCATTTCGTTTCGGAATACCTATGATGTGGCGTGAACAAAGAGACCACAGCAGTGACTGCTATTTTTGCTCTTGCATTGTGAAGGGATACAACTTAAAAAATAAGAACGTAATAAGTTACCCCAACCTTCCCTCAGCAATTAGGCCTATGCCTCATAGCAACGAAGTACCTGTGCCTGAACCACCAAAATCTTTGGATCATATTTGTGTGGACGGTTCTGATCATGATGAGACTCATCAGATGGCTTTTCCCGATGAGTCCAGTACTTCCGAGTTTGAAACTGAACCAGATCCGAAACCTGAACTTTTCTCTCAAGCTGAGTTGAATGATTTAGTCCGGGATTTAGGACTCCCAAAAGATGCTGCCCAACTGCTAGGTTCTCGGCTTAAACAGAAAAATCTATTGTCACCAGGAACAACTTTTTATTGGTACTGCAACCGCGAGACACAATTTTTGAAGTATTTCAGCAAAGAGGAAGATTTGGTATTTTGCAACGATATATACGGAGTGATGGAAAAGTTTAAACTCAAGTATGATCCTGCTGAATGGCGGCTGTTCATTGATTCGTCAAAAGACAGCATAAAAGGTGTTCTTCTTCATAATGGCAACACATTCGCTTCAGTTCCTATTGCTCACTCTGTTATTCTCCAAGAAAAATACAAGAATTTGGCCCTGATTCTTCAGAAGATTCGTTATGATGAGCATAAGTGGATGATTAGTGGAGACTTTAAAATTCTATCCATGCTATTAGGGCAGCAATCCGGTTTCACCAAATATCCCTGCTTCCTTTGCTTGTGGGATAGCCGGGCCCGCGACCTACACTGGGGGAAAAAAGACTGGCCAATTCGGGAGTATTTGAGACCCGGTGAGAAGAATGTTCATGAGAGCTTGGTACCTCGTGATAAAATTCTATTACCACCTGTCAGACGGCTGCCTGGGTGAGAATCTTCACAGTCTTGACAAGTGCATATATCTATATGATTTGCAAGGTATTGTGGGCAATGTAGTTTCATTCACACCAGACACAGCTGCTGACAATAATTTAGTTGTGCTCTTGGGTAAAGCCAATAAGTTTTTTATTTATGGGGTTATTTCTCCCAACACAGATATGCTTGGTAGCACATAAATTAGGTTACTTGCTTTCAGTGTTAACTTGGAAAAACAAAGTAAAAATCAGGAAAACAACAAATGAAAAGCCACAAAGCAAGAAACAAACTGTTCTTTTCAGGTTAACTTCTGATTATTTCCCACATAGCTACAGAAGTGATTCTCTCCTAGCTCACAAGCAATTAGGTAAGGCTTAATTGCTAGCAGTTATCCAGCTGAAACCCCTTAGCTGGCTTGCTTTCTACTGTGTGGGTCAAATCCTGCTTCAGGAGCTTTTCTGGGTAGATTAAAGAACAAATTTGTATTTCTTTGTGATGGTTGCTGTACTTTATAACAGAAAGTTACCAACGGAGTTTAGATAGAGAGCAGTCCATATAAACAGGATCCTCATCTGCTATTATTCCCCCTTGTTCAACAAGCATGGGTTCAATATCATGGATTGGCACAGATGAATCTCTCAATGGAGCATTTTCAGGAGAATACTTGTTTCCCTGCTGTCTTTCAAGGTTATAACTAGGGCATAGATCAGTGTTCATACCTGAGCTTCCATTGCTGCTAGAGTTCCTCTCTATATAGCCTGGCCAGTATGTAGTCCAGTTCTTATGTCCAGCCTTCCAATCCAGATCCCTGGACACTGGATCTCTCTTCACATACCTTCTGGCACAGGTCTTAGGGTCCCTTCCACGTGCAGCCGTCTCCCTCACAGGTAGCCTCTGGTGATTCCTAGCTCTGCAGCACCATTCCTCTGGCTTTCCCCAGTCCAATGGTGTATGCTGGCCCTTGGAATACCTCCCAGTATACGTACTGCTTTGGACTCTTCTAGACCTCTCAAAGGCTTTTCTCTTCCTTCTTCCAAAGGGTCTCTTTCCCTCTCTGTCCGTCCGGTTTGGCTTCTGCTTCTGATGATCCTTCAGATGAAACTGATGATCAAACTCAAGCTGATTCTCAGGATACTGAGGACAATTCTCTGGATATCCAAGGTGATCATGAAGATGGTCATCTGTAGAATAAACCCTACTCTTATTCTGCTTAGATGAGTGATCCTCCCTAACAGAGCGCAGCTGTGCTGAATCAGGCCCTGCCCTTTGAGATGAGTGCTTAGGGATTACCTCATAGCCCTCCTGATTGAACACACGTTTCCTCACTTCAGCTCCTCTAATGGCTGTTGGAAACCTGGTGCATTCTGGGACTGGTAGTCTTTTATGGCAAAATTCTGTTTTCATATTTCTACCAGAACTGACAGGTTGCTTGTTCAGAGTCACTTCACCTTTTCTATAGCTCCTTCCTGAGCTATGATAAGCTTCTTTATCACACACCTCTCCACATTAAGTTGGGTCTCATTAAGCAATTCATCAAGTCCCCTCCAAAAGATGGTGAGTGCTTTCGGTACCTTTGCTCAAAGTTCCCCCGACTTTCTGAAGCAAAGCTAAAGGAAGGAGTGTTTGTTGGCCCTGATATAAGGAAACTCATTTCAGATGGAGCATTCGCTGAAACGATGTCTGAGAAGGAAAAAGAAGCCTGGGATTCCTTCAAGGATGTTGTTCTCAAATTCTTGGGGAACAGGCGGGATGAGAACTATAAGGATATTGTTGCCAGGATGCTCAATGCCTTCAAAGAACAAGGCTGTAACATGAGCCTGAAAGTCCATTTCTTGCACTCCCATGTGAACTACTTTCCCGAAAACTTGGGGGCGTACAGTGAAGAACAAGGTGAAAGGTTTCACCAGGACATCAAGGACGCAGAGAGAAGGTACCAAGGAAGATGGAACACCACTATGATGGCTGATTTCTGCTGGTTGCTGCTGCGGGAAACCCCAGATGAAAAATACGCCAAGCAGCACACCAAGAGAAGCATTCGGGGGAAGAAGAAACGGGCCCACCAGGAGATTGATTGACCCAAGAATGACTTTAAAATCTAAACTGTGTTGACAAATATCGTGTTTTTACTAAACTTTGAAATAAAAATTTGCTAGTTATTACCACAGTGTCGGATCTCATTTATTAGAATTTTATTTTCACACCATCGGGTGTTTGTCTTCATGTATTGCAATGGCGCTGTTTGCGTTTTCTATTCTTACATACATACCTGTACAACATTTTTTGCACATTTCTTTGCTTTGCTTTGTGTCTAACCTCGCTCTTATATGCTCAATGTTTGTGCACATTGTGATACAGCGGACCCTCTTCTGGAGAGAAAAATAGTTTTGAAGTCGGAAAGAAAAAGAAATAGCCTGCAATTTCCAGAGGATTCACCTAGAGGGAGCAGGAGAGTTAGGACAGAGACCACAGAACCACGCCCTAGTGGGCAGGACTCATGTTCCAAAAACTCACATTTAAGAGGAAGCAAGCAAGAGTCAGGAGGAAGCTTATCTGCTAGGAGCTTACCTGCAAGAAGCTCAGCTGCTAAAACCTCGTCTGCTTGGAGAGCTACTACTCAGGGAGCTGTGGAAAGATCACCCTCACCAGCTGGGAGAGACCAAGCAAGTGCGTGTTCCAGAGAAGGACCAAAGACATGCTATGAAGGTACTGGCTCAAGAGTGGGATCTAGGCCGCAAGCAAGCTTGAGTAAAAGGACAGGCTGGGAAAGGAGAACCAGTCCTGTAAGAGAAAGGACAGGCCGAGAAGGCCGAAGCCAAACCAGACCGGGCCCTGAAGCCCACAAGAGAACAGGCCTCAAAGGCCAGAGGAGGAAAGACTGGGAGAGCAGGAGGAATATACCTGAGAGCACTGATACTGAAGGCAGCAGCCAGGGTAGGCCTCCAGCCTCACCCCAGAGAACCAGACGGAAACCTAAAGGTAAAGCTTTTAACCTTTGTTATTGTGTGCCTGAAGCCAAGCTAAGGGAAGAATCCTGGGAAGGAGGTTCTCCCTCTCTGAAACAAGAGCCAAAGCAAAAATTAAAAGATAATTTGAGCAAGAAAAGAACTTTTAGAGGAAAACATTATAGAGAGAATGTTTTTAAAACCTCTAGAGCAAGAAATGCCATTTTGGTATTCCACCACGCAGAACCGTGGGCCCAAACTGCCAAGCCTTGGGAAGCAGTGAGACGAACTCACATGAAGGACACTTACCTTGATCCCTCAGAGCAGTCAGAGGAGGCCATGCAGGTGGAATCTGTGCATGAGGACATTGATAGTCCTATGGAATGTATATACTGTGCTGGAAGTGATATAGAGGTGTTCCAGAGTTCATTGAGTGAATAAAGCAATTTGCTATTGGATGTTTTTGACACTGTGAAGTTAACAGTTTTGGTTATTCCATCTCTTACTTTCAAAATCTGCTGTAAAGACTTGTTTTGCTACGTACCGGAGTGTTTATCCTATGTTATGAATCCTTAGTGCTAAAAGGGGAAAATAAAGCCTTTTCTTCTTTTCCCTCCACTTTTGTGCAAGACTGTAGTCTCTTTGGGAGTTGGCAACGAGGCTGGCACAAGGCTCTGGCCCTTGACCCTCGCACCTGGCCAACCCTGATCACAAACATCTTGGTGACCCCCGGTCCCAGCCCTTCGGTGGAACCACTATGCCGCCACCAGGGGGTGCTGTGCGACCGGGGCGTGTCACAAGTGGAGGGAAAAGAAAAAAAGGCTTTATTTTCCCCTTTTAGCACTAAGGATTCATAACATAGGATAAACACTCCGGTACGTAGCAAAACAAGTCTTTACAGCAGATTTTGAAAGTAAGAGATGGAATAACCAAAACTGTTAACTTCACAGTGTCAAAAACATCCAATAGCAAATTGCTTTATTCACTCAATAAACTCTGGAACACCTCTATATCACTTCCAGCACAGTATATACATTCCATAGGACTATCAATGTCCTCATGCACAGATTCCACCTGCATGGCCTCCTCTGACTGCTCTGAGGGATCAAGGTAAGTGTCCTTCATGTGAGTTCGTCTCACTGCTTCCCAAGGCTTGGCAGTTTGTTTGGGCCCATGGTTCTGCGTGGTGGAATACCAAAATGGCATTTCTTGCTCTAGAGGTTTAAAAACATTCTCTCTATAATGTTTTCCTCTAAAAGTTCTTTTCTTGCTCAAATTATCTTTTAATTTTTGCTTTGGCTCTTGTTTCAGATAGGGAGAACCTCCTTCCCAGGATTCTTCCCTTAGCTTGGCTTCAGGCACACAATAACAAAGGTTAAAAGCTTTACCTTTAGGTTTCCGTCTGGTTCTCTGGGGTGAGGCTGGAGGCCTACCCTGGCTGCTGCCTTCAGTATCAGTGCTCTCAGGTATATTCCTCCTGCTCTCCCAGTCTTTCCTCCTCTGGCCTTTGAGGCCTGTTCTCTTGTGGGCTTCAGGGCCCGGTCTGGTTTGGCTTCGGCCTTCTCGGCCTGTCCTTTCCCTTACAGGACTGGTTCTCCTTTCCCAGCCTGTCCTTTTACTCAAGCTTGCTTGCGGCCTAGATCCCACTCTTGAGCCAGTACCTTCATAGCATGTCTTTGGTCCTTCTCTGGAACACGCACTTGCTTGGTCTCTCCCAGCTGGTGAGGGTGATCTTTCCACAGCTCCCTGAGTAGTAGCTCTCCAAGCAGACGAGGTTTTAGCAGCTGAGCTTCTTGCAGGTAAGCTCCTAGCAGATAAGCTTCCTCCTGACTCTTGCTTGCTTCCTCTTAAATGTGAGTTTTTGGAACATGAGTCCTGCCCACTAGGGCGTGGTTCTGTGGTCTCTGTCCTAACTCTCCTGCTCCCTCTAGGTGAATCCTCTGGAAATTGCAGGCTATTTCTTTTTCTTTCCGACTTCAAAACTATTTTTCTCTCCAGAAGAGGGTCCGCTGTATCACAACATGTATGTGGCTGTTTTAAGTGCAGACAATTTTGCTACCATCACAGTGTGTTTTGTTGACATTACTCTATTCTTATGTGCTGCCTTGTTACAATTTTCTTTATTCTTATTTGAATAACTACTAAACAATTAGTATAAAGAATTCATCCAAGAAACTTTTATCTCGATCGCACTCAATCTGAAACGTTCACCTCAAACTGCTAACCCAATGTAGCAAAAAATCTGTACATGATGGAGCAAATTGGTTACCAGATTTGGATTCAGCGTACCAAAAAACGTAAAAATCAATCGAAACATTAGAGGCAGTTTAAAAAAAATTTTTTTTAGTGTACCTGTGTTATTGATACAGTGTGCACTAAAGTAATTTTAGTGCACCTACATTCCTTCAACATTCTCCTCGCTATAGTGTCAAAGCCGTAATGGTATGATATTTTACTTGTGTCTTAAATGCATAAATTAGGTATGGAAAATCCATGGACACAGCATTAATACTGGATGATGACTTCACTATCTAAATATTCTTGTTCTCTCAGAGGTCCCATCTTTTGAAAGGCCTAGTGACTGCCCTGTGAAGCAGGAGACCTCTGAAACTGCTAATGTCATTTCCTGGCAGGATACATTCTGATCTTTTGGTTCTGCTTTGAATATGCAGTAATAGGTATGAATATGATCTCAACAGCTATTGGAGCAGAAATGACCTAGAAGTCACAGAGCAGCTACACCCAATGCAAGAGCGCACTTTCAGCATATGATGTTTTATAACCCAGGGATCATTTAATAAGGTATGAGAGAGTGATGGAAAAGGCCAAAGACCGAGTGACTTTCACCATATGAGAAGGAATGTGCCCATAAAACACACCCTGTGTATCTCCTTGCTTTCAGACTATGAGTAATAGCAGTAAAAATATATTAATGAGTTTGCTACTAGCAAATAGGTGGGGTAACTTTATAAAGCCTTTTCCACGTGCAAAGCATGTTTTAGACACAGAATAGGGCTCTTATAAAATTGCAGAGTCAGATACGTTTATTTAGGTACACATGCTAACAAGATGGTGCATACTTATATACACACCATGCATTCGGGCTCCTAGGAGTATAGTTTTGGCAGTTGCAATGTACTACACATTTTTAAAATACCCACAAGTACACCCAGAGATGTACCTTCGCAGCGGTGTAGATTTGTGTGAGATTATGCGCTACTGATGATCACGGTATGAACCTAGAGCTCGATACTGCAAGACGTTTACACGGTTTACAAAGCTGTAAACCATGTAAACGCCCCTAAGCGTGATATTCAGCGACACTAACACAATTAGTACCACTGAATATCTCCGAATAATACTGCTAAACGCCCCAATGCTAACTGCTTAGCATTGGGGCGTATCGGGGGCGGTACCCAGGCAGCGGCAATATTCAGATACTGCCCGGTTATCCTTCAACGGTAAAAGTTAGGCAGTTCTAACTTTTGCCACCTAAGCTAACCGAGCAGCGGCCCAGTTAGCTTCTGCTCCGTGCATGGCTGTGCAGCAAACCTGGATATTCAACGCGGGTGGCAGGATATGGCCCCGGCATTGAATATCTGGGTTAACTCTTTAGCGGCAATGGCTAGGTGCTGTACTCATGCTAGCCGCTACCGCTGAATATCAGGCCCCTTGTTTATAAAGACACATAAGTGTGCCTATATTGCCTTTATAACATAGGCACCATTCTGGGCATTTTATATAGCTGCCTAGATTTACACATATATTTGACATCTATTTTTTAAAGTATTTGACTATACTTTATAAAATAGGAGTTTAAGTAGTAGAAAATGCACATATATTTAAGATGCAAGCATGTATGCCAGGCCAATGGCTGGTGTAGATGCCAACGCCTAGATTTTTTTCAAAGAACATGCATAAATTATAATATTTTATAATTTACACATGTAATCATGTTTTCCTATCAGACTCCACTCCTGTACATGCCCAACGTCAAAGTATACACGACTGACCCAACAGACATACTTTCAGGACCATGACAAATACACGCATAAATGTCCATTTACAAGGGAATATGACTAAATTACCTAGATTTACGTATGTTGTTCATGTGTAAAATGAGATTTTTTAAATAAAATTTCCACCTTAAAATGCCAAAAGTAGTCAACTCCATGCTACTTATCTCAAGGGATAACCAGTGTTTATGTACTTTTTCTCCAGGAATTTGTCAAAACCTTTTCTAAAAATGCAGCTACATTACCTGCTTTTACCACATCCACCTGCAATTAGTTCCAAATACTAATTATATATTGAGAGAAAAAATATTTTTTATCAGTTTTAAATATATCACTTTATAGCTTTATGGTGTGTCCCTTAGTCCTCTATATTTTGAAAGAGTAAACAATCGATTCACATCTATCCACCCCATGCCACTCAGGATTTTATAGACCTCTATCATAGCTCCCCTCACATGCCACTTCTCCAGTGTGAATAACTTTAACCTTTTTAGTCTTTCCTCATAGGAGAGTCGTTTCATCCCCTTTATCATTTTGGTTGCCTTTCTCTGTACCTTTTCTAATGCCACTATATTATTTTTGAGATGCGGAGACCAGAAATGTGCATAGCCATATAGCATCCTAAATGGCATGGAGAGGTCCTTCTTGTGAAACAGAGAAATCACAAATGGGTCTTTGCCATCTAGTAGGGGAAGTGTCCCTTTCTCTGCAGACACACTTACTGGAGATAGGGAATTCTCTTCTCCGACCCAATGTTCCCTCTAATTTTCTGTAGGCTGTTTGCGCATAAAATATCAGCTGTGCAGCTTTTGAAGGAAGGTTAAATTTTTGTGCGCCACATAACGACACTCGGAGTTATATACTTTAAAATTTGACAAGTCAGAATACAGTATGTACACCACAGTGATTGCACTAGAAAATATTGTAGAACTTGTGGAAACCGTAAATACACAACAACTTTTAAATTTTAAGACGTCTGTGTTTTCTATCAGAATCAGAACCGTAATTTTTGTGCGCTCTGTTGTAAAGTATGTGCGCTCACTCGGTGAGGTGTGTGCGCGCGCACACGAGCACAGCTTAGAGCAGGGGTCTCAAACTCAAATTGCTTTGAGGGCCGAATGAGGACTTGTAAAGTAACCCGGGGGCCGCATAAGACACGGGCCTCATTTGCATAAGGGGCCTCATTTGCATAAATATTTGCATAATGTTGCATAATGAGTGCATGGATAAAGAAAGACTAGAAAATTTCTATATTACTATAATCCAGTGCCAACCGCCAGGCACATTAGGAACTACTACTAACACTGCCCATTTGGAACCCATAGCAAACCCCCCGTATCATAACAGCACTACCAGGACTCACAAAGCACCAGACCCTACCTATCAAAAGGCAACACTGCAAATATTAAATCAATACATTTCAGAGAACAATACATGACCTACTGGGAAAAGAGAACAAGTAGCAATGTCAAATAGGAATTACACAGAATACCTCAGCACTGTAGAAATAAAACTATAAATAATTTCTTGTACCAAAGCACAGACATTAATGATGCACATTTCCCAGAGCTGACATATTCCAGTTAATAAATTCAAAATAAAGAGATATTTTTCTACCTTTTGTGCATTTTTTTTCAGTTGCAATTGCTCCAGCCACTTCTGGTTTCTTCGTGTCTTCTGCTATCTCCATCGTCTGCTGTCCATTTGTCCTTTCTTCTCTCTTCTAGTTTTTTTCCATTCTCTCTCTCTACATCTGCTTTAACATACTAATCTTTCTCCTTTTGCTCTTTCCTCATTCCTATTTCATCCACTCAAATTTTACCCCTCCATCCTCAATCCCCACTTACTCTCCCAATACCTGGCCAATTGTAGATTTGTCTTCTCTTCCAGACAAAATATTTTTCCCCTCTCCATTTCACTTTCCCAGCTCCATCCCATTCTAATCCTCCCCCAACATCAGCTCCCTTCTAGTTCCAGCCCCACCCAGCATCTGCTCCTTTCTAGTCCCTGCATCAGTCCATTTCCAGTCCTATCCTAGCCTCACCATCAGCCCATTTCCAATCCTAGCCCCCCATCAGCCCATTTCCAATCCTAGCTCCCTCCCCTCACAGCCCATTTCCATTCCAAGCCCCCTCCCCATCAGCCATTTGCAGTTCAAGCCCCCTTCCACTCAGCCCATTTCCAGTCCTAGCAACCCCCCCAGCCCATTACCAGTCCTAGACCCCCCCTAGCCCATAACCAGTCCTAACCGCCCCCTAGCGCACTTCCAGTCTTACCCCCCATCACCCCATTTTCAGTCTTACCCCCCCATAGCCCATTACCAGTCCTAGTCCCCCATAGCCCACTTGCAGTCGTATCCCCCATCACCCCATTTTCAGTCCTAGCCCCCACCATAGCCCATTACCAGTCATAAGCCCCCCTGCCAATAGCCCACTTCCAGTCCTAACCCCCATCTGCCCATTTCCAGTCCTAGCCCCACCATAGCCCATTACTAGTTATAACCCCCCCCAGCCCATTACCAGTCATAACCCCCCTGCCAATAGCCCACTTCCAGTCCTAACCCCCATCTGCCCATTTCCAGTCCTAGCCCCCACCATAGCCCAGTACCAGTTATAACCCCCCCCCAGCCCATTACCAGTCATAACCCCCCCCCCCCCTCACCCCTCTGCCAATAGCCCACTTCCAGTTCAGTCAGCCCCTCCATAGCTCATTACCGGCCAACAAAAAAAACCCCCAAAACCCTGGCTTCTGCTGCTGCCGTTGCCGCCGTGGCAGCAGCAGAATCAATTGTCAAATTTAAAAAAAAACTGACTTCTGCTGCTCAAGCAGCTGTCCTGCGGCCCCTTTCCCTCTGCCCGGAGATCCGACTCTGCTCTCAGCGGCGTGCTTTTCAAGCCGCGACGAGAGTATTCCCCTCTCGCGCGGTTTTTCAAGCAGCGCGAGAGGGGAATACTCTCTTCGCGGCTTGAAAAGCACGCTGCTGAGAGCAGAGTCGGATCTCCGGGCAGAGGGAAAGGGGCCGCAGGACAGCTGCTTGAGCAGCAGAAGTCAGTTTTTTTTTTAAATTTAACAATTGATTCTGCTGCTGCCACGGCGGCAACGGCAGCAGCAGAAGCCAGGGTTTTGGGGGATTTTTGGTTTTCCGCCGTCGCGGGCCGCACAAAGTTGTCTCGCGGGCCGCATGCGGCCCGCGGGCCGCGTGTTTGAGACCCCTGGCTTAGAGGGAACAGTGCTCCGACCTGTTCGTGGCTAAATCCAAGGGCCTCTATTCTGTCCTCATGCTTCTTGACCTTTCTGCTGCCTTTGACACCGTTGACCACGATCTTCTCCTCACCACCCTCTCCTCGCTTGGCTTAAAGGACTCCGTACTATCCTGATTCTCCTCCTACCTCTCCCATCGCTCATTCAGTGTATGCTCTGGTGGCTCCTCCTCCTCCCCTACCCCGCTCCATGTAGGTGTACCCCAGGGATCGGTCTTAGGCCCCCTCCTCTTCTCTCTCTACACCCAAGGCCTTGGAGCGCTTATCTCCTCCCATGGCTTTCACTACCATCTCTATGCCGATGACTCACAAATCTACCTCTCCACACCTAATATTTCTCCGGTAACCCAGTCCAAAATCTCTGCCTGTCATTCGGACATCACTGCCTGGATGTCTCATCGACGACTGAAACTGAGCATGACCAAGACTGAACTCCTTGTCTTTCCACCTAACTCCTCCCCCCCATTTCCTCCTCTCTCAATCCATGTGGATGGATCTACTATCCTTCCTGTTCCCTCGGCCCGTAATCTAGGGGTCATCTTTGACACCTCTCTTTCCTTCTCCGCTCATATCCAGCTTGTAGCTAAGACCTGCCGCTTCTTTCTCTACAACAGCAGCAAAATCCGCCCCTTCCTCTCTGAACACACTACCAAAATGCTTATCCACTCCTTAATCTCCTCCCGCCTCGATTACTGCAACCTACTCCTTGCTGGTCTTCCCGTGAGCCACCTCCTTCCCCCTTCAATCTATACAAAATCACGCTGCTCGACTAATCTTCTGCCAGCCTCGCCATGCCCATATTACTCCTCTTTTCAAATCACTTCACTGGCTCCCTGTCCAGTTCCGCATCCAATTCAAGCTTCTCCTGCTGACCTATAAATGCATTCACTCTTTGGCCCCTCATCTCTTCCTACGTCCCCTCTCAAAATTTGCATTCCGCTAACAAATTACTTCTATCAATGCCTTTCACCCGCACCGCAAACTCCCGACTACATTCTTTTCACCTTGCTGCACCTCACGCCTGGAACAACCTATCTGCGTCTGTGCGCCAGGCACCCTCCCTGGCCCTCTTCAAGTCCAGGCTGAAGACCCACCTCTTCACCGTTGCATTCAGATCCTGACTCATTCAGATCCTGACTCCTTCCTCATCCCACCCTAACCCCCGTCAACGTTATGACCAACTTCATACCAGACCAAACCGTACCTTGCGTAGAACCGTTTAACACTCTGCACTGTTTTTAACTAATGTACTACGCTAACTAGATTGTAAGCTAGTTGGAGTAAGTACCGTTTAACACTCTGCACTGTGTGATGTAGAAGCCCATGCAGAGCCTATGGAAACAGAAGGAAAGAAGGATTTTACCTTTAAAGATACTGATATAGTCAGCCAGCACACACGTCTCAGTATTTGCAAGAGAGAGGCAAGCAGAGGGAGACAGGAGCTGAGCTGACACACCCAAGCTCTGACATAGCAGCAAGCTTGGATCTTGATTACTCACACCTGTGCAGGAAGGCAGAGCCAAGCCCCAGGGAACAGAAATTTAAACCCCAGCTAGAAGCTTGGGAGCAGAGCAGGGGAAGAGGCAGAGCTTCCGAAGGGAGGAAGAGAGAAAAAGCTTCTGAGAAAAGGGCCAAGCGCTCTAGATTGGAGGAGACGTGGTTGGAGAGGCTCAGAAACTTCCCAGAGTTGGAGACCTTGTAAGGAACCTATCTGCAGGTCTGAAGTTGAAGCCAGCAGAACAGAAGGAGAGAAGGTACAGCCTGTTGTCAGGAACCTGCTGAGGGGGAAAAAGCAGAGAACCCTTCAGTCCTCAGGGCTGGATGAAAGGCTTCAGAGTTTGCCTATGGGGGAACCCAGCTCTAAAGCAAGGAGTTTGGAAAACTCACCCAGGAGCAGAGGGCCAGGGCAGTGCTCTTGACAGGCAGTGCAAACAGAAGAGAAGAAAGTAATTCCTTACAGCTGGAGAGAGCTAGCCGAGAGCCAGAGAGGAATCTCCACAGCCCAAGGTATTTCTAAACCTTACTGCGCAGAATTGTGTCCAGGGGAAATACCAGAGTTAGCAGAGGGAGGTTACCAGAAACCCTGCTATGACAATTTAAAGTCAAACTCAGTAAGCCCTGAGTTTGAAGAAATGCAATGGGACAGTAATGATATTGATCTAGGGGAAGTTCCTATGGATTGCACATTTTGTGTGGCAGATGATATTGAGTCCCTGCGCTAAAAAAAAAAAACGTATAAAAGAGCTGAGTGAAAGCAAAGGAAAAGAGGTATTTTTCTTTGGAAGCAGAAGCTGTTTTTGTTAAGCTGTTTTGATTACATAGGATATGCACTGCACATGTTTGGAGCAGAGACTGTGAGAAATGCAGTTGCTTTAATTTTCTGTAAATAACTCTGAGCAAACACCTGAAGATTGTCCTATTTTGTTCTGCACTGAATTATTTTGTGTTGGGAATAAATTCCTTGTCATTTTTGCCTTACTACTCGACTCACAACTACTCTTTATCAGACGACATAATGGCAGCGCCAACCCTCTTAGCCCTAGGTGGAGGGCTGGCCTTCTGACAGCTGTTTTAACTAATGTACTACTCTAACTAGATTGTAAGCTCCGATTTGTACTACTCTAACTAGATTGTAAGCTCGGACGAGCATGACTCTGACGGGCAGGGACTGTCTCCTGTATGCTAACTGCCTCTTGTAGGTTAGGTTAGCTGTGCAGCGCTGCGTGTGTGGTGCTCTAGAAGTGCTAAATAGTAGTAGTAGTAGTAGTAGTAGTAGTAGTAGTAGCATCCGAACCAACTCTCACAGTGGATAAGGCAGGGCTCCCAGATGAACAGACGAAAGGGCAAAAAGGGTATGCTTAATCCGTTTGCAGCCAGCGTGAGTGATGCCAGAGGGTCCAGAGTCCCTCGTAAGGGAGATCAAGGTTTTGTATCTGGGGTGTGGGGGGGGGGGGGCTGCCCTGCAGCCAGCAGAGACTGAAAACAGCCCATGAGACTTTTCTGGAGCTGCTGCTCAAAGCCAGTCGAGAAAGAGCCCTGGGGCCTCAGAGGGTCCAAGGGGATCTGTCAGCTTGAGACTGCAGCCTCCTCACCATGCTCACTCTCTGTTGAGACCTTGCAGTCATCCAAGATGGCTGCAGCTCCCGCTGGTGACAAAATCGTGAGAGACGTGGCAGAGGCATGAAGATTGGCATTGGGGCCCCCCTGGGTGGTCTCTAAAATATCAAAAAATGTGCCCTGAGGTATCTCCATTTCATTCAGGGCATAAGGAGTCAGCCTTGGGCCTGATCTAGCAGGAGCTGCAAGAGGCGCAGCACCGAGCACTCAGCATGGCTGCACATGGCAAAAGTTAAAACAATGCAAAGGAAAAAGAATCGCCAGAAAAAAAACAAACCCTCAACGTCCATAAAAAGGAAACTAGGAAAAGAGAATCCCAGTATCTATCAAGTCAGCTGGAGAAACTCCAGAAGTGCTATCCTAGCCACCTCTGCAGCCCTGAAAAGCCCAGCTGCAAGATATTCAAAGACTGCTTTTTTATTTATTTATTTAGAGCATTTAACATATTGCTTTTTAACAAAAAGTCATTAAAGATGTTTACATATTATAAATTTAAAAGCAGAAATACAAAAAAACAATTAAAACAAGACAAAGAAACATCAAAGCAGCAAAGAAACAAATAGAAGCCAATTAAAAACAATGAAAAGAATAAAATAAATAGCAGAGAGAGGACAGCAAGAGGAAAGAGAGGCCTGGGCCCAACTTACCAAGCCCTTTCAGGGGCTCTGTGGAGACCTCCTGTCTGTTCTGTCATATTCCACTGGCATTGGCATATGTGGGTAACATGGTAACATACATAGTATATGATGGCAGATAAAGACCAGTATGGTCCATCTAGTCTGCCCTGTAAAGTGGCTAGAGTATGTGTATCTGCTGTTCTATGTAGGTCACCTTCCTCTATGCCTTTATTTAGGGTTATACCTGCTGCTCCGTACAGGTCACCCCTCTCTATTTGTTGAGGTATAAGAAATAGTTGTTTGTTTTGATTTTATCCTCTTGCTATAAGGGATTCACTATGTCTGTCCCATGCCATTCTGAATTCTGTCACTGTTTTTGCCCCCACCACGTCCATCAGGAAGACATTCCAAGCATCCACCACCCTTTCAGTGAAAAAGCATATCCTGACGTTGCTTTTAAGTTTACCTCCTTGCAGCTTCATTGTATGTCCTCTAGTTTTATAGCTTCCCTTTCTTTGAAAAGATTGTTTGTTCATTAATACCCTTTAAGTATTTAAACATCTGCATCATATCTCCCCTAACCCTCCTCTCCTCTAGGTCTTCAAGTCTCTTCTTATATGTTTTCTGGGGCAGGCTCCAAATCATTTTGGACGCCATTAGACTTGGGGCATCTGTCTGTTCAAAACAGGGACATACCTGAGCTCCAAGTAAACATTGGGCATACCAGTCTTAATCTCAATGGTCACAGGATCATGATCTAGGCCAGGGGAGACAGAACCATCTGCACTGCTTCATCAGTTGAGATACTTTGCCACCTGCTGGAGGCAGACAATACTGGCTTCTCTCAATTCTGCACCAGTATCTATATATCTATTATGGAGTGGAGGAGTGGCCTAGTGGTTGGGGCAAGGTACTTCAGGCCGGAAGGTCGGGGGTTCAAATCCCACTAGAGGACAGCAACCTTGGGCCGGAAGGACTGGGGTTTCTAGTCCCACTGGTGCTCCTTGTGGTCTTGGGCAAGCCACTTAACCCTCCATAGCCCATGTTCCCTGTAAAATAGTTATCTCCAAGTTATAATGCCCTGTTCAATGTAATTTCAGTTTGTTCAATGTAAACCGCACTGATGCAGAATAGCGCGGTATATAAGAGAATGTAAATAAATAAATAAATATAAATAAATAAATAAAAATATCTATATATCTATATCTATATATATATATATATATATCAAGTAATGACATCATTGAAAGTTGCTCTGGGCTGCTTCCACCTGCTTGCTGGGGAGCATAACACACTCATCTGGATTGATCTAGAACAGGGGTGTCAAACTCAAATACACAGTGGGCCAAAATGTAAAACTTGAACAAAGTCGCGGGCCAGCATTGAACAAATGAACCTTTTAATATGGACCCAAACAAGATTTGCTTTAACATTGAATATGAAGCAACACTTATTACTATACAATTTATAACTTAATAGTTCAGATATGCAAAAACCAATTTCAAATAAAAAAAACATCAATGACATTCATTTATTAAATAAGATTTAAATAATAATAAATAATAATTTTTAAAATAAAATAACAATAATAAAATTAATCAACCATTCAAGCCCATGTCTTGGAGTAGCAAGAAAAAGTGCATAAAGAAAACGTTAATTATTGCTCAGTTTGCTGCACACTGATCTAATCTGATGTGCCCAAGCCAGATACCTGGCATCTCTTCTTGGATGATAGTTCATCAATGTCTGGGCTCAGGCTTTGAGCTGAGGAAATCCTCAGTATCGAGCGAAGGTGTTCATCAGTCAGACGTCTCCTGTGAGATGTTTTGGTCATCTTCATCGAGGAGAAAAGTTGCTCACATAGATAAGTGCTGCCGAACATGGAGAGCATCTGAGCAGCTTGGGTGCGGAGCTGAGGCATTGTGTCAGGGATGAACTGTGGAAACTGGGCGGCGCCCACAGCATCATACTTTGACTTCAGCGTGTCATTACACTGGAGTTCAATTAGCTCCATTTGGAGGTTGGTTGGTGCGTTTTCCACATTAACTGCAAAGGGATTACTGAGCAGTTCAAACCTACATTTCTGGACATCAAAGTCGGCAAATCACCGGCTAAACTCAGCGCCGAGTACACTGAGTTTTTCAGCAAACTGTGCGCATGGGAACAAGTTGGTAAAGAACTGCGTTTTCATGGTTTGGCAGCAGGGAAAATGGCCAAGGCTTCCTTGCAGCATCTGATTCTCCCACAGGCACAGTTTAGTTTTAAAAGCCCTCACTGCAGCGTACATGTCTGTGATGATGCGCCCCCGCCCCTGCAGGTTCAGCGCATCGAGATGGCTCGAGATGTCACACAGAAAGGCCAGCTCACACAGAAACTTTTTCTCCCGAAGCTCTGCTGTGTCCTTCCCTTTGCTTTCCAGAAACTGACATATTTCCTCATGCAGCTCAAAACATCTATTCAGTACTTTTCCTCGGCTTAACCATCTCACCTCTGTGTGATACGGCACGTCTGCGTATTCCGAACCACACTCCTCCAGAAAAGACTTAAACTGGCGGTGATTCAGACCTTTGGCTCTTATAAAGTTAACTACTTGTGTTACTGTGGTCATAACATGTTCCATCTTTAGGGCTTTGCCACACAATGATTCCTGATGTATGATGCAGTGATAAACAGTTAGTTCACCTGCACAGTTCTCTTCCTGCATCTTCTCCCGGACCCTGCCCACCAGTCCACTTGTTTTACCGCACATCGCTGGCGCACCATCTGTCGTTAATCCCACGAGTTTATCCCACGGCAGCTTTATTTCAGTTACGCATTTGGAAACCTCCTCAAAAATTTCCTTTCCTGTGGTTGTGCCATGCATTGATTTGAATCCCAATAGCTCCTCCGTAACACACATATTTGAGTCCACTCCACGGATGAAGACTGACAGCTGAGCAGTATCAGATGCGTCGCTGCTCTCATCCACAGCAAGGGAGAATGCAACGAAATCTTTTCCCTTTTCCAAAAGCTGGTCATACAGATTGGTGGCAAGATCACATGTGCGATCAGCTACTGTGTTTCTGCTCAGGCTCACGTTTGAAAAGGCTTGCTTTTTCTCTGGGCACACGATGTCACAAACTTTCAACATGCACTTTTTCACAAACTCTCCCTCATTAAAGGGCCGGGCTGATTTTGCGATCTCTGCTGCCACAATATAACTAGCCTTTACAGCAGCCTCACTTTGTGATGTGGCTTTTTTGAACATATTCTGTTGTGAAACCAAACTTCTTTTCATCTCCTCCACTTTCTGGCTCCTTTGAGTCATGTCCAGGTCCTTGTACTTGTCATGGTGTTTTGTTTCATAGTGTCGTCGAATGTTATACTCCTTAGTTATAGCCACATTGACTCCACAAATCAGACAAACAGGTCTGTCTTTTACATATGTAAACAAATATTCTGTCTCCCACCTGTCCAGAAAGTTCCTGTTGTCTGCCTTTCTTTTTGCCATTTTTGGGAAGGGGTTCCACAGTGACAGTTGTAGCTTGAGATCGCTATGACTTCTGTCACACAGGAGAGGGCGTTTCTGGGACCTGTCCTGATTGACGCGCCAAAACAACAGCAAGGCATTATGGGATTTGTAGTATTAGCGATGAATGAATGCGCTGTATAATACCGGCGGGCTAGCTCTAGTAGTCATTTGGTATAGCCTCGCGGGCCAAATATAATTACACTACGGGCCAAATTTGGCCCGCGGGCCAGAGTTTGACACCTATGATCTAGAAGGACGATAAAGATGAGTTAGGGCTGCATGCTGCCAAAACTCTCACTACTCTCTTGACACAGAGAACAATGCAAGAGTGTGGGCGCCTTGTGATTCAAACTCACTGACAACCATATGGTGACAGAAAAAAAACCAGAATAACTGTTCCAGAAGTGGCTCTGCCAACAAGCTTTTGGAGCAGGTATGGGAAGGGGCTAAAAACTGGGGGGAGAGCCAACTTAAGGGGAACAGGATGCTGGAGGCTGACTAGTGGGAACTGAGAATAGTGGGATGGGGTTGAAGAAGAGTGTATATTTTAGGAAGTGTGTATGTGAAGGAAAGAAACTAGAAAAGGAAAGAAGAGTATGTCAGGGAGATGGGCTTTGGGATAGTGTGAGTGGGAGAATCAGATTTAGGGAAAGAGTGCGGGAAGTAGATTTTCTTTGAGTTATATGAGTCTCTCTGGATATGCCCGAGTAGCTGGGCCGAATTGCATAATTGGAAGGGGAACATCCTAGACTGATTGTGCCATTGATGGGGTACTCCTTCCTTATTCAATGTGCTTACCACTCTTTCTTGAGATAGTCATGGCTCTTATATTGAAGTGGGTTTTTTTTGTCAAAGTGGCTGCTGCATGAAAGATAGTCAACAGTGGCAGAAGCATCACATAACTTCCCCTACAGTGCACATTGCATACAGATTGAAGGACGACTGCTTCTATACTTAGGAAGGCAACATTGATGCAGCTCAGTCTCACTGATTGAAAAGTCATCTTCTGTTTTTGTAACACAAGGAGGCTGGGGGGTCATTAACTGGGATTCAGGATCCTAACCAGCAAGATCATCAGGAAAGGAAAATATTATATTCTTCAAATAAATAAGTTGTTAAATATTACTGGCTGTACTCAGCTGGGATAATGACTGATATTCTAGGTTAATCATTATGAACTAATCCCTAACTTCAGTTCATGCATGAGAATTTGAAACAAAAGTCATAGAGGGGGGGGGGGATGAAAAGGCTTTCAATCCACAATCTAAAATCTGCCTTAAAATCTTAGACATGGTTTGCATTACAAAATTTCAAAGAAAACACACAGGGTACATTACAGACTAGATTGTATTTGTCTTTATTTGGATCATTCATCTAGGTACAGAAAGCAACAAAGAAACATCTCTAATTATGCGCTAGCCATCTTCTTTCAAGAGCCAAGCCGTAAGCAAGAAGGGAACTGGGTCTTCCAGGACAAACAGCCCCTGACGCAATAAGCCCCAAGACGGAGGCAAACAAAGAGGTGGCACTTGCAGGAGCTGCATCAGATCTCCGAACCACACTCTTCCTGGCCAATCTGGTGCTATCAGAATAAACTTTCCTGGGTGACGCTCTACTCACCGAAGCACAAGCCCCACCAGGGGCCACAGAGGAAACATATACAGCAGGTGGTGACTTAGACAAGGCTGACCCATGACACCAACACCCTCAGACCACGTCTCCATGCAGTGAAAGAAGAAGCGGCACACTTGGCATTGGAGTGGGTCACCATCAAATGCATCTTGGGGCGACTCCAGTGGTGCAGAATCAACTGAAATGCCTCCTGACTCAACTCCCACTCTCCTGGATCAAGAAAGTGCCACCTAAAAGTACAGTTCCACATAGTCCACCTCAGCAATGTGCTGCGCCAACAAAGCTAGGAGATTCTTCTCCATCTAGGCAAACAGGAGAGCCATCTCCAGGGCTACCCCAGCACTCCTCATACTGCCTTGCCAACTGACATAAGCCACCGTCATGGGGTTTGTCTACAATCACTCAAACTGCCTGGCCCTTGACCAGAGGCTGGAAATGCAGAAGAACCACCCTGATGACCTCGCCTCGAGGCAGTTGATAGACCACAACACTTCCAAGCGGTTCCAAAAGCAGTAGGCCTTCAGTCTTGGCAATGGGCTCCCCAGCCCAAGACAATGACATCCATCGTCAGAAGGATCCATGAAAAATCATCCAGTGGCACACCCTTCCTCAGATGACAGGGCTACTTCCACCACTGCAGGCTGGCTTTCACCATCATGAGCAGAAAAAGCCTGAGCACGAACTCCTGAGCACTTGGGGACGGTTGAGTCATCAAGGACCACTGGAGTGGTCGCATGTGAGCACGTGCCCACGGCACCATTTTGATCGTTGTTGCCATCAATCTGAGGAGCTGAAGAGCATCCTGGACTCTGGGAGTCCACTGCGAACAGAACAGCACCAGGCAATCCAACAGCCTTTTGACTTTCTCCTCTGGCAGGGTGACTCTACCCACTCGAGTATCGAAACATGCTCCCAGGAACTCCAGGGACTGGGAAGGCACCAACTGGCTCTTTCCCTGACTGATCATCCTGCTGAGACTTCCCAAAAAGGACACCATTTGGGCTGCAAGCCTCTGAAGGAGAACGGATTTGGATGAACCAGTCATCCAGATATGGGTGCACACAAATTCCTTGGCACTGTAGCACCGCAGCCACCACCATGACCCTGGAGAACATTCTTGGGGCAGTGGGAGAGCAGCAACTGAAGGGAGGGGAGAGCCAAGCATTGCAAAACACAGACACTACTGCTGATCCTCCCAGTTTGGGATCAGAAAATACACTGATCATAAAGTTTTCATCCAGAAGCATGGGCCACGCCAGTGCATGTTGATACCCTTGAAGTCTGGAGTGGGCCAAAATGAGCCATCCTTTCCTTCTTTTTTTTGTTGGGCCTCACAAAATAGATTGAGTATCTGCCCTTGCTCCAATCGTCCACTGCCACCCCAAGCAGCAACTTGCCCAATGTGATTCGAACAGCCATCTTTTTGTTTGCAGACCCACAGAAGGACATAACGAATGCATGCGGGATCGGCTCTTGTCATTCCAGGAAATATCTGTACTGAATGGTGTCTAGCATCCAGCAATCCTTGGTGACCTGAGCCCATCCCTGAGAGAAAAGACAAATCCTGCCCACAATTGGAGGAACCAGGGAAGAGACCCCTAAACCTTCATCGCGCAGCCCAGGAGGGACTGAGTCCCTGGGCCCATGAGCTCCCCAAAAAGGCTGAAAACAAGCCCAAAATCCAAAAGCAGAAGGGAAGAAGACCTTCCAGACTGGTAGCGATGGCAGTCCTGAGATCCCCTGGAGTCTGACCAGCGTGTCTGCGGGGAGCGGACGAAGGCTGATAGCAAATGGCTCCTTCCTGCTTCACAGGCCCCTTGGACCTGTCCTCTGGAAGGCAGTAAGGCTTTGTCTCACCCATGTCCTTCATCGGCTACTCCAAAACACTTCAGTGGGCCAACTGGACTTTGGGAGATGTGTTCACTGCCCAGTATCAAAGCCAAATCGAACGTCTTGTTATGGCTGACAGGGCACTATTCCTAGCCACTAGATGTACCAAGTCGTATATGGCATCAGAAAGGAAGGCTTCAGCAGACTCCAAAAGAGCAGGGATCGAGATGTCAGCCCTGCACAGACCGCAAACTGAAGAGAATACCTTGGGAATATCAACCATATAACGCACTCCTTTTCCGGGAGACCATACATCTGCTTATATGTCCTTAGGCAGGGAATCGGGAGAACCCTTCTCTGACTGGATACCTTGATCACCTCCGGAAGTGAAAAGAATGTAGTGGATTTTGCACCCCTTGCAGGAGTAGATGAACCTTTGGCCCCTGCTCCATGTCTGCAGTATCCTCCAAGTCCAAGGCGGATAAGACCCTGGTAATCAACACTGCCAGTTTCCCCTTCCAGAACAGGTGGATAACACCAGCCTTTTCATAAGTCTCTGAAGATGAAAGCATTTTGTCATCCACAGCAGAGCCCAAGTCACAGAGCAGATCTCAGACAAGCCACAACTGCCCCACATCTCTAGGAGGCGACCTTCGCCGGGGATGCTTAGCCAGAGGCAATGAAAACAAGGGATCCATTGTCAGCCTGCCCCTCACGAGACTGTGCTCTAGGGTACCCAGAAGCTGCAGGGTCTGAATTTCCAAACCAAAAGACCAGGCCTGTAGTCAAAAGGAACAGAGTTCCGGGTGGGGACAATCCAGGTTCCGGAAACTCTCCTCTCTGAAATGCTCCCCCCAACAACAAAGGGACACAGCGGCTGCCCAACCCCTAGAGGCAGGGTGCGATCAACAGCATGGTCAGCGGAACCTCTGACCAGTTGGTCATCTTTACCCACAGTGTCATCCACCACCTCCTGCCTTGGGGCAGGCACGGCCGGACCAAGTGCATTCCCCTGCTAAGAGGGGGAAAACAGGCTCTCCAGGGAAGATTCAGAAGCTGCCACGCCAGAAGAGCAGAATCCAGAAGGCGTACCTCACCTGCTCCAGGTCAAACAACGTTTTCTGAAAAAAGATATAAAGAGTTAAGGCAAGTGCAATAGCAATGCGTGCTATGGCCTTAGCGGCCACAAGGCATGCATTAACTGCACTTGCACAGCAATGTGCGAAACAGGCACTTGGGTAGAAAAGTGCATTGGAGCCACTTAGGCAGAACGCGCGCTAGGACTACATGACTGCCAGGTGCACAATAGTAAAAATGTTTAATAACGCATGCAGAAAATAGCAGGAAACCCCGACACCATGCCAATGGTTGCCAGCAGTCCACCTCGAATTGCACTCTGGACAGACAATTGGGAGCCCCTAAGAAGGACAAGGACAAGGTCAAGCCTTGGTACTCACCCCCTGAGAGCCTCAGGTAGAAATCCATGCTGGACTCGGTTCTACTCCTCTGAAACTGGCTTTGCAGGTATTGCTTTTAAGGTGGCTGGCAGGCAGATCCCTATGAGAGCCTTCTGCAATTTTTGGGAGAGAGCAAGGGGGAACAGAGGAGGGTTGGGAAGGTTTTGTGAGGCAGAACTCTTTCAATCCTTCCAATTGTTTTTTTCTGGCTGCTCAACAGGCTTTTATCAGGGTAAGAATGTGGAGCTGAACTAATTTTCTCCTCCTAGGCTACTGAAAAGATCACAGTCTAGTGGAGCCTCCCACGTCACACGCAAGTGAGAGAGTCACCCTCAAGGAGGTAGTTCATGAGCATTTAAATCAATCTTTTCCTCTCAATTCTTCAGATTTTCTTCAGAGAGGGGAAAATCAATCCACCATCTGTTGGAAACAAAGAAATACTGAAGAGCCCTCTGGTGGCTGAGGCAGATAGAAGCATGGGGGCGATGTCACTGAAACCTGGGCTTTTCATTAGTTCTTGGTCTCCACCAGTCTGCTGGTAGGGGAACACAACCCCCTTGTCTGGACTGGTCTAGCAGAACAATATGGAAAGAGGCTTTTATATAAAGAAACAGGCTTCTATAAAATTACACAGGGTATATGTGTGCACACTTTTATCTAATCTACATGGAAGCATTCCCAAGAGTACAGTCTACAATAACCTACATATAATAAAGCAGAAAATCTGTGCATGCCAAAAAAGCAGATGTAAATGTATAGGTATACTTTGGGGAATCAATTTTAAATGGGGAAAGTATGTGCATACTTTCCTTTTTAAAATGGCCATAACTTATATGCATACCTGCGGCACAAGATAGGTAGCTTACAATATTATTATCCTCTACTTGTCTAAAGAACTAATCAAATCTGTCATTCTGAGCTATTGTCCTCTACAGTACGCGGATGAATGAGTTAGCACCACACCCTATCCTGATGTTTGTCTTGTGCTGTCAACAAAGGAAGAGTGACTGGATGGATTAAAACTATGCTACTTTCCCTAAGGCTCATGAGTAATATGGAGACTATTAATCTTTTACAGCAAAACAAAAAATGTTTGCCACAGATGAGATTAAGGTCAGTTCGCCTGCATGAGGTTGAATCTTGCTGAATTAGAGGACTGCAGCTTCTCCTAACCTGGAAAAAGATGGATCACTCTAATCAGCTTAAGTTCTTCATCCCTGGGCATTTCTTTTTAAGTTATGTGTTTGTGTTTTCCTTTCATGCCCTGTTGAAAACGGTGTGTTGTCTGTTAAGTTACATGATGATTTTGGTAGTTTATAGTTTACTAAAACTTGATATATCAGCTCTCGTTCATACATCAAAATGGTTTATAACATACAAATAATCAAGATGAGAAAGGGACTCCAACTAAAAATAGGATAGCTGACAACCCGCAGTACAAAAAAAAGGGAAAGGACAAGGTATCAATAGAAACATGGGGGAGAGAGGGAGAAGCTTGGTAGTGGTACAATAATGATAAATGTTACTCAGGTGGAAGTTTGTAGGTTTTCTGGAATAGATGAGTGTTGAGCAGTGTCTTGAACTTCTTAAAGGAGGGCTCTAAAAGGAGTTGGGGGGGGGGTGTTCCAGAGGCTAGGGCTGAAGAAATAAAAAGCAGAGCAGGTGGACTGGATCCTTGCTAATGATGCAGAGGGAAGGCAAAAATGACTGGCATGTATATTGTGAAGCACTCTGTGATAGGCACGGAAGATAAGGGTTGAAAGATAGTGAGGTATACCTGTATATAGGATTTTGTGGACTAAGATGAAGATTTTTTACACAATATGATAAAGTACTGGTAACCAGTGATGCTGAATGACATGATCAAACTGAGCAGCAAGGACAAGTAGCCTCACTGCAGTGTTTTGGATGGTCTGTAACAATTTGAATTTGTAATTTGGAAGTCCGGCAAAAATGATTTCATAATAGTCAAGTCATGTCATAACAAGTGAGATAAGCAAGGTTGTCAGTGAAACAGTTGGGAGAAAGGGTATGAGTGCCCTGATCTAGCGAAGGGAGAAGAAGGAGCGTTTGATATGATCATGGAATGTTAATGAGGAATTAAGTATGACCCCAAGGTATTTAATATTTATTTTATTTATTTATTTACATTCTTTTATATACCGCGCTATTCTGCATCAGTGCGGTTTACATTGAACAAACTGAAATTACATTGAACAGGGCATTATAACTTGGAGATAACTATTTTACAGGGAACATGGGCTATGGAGGGTTAAGTGGCTTGCCCAAGACCACAAGGAGCACCTGTTGGACTAGAAACCCCAGTCCTTTCGGCCCAAGGTTGCTGTCCTCTAGTGGGATTTGAACCCCCGACCTTCTGGCCTGAAGTACCTTGCCCCAACCACTAGGCCACTCCTCCACTCCTAGTAGAGGAGACTGTTGGAATAGGAGTGCCAGATAGTAACGGACAGAGTGATGGCGTATTTAACGAACCGGTCAGCCAAATGGCTGAACTCTTATCTGTGTTAAGAATAAGATGATTTGATCTTAGCCATTCAGCATCCTGATAGAGTTATTGAGCAAGGTGAGGTCAGGCGCAGTGGGGCAAGTATGTAAGAGTAATAGTATGTCATGTACATAGTTGTATGCCACAATTTCAGATTGTTGAATGAGGAGCGTCAAAGGCGAGAGAAAGATATTAAAGTGAAGAGGAGCCAAGACTGAACCCTAAGGAACAGGGTCGGCCTGTCCACTAGGCGGCTGCATAGGGCAGCAGACCTCTGCAGCTGGCAGGCCATGTACTTCGGCACACATGGCCTGCTGTCCCCCCCAACCGTGCCACCATCCCCCCACTGTTGTGGATTACAATGGTGGGGTCAGGGGGGGCAGCTAGTCTCAACGGCAGTAGCAGGCCATGTGCTTTGGCACACATGACCTGTTGCTGCTTCTGACCCCCCAAAGTTGTCGGAGGGGAGTCAGAAGCGGCAGGTCACTGTGCCAAAGCACATGGCCTGCCGCCGCTGCTGAGCTGCCCCCCACCTGATGCTGGAATCAGCGGGGGCAGCAGTGTGGCTCAGCACGGGGAAGGATGGAGGCAGCACGACTCAGTACAGGGGGAGAGCGGTATAGCTATGGCTTCTGCCTGGGGCGGTAGAAACCTTTGGGCCAGCCCTGCTGAGGAACATTGCAGTTAATAGGGTAGGTGGCCAGAGACAGTGGACCCGAGGTAAAATCTGAGGGCCCGATATTCAGCGCTGGTAGCTAGTGCTGCTAACACAGCTAGCCACCTACACTGAACTTTAACCTAAGCTCCACCAACTGAACAATGGCTGGGAAAAATTATATTGCCAAAGCTGTTGCCCCGTTACAGCTTCTGTCTCTGTCCAGACAGAGATCCCAATGCCAGTTGAAGGATCTGTTCCATGTGCAGGACGCTTGCATGCTGAAGCTCTCAGGAAACAAGTGGAGGAGCTCAGAGAAGTGGTGGTGAGACTAAGGAGCATTCAAGACAGTGAGAAGTACATTGATGAGATGCTTCTTGAAACATCCAAACTATCCAGCAGAGAAGATGAGAGCCTACAGAATGACGAAGGTAGGAAACGAGTCTCCAGGGCCTGAAAAATCGCCAATCCAACTCCTCTAGCCTTTGAATTGAAGAACCATTATGCAGCCCTGGATGTAGACGCAGTGAAAGCATGCCTGGAAAGAGAAGAACCAGAGCTCGAGCACCCCAAAGTTGCAGAATCAGTGACCACAAGGAAGCGAAGGGTAATGGTGGTTGGTTGGTGACTCTCTTCTGAGGAGTACTGAGGTGTCCATCTGCCGACCAGACTTTATGTCCAGAGAGGTACGCTGTTAGCTAGGTGCCAAAATCCGAGATGTTACAGAGAGTTTGCGAAGACTATTACCCAATGTTGCTCATCCATGTTGGCACAAATGATACTGTCAGGTATCCCTCTGAGCGTATCAAAAGTGACTTCATGGCTCAGGGATAGAGGGTAAAGCATACTGGGGCACAGTTGGTGTTCTCTTCAGTCCTTCCTGTTGAGGGTAAAGGCCAAGGCAGAGAAGCTCGCATCCTGGAGATAAATGCATGGCTGCGTAGATGGTGTTATCGAGAGCATTTTGGTTTCCTGGACCATGGGTTGCAGAGCAGAGATGGCATTCATCTGTCCAAGAAGGGTTGATGTGTCTTCAGTAGCAGACTAGCTAACCTACTTAAGAGGGCTTTAAACTAGATTCAATGGTGGGGATGGGTGAAGAAAACCCATAGGTAAGTGAAACATTAAATACCTTTATGGAAATGTGTAAAAGGGGCAACATATGAAAAGCAGTGTGTATAAATGCCCATAGCAAGAAAATAAGATCCCATATATTGAGGCTTTAATGGGAGATGCTGACTTGGATTTAGCGGCAGTTACAGAGACATGGATCACGGACAACCATGACTGGGATGTAACTATACCAGGCTATACTTTATTCAGAAAGGACAAGGTAGGAAGAAGGGGAGGAGGAGTGACACTATATGCTATTTGTAAAAAAATAATATTAAAGCTATGAAAATACAGGGCTAAAAAGGGAGAGAGGAAGCACTGTGGGTTAAACTAGAAAGAAGGAAAGATAAATCTATTTGCATTGGTGTGAAATAGAGACACCCTTCACAGGGAGAAGAAGTGGACAGAGACATACACAGCATTGCCAGGAAAGGGGAAGTGCTAATGATCGGGGATTTCAATATGCTCAGATGTTGATTGGCACATCCCTGCTGCAGTGTCATCTAGAAGTAAGGAGATCCTGGGTTCTCTAGAGGAAGAACTATTCAGGCACCTGATAACAGAACCCACATGTGAAGGGGCCATACTGGACTTGGTGCTTACCAAAGCTGACAGTGTTTCTAATGTTATAGAGGGAAATCATTTCACACCCAGTGATCACCAGATGGTGTGGTTCAGTATTAGGACTAGGGCTGATAAAATCCATTCAAAAGTGAGGGTCTTAGACTTTAGGAAAACTAATGTTTGCAAAGATAAGACAATATATCAGGGAGTCATTAACAGGGTGAGAAAAGCTGGGGGATGTAGAAAACTGAAAGGGGATAGTTTAAGGGCAAGCAGCCTTTTTGTTAAAATGGTAAATAAAGGTAAAAGGAAAAGGAGACCGCTATGGTTTTCAAAAGTAGCTGAAAAGGTGAAGAAAAAAAGGGAGGCCTTCATTAAATAAAGAGATCACAAAGAGAGGAAGACAGGCATCTAGCAAAGAAGTCAGGAAAGCAAAGGTTCAAAAAGGTGCAAATAGCCAATGCAATAAAAAGGGGGGATAAGACATTTTTCAGATATGTCAGTGAGAAGAGGAAAGGCAAAAGTAGTATTGCCAGACTCAAGGGTGAAGGGGAGGAATATGTAGAAGCTGACGAGGATAAAGCGGAATTGTTTAACAAATATTTCTATTTTGTGTTCACAGATGAAGAACCAGGACCAGGACCCCAGAAAACACCCATAAACAGGACAGAAGAGAGGGGGCATCTTGAACAATATTCAGAGGATTGTGTACTTGAAAACTAGCTAAACTTAAAGTAGACAAAGCGATGGGACCGGATGGGATACATCAGAGAATACTGAGGAACTTGGGGACATTCTAGCAGCTCCACTGACTAACCTTTCAATGCCTCGTTGGAGTTGGGAGTGGTGCCAGAGAACTGGAGAGAGGCACATGTGGTCCCTTTACACAAAAGTGGAAGTAAGGATTGAAAACTACAGGCCAGTTAGTTTAACCTTGGTGGTGAGTAAATTATTGGAAGCACTGCTGAAAGAGAAAATAGTGAGGTTTCTGGAGTCCAACGGATTACCAGATCTGAGGCAGCATGGATTCACCAGAGGCAGGTCTTGTCAGATAAATCCAATTGATTTCTTTGACTGGGTAACCAGGGAGTTGGACCGAGGGAGAGCCCTAGATGTGGTGTATTTAGATTTCAGTAAATCCTTTGACACCGTTCCGCACAGGCGACTTATAAACAAACTGAGCACCCTATGGATGGACACTAAAGTTACTACTTAGGTTAGAAATTGGTTGAGTGGGAGTCGACAAAAGGTACAGATAAATGGAGCTCACTCTGAGGAGAAGGAGGTTACCAGTGGTGTGCCCCAGAGATCTCTCCTTGGTCCGATTCTTTTTAACATTTTTGTTAATGATATTGTGGAAGGGCTGTCGGGTAAGGTTTGCCTCTTTACGAATGATACCAAAATCTGCAATAGATACCCGGGAAGGTGTAGATAAACATGAGGAGGGATCTCGCTAAGCTTGAAAAATAGTCTAGAATTTAGCAGCTGAGATTTAATGTTAAAAAATGCAAGATCATGCATTTTGGCTGTAGCAATCCAAGGGAGCAATATAGTATAAGGGGTGAAGTACTTCTGTCCACAAAAGAAGACCGGGATCTAGGCGTGATTGTGTCTGATGATCTTAAAGTAGCTAAACAGAAAAGGCAATGGCGAAAGCTAGAAGGATGCTTGTGTGCATAGGGAGAGGAATGGCCAGCAGAAGAAAGGAGGTGATAGTTCCTCTGTATAAATCTTTGGGTGCGACCTCATTTGGAGTATTGTGTGCAATTCTGGAGACCGCACCTTCAAAAGGATATAAACAGGTTGGATTCGGTACAGAAGGTGGCTATTAAAATGGTCAGTGGTCTTCGTTATAAAGCATATGAGGACAGACTTAAGGATCTTAATATGTATACCTTAGAGGAAAGGCGGGATAAAGGTGATATGATTGAGATGTTTAAATACCTCCATGGCATAAATGCACAGGAGATCCTTTTTCGATGGAAAGCAAGCTCTGCTACGAGGGGGACATAGGATGAGGGTGAAAGGGGATAGACTCAGGAGTAATATGCGGATATATTTCTTTACGGAAAGAGTGGTTGATGCGTGGAATAGTCTTCCAGTGGAGGTGGTAGAGATGTGGACAGTATCTGAATTCAAAAAAGCATGGGACAAACACAGAGGAACTCTAAAGGAAAAAAGGGGACTGTTGTAATGTTTCTATGATTAGCATTGGGGAGTGTGGCGGTGGCACCTGTGAATATTCAGCCTGCAGAACGGCATTTACATGATATGCAGGTTTGCCTTTGAATATGTCCCGAGGGTATTAACATACTTTTAATTGCTCCCTTCAGCCATAACAACTTTAGAGCTGCCAAGTTACCTAATTCAGGGAGTGAGACATTTTTGCCAGTCCTGGTTTTAAACTGTACTACTACTACTACTGAGCATTTATATAGCGCTAGAAGTCGTACGCAGCGCTGCACAGAGATGTAAGAGACAGTCCATGTTCATTAGAGCGTACAATCTAGTCAAGACAAACACAGAAGGTGTAGGCAGGGATAAAGCAAGGGTAAAGAAAAAGGAGATCAGATGGGTCAAGATCCAAAAGCAGCAGCGAAGAGGTGAGTTTTCAGCCTGGATTTGAAGAGGGTTAGAGAAGGTGCCTGGAGTACAGACACAGGTAGTTTGTTCCAGGCGTAAGGCGCAGCAAGGTGAAAGGAGCGAAGTCTGGAGTTAGCAGTAGAAGAGAAGGGCTCACATCTAAAGCAGTGTGGTATCTATAGTCCCCAATTCTACCCATTAAATCATGCTACAGGTCACAAAATACACAGATGGGATTGTCTGAAATCCAGGTTTGGCCTAAAATCTCCCTCCTGGAATTAGATAACTTGGCAGCTCTGTAACTTAACCAACTGCACCAAGGGAAAATTGCCCCTCTTCAACTTTTCTGTAGCACAGACACAAAATAGATGTTTTAGAAATGTGCTGATATTAAGACTGTGTGTGCATGTATGGATATCGAATAATGAACCAATTTTAATTTAACTTACAGTTTATAGCCAACTTTTTCATTCATAAGCTGTAGAGAGCAGCTAACAAAACAAGGAAACAGAGCTGCCAACTTACCCAGTTCCAGGACAGAGACCTTTTGGCAAGTTGGGTTTCTTCTTTGAGATTAGTGTATAATTGTTTATGTTTTTATGATTGTTCACCGCCTTGAATGCTATAGCATATGGCGTTATAGAAATGTTTTAAAATAATATTGGTTTTCAACTTACATCTCAAGGCAATGCCCTCACTGAAATTATTGCTGCAGGTCCCAAGATGCATGATAGGGTTGTCTGAAATCCAGGACTGGCCTAACATTTCCCTCCTCGAACTGGGCAACTTGGCAGCTCTGAGAAAAAATAGTTGCACAACAAAAAATGTACAAGCAAAACAAGCTGAAAAAGATCAGGTGTTGCGAGGATCTGGGAGGTGTGCCGTAGGGACAGCAGGAGTCAATGCAAGCCATTATGCTGTGCGCTTGCATAGGGTACTGACTCAAACAGGGCAGCAGTGGCAAAAGAAAAACTCAGTGTCAGAAGGAGCAGTTGTGCAAAACTCAGCCCTTACCCTAATTTGCTCCAAGCTGTGCTCCTTCCCCAAGTCACAGCAGAGAAGAGGTACTTATGATTGCACTCCCGTTGAAATAATAAGTGGCCCATAGCTGGTGTGACCCGGGGCAGAAGCACCGCTTGGAGCAAATCATGGAAAGTGACAGGCTTCTGTGGCTGTTCCTCTTGTCATGATCACCATGAGATGCTGCACTGTTGAGGAGGACGGAAGGGGAGTGGAGATATGCTGCACTGTTGGGTGGGAGGGGTGAGAGGGAGAGGCTGGACCATAGGGGTGGAAGAGAAGGGAGAGAGGATGAAGAGATGCTCGACTAGAAGAGGGGAAGAGAGAGGAGATGCTGGACTGCAGAGGAGGGAGGGGAGAGGGGAAGAGAGGACAAGATAGGTAATTGCTGGACCACAGGAGGTTCAGAAGAGAAAGGGAACAGGGAGCAACTGGGCTACAAGGTGGGAAGGACAAAAGGATAGTGAGTAAAGAGGGCAGAAATGGAGTAATGGGAAGTGGGTGAAAGACAGATAGGAATAAGAGGCTGGCGGAAGTGATGAAGACGGGGCTAATTGGAGAGCTAGGAAAGATGGGCTGGGCAGGAGGAAAGATAAGGAGATGGAAAGTTTATAGGTAGGTGAAAAGTGAAAACGTAGATTGAGGGCTGGAGGATGAGAAAATGGGTGGCTAGTCAGAAAAGAAAGAAATGGAGGAAGGAGCTTAAATGATAAGATCAATATGTCAAAGACAGATGTAAGGAAGGAATGAAAAAAAACAGGAGAAAGGACAAATGGGACAGTAGACACTTGAAAGAGAATCAACAGAAGACAGATAAGGAAAGCAGGAAAAAAATTGGGACCAGCATGAATGGACAAATAAAATGTCCACACAACAAAAGCAGAAAAAAATGTATTTTGAATTCATTAACTGGAATATGTTGGTTCTGGGAAATGTGCATTGAGGATGTCTTTGTATTATGTTCAGTACAAGAGAAATTGTGTTTCTGTTTTTAATTCTCCAGTGTTGCAGTACCTGTCAAGTCTAACTTCTTGGCGTTCCCACTTCAATTTTTGTCTTTATATTTCTATTCCTAATTTCTGGTCCCTTGGTCTATCTGTGTTTGGTAAGGGGATGTCTGTGTTTTGCCTGATCGAGGTGAAGTATTCTTAGTATGTAATTTGTGTATAGATCTGTAGTAGTCCCTCTTTTTCCATTTTACTAGTAGTGGGTGTATTGGTGTTCAGGGGCCAATGTAATATTTGTAGTG
The DNA here is from genome assembly GCA_033557465.1 of Ichthyophis bannanicus. Taxonomy (NCBI): domain Eukaryota; kingdom Metazoa; phylum Chordata; class Amphibia; order Gymnophiona; family Ichthyophiidae; genus Ichthyophis; species Ichthyophis bannanicus. Next base: position 154,302,946 of record CM066042.1, read on the forward strand.
TTACCTATTCTTTGGTAGGATTCTTGCTGTTCAAGTCATAGGAATTAGTGCTACTATGATATGGCAGGTTTGCTATATGCGTGCTGACTGGGGATTTTTTTCAGGTTTTGTATTATTTCACTTGACTGGTAGCGAAGGTATTTATATTGCTGTTACTTAGACAACGTAAGAATAGAATATATTTTGTATGGTTACTTCCATGGAAAAATGTCCTAGTTCTGATCTATATCTGCTGTTGGGGGAAGGTAGGGTTTTTGTGGATGTAGAGCATGTTTACATTTAACTCATAAGAACTTCTACACTGTGCAGACCAAAGGTTATTGATGGTCATGAATGCAGTGCATTATATATGTGAGCATCGTCCAACAGGTGTGTCCCGACCAAAAAAAATTTGAGAACCACTGCTCCAAGCATTGCACAAGGAGAAATTTTATATACCTAATATTCTTTCCTTGAATCCTACTAGGCCAGTCCAGAAGAGTGCATTATGCCCCCTTGTCAGCGGGAGGAGGCAGACTTGAGCAACTTTCAGTGATGTCATTACTAGGAATATATCTGCTGGCACAGTACTGAGAGAAGCCAGTATGACACTTCCCAAGTAGTAAGCAAGGATGAAAAACTCAAACAACTCAGAAACGAATAACATTAGTAATCAACAACCCACATTTGGAAAAGTTTACTTGAACAAGCACTTTGCTCTCCTACCACAATAAATTCTGAATCAGAACACAACACAGACAATGCATTCAATAGCAGCCGGACTCTAAACCTGTAAAAAACTGGTCTAGCAGGATTCCAGAAAATAAATGATCAGGTATGTAAAATTTCTCCTCTCTCATCATCTTACTAGACCAGTCCAGACATATAGGATGAACCCAAGCAGTCAGCATTCAGGATGGGAGAAGACAATGCTCTGCACAAAACTGCCCTGCCAAAGACCCCTTCTGTTCCAGCCCCCACACACAACCTGTAGTGCTTTACAAAGGTGCTCAGAGAAAACCAGGTAGCTGCCTCATGTCCTTTGGAGACACTAAGACAGACTTCACCAGGAAGGAAACAGAAGAAAAAACTATTAGAGGAAGATCGGCTTTCCTAAAACGACGAGAGTTAAAGTAAAAATTTCATTCTCAAAATGGAATGTTACAAGATGCTCAAGGATCCACGTTGATGCTGACAAGATCAAGAAAAGGTGAAAAGAATATTCAGAGATATTATATGATAAAGATCAAGTGCACCAACAGCCATGTCAACCTGTACTTTATGATCTGGAACCATTGGTGATGAAAGAAGACGTTGAACAGCATTGAAAGCCTTATCAAAGAACAATGCACCAGGCATTGCGGCATTCCAACAGATGTATTACAGCAATCTGATGCAGCAGACCATATTTACAAGGCTCTGCCAGGAAATCTGGAAGACATCATGGCCAACTGACTGGAAAAGATCTGTGTTTATACCAATACTAAAGAAAGGTGATCCAACTGACTATGGAAATTATCGCACAATCGCTCTGATCCCACATGCCAGCAAGATTCTACTGAAGATTATTCAGCAGAGACTACAACCATACCTGGAACGAGAACTACCTGAAGTGCAAGCAGGGTTCAGGAAAGGATGATGAATGAGAGACATCATCGTGGATGTGAGATGGATCCTTGAAAAGACTAAAGAATACCAAAAGGATATCTATAAGTGTTTTATTGACTACAGCAAGGCTTTTGACTGTGTAAACCATGAGAAACTCTGGGCCACATTAAGAAGCATGGGAATACCAGAACACCTGATCTTTCTCTCGCACAACCTTTACATTGTTCAAGAAGCAACATTTTGAATGGAACAAGGAGAAACAGAATGGTTTAAAATCAGCAAAAGTGTATAAGAAGGCTGCATACTTTCTCCCTACCTGTTTAATTTATATGCAGAACAAACCATCAGAGAAGCAGTACTGTTGAAGACAACAGAGTTGAGAAGATTAAGAACATAAGATATGCCATACTGGGTCAGACCAACGTCCATCAAGCCCAGTATCCTGTTTCCAACAGTGATCAATCTAGGTCAGGTTGAGTGATATAGCTGTAAGACTGAATGGAAAGGTCTGTCTTTTTGCAGATGACACGAAAATTTGCAACAGAGTAGACTCCCCCAAGGGAGTGATTAACATGAGGAAAGATCTACAAAAGTTGGAAGAATGGTCTAATGCTTGGCAATTAAGATTTAATGCAAAGAAATGCAGTGTCATGCACTTGGGTAGCAGAAATCCAAGGGAAATGTACGCAATAGGGGGCGAGAGGTTGGTGTGCATGGATGAGGAGAAAGACCTTGGTGTGATTATTTCTGTAGATCTCAAGGTGGTAAAACAGTGCGACAAGGCGGTGGCAAAAGCCAGGAGGATGTTGGGCTGCATACAAAGAGGAATTACAAGCAGAAAGGAAGATGTACTAATGCCACTGTATAAGTCACTGGTGAGGCCTCACTTGGAATACGGTGTTCAGTTTTGGAGACCGTATCTTGCAAAGGATGTAAAAAGAATGGAAACTGTTCAGAGGAAGGCAACCAAAATGATTTGGAGCCTGCGTCAGAAGCCTTATGAGAAGAAACTTGAAGACTGTCATGCAGCAGACCCTCTTGAAAGAAAAGAAAATGTTTTAAAACGGAGAAAAAGACGTGCACAAGCTGCATTATTCGGAGGAACCAGCTAGAGGGAGCCAGAGCGACTTCAGAGACACTGAGGAGCCACGCCCTGCTGGTCACAAGGTAATGCCAGCCAGCTTCCAATCCTCGAAGGCAGGAGTGCTTCTTAAGGAGAGTGTGGAAGACTGGAGACAGTTCGGCAGGAGACAGGTCGGCAAGGTGGTCGGCGGGAAGGAGAGAGAGGAGAGCAGCAGTGGAGAAAGAGAAGCAGGCCAAGGAGGCAAGTCCAGCAGAAGCAAGGGAAGGATCACTTGCAGCACAGAGAGAAAGAGGTTAGAATGGAAACCTGATTACTCTACCGCTAGCAAACCACCCCGAGTGGAAGGTGATTTCCCTGGAGCTAATGAAGGACCTGGGAAGGTCTCGGCTCAAACAAGAGTGAGAGCTGTTTGTCCAGAGAGGCGAAAGCATTGCTGCAACTGTAGTCTAAAGTTAAATGAGAGACAGCTGGAGAACCTAAGCCGTGCTGCACAGGCAAGCCAGAAGCTAAGCCGGTACAGGCCCAGACCTTTTCTTGGAGAAGGGACTCCAACCTCACAAGGTAAACCATACTTTCCTGGAAAAAGATTCCAGAAAGCTGCTGTATGGGAAAGACAGGCAGTAGAAGAAAACCGTTTGTCTGAAGGTTCCTACGATACAAGGTATGGAAAATGTTTACCTAAGAAGAAAGTTCTGAATGAAAAATGTTTATATAGAGCTGCTATAAAACCTCTGAATAAAGAGGAATCTTTTCAGTATATAACAGCACACAGCCGACGCCCTAGGCTTAGCCCAGAACATTTGGAAGTGATACAGGAACTGTATAAAAAGCCTGAATATATTTTACCTGAAACCAGGGACACAGATTCAGAGGCTTCGGAAGATGAGCCAATGCAAGTGGAACTAGCAGGGGATATTTCAGATCCAGAAATGGATTGTACATACTGTGTTACAGGAAGCCTAGAATCCTTGTCAGGCTTGTGAGCTATGTGACTTGCTGAATTGAACATTCTTGTTTTGTGTAAATAGCACCAGTCCTGTGAAAGTAACAGTTTTTGCTTTAAACCTGAGTTTTTCTTTTCCTCACCTGAAGTAAGGACATTTTGCTTTATAGTTGTATCCCAATCATTTGAACCATTGCGAAGAAGGGAAATAAAAAGCCTTTATTTTTCCCACCACTCTGAGCAGTTGTTTTCATTGAAGATTGGTATCAAGGAAACTACTAGGACCAAAAGTCAATTGGGCCTTTGGAATACTTGCCAATCTCAACTTTATAATTTTTGTGTCTGACCTACCCTGACCTCTACTAGCCACCAGGGTAGCCCTCACGACAAGACCTAAATATGTACACATTGGAGGAGAGGAGGGATAGGGGAGATATGATTCAGACCTTTAAATACTTAAAGAGAAATAATGAACAAACAAACCTCTTCCAAAGACGGGGAAGCTGTAAAACTAGAGGGCATAACATAAAGCTGCAAGGTGGTAAATTGAAAGGAAATACTTTTTCACTGAAAGGGTGGTGGATGCTTGGAATGCCCTCCCGATGGAAGTGGTGGGGGCAAACACAGTGACGGAATTCAGAATGGCATGGGACAGACACAGTGGATCCCTTTACAGCAACAGGATAAAATCAAAATAAACTGAATACTGGGCAGACTGGATGGACCATGCTGGTCTTTATCTGCTGTCATTTACTATGTTACTATGTAAATATCTAGCAGTTTCCCCAAAAGACATAGGTTCCACAATGCTTGTATTGGGGCAAGCAGTGGATATTCCAGGTCCCCTTTAAATAATGGTTTATGGACCTTTCCTCCAAGAACTTGTCCAAACCTTTTTTGCTGGGAGACTCATCAACAACCTTCACTATGCTGATGATACCACATTACTGGGTAAAAGTGAAAACGATCTGAAACATTTGCTTCTCCAGATCAAGAAACAGTCTTAAAATGGGCCTGCACCTAATGTAAAGAAGATAAAGATCATGACAACTGGCAAAATAAAAATGTTCATCATTGATGGAGAAGAAATTGAAATAGTTGATTAAAGTAGGTTAAAGTTGTCCACTATCAATAAAGAAGCAACAAGCAGTCAAGAAATCAGACGATGCGTTGCTCTTAGCAGAATGGCTATGAAGGACCTAGACAGAATTCTCAAGAGAAGAGATGTCTCTCTTCGTACAAAGATTTGACTTGTTCAAGCCATGGTATTTTCAATAATGTCATATGGATGTGAAAGTTGGACAGTGAAAAAGATAGATAGGAAGAAAATTGATGCTTTTGAATTATGGTGCTGGCAACGAATACTGTGTATATCATGGACTGCCCAAAGAACAAAACAGTCTATAATAGAGGAGATCAAACCTAAGCTTTCTGTAGAAGCTCAAATGACAAGACTTTGACTTTCATACTTTGGACACATCATGCGAAGGGAGAAATCATTAGAGAAAGACATCATGCTTGGCAAGGTGGAAGGTCAACGCAAAAACAAAGGCCAACAATGAGATGGATCAATACAATAACACCAGCTATGGGTGCCACTCTGTCAACAATGAGCTGCTTGACTGAAGACAGAACACAGTTTAGGACAACTATCCAGAGGGTCGCTATGAGTCGACGCCAACTCGATGGCACTTAACAACAGCAACAACATTTCACTGATATGAATCTGTTTATCAGTTGATAGGGGTAATTGGGAATCTTTCAGCTCTGTACTCAAGAGCATCTGGGTTACTATTATCTTTATTGGAGCCTTTCTGTTAGGATGTCCTAACTTACCCATTTTGCTAGTATCCTTCAAGGATACATTCTGCTGAACCATGAGCTCTTGGGCCCTATAAATATCCTTTTTAAATGTTAATGCCAGCAGCCTGGCTCCATCCCTGTTAAGGTGGAGCTCATCCCTTCGTAAGAGCCCCTCCCTTCCCCAGAATGTTGCCCAATTCCTAACAAATCCAAAACCTCTCTTTGCACCATCGTCTCATCCATGCATTGAGACTCCAGAGCTTCGTCTGCCTTTTGGGACCTGCACGTGGCACGGGAGGAATTTCAGAGAATGCTACTCTGGAAATTCTGGATTTCAACTTCCTATCTAAAAGCCTAACTTTGGCCTCCAGAACTTCCCTCCCACACATTTTCCTATGTCATTGGTACCCACATGTACCAAGACAGCAGACTCCTCCTCAGCACTATGTAAAACCTTGTCTATGTGGCATGCGAGTTCTGCTACCTTCGCATCAGGCAGGCATGTCACCAGGCGATCTTCACGTCCACCAGCCACTCAGCTATCTACATGCCTAAAGATCGAATAACCCACTATAATGGCCTTCCTAATCTTTCCCACATGGGCAGATGGCCCTGGAGAAACCTCCTCGGTGCAAGAGGGTTTTACAACTCCTGGTGGACAAGTCCTAGCTACAGGATCACTTCCTGCATCACCAAGGTGATGCTCTCCTTTCATGTGACCTCTCTCCTCCATGGCAACTGAGAGGCTGCCAGACTGGAGGTGGGGCTTCAATACTACTTTCCTGTAGGTCTCATCTATGTACCTCTTTGACTTCCTTATGTCCTCCAAGTTTGCTGCTCTAGCCTCCAGAGATTACACTCATTCCCTGAGAGCAAAGAGCTCCTTGCACCACTTCACAGCACCCCCCTCCACTGGGATGGTTGGGCACATTGCCACAGTTGTAACTAGGGCATTCACCTGCGGGTGCCAGAAAGTCTGAGCCAAATGAACCAGGGGCAGAAGATATAGGCCAGAAAGGATGTTCTGGTCTTTATGGCCCAGCTCAGAAAAGACTATGAGCTGCTGCAGATGATTTGGGAGAGAAAAAAAAGCCAGGATGCCTGAAACCCTCCAAAACACATAAAGAATAGGGTTTTTGTGAGCGAGAGTATATACATTAAAATCATCTGTAATACCTGAAGATTGGAGGATCGCCAATGTAACGCCAATTTTTAAAAAGGGTTCCAGGGGTGATCGGGAAACTACAGACCGGTGAGCCTGACATCAGTACTGGGGAAAAATGGTAGAAACCATCATAAAGAACAAATTTACTCAGCATGTAGATAGTCATGGCCTAATGGGAGACAGCCAACATGGCTTTAGACAAGGAAGATCTTGTCTTACTAATCTGTTATGTTTTTTGAAGGTGTAAATAAACAGGTAGACAAAGGCGAGTCGGTTGATATAGTGTATTTGGACTTTCAGAAAGCCTTTGACAAAGTCCCTCATCAGAAACTTTTGGCAAAACTAAAGAGTCATGGGATAGGAGGCAGTGTACTATTGTGGATCAGGAACTGGTTAAAAGATAGAAAGTAGAGGGTAGGGCTAAATGGCCAATTTTCCCAATGGAGAAAGGTGAATAGTGGTGTACCCCAGGGATCTGTGCTGGGTCAGCTGCTTTTTGACATATTCATAAATGACCTAGAAAAGGGAATAACGAGTGAGGTTATCAAATTTGCAGATGACACAAAACTATTTAAAGTTGTTAAAACCCATGAGGATTTGGAAATTTACAAGAAGATCTTGATAAACAGGAAGACTGGGCATCAAAATGGCAGATGAAATTTAATGTGTACAAGTGCAAAGTTATGCACCTAGGGAAGAACAACCTAAACTATTGTTACACGATGCAAGGTTCCACATTAGGAACTACCACCCAGGAAAAAGATTTAGGTGTCATTGTGGATAACATGTTAAAACCCTCTGCCCAGTGTGCAACGGTGGCCAAGAGAGCAAATAGAATGCTAGGTATCATAAGAAAAGGAATGGAAAATAAAACAAAGGATATTATAATGCCTCTATATCGTTCCATGGTGCGACCGCTCCTTAAATATTGTGTGCAATTCTGGTCGCCGTATCTTAAAAAGGATATAGCGTTATTAGAAAAGGTTCAGAGAGGAGCCACCAAAATGGTAAAGGGGATGGAAGGATACCCCTATGAAGAAAAGCTAAAAAGGTTAGGGCTCTTTAATCTGGACAAGAGATGGCTGAGGGGAGATATGATAGAAGTCTATAAATTAATGAACGGAGTGGAACGAGTAAACGTAGATCGATTGTTTACATTATCAGAATATAGGAAGACTAGGGGACATGCAATGAAGCTACAGGGTAAACTATTTAAGACTAATAAGAGAAAATATTTTTTCACTCAATATGTAATCAAACTCTGGAATTTGTTACCAGAGGATGTAGTAAAAGCTGTTAGTGTAGCTGGGTTTAAAAAAGGTTTGGACAAGTTCCTGGAGGAAAGGTCCATAAACCATTATTAAAAAGGGACCCAGGATATTGCTGCTTGACCCAATACAAGCATTGTGGAACCTGTGTCTTTTGGTGAAACTGCTAGGTACGTATGACCTAGATTGGCCACTGTTGGAAAAAGGATACTGGGCTCGATGGACCTTGGTCTGACCCAGTATGGCATATCTTATGTTCTTATGGGAGGCTTAGTATGGGTGTGTGTACATGTGTGTCTACCCACTCCATGTTCTCCACCTTCTCTTCATGCCCACTTCCCTCTCTTCTAATCCTCTTCTCTTTTACTCTCTCCCTCCTCTTTTCCCTTCTAATCCTGCAATATCGCATCATCTGTGGCAACATTCATCTCAGTATGTTGGTGGTGGTGTGATCCAAGACAGCAGAAAGAGTGATTTTGCTGGTTGCAGCAGTAAAAGCCAGACAGCACCACTGAAATCTTGGGGCACTACCACCACCCTCTCCTCCATGTTGCAGTAATGAAAGATACTCTGCCACCACCCCTGACTCTGCTCTCTGGCTGGTTGGTTGTGCTTTAGGCTCCTGCAGCCTCAGCCCAGCATATGAACTCCATTGTGACTCAGCCCTTCAAGCGGCGAGGATGGGAACCTTGCTGGCTCTTTGCTATTTCTGCCATTGGTTCCAGATGATTTGCTGGTGGTGGAGCCTGGGCTCCCTGCCTCCTGAGATAGTGTTGTCTCCACAAGATCTTCTGCTGGTAGCATCTGTGCTCCCCGCCACCGTATTGTTTCTCCTGACATCATGCTGCTTCCATGAGAAATTCCATGGGGCAGAACATAGGCTACACAACACTTCTAACAAAGCCATGCAGGCTCCAGTGAGAGTTCCACGGCAAAGCCTCATCTCCCCTTCACTCTTCAGATCACTGCTTTTTTCTCCTCTCCAGCTTTAGTTCATATGCATCTGGAATTTAATAACGTTCCGATTTTTGCTATTATGATTAAAGAAGGTGACATTTTACTTACCAGATAATGTACTTTCCTTGAGTCCGGCTAAACAAATCCAAGGGGGTTGTGTTCCCCTACCAGCAGATTGGAGACCCATTCCCTGGTCTCCACCAATCTTCATTGTGCAGCTCGGGAGGGTCCTCCTCTTTTATTTATTTATTTATTTACATTTCTTATATACCGCGCTATTAAAATCAGTGCGGTTTACAGTGAACAGAAACAATAGTACAATGTAACAAAAATACATTGTGTTTACAATGAACAGGGTAATAAACTTGGTTGAGAACTATTTACAGCACATTTTACAAATTTACAGAATATTCACAATTGAGCAGAATTGACGGCAACGGAGGGTTCATGCAAGGGGTACGCTGACTATCCATTCTCTTGTTGGGTTAAGGTATTGGAGCAGTTAGGGAGGGGGGGGGGGTCGGAGGGCTTGTCATGTGTTTCCCTGGGTTGCTTTCTGGGTAGTGTTTTTGGAATAGATGGTATTTTAGCGCTTTTCTGAATGGGACAAGGCTCGTAATAGCTCGAATTTCAGAGGGGAGGGCATTCCAGGCTGTGGGTGCATAAACAGAAAAGGCCCTATTGGCTGTTGTTTTTAGGCATTTTGTCATTATCTTAGGGATTTCTAATGTATTCCGCATTGCAGATCTTCTGTTCCTGTTGTCAGGCATGTTGTTGATTAACTTACTGATGGGTGTGGGGGACTGATTCTTCAGTGCTTTGAATGTCATGGACAAGTGCCTTGTAATGGATTCGAGCTTGTAGGGGTAGCCAGTGGAGCTCCTTCATCACAGGCGTAATGTGTTCTGACCTTGACACACCTACAAGTACTCTCGCGGCAGAGTTCATGGCAAGTCGGAGTGGATTTAGGATTGACTGTGGAAGTCCATGGAGAATGATATTGGCAAAGTCCAAGTGTGGGATCACAAGGGCTTGGAATACAGTCCGGTAGTCAGTGAAGTCCAGGAGAGGTCGAAGAAGGCGAAATGTTCCAATCTTATGGTATACTGCTTTTGCAACATTTTTCACATGTGCTATCATGTCAAGTCGCTGATCTAGTGTGATGCCTAAATAGCGAATTGTGGTTTTAGTTTTAAGCTCGACATTTTTGACTCATAAAGCTGGAGGTGGGGTGAACTTCTGATTTCTCGTGATGAAGAGAACATCAGTTTTACTGTGATTAATTCATAGGTTTTGGGTGAGAAGCCAGTCAGCAACTATTTCAAAGCATCTTGTAATGGGTGAAAAGTCTGGCTGGTCAGTCCTGAAGGGGATGTATAGCAGGATGTCATCTGCATAGGCAAGGCATTGCACATCTGGATGGGACTGGGTCCCTGGGTCCAAGCGCTCCATGAAAGGACTGAGAACGAGCCCCGAGGTCCACAAGCAGAGGGGAAGAAAGGCTTTCCAGGCTGGAAGGGACAGGAGCCCTAAGACTCCCGGGAGTCCGACCAGCATGCCAGTCAGGAGCGGGCAGAAGCTGACGTAAAGGGGGCTCCTGTCCATTTCACAAGCCCCTTGGACTTGTCCTCCATAAGATGGTAAGATTTTGTCTTGCCCAGGTCTTTCACCAGCTTCTCCAAATCAGACCCCACAGAAGCGTCCCTCTAAGGCCAATGGGCACTGGGCTTTGGAAGATGAGTCTGCCATCCAATGTCAGAACCAAGCCAATGCCATGTCACCATCGACAGGGCACAATCCTGACCACTAGACGTACCAGGTCGTACATGGCACCAATAGGAAGCCTATTGCCCATGCCAAAAGAGTGGCAGAATAATTCAGTGGAGGAGACTGAATCACTGGAGCAGGGCTCGAGACGTCAGGCCTGCACATACCATCAACTGAAAAATAGCAGCTGCTGCAGCGAACTGATTCTTCAACATGAATCCTCCTTGAGGTCCAGAATAACCCTTAAGGCTGATCCGCCTTCCACAGGAATGGTGGTCTGTCTATTAACCACTATGACCTTCACATTCATCTTAGAAATCTCAAACCACACAAGGCACTCCCTCTCTGGAAGACCATCCATCTTCTTATACATTCTTAGCCCCTTAGGCAGGGAGTCGAGGGAATCCCACTCTGACTGAAACAGGCCCTTGAGCACCTCTGGGAACAGGAAGACAGTAGTGGATTTCCACATAACTCGCAGAACTGGATGCATCTTGGCTTCTGCTCCGTGCCTGGAGCATCCACCAAGCTCAAGGTGGATGAGACCCTGGCAATCAACACCTTCAGTTCCTCCTCCCAGAACAGGTGGATAACATTGGCTTCCTCAAAATCCTCTGAAGGTGAGAGTATTTATTCATCCACACCAGACATCTGAATCCAAGCCACAATGTAAATCTTGGACAGATTCCAGCTAATACCCATCTCCAAGGGGTGCCATAGGCAATCGAACAGGGCTTCAACTCTCAGCCTGCTTCTCACAAGACTATGCTCAGGGTAACCCAGAAGCCACAGGGTCTGAATTTCCACGCCAGAATGATCAGGTCTGTTGTAAAAAGGAAAAGAATTCTGGGAAGGATAATCCGGACTCCAGAAAATGGAAATGACCTCTCTACACCACTCTACAGATTGGGGGGTGGTGCACAGCACGATTGCCGGAACTTCCGGCCGGCTGGTTATCCATACTCACAATGCCATCCACCACCTCCTGCCCTAAGGCAGGCAAGGCTGGATTAACTGTATCCCCTAGCTGAGAGAGGGGGAGCACACCCTCCAGGGATGACTCAGAAGCTGCCATGCAAGAAGAGCAGAGTCCAGAACATCTCACTTGTCACAGGTCAAACAATACTTCCTGGAAGAAGATATAGAGTGTTAAGGCAAGCATCCCAACAGCACACACTAAGGCCGCGGCAGCTCAGAAGGTGCGTTTTAATAGTGCTATTACAGGAGCATGTTACAGGTTCTAGAATAGGAATGTGCACTGGAGCCACTTGCGCAGACCATGCACACGGACTGCGTGACTGTCAGGCACATAATAGGAAAAAACGCTAGTAACGTGTGTAAAAAAACGGTGGGAAACCCCTACTCTATGCCAACGGTCACCAGTGATCTATCCCGAATTGCGACCCAGACGGACAGAATCAGGATCCCCCAACAAGGACAATGATGAAGTAAAGCATTGGTACTCACCCCCTGAGAGCCCTAGGTAGAAAACCCGTGCTAGGCTCAGCTCTACTCACCTGAAACTTGTTTTTATTTTTGTCTGGCTTTGCAGATACTGCTTTTAAGGTGGCTGGCAGGTAGATCCCTCTGAGAGCCTTCTGCAATCTTCGAGAAAGAACAGCAGGGGGGGGGGAGGAGGAGGGGGGGCACTTTTGTTTTGTGAGGCTGCTGAACTTTTCAAATCCTTCCAGATCCTTCCAATTTTTTTCTGGCTGCTCAAAAGGCTTTTATCAGGGTAAGAGCATGGAGTCAAACCAATTTTCACTTCTCCTGTGGCTACAGTCTACTGGAGCCTCCCACATTGCGCTTAAGTGAGAAAGTCATCCTCAAGGTGGTCGTTTATGAGCATTTAAATCAATCTTTTCCTCTCAATTCTTCAAATTTTCTTCAGAGAGGGGAAAATCCATCCACCATCTGCTGAAGACAAAGAAATACTGAAGAGCCCTCTGGTGGCTGAGGCGGATAGAGGCAAGGGAGTGATATTGAAATCTGGGCATTTTAAAAGTGTTTTAGCTAGTTAGCAGACCTTCTAACTGGCTAAAACACGGTCACCGTGATATTCAGTGGCACTAACTGTTTTGGCCACCAACTATCTCCACAGATTGCAGAAAAAACATCCGGTTAAAACAGGGGCAATCCATGGACAGTGATATGCTGCTGCTAACCAGATAGCTTAAGCGGTTAAAGTTAAATGGTTAATCTAACTTTAACCAGTTAATGCTATCTGGTTAGCGAATGAATATCGCCACTAACAAGACAGCGGTGCTGGTGTCCAAGCACTCCAGATATATGGCAGTGGAAACCGGATATGTTCTGTTGCTGAATACCTGGGTTTACTTAAAGTGGTGGCAGTTAAGCGCTTTATTTGGACTAGTCTTTGCTGCTGAATATGCCTCCCATTGAGTCCGGGCTATATAAACTAAGCATTTTCTCCGTAGATACAAAATGGAAGAAAACCTCATAGGCCCCCCATGGGAAGGTTTACTATAAAAATCCTACAAGAAACACACACTGAGGCACTCAATAACTACCATGAAACAAAAAAACCTCAATGCTAAATTGTATTCAATAGCAAAATTATTAAAAACAGAGAAGAAAAGACCTCAGTAAATTTGCTTTTCTCTCTATGTGGCAGTTACTGTATGCCGCATAAAGGGAAAAGCAAGTGTACTGAGGTCTTTTCTCCTGTTTTATATTATCTCCTAGAAATAATAATTAATAATGTTGCTATTGAGTACAATTTAGCATTGAAGGGTTTTTTTTGTTTAGTGGAAAGTTTACTATAAATCAAGGCTTGTATTTAGTGGGATGACAAATTCCTAGCAGGTTGTGCAACACTGGCCTTGGAGTTGCTCTGCCCTTTTTTGTGATCCTCTAGATTAATTTCCGCAGTAAACATGGGTTCTCCTTATATGTGCTGACAGAAGTGTGTAGGCAAGGTAGGAAATCTTGAAAGTTTTCTAAGAACAAGGTGCTCCTTGGTATAATGGAATTTGCTTTTGCACCTGTGACTTGTTCAAATATTGAACAAGAGCAGGTTCAATGTCAACTTAAAAAAATGAAAAGGCAAATTCACTGAAATCCTGTTTTGTTAGTGTCTCAGTTCCTGACGGATTAGTCTGAAGAATCTATCTCTCAGTCTTCAGACTGTGAGTATATTTAAGCAACCATTAGCTAGCTGCTACTGGTCTTTTTAAAGGTGAGGACCTTGTAGTTTGAGAAGTATGTTTGTCTCCTAAGTTTTGCCTCTCTTGCAGATTAAAGCTGGAGAGAAAAGCAATGCACATATCATAACATACTAGATGACAGCACAAAAAGACAAATTCACTTGTCCAGTTTGCCCAGTTGTTCCTGTCTACAGTACAAGGTCAAACTGATTTTCTGCTAGATCTCTAATCTGGAACCTTTTAAAACTGCAACCAATTGCTTCTTTTTCTTCATTATCAGGCCGATGCAAAACGACCAACAAGCCCTTTGCGTCAAGATAACGCAACTTATAAGCATAAGTTCCGACGGGCCAAATGCAGAAAAGAGACTGATGGCACATAAACAGCAAAGGAAAAGCAAGTGCGCACAGTAACACCAAGCATATTTAAATTATAGGCAAATGGGCTGCACATATTAAAATAGCATGCTAATATTGCCTGTGCCCAATGCAGAAAGACACGTAGAGAATTTTGTAACCAACTGAAGCGCCAATTCTCTACGCCTTGGTCCGAGGTGACTTAAACGTGTTGCACATGCCCCCAACAGTATTTGATAGCATTAGCTTTCCTCGATGCCTGGATCATCTCAGGTGGTGTCAAACTTCCCCTCAGATGATCCAGGCATCGGCGAAAGCCCCCGATGCCATCAAAATACTGTTGGGGCGGCCAGTGTCCCCAACAGAGAATAAATCCCTGGTGACCCAGCATCCCTGATCTCCACCTGCCCAACTAAAAATAACTCTGGTGGCCCAGCAGCCCTGAGCCACCCACCCAATTAAAGAAAACCCTGGTGGCCCAGTGGCCCCGATCCCCCACCCACCCAACTAAAAAAAAGCCCTGGTGGCCCAGCGGCCCCAATCCCGCTCCTGCACTGCCATCTTGAAAAATGGGACCAGGTGCTGCCATTTTTCAAGATGGCGGCACAGGAGCGGGAGCATATGGGCAATGCTCCTGCTACTTTGTAAAGATACTTTGTAAAGGGGGGTGGGGGGTTTGGGGCCGCTGGGCCACCAGGGTTATTTTTAGTTTGGGGGAGGATCAGGTACCGCTGGGCCACCTCGGATTTGCTTTCTGTCGGAGGCACTGGTTCCAAAACAGTATTTTGATGGCATCGGGAGCTTTCCCCAATGGCTGGATTATCTGAGGGGAAGTCTGACACTTCACATCAGATGATCCAGGCATCAGGGAAAGCCACTAATGCCATCAAAATACTGTTGGGTGCACATGCAAATTAGCCACATGGTGCCCCTGTTTCTCTGGGAGAGCATGCCAAACCTGTGCCGACGTCTGTGCACATGTGTTTGGTTTGCTCTCTCAGTTTAATGTGTGGCTAATTTGTATTTAACCCCCTTTCTGCAAGCCAGTGCTGAAGTCGTGTGTTATCGGTGCGCTGCACAGAGGCGTATAGAGTTGATAGCACACAACTTCAGAGCCAGCTTTCTGCATTGGACCACATATTTGCAGCCAGAATGGAAGGTGGAGTACATTATTGCCATCAACCAAGTAACTTTTTATTCTTTCCAACCAAATGGAATGATGGAAATAATTATACATAAGGTGTCAAATAGGTTTTTGGAGACTTTATTTGTCCCTAGACATGCAGATAGACCTACTAGAAAGAGACCAACTTTGGACAGGAGTGGAGAAGGGGCCAAGGGAACGAAATATTGAGTTTGAAACTGGGTCATATTGGACTGGGGGTTCCAGAAAAATAGTGGGGTTATAAACTGTTTTGAATTCTGTACAGATCAGTGTTAAATAAATAAATAAAATGACCCAATTCATTTTTATGGGAGAGGATGTTACATAGAAACATAGCTATTAAGAAATGGCTCCTTTCAGACTGTCCGTATTCTCTTCCATTCCACCTCTCTCACAGACAGGGCCAGCGTGACCCACTGTGAAAGCTGTTCACTTGCACAGGGTGGTGGCTCTGATTCGGCAGCACAGTGAGCTAGCCAGAGGGGTGTACAGTAGTGCTGAACCCGACTTATCATTTCTAACACTACCCCATAAAAAGCCTCCAGAGGGTGAGAGAAGGCGGCACTCCATCATCTGAGTACTCAGCAGAATATCAATGACAGCAGCAGTGGGATCTGACCCTGGTTGCCTGTTCCTAGCCCACTGCTCTAACCATTAGACTATCACAGACACCCAGATTCTGAAATACGGTTCTGGAGATGTCTATGTAGGCGCCCTTGCAGACGTCCATATCAGGCACATGCATGTTTGTGAAATCACAACACTTGGATGTGCCTGCATTTTTTTCAGACGTTCTGGCTTAGACATCCCTTCTAAACTTCCCCTCCATATGTTCCACCTCCCAGTGTTAGAGTGGGATGGCAATATCTGTTGCTTTGGGACAGTGGTACCCTGTGGTTCAAATATAAAATGCATTATTTGTAATGTGTTGACAGTGATATCTAATGGTCAGACAAATTACTGCACTTGGTTTCATTTGATTATACTTTTCAAACCAATGGAATGTTTAAGAACCACGAAGGAAACACACAGAGCAAGAGAAGTGATGACACAAGCTCTTTATTGGGATCCCCAACGCGTTTCGGCAGGATTGCCTTCCTCAGGGGGTTAAAATCACTTACAGACACAAAACAAACAAAACATATCGATTATAAAATATGAAAATTATAAAAATTATAGAAATCAAAACACATAATTAAAACAATAGATACGATAAACATATTATTACCATTGTTAAGCCAATAAGCTAAAAAAATAAAAAAATAAAAGCTAACCGGGCATGTTGGTAGACGAAATGTTGAACAATGATAGTAACTGATCATTACAATACTATAATTAAAAATTGTATAGTAAATAAATAACATAAAAATCAAAAATGTTAATTAAGAGAATAAATAATTAAAAACTATACAAAAGTGTTAATATACTTGTAGCAGCAGTATATACTCATTACCAAACGAGTATAGGTTCAAATGTGTAAAACAAACAATTAAGAACATATATTGTGCATACAAATCATAAATACTATACAATCAACATATTAAAATGTCACAACAGATAGCTTGTGATAATTAAATAATGTAAACATGAAAGGCACTTAATAAATAAATAGTAAAATAATAAATAATTAAGAATGTATGCACTGTGTTATAATGTGTGACAACAATTGAACAGACTAAAACTTGATAAAATGTAAAGACGAAGTCACATAAAACATAAATGTAAATTGTAAGATGGATACTGTGCAGGCAATACATTAAAAAGGTTAATAAAACAATAGAACAACGCAGGGCAGAAGCGGAAATAAAACCTGTAAATTCATTCAACAGTTATACAAATAGCCAATAGAAAAATAAGAGTCTTAAAATTACTCACTCGGCACAAGTAGGTAGCGAGTCTGGAAATGTTGAAATGGGGGCACTTGATTGGACCCTCTACTGCAAAGTTCCTGAATATAATTGCCATGAGTCAATAGAAATAAGGAGGGACCTGGACTCAATGTGAATGATCGCACTAGACTAGAACTTGGTAACTAGTACCATAACGTGAAAAATGGATTATGAATATCTTATACGTATATAATGGTTAATTAAAACAAAGGTTAAAGATGAATACTAGTGAGCTAACTAAATTTATGGTACTCTAGAAAGAGTGAGGTGCTCTAGAAGGAGAGGGGCGACGAGGTAGTAATGTCAAACGCTATGGTAGCTGAACTTATTAAACAGAGGTATATTACTTAAAACCGGGGAAGACACCAAATAGGTCGAGGAGATGGCCGTGTGTATGATTAACCTGGCGGCCAGATCCTAAAAATCCTGGTTGATATTAAGAAAGTAATACTTACAATTCCACAACAAGAATATATTGCATTCGACGCGATCGTAGATGCAGAGTTATAGCGATGATACAGCTAAAAAGCAAGATGAGCACAGCTAAAAAGAGGGATTGACAATATAAAAGAAGAGAAATACACTTCTTGTTTTAATTTTAAAAAAGCCATAAGGATATATGGAGGTAATATATTATATAGGTGCAGGGTCACGTTGTAGGCAAGTTCAAACACGCCTAATACTAAAAATGAGCAGATTAAAGCTTGCATTGTTCCTGCTGAAAGATCATACATCTGCAGGCTCAAAAGGGAAAGTTTCTGTGAAAGACTATATTATAGAAATGAAGTTATGTCCGAACAAACTTAGTGAATGGAGGAAGAGGTGTATTGAAACCGTACGGATATTTAAAAGATGTGCGACATGCAAACAACAACTTATATCAATGTTACAGTATGGCAATGTGAAGTAAACATGGCTGAAAAAGCGTGATACATCCCGATTTAGTGGATACAAAATATATCTTCAAATGAATTACTCACCGAACTGAGTGAGATTAGAAATCACACTATCCACGTAATTTGTGCAAATGCTCAGCCGAGGTTGAGTCCAAGCATTTAAAGAACGCTGAAAAACGCGCCAAAAAAGGGGGCGTGGCTAGTATCATTTTACATGACAGAGCAGACTGCACTGGGGCTGTATAGGCACATAATGAAAAAAAAAGGGGTAGAACCATAATAAGGGGGACATGAACATAGTGTAAAAAGTGAATTCAATGGATAAAATTTATAAATGTCAGCCAATTAAGAAATAAAAATGTATTAGATAAAAATATATGTATATATCATGAAACCGGCTGGTTATAATAGAAATAAATAAAAGCAACCATACTTACAGAAAGACAGAAAGATCAAATTCTTGGTTAAGCCCCTTAGGTTCTAAACTATCTAATTCGTAAATGTAACGCTGCTCCAATTTCAATAATGCCTTATAATTTGATCTTTCATTTTTAGTATTAGGCGTGTTTGAACTTGCCTACAACGTGACCCTGCACCTATATAATATATTACCTCCATATATCCTTATGGCTTTTTTAAAATTAAAACAAGAAGTGTATTTCTCCTCTTTTATATTGTCAATCCCTCTTTTTAGCTGTGCTCATCTTGCTTTTTAGCTGTATCATCGCTATAACTCTGCATCTACGATCGCGTCGAATGCAATATATTCTTGTTGTGGAATTGTAAGTATTACTTTCTTAATATCAACCAGGATTTTTAGGATCTGGCCGCCAGGTTAATCATACACACGGCCATCTCTCCTCGACCTATTTGGTGTCTTCCCCGGTTTTAAGTAATATACCTCTTTTTAATAAGTTCAGCTACCATAGCGTTTGACATTACTACCTCGTCGCCCCTCTCCTTCTAGAGCACCTCACTCTTTCTAGAGTACCATAAATTTAGTTAGCTCACTAGTATTCATCTTTAACCTTTGTTTTAATTAACCATTATATACGTATAAGATATTCATAATCCATTTTTCACGTTATGGTACTAGTTACCAAGTTCTAGTCTAGTGCGATCATTCACATTGAGTCCAGGTCCCTCCTTATTTTTATTGACTCATGGCAATTATATTCAGGAACTTTGCAGTAGAGGGTCCAATCAAGTGCCCCCATTTCAACATTTCCAGACTCGCTACCTACTTGTGCCTAGTGAGTAATTTTAAGACTCTTTTATTTTTCTATTGGCTATTTGTATAACTGTTGAATGAATTTACAGGTTTTATTTCCGCTTCTGCCCTGCGTTGTTCTATTGTTTTATTAACCTTTTTAATGTATTGCCTGCACAGTATCCATCTTACAATTTACATTTATGTTTTATGTGACTTCGTCTTTACATTTTATCAAGTTTTAGTCTATGTTCAATTGTTGTCACACATCATAACACAGTGCATACATTCTTAATTATTTATTATTTTACTATTTATTTATTAAGTGCCTTTCATGTTTACATTATTTAATCATCACAAGCTATCTGTTGTGACATTTTAATGTTGATTGTATAGTATTTATGATTTGTATGCACAATATATGTTCTTAATTGTTTGTTTTACACATTTGAACCTATACTCGTTTGGTAATGAGTATATACTGCTGCTACAAGTATATTAACACTTTTGTATAGTTTTTAATTATTTATTCTCTTAATTAACATTTTTGATTTTTATGTTATTTATTTACTATACAATTTTTAATTATAGTATTGTAATGATCAGTTACTATCATTGTTCAACATTTCGTCTACCAACATGCCCGGTTAGCTTTTATTTTTTTAACTTATTGGCTTAACAATGGTAATAATATGTTTATCGTATCTATTGTTTTAATTATGTGTTTTGATTTCTATAATTTTTATAATTTTCATATTTTATAATCAATATGTTTTGTTTGTTTTGTGTCTGTAAGTGATTTTAACCCCCTGAGGAAGGCAATCCTGCCGAAACGCATTGGGGATCCCAATAAAGCGCTTCTGTCATCACTTCTCTTGCTCTGTGTGTTTCCTGATTGGCCCTGCAAGAGCTGCTGCTCTCTGTGTGCCCCATGTTTAAGAACCACTCCATTCAAACTGCCCTTCCTTCTTCCCTCCAGGTCCGAGATATACACACACCACAGAAGCACACAACCACACAAAGAAACAAACACACATGTATACACACATGTAATCATGGAGATTATCCAGATAAGGGCACTGAGAGAGATATTCAGTGGCACTATCCAAACAGTGGCACTGAACATCTCCCTAGACCACCTCAGCACTGTCCGGAGAGTACCAAGGCAGTTCATGGATGGTTCCGGCCCTTATCCAGTTAATGGTGATTTTTAGCCACTATCTGGATAAGTTATCCAGAAAGCATGGACCATGGCATAAAAGCTGTCCTAAGTTGTTATCTAGTTAACTTATCTGGTCGGTGGCTGAAAATCGCCACTATCCAGATAAAGATGGTGATTATTTGGACAGTGGCTATACAATCTAGATATTCAGTGGCAGCCATTATCTGGACACTGCCGCTGAATATCCAGAGCATATTTAAACACAATGGCTCACCGCTGTGGCGTTTAAATGTCCAGTGTTCATATCGGCCCCAATATGTTGGGCTCGATGGACCTTTAGTCTGATCCAGCATGGCACCTATGTTCTAAGATTCTAAAGTTTTGTGTAATAATAGAGCCAGCTTACAAAACTAGAAAAGCCTTTTTGGACAGTACTCAGCTATTACCAACTTGCCAACACTGACTAAGTTGATTTCTAAGGAGTTTTAGCCTCTTGGTATTAATTTGGCTACCCAGGCCTAGCGCAACAAAACAAGAGAGGTAAGCTAGGCAGGGGGCTGCCGATGTTTGGTGGCCACCAAAGTGCTGAAAAACAAAAAATAAGGACATTTACAAAAAGAAAAAAAAGAGACATGAAAGACTTTTGTGGCTGGATGCACTCATGTAGGGACATGCAGTGCCTGTGTTCCAGGACAGTGCAAATGCTACATGTGTGTGGAGGAGTGGAGGAGTGGCCTAGTGGTTGGGGCAAGGTACTTCAGGCCGGAAGGTCGGGGGTTCAAATCCCACTAGAGGACAGCAACCTGTGATAAGGAAGCTTATCATAGTTCAGGAGGGAGCTATAAAAGAGGTGAATTGGTTCTGAACAAGCAACCTGTCTTTGATGGTAGAAATACTAAAACAGAATGTTTTCATAAAAGACTACCAAACCCAGAATGCACCAGGTTACAAACAGCCTCTAGAAGAGCTGAAGTGGGGAAACGTGTGTTCAATCAGGAGAGCTATGAGGTAATCCCCAATCACTCAACTTCAAGGGCAGGGCTTGATTCAGCACACCTGGGCTGTGCTAGGGTGGAGTGTCCCTCTATGCACTTTAAAAGTAAAAGATATTCTACACAGAGACAGAACAGGGAGAACAGAGAGAACAAGCAGAAGCTGCAGATCCAGAAACAGAAGCCATTGGAGAAAGAAGAAAGAGGACTACAACAGCAGAGGCAACGTGGAAGGAAGAACAGAAAGACATCTTGGAGGTCTAAAGAAGGAGCCCACAGCAGTACGTGTGTTAGGAGTGATTCCAGAGGCAAGCATACTCCATTGGACTCCCTTTGAGGGAGATGGCTGCATTTGGAAGGGGCCCTAAGACCGGTGCAAGAAGATATGTGAAGAAAGACCCAGTGTCCAGGGATCTTGATTGGAAGGCTGGACATAAAAGCTGGACTACCTACTGGCCAGGAAACCTGGAGAGGAAATCTAACAGCAAGGGGATCACAGGTATGAACTTTGATCTATGCCCTAGCTCTTCACCTGGAAGACAGCAGGGAAACAAGTATTATACTGAGACTGATCAATTAAGGAATTCCTCTGAGCCAGACCATGATATTGATTCCATGATATTTGAGGAAGAAGGAGATATATCAAATGACCAATTGGAATACATGGATTGCTCTCTGTCTAGGCTGCTGTTTTAAAGTAGTTTCTCACTAATACAACAACCACCAAAAGGAACTGTAACTTGTTCTTTTATCTACCCAGAAAAGTCTCTGCAAGAAAGCTTTAGGGTAGGATTGAGCCACGTAGAGAGAGTGAACCAGCAAAGGGGTTTGCAGCTGGCTAATTATTTGTAATTGAGCCAGGCACAAGTGCACGTGAGCACTAGAAGGAAACTTCTTCCTTGTGTGTGTGAATAGAAGAAAGTTATCCTTGATAAAGAACAGTTTTTTTGTTACTTTTGGGTTTGTTTTTGCCTTTTGGAGCACTGCTAAGAAGGTCATTAGCAGGAGCCATCAAAAAGACCTTTTCTGTTTCCCATCAAGGTCTTTATTGATTTATTGCTTAAGAAGTTCAGTTACTTTATATCATGTTTTGTTTTTCCTAAGTACAATACTTGAAGCAAGTGTCCTTTTGTGTTACCAAGTAAATCTGTGTGGGAGAATTAACCCCATGAATAAAATCTGTTTTTCTTTGCTTACACTCGAGCATCACAACTCATTATTTTGTGAACGGCTGATTCTGGTATGAATGAACTACAACCCCCACACTCCTTTGCAAGTCATAATAATATTTTGCCTTTGCCAAGTCTGTGGACTTTCACGACCAGCACCCCCGTTTACAAACCTTGGGCTGGAAGGACGGGGGTTTCTAGTCCCACAGGTGCTCCTTGTGGTCTTGGGCAAGCCACTTAACCCTCCATAGCCCATGTTCCCTGTAAATAGTTATCTCCAAGTTATAATGCCCTGTTCAATGTAATTTCAGTTTGTTCAATGTAAACCGCACTGATGCAGAATAGCGCGGTATATAAGAGAATATAGATAAATGTGTGCCACCTCTTGCTCGATCATGCTCTCACAGCGGTGAAAGGAGTCATGGTTGGGGCGATGGCCCACACTTACAAGTTTGCTCTGCCACTGCTTTGAAACATGTGGAGGAATTGTGGTGCCCCCCCCCCCACGAGGTGAGGGAGAAAGGAAGAGGAGATGATAGACACCTGGAGTGGGAGGGAGAATACGGAAGAGAAGGACTGATAGCTACGTGGGTGAGAGGGAAGGGAAAAAGTGATACTAAACACTTTGGTGTGGAGAGAGATGTTAGATTGTGTGATGGGGTAGGGAAGGAGAGATACTAGAGTACATGGAGCAGCTGCAGGACTGAGGGTTTGCCTATGGCAGCATATACCCTTGGCCTGGCCCCGAGGGAGACATGATAGAGACATTTAAATACCTCCATGGCGTAAATGTACATGAGGAGAGTTTCAGCAGAAAGAAAGCTCTGGAACAAGGGGACCTAAGATGAATATGAAAGGTAGTAAACTGAAGAGCAATCTGAGGAAATGTTTCTTTATGGAAAATGGTGGTAGATGTGTGCAGTAGCCTTCCAGTGGAGTTGATAAAGACGAGGACCATATATAAATTCAAGAAAGTATGGGACAAACAGATGGGATCTCTAAGGGAAAAGATGTGATTGTAGACCTTAGTAGCTGGTATGGATGGGCTGTATGGTCTTTATCAGTCATCATTTTCCTATATTTCTAGATATTAGTGTCATCTACACAAATGAAAATGTTTCTTTCTATCTCCTCCTCAGTATTACTCACAAAGATATTGAACAGAACCACTTCTAGGATGAAGACCTCAGGCACTCCATTAATCATTTGTCTTTCCTTGGAGTAAATTCCCTTTACCACTATCCTTTTTATCTGTCATTCCACCAATTTCTAATCCAGTCCTCCACTTTGGGACTCACCCCCAGGTTAGACAGTTTATTAATGAGCCTCTTATGTTGGACAGGATCAGCAGAAATGCTGAAATACAAGCACACTACATATTCTTATTTAATAATCTTCTGCACACAATCAAAGAAATTGATAAGCTTTATTTGACAATTCCTTCATACTGCCTCAGATTCTGCACTCCGCAGGATTATTTATTTATCGTTCTTATATACCGCACTCTTAAAAATCAGCGCGGTTTACATAAAACGGTGTTGTGCAATAAGAGCACTTATAATGAACAGGGAGGATTAACTTGGATTAAACTGGTGGTAACTATATACATCAATTTACATCTGTCTACAGTCTGTATTTATAGTATGTACAACATTGGTAAAGGTTTATGTGTTCATGGATGGTAGTGTGTTAGGGGGTGCCATGTTGGAGGACTGTGAATAGTGTAAAAGAAAGAGGTGATGTTTAAGCGCTCTTCTGAATTGAGCTAGATCTTTGATGGCTCTAATGGGTGCAGGGAGTGCGTTCCAGCAGCTAGGGGCATAAAACTTAAATGCTTTGTTCCTGGTTGTTTTGGTACATTTTGTTATTTCGCTGGGAATCGATAGTGTGTTGGAAGTGCGTGTTCTTCTTTCTCTGTTTGCTGGAATGGGGTGGATGAGGTCCAGTAAAGCTGAGGGGGCCATCTTATTAATAATTTTGAAAGTGATGATGGTTACTTTATATGATAGTCAACAGTAAATTGGTAGCCATTGTAGGTTTTTGAGGACCGGGGTGATGTGGTCAGCTCTGGAGGCTCCGCTCAGGAATCTTGCGTCCGTATTCATCGCTAATTGTAAGGGGTTAAGGGTGTTTTTGGGAAGGCCATGTAGGATTACATTAGCGTAATCAAAGTGGGGGATCACCAATGCTTGGAAGACTGTTCTGAAATCATCTGGATGTAGCAAAGGTCGAAGATGTCGTAGGGTTCGTATCTTGTGATATATTTGTTTGATTATGTTGTTGATGTGCGTTTTGAAATTGAGCTGTTGGTCCATAGTCACACCTAGATAGCGGATGTAGGGTCTACTTTTAAGTTCTGCATCTCTTGTCTTTATATCTATAGCTTCTAATTTTAGCTTTTAAGATGGCGCGTCTTATCTTTCTTTCCCCCTAAATCCACCTCTTCCCTCCCTCCTTTCTCTATTTCAGTGGATAACACTGCCATCTAGCTTATAACCTTGGGGTCATCTTTTGACTCCCCTCTCTCCTTTTCTGCACATATCCAACAGACAGCTACAATCAGTTGTTGCTTTCTCCCCTTCTCAAGTCACTTCATTGGCTCCCAATCGTTTCCATATACAGTTCACATTTCTCTTACTAACCTACAGGTATATTCATTCGGCAGCTCTTCATTATCTCTTCATTCTTATCTCTCCCTCCACGTTCCTTAGGAACTCTACTCAGCAGGTAAATCACTTTTATCTATGTGTCCTTCTTCTCCATTGCTAACTCTAGACTTGGTTCCTTCCACCTTGCTGTGCCATACACTTGGAATAGACTTCTTGAGTCAGTATGTCAGATTCCATCTCTAGTCCTATTCAAATCCAGACTCAAAATACATTTTTAAAGGTTGCTTTTACATCATAACATGTTATTCTCCAGTTTAATACTCATGTGTGTTTTAATTATGCCCTATAATGAAATATCCTAATCCCTTATTTGTTCTAGTTGTCTGTCTTGAATAGATTGAAAGCTCTTTCGAGAAGGGACTGTCTCTTACATGTATTTGTACACTACTAAGTATGCCTAGTAGCACTATAGACATGATATGTAGTGGTAAACATTTCCTCCAGAAACTTGTAAGCCCAGCATGCTAACTGCCTAAGCCATATTTTCCAGCAACAAATTCCACAACTTAATTATAAAATTGAGTGAAAACTACTGTCCCCTGTTTTCTACCTATTAGTTTCACGTAGTATCCCCTAGAAACATGACAGCAGAAAAAGACCATATAGCCTATCCAGTCTGCCCTTCCATACCAATTATGATAGTACCTTTTTTCCTTTAGAGATCTTCTATGCTAGTTCCATGCTTTCTTGAATTCTGATAATGTCCTGGTCTCTACTACCCCCACTGAGAGACTGTTCCATGCATCTACTACTCTTTCTGTAAAGAAATATTTCTGTATATCACTTCTGATCTATCCCTTATCACCTTCATTCTATGCCCCTTCATTGAAGAGCTTCTTTTCAATTGAAAGAGGTTTTCCTCCTGTGCATTTATGCCATGGAGGTATTTTAACGTCTCTATCATATTGCTTCTCTCTCGCCTTTCCTCCAAAGTATACATATTGAGATCAAGTCTGTCCGCATATGCCTTATGACAAAGTTCACTGACCATTTTGGTAGCCACTCTCTTCACAGATTCCATCCTGTTTATATCCTTTTGAAGGTGCGGTTTCCAGAATTGCATACAATACAAATAAGGTCTCACCAAAGACTTATACAGAGGCACTATCACCTCCTCCTTCCTGCTAGACATTCCTCTCCCTATGCACCCAAGCATCCTTCTGGCTTTTGCCGTCACCTTTTCTACCTGTTCAGCCACCTTAAGATTTTCAAAAATAATAACCCCCAGGTCCCACTCTTCTTTTGTGGACAGAGGTTTTTCACCCCCTATATTGCATCGCTCCCTTGGATTTTTGCAACCCAAATGCATGACCCTGCATTTTTTAGCGTTAAATCTCAGCTACCAAATTCTTGACTATTCTTCAAGCTTAGCGAGATCCCACCTCATGTTGTCTACTCTATTGCAGATTTTGGTATCATCTGCGAAGAGGCAAACCTTAACAGACAGCCCTTCTGCAATATCACTAACAAAAATGTTAAAAAGAATCAGACCAAGGCTAGAACCTTGTGGCACACCACTGATTACATCCTTCTCCTCAGAGTAAGCTCAATTTACCTGTACACTTTGTCGCCTCCCACTCAACCAATTTCTAACCCATTCAGTCACTTTAAGTTATATTCTTAGGATGCTCAATTTATTTATAAGTTGAGTGTATGGAACGGTGTCAAAGGCTTTATTGAAATCTAAGTACACCACATCTAGGCCTTTCCCATGTCCAACTCTCCGGTCGCCCAGTCAAAGAAATTCGATTTGTCTGACAAGAGCAAAATGCAGTGTGTGTCACCGAGTGAGTGCTGACTCCTGGTGACACAGCAGCTCCTGGGTTTTCTTGGCAGTGTGACTGGAAGTAAATTGCCAGGCCTTTCTTCAGAGGCAATGGAGGATTAAGTGACTTGCCCAAGGCTACAAGGCATGCTAGTGGGAATTGAGCTCTGATCTCTTGGTTACCAAACCAGTGCTCTAACCACTAGGCTACTTCTCCACTCCCTGACAAGAGCTGACCCTAATAAAGCCATGCTGCCTCAGATCCTGCAATCCACTGGACTGCAGAAACCTCACTATCCTGTTTTAGCAGTGTTTCCATTAATTTACTCACCACAAAGGTCAGATTAACTGGCCTATAGTTCTCAACCTCATCCTTACTTCCGCTTTTGTGTAAAGGGACATGTGCCTTTCTCCAGTCCTCCAGGACCACTCCCAATTCTAAAGTACTATATGAAAGGGTAAATAACTTCATGAGTGAGGTGGAAGAGATGAATAGTGATTTTATAGACCTCTATCATATCCTTGCAGCTGCCTCTCTACTTCAAGATGAAAACCCTTAACCTGTTTAGCGTTTCTTCATAAGGGATCTGTTCCCTCCCCTGTATCATTTTTGTGACTCTTCTCAGTACTGTTTCTAGTTCTACTATATCAGTAGTTCCCAACCTTTTCTATACCCCACACCCCTAGGAAATGTTTGATTAATGTTCGCACCCCCTACAGAAGTAATATCACATTTGAAGATGAAGAAGTCTAATTTCTAAGTTTTGAACCACAAATTGAACCACATACTGTGCAATACTGTGGGTGAACAAAATGAACTTAAAAAATAAGCTTTTAACTCAGTGCATAAAATGCAAATATAAATTGAGCAATTAGATTCTCATTTACTCAGAAAAAATTGTAAAAGGTAAAATCGATCCCGTGAACATAAAATTCAATGACTTCTTTGCTCCTGCTTCTCATTCATGATTTTGTCAAAACGTGGAACTTTCTTACTGACTGTGATCCACAGGTCTGCCTAGATTTTGTCTTGATTGACAAAAGAGAATTGAATCCAGATTCACACAAGTATGTTATTGCAAATGGAATGAGGATGCGGAGTGCTTTTTCACCAAGTCTTGGGAACATATCCAGTGCTGCATCCAAAACTTCTCCAAACTCTTGCTTTCAAATTGCATTTCAAGAGCTCGATTTGTCCGCAAATCAGAAAGATCTTCCTTCAGGTCTCCATCATCTGACATTTTCTCCAAATTACAGGAATATGGATTCATGAACCATTCTTCTGAAATCTTCAGGTTTCCAGCAGCAAAATATCCATCAAATGATTCTGACAGCATTTCCAAATGAGCTACAATTTCTTCAAGCACAGTAGGAGTTATGGATCCAGCATCATCAACCATCTCTTCTAGTGAAGGAAATTTTCAGCAACTGCCTCTTTCCATCCTTCGAGGCCAAAGATGTAACTTTTTTTTTAAGGCATTCAACTTTTCACAAGCCTTCAATATATTTATCTGTTTTTTTTGAAGAGAAACACTCAGTTCATTCATATGAGTAAAAATGTCACTTAAGTAAGCCAGCATTTCAGTGAATTCCTATGATTCCAATGCCCCAACCAGATCACATTCACACTTCTCCAGAAAAACTTTGATTTCTTTCCGTAGTTCAAAGAAGCGGGTTAAAGCTTGACCCTGTGACAACCAATGGATTTCTGTGTGGAAAAGCAAAACTGAATGCTCATTTCCCAGATCCTCACAAAATGATTTGAAGATGCGATGGTTCAAAACATGCCCCCTGATCCAGTTGATGATCTTCTCACAACTATCAAGGACTTTCTTTAAAATTTGGAGGCAATATTTTTGAAGCCAAAGCATGCCGATGAAGAAAACAATGGGTAACTTGCAAGTCTGGAATTTCCTTTTTCATCAATGCAGAAAAGCCAGATTTATTTCCAGGCATTACAGGTGCCTCATCAGTGCACACAGAACCAATGACTTTGATATCTAGATAATATTTGGCAAAGAGGTCTTTCACCAGCTGCATCACATCCTTTGCAGTTGTGCTTGTTTTCATATCTTTACAAAACAGGAAATCTTCCTTCACAGCACCATCAATGACATGCTTCACTAATCTTATGAGCTGGCTACAACTAGAGACATTGGTTGACTCATTCAACTGAATAGAGATTTTAAGAGGACTAGCTCTGACATCTGAGATGACTTAGTCCAAAATATATTTATTTATTTATTTATTTATTACAAGTTCTTATATACCGCACTATTCGGCATCAGCGCGGTTTACATTATAACATAAAGACCATAACAACAAGCTGTTTGGTTTACATCGAACAGGAGTACCAACTTGGAGAACCGGGTTAAACTATATACATGAGATATTTACATAGAACAGAATAGAGTCATAGTAATATAAAGCACGGAAGGGTGGTTTCATGAGTGAGTCACTTCTTTAATCACTGATTCAGTTGTGAATGACATTATTTAATAGGGTCACCTGTTCAAATTTTTTTCTTCCTCTCTTTGACCAGGATAATTGTTGCCATTTTCAGTGCACATGGCTTGTTGAGATCTTTTGCAATTCTACGGGGCTTCTTGGATTTGGCCACTTTATATGCCACTTGGTATGAAGCAAGAATTAGTGGTTTTTCAACAGAAAAGAAACCTAATTTTGGATGAGTCCCTTGTGAATCAAAACGACTCTTTTGATTTTCAATGATCCAACCTCATGTCCTTCAACATCAGCTCTGCCATGCTTGTTCTTGGATGGCTTCAGATTGAGTTGGAACACAAAATGCTACAAAGAATGCACTAGAGGTTTTGCAGCCATCATTTCCTGTTGTGCAAGTAAAACCAAAGCACACATAGTCATCGTTCCATTTCCTTCTTTTTGACATGATAAAGGGTTAATCCCTCACTTGGTTTTCAGCTTGTCGTGCTGTGAGGACGTGTGTGCATCAGTGATGATGAGGGCTAAGCTATCGGTATTTTATTTATTTTATTTTATTTAGTATACATTTTGTATACCGCTACTTCCAGCGATCAGCAGCGGTTTTTGATTACAGATTGGAAATTGTCAAATCATGACAGGAAAGTTTTGAGGTATAAACACATTGATTAGACAGGAAAGCACAGCACACAGAACTATTTTACAGGGAACATGGGCTATGGAGGGTTAAGTGGCTTGCCCAAGACCACAAGGAGCACCTGTGGGACTAGAAACCCCAGTCCTTCCGGCCCAACATAGTTTAACTACTGGCAGGCTCTCCCAAGATGGACAGATTTCAGCTGAGGTGCCAGACGAAGACCCATCTGGGAAGCAGCAGAATGGGACAGTGTTGGCGGCGGAGGATCACATTTCTGTGACAACGGCAACAACACTAAATTTAAACTGCGTGGAAGAAAGACATAAGAGTTAAAGAAAAAATTCCACCCTCGAACTGGAATATTAAAAGATGCTCAAGGATCTATGTTGAATGATACTGAGAAGATCAAGAAAAGGTGGAAAGAATATATGGAGTTTTTATATGATAAAGAGCAAGTAGACCAACAGCCGTTGCAACCTGTATCTTATGATCCGGAACCACTGGTGATGAAAGAAGTTGAACCAGCATTGAAAGCCTTATCAAAGAACAAAACACCAGGCATTGATAACATTCCCATAGATGTATTATAGCAATCTGATGCAGTGTTACCATACTTACAAGGCTCTGCCAGGAAATTTGGAAGACAATATTATAGCCAACTGACTGGAAAAGATCTGTGTTTATACCAATACTAAAGAAAGGTGATCCGGCTGTGGAAATTATTGCACAATCGTTCTGATCCCACATGCCAGCAAGATTCTACTGAGGATTATTCAACAGAGACTATAACCAAATTTGGAACGAGAACTACCTGAAGTGCAAGCAGGGTTCAAGAAAAGGGCGAGGAACGAGAGATATCATCACGGATGTGAGATGGATCCTTGAAAAGACTAAAGAATACCAAAAGGATATCTATTTGTGCTTTATTGGAGTACAGCAAGGCTTTTGACTGTGTAAATTATGAGAAACTCTGGGCCACATTAAGAAGCATGGGTATACCAGAGCACCTGATCATTCTCTTGCACAACCATTACACTGATCAAGAAGCAACAGTTCAAACAGAACAAGAAGAAACAGAATGGTTTAAAATCAGCAAAGGTGTACAACAAGGCTGCATACTTTCCCCCTACCTGTTTAATTTATATGCAGAACAAATCATCAGAGAAGCACGATTGTATGAAGAGAACAGAGGTATGAAGATTGGTGGAAGCCACATCAACAACCTTCAGTATGCTGATGATACCACATTACTGGCTGAAAGTGAAGACGATCTGAAACATTTGTTTCACAAGATCAAGGAACATAGTCTTAAAATGGGCCTGCACCTTAAAGTAAAGAAGACAAAGATCATGACAACTGGCAAAATCAATAAGTTCATCGTTGATGGAGAAGAAATTGAAATAGTGGACAACTTTAACCTACTTGTATCAACTATCAATAAAGAAGCAACAAGCAATCAAGAAATCTGACGATGCAATGCTCTTGGCAGAATGGCTATAAAAGACTTAGACAAGGTTCTCAAGAGCAGAGATGTCTCTCTCCATACAAAGATTCGACTTGTTGAAGCCATGGCATTTTCAATAATGTCATTTGGATGCAAAAGTTGGACAGTGAAAAAAATAGACAGGAAGAAAATTGATACCTTTGAATTATGGTGCTGGCATCAAATACTGTGTATACCATGGACTGTCCGAAGAACAAACTAGTCTATATTAGAGGAGATCAAACCTAAGCTTTCTGTAGAAGCTCAAATGACAAGACTTTGACTTTCATACTTTGGACACATCATGCGAAGAGAGATATCACTAGAGAAAGATATAATGCTTGGCAAGGTAGAAGGTCAATGCAAAAGAGGAAGGCCAGCAATGAGATGGATCGATACAATAGCAGCTATGGGTACCAGTCTGTCAACAATGAGCCGCCTGACTGAAAACCGAACACAATTTAGGAGAACTATCCAGAGGGTCGCCATGAATAGACACCAACTCAACAACACTTAACAACAACAAAGGGTTAATCTGCAAAACAGAACGTTTTCCTCAGATTAGCTCATATTTTTCTCTATTCAACTAAGTCAGGGATGATGGCTTTACTCAATCAGACACGCCTACGGCAAAGTATCGTGAGAAATGTGCTTTCAAATATTGTATTACGATATTATCTGCATTACGCCAAGATAAATTGTCAGGTGGAAATGCTATGGGGACGCGATGCTCAAAATAATTATGAGACAAGTTTGTACTATGCGTATATCAGTGTGTGATAGGCATGACGCACCAAGTCACTTGTATCACAACTGTACTTCCTCTGATAATAATTATTCACAAGTGTGCTCATGCGCTTGTGTAAATGTGCTGCTTGAGTGAAGAGATTCATGATAAACGCTGTGTCACGGCGCACTCAATGCCACAATATACGTGGAAGTAACTTCTGGACAAGTGAATGACACTGTGTAGTTGGTCAATTTTACTACCAATAAACTCACACCTCACTAGTATGAGTGATGAATAGACTGGGTGACCAGAATATGGAGAAAAGAACACACACAAAGGAGTTTACATCTCTCTCAACTCGGACAGCTGGAGACTGGAGTGTGCTTAGGACAAACATTACCTCCTATCTCCCCTGTGCTCCTCAGACCTACACATTATATACAGGGAAGTCAGTGTCAATGAGGGAGGCGTTTGATTGGCTGGACAAAGTGGGGATAAGCATGGGACTTGTCGGCTGAGTGAATTCAAGTAACGGAGGGAGGCACAGAGCGTGTGAGAAGAGGCAACAAGCGAGCTGAGAGGCGCCGAGGGCTGAAATACTAAATGAACTCTCATGATCGTGAATTTATGAGTGAAACAATATAGAAACATAGAAACATCATGGCAGAAAAAGACACATGGCCTATCTAGTCTGCCCTTCTATATCAACCACTACAACAATCCTCTTTTTCCTTTAGAGATCCTCTGTGTTTGTCCCATGCTTTTTTGAATTCAGATACTGTTCTCATCTCTACCACCTCCACTGGGAGACTATTCCACACATCTACCACTCTTTCCATAAAGAAATATTTCTGCACATTACTCCTGAGTCTATCCCCTTTCATCCTCGTCCTATGTTCCCTCAAAGCTTGCTTTCAATCAAAAGAGGCTCTCTTCTTGTGCATTTATGCCACAGAGGTATTTAAACGTCTCAGTCATATCACCTCTATCCCCCTTTCCTCTAAATTATACATATTAAGATCCTTAAGTCTGTTCTCATATGCTTTGTAACGAAGACCACTAACTATTTTAGTAGCCACTCTCTGCATCAACTCCAACCTGTTTATATCCTTTAGAAGATGCAGTCTCCAGAAATGCACACAATACTCCAAATGAGGTCACACCAACGACTTATGCAGAGGCACTATCCCTCCTTTCTTCTGCTGGCCATTCCTCTCCCTATGTACCCAAGCATCTTTCTAGCTTTCGCTGTTGCCTTTTCTGTTTAGCTACTTTAAGATCATCAAACACAATTACTTCACCCTCTATACCATATCGCTCCCTTGGATTGCTGCAGCCCAAATGCATGACCTTGCATTTTTTAACATTAAACCTCAGCTGCCAAATTCTAGACTATTCTTCAAGTTTAGCTAGATCCCTCCTCATGTTATCTACACATTCCTGGGTATCTACTCTATTGCAGGTTTTGGTATCATCCACAAAGAGGCAAACCTTACCTGAGAGCCCTTCCACAATATCATTAACAAAGATGTTAAAAATAATTGGACCAAAGACAGATCCCTGGGGCACACCACTGGTAAACTCCTTCTCCTCAGAGTGAGCTCCATTTACCTGTACCCTCTATTGCCTCCCACTCAACCAATTTCTAACCCAGGCAGTACCTTTAGGGTCCATCCCTAAGGTGCTCAGTTTGTTTATAAGTCACCTGTGCGGAACGGTGTCAAAGGCTTTACTGAAATCCAAATACACCACATCTATGGCTCTCCTTGTCCAACTTCCTGGTCACCCAGTCAAAGAAATCAATCATATTTGTCTGAGAAGACCTGCCTCTGGTGAATCAATGCTGTCTTGGATCCAGTAATCCAGTGGACTCTAGAAACCTCACTATTTTCTCTTTCAGCAGCGCTTCCATAATTTACTCAGCACCGAAGTTAAACTAACTGGCCTGTAGTTTTCAACCACATTCTTACTTCCATTTTTTGTAAAGGGACCACATGTGCCTTTCTCCAGTCCTCTGGCACCACTCCCAATTCCAAAGAGGCATTGAAAAGGTCAGTCAGTGGAGCTGCTTGAACGTCCCAAAGTTCCCTCAGTATTCTTGGGTGTATCCCATCTGGTCACACTGCTTTGTCTACTTTAAGTTTAGCTAGTTCCTCACGAACACACTCTTATGAAAATCGTTAAAGATGCCCTTCACTTCTGTCCCTGTTTGTGGGCATTTTCTGAGGTTCTGCTCCTGGTTCTTCATCTGTGAACACAGAACAGAAATATTTGTTAAGCAATTCCGCTTTATCCTCAGCTTCTACATATTCCTCTCCTTCACCCTTGAGTCTGACAATACCATTTTTTGCCCTTCCTCTTCTCATTAACATATCTAAAAAATATATCTTATCCCCCCATTTTATTGTATTGGTTATTTCCTCCTCTTTTTGAATCTTTGCTTTCCTGACTACTTTGCTAGCTTCTCTAAGTTTTTCCAAATATAGATGCCCGTCTTCCTCTCTCTGTGATCTCTTATATTTCATGAAGGCCTCCCTCTTTTTCTTCACCTTTTCAGCTACTTCTTTCAAAAACCATAGTGGTCTCCTTTCCTTTTATTTACCATTTTAACTAAAAGATTGGTTGCCCTTAAAATATCCCCTTTCAGTTTTGCCCACTGTTTTTCTACATACCCCAGCAGTTCCAATCTCGCTAATGACTCCTTGAGGTATTGTCCCATCTTTGGCAAAGTTAATTTTCCTAAAGTCTAAGAGCCTCACTTTTGAATGGATTTTATCAGCCTTTGTTCTAATGCTGAACCATACTATCTGATGATCACTGGATGCGAGATGATCTCCCACCATAACATCAGAAACACTTTCACCATTCTAAGCACCAAGTGTAGTATGGCCCCTACATGTGTGAGTTCTGTTATCAGTTGCCTGAATAGTTCTCCCTGTAGAGAATCCAGGATCTCCTTACTTCTAGATGATAGTGAAGCAGGGATGTGCCAATCAACATCTGGAATATTGAAATCCCCTGTTGGTAGCACTTCCCCTTTCCTGGCAATGCTGTGTATGTCTTCTATTAACTCTCCATCTGCCTCTTCTCCCTGTGAGGGAGGTCTGTATATCACACCAATGCAAACAGGTTTATCTTTCCCTCTTTCTAGTTTAACCTACAGCGCCTCCTCTCTCCCTTTTAAGCCCTGTATTTCCGTAGCTTTAATATTATTTTTTACATATAGTATCACTCCTCCTCCCCTTCTTCCTACCTTGTCCTTTCTAAATAAAGTATAGCCTGGTATAGTTACATCCCAGTCATGGTTGTCCGTGAACCATGTCTCTGTTACCGCCATTAAATCCAAGTCAGCCTCTTCCATTAAAGCCTCAACATCTGGGATCTTATTTCCCATGCTATATACAATGCTATATACAGTATACAATGATTATGTCAGATGTTGCGTCATAATGATTTTAAAAACAATACTCTTGACAATCAGTTCTTATATGTTAATTATGTTATTCTCTCCTATTGATTAAATAAACAATGAGACGACTATCTATGCAACACAACCACCTACTACCACTGCTCAAGGCACACTGGCAGCTGGCTGAGTGATGACTCATTGTGGCAGGTGAAGGCCTGTGATCCACAGTGTCTGACATAAGCAAGCAGGCCTAACTAGCTTGACCTGTAAATGAAGTCTGTGGAGAGGCCCATAGGAAGCACATCCCCCAATATGCTGCTATAGAATTAGAACTCAGAAAAGTATTGAATTTAGCTTAGACAAGCAGAACAGATGGAAAAATACAGAAAAATATGTTTAAAACTGCTGATAGAGAAATTACAGAGCCCTGCTTCCCTACACGTACAAACTAGCTCAATGGCCTTGAAAGAAGGAAAGTAACAAGTTGGTGAACTAGCCATTGTAATTGGGACTAGAAGGGGGGGTGAGCAGGTGCTGAGCCCACTCAAAGAACATAACTGGATAATCATATCAGTACCGGGACCAATAGAAGGGGTACGGGAGGTTACCAGGACCAATGAAATGTTTTTCTATACCTAGAATGGAGCAAAAGTCTATAAAAGTTGTTGTATTGCCAGAGAACATTGCTCAGCCATTTTGAATTTGATTCTGCTTGAGACTTGTGCACAAATAAATGATTTGGACCTTCTGAACAGACTCCTGGTATCATTGGTTTGTCTGCGCTCTGCTGCTACATATTCTTGGTGCGTTGGCCGGGAAGGTGTGGTATTAGAGGGTATATAGGGCAATATACCACGACTTTCCGCCTCTACAGGTTTGGTCCTGCCGGGATCGCACCCTCCGACGGGGGCTCGCTCCCTGGCGCCACCGGTCCCTTGCATCGGAGGGAGCTGGCCGGACCTCGGCGGGTGCCGGGCCCGGCTGGAGCCAACACCTCGAACCTGAGTGAGGGGAGTCCGAGGTCCAACTCATGCGCTTGCTTGGGAACTTTGAGGACCGGATCCGGTGAGTAAAGTTTTGATTTGTTATGTCTAGACAGATAAGAAAGAGCAGTGCTGCCATTTGAATATGGAACTTGGAAATTGGTAAGAGAGCTCTCAAAGACGGGCCGATTAACCCCGCATGGGTATTCGCAGGGCGAAACCCCCGTCTTCTTGTATTTTGGAATTTGAACAAGACTAGTCAGAATAGATAGAAATGAATGCATTCTTGGGATACGTTGCTAGCATTATTGTGTGAATGAAGTGTGAATGAGAGGTCTGGCAGCACGGACCAAGCGAAGGCGGACCCCTGAGTAACGCAGTTCCTGACCGGGCGACCGCGTTCATACTCTTGACAATCAGTTCTTATATGTTAATTATGTTATTCTCTCCTATTTTTTTTTTTAAATATTATTTTTATTGAAAATTTTTAACATTCTGACAATACAGATCAGAAAAAGAAACATAATAAAAATCAAGAAAAACAATTTTAAACGAAAAAAAGATTCCCAAGTACAACAGACCACATCACGGGGAGTATTCAATTAAAGAAAACAAATTCACAAGAAAACAAATCAGACACAACGAAGTGCCTGATTAACATTAAACTAGCCTGGATTTCACTTCCGGTGGTAATTAGGCATCAGACAGAGAAGAAGAAGAAGAAACCCTCTGTACCTGCCTTTCCTTCTCCAAGAGCCATCTTTCCAGATCAGTAGATAGCAAAAATACAAATTTATTTTGATCTATGGTAATAATACATTTGCAAGGATAGCGGAGAAAAAAGGTGGCCCCAACAGCGACGATTCTATCTCTATAGGAAAGAAAGGACTTCCGACGAAACTGGGTCGCACGACACACGTCAGGAAACATTGAAACCTTCCCACCACAATATAAGACATCTTTTTTCCTAAAGTGGGCCTTTAAGATAGAAACTTTCTCTTCCTCTGAGGACAAAGTAACAAGTAATGTAGCCCGCGTGGAGATATTATCCTGAGTGTCCTCTAAAAAAGCGGTCAAATCAAAGACCACAGGTTCTTCAGAGACAACTAAATCATCGCCGTTGGGTTTAACCACCTTGGAAGGAAGGTAATAACATTTTGGGAAAGATAAAGTGTCTGCATTAGTAATTTGCAATATATCCTTAAGATATTTTCTAAAAAGAATTAAAGGTGATAATAAAGATATACAGGGAAAGTTTAACACCCGAAGATTTTTAGATCTATGCATATTTTCCAGACTTTCAAGCTTCTGGGAATAAACCAAACTATCCCTGACACTATCTGACTGCCAGGATAATAATGCTTTAACCTGAGTATCTAATTGTAGACAATTGGAGGATAAATTATCCACTCGCCGGTCAACTGCCTGGAACTTACAATAAGTATCCCTGGTAAATTGGCATAATGAAGGGACCGTCTCCATAAGAAGAGACTCAGTTCTTTTAACTACTTGCCATATATCTATCAGGGAGATTGAAGTCCCAGCAGGAGAACTAACAGGGGCAACAGGCTCCTTCCAATCGACTACTTTAGGTAGTGGACCAATCTCTGATGATTCTACGGAGGGAGAAGGCAGTCCTGAGAGTTCCAAAAAACCCGGAGGCAAAGGTGGAGTACGCTCCACCGAACTAAGGCTAGCGCCCTCTAAAGAGGGAAGAGAAGAGACAGTACCTGGAGGAACTGCCAACGGCGTTGATACAACGTGCCGGTCCATGGGGCCCGCGATCTTTTCTGCGGTCTTTTCTGCGGGGGGGATCTTTTTCTTTCTCTTGCCTCCTGGCATGATACACAGCAGCACAGCCTCCTAAGTTGCTCCTTGATACGCCCCTTAGGATACGCCCACTGCTGACGCCCAGGCTGACGCCAAGAAAACAACGCCGCAATTTATATCCAATGAAGGAAAAGAGCAGGGGGACCTTCGATGACGTAGGTGGAGCTGCCCCGAGGAAGCCGGCAAGCTGCACACGCTGGATAAATCGCCCCCTCCACAGAGGAGCAACAGCTGAAATCTCTCCCAACAGCTCTGAGACACCAGGATCTTAAATAAGGGCCCTCGATGACGTAGGTGGAGCTGCCCCGAGGAAGCCGGCAAGCTGCACACGCTGGATAAATCGCCCCCTCCACAGAGGAGCAACAGCTGAAATCTCTCCCAACAGCTCTGAGACACCAGGATCTTAAATAAGGGCCCTCGATGACGTAGGTGGAGCTGCCCCGAGGAAGCCGGCAAGCTGCACACGCTGGATAAATCGCCCCCTCCACAGAGGAGCAACAGCTGAAATCTCTCCCAACAGCTCTGAGACACCAGGATCTTAAATAAGGGCCCTCGATGACGTAGGTGGAGCTGCCCCGAGGAAGCCGGCAAGCTGCACACGCTGGATAAATCGCCCCCTCCACAGAGGAGCAACAGCTGAAATCTCTCCCAACAGCTCTGAGACACCAGGATCTTAAATAAGGGCCCTCGATGACGTAGGTGGAGCTGCCCCGAGGAAGCCGGCAAGCTGCACACGCTGGATAAATCGCCCCCTCCACAGAGGAGCAACAGCTGAAATCTCTCCCAACAGCTCTGAGACACCAGGATCTTAAATAAGGGCCCTCGATGACGTAGGTGGAGCTGCCCCGAGGAAGCCGGCAAGCTGCACACGCTGGATAAATCGCCCCCTCCACAGAGGAGCAACAGCTGAAATCTCTCCCAACAGCTCTGAGACACCAGGATCTTAAATAAGGGCCCTCGATGACGTAGGTGGAGCTGCCCCGAGGAAGCCGGCAAGCTGCACACGCTGGATAAATCGCCCCCTCCACAGAGGAGCAACAGCTGAAATCTCTCCCAACAGCTCTGAGACACCAGGATCTTAAATAAGGGCCCTCGATGACGTAGGTGGAGCTGCCCCGAGGAAGCCGGCAAGCTGCACACGCTGGATAAATCGCCCCCTCCACAGAGGAGCAACAGCTGAAATCTCTCCCAACAGCTCTGAGACACCAGGATCTTAAATAAGGGCCCTCGATGACGTAGGTGGAGCTGCCCCGAGGAAGCCGGCAAGCTGCACACGCTGGATAAATCGCCCCCTCCACAGAGGAGCAACAGCTGAAATCTCTCCCAACAGCTCTGAGACACCAGGATCTTAAATAAGGGCCCTCGATGACGTAGGTGGAGCTGCCCCGAGGAAGCCGGCAAGCTGCACACGCTGGATAAATCGCCCCTCCACAGAGGAGCAACAGCTGAAATCTCTCCCAACAGCTCTGAGACACCAGGATCTTAAATAAGGGCCCTCGATGACGTAGGTGGAGCTGCCCCGAGGAAGCCGGCAAGCTGCACACGCTGGATAAATCGCCCCCTCCACAGAGGAGCAACAGCTGAAATCTCTCCCAACAGCTCTGAGACACCAGGATCTTAAATAAGGGCCCTCGATGACGTAGGTGGAGCTGCCCCGAGGAAGCCGGCAAGCTGCACACGCTGGATAAATCGCCCCCTCCACAGAGGAGCAACAGCTGAAATCTCTCCCCTTATTCTCTCCTATTGATTAAATAAACAATGAGACGACTATCTATGCAACACAACCACCTACTACCACTGCTCAAGGCACACTGGCAGCTGGCTGAGTGATGACTCATGACTCATTTCTGTGTTTTTATATCCGACAGAAAAAAGGTGACTGTTGTAGTGGTTGATATGGAAAGACAGACTCGATAGGCCATGTGGTCTTTTTCTGTCATCATGTTTTTGTGTTTCATCACTAATGGACACAAGCCACTCTTTGTCGCACCCCCTGAAAGTTCATCTCGCACTCCCTGGGGGTGCGGGCACCCCAGATTTGGAACCCTTGCACTATATCTTTATAAGTCATGTATAGTGCTGCCTGGACCATCAAGCTGGCTTTGGTGGATGATGTTTAAGGCAGGGTTTCAAAAACCTATTCTAGTGATTCCACAGGTAGTCTAGCCTTCTGGTTATCTATAATGAATATGTACAAGATAGATTTGCATATAGTATTTTCCATTATATGCACATTTATCTTATGGCTAATCCTTGTGTACAGCCTGCAAGTTGGACTGGTAGATTCAGGGAACCCTGTTTTAAGGTGTGTGTAAACTGCAAAGACAAAAGAGTTGGTTCAAGGTGTTGGCACCCCAGGCAAACCCGGAACCTCATGCTCCCCCTTAGAATCTATTATTTAACTTTGAAAACACTGCTCCTGCTCTTTACCACTCCCCCCCCCCCAAAAAAAAAAAGCTGCCACCGCCTAGTTTGTCTAATGGTTGGGCCGGCCCTGAAAACATAAAAGAGTTGAAGCCTTAACAAATGAAATTCAGAAGATTAAAATTTGCGCTAATTCAATCCCTTTTTTGTGTCATTTAAAACTTCTTACTGAACTTCTAGTTGCAAGGAGAGAACAAGGAGTGTGAAACATGATTTCCCCACTCCTGCTTTCCAAAACATTATTTTTGAAATAAAATTTTAATAAAAAGTGAACTAACTCTTTACTTCCAAAATATAGTCACCCTTTTTTTCGATTCCCACTCAGCAACCTTACTCTCACTTAAAAGCCAAACACCTGCATCTCACCTTCTCGTGCCGGAAACAGGACGTGACAGTTGCTAGGCGAAGGCCGGAAACTGGTAGGTTGAGCGGCAGCTGGATCCGCCGGCGCTTGCTTGCCGGCCGCGTCTACAGCGTGTTAACATGGCAGGAGACAGCTGTCTTCCGCTCTTAGTTGTCTTGTTTCTGGGTGTCGCCGCCGGACCACATATCAAGAAGGAAATGGCGGAGTCTTCGGAGCACTACAACCGCTATTATCACTATGAGGAATTGAGTGAGCGGTTGCGTGCCCTAGCGAAAGCGTTCCCGCAGCAGTCCCGGCTCTTCAGTATTGGGCATTCGGTACTAGGCCGCGAGCTTTGGGTGATGCGCATCACGGCGGAACCAGAGGCTGATATACTCGATAGACCACAGGTCAAGTACGTGGGGAACATGCATGGCGACGAGGCGGTTTCTCGCCAGGTGCTGTTTTACCTGGCCGATTATCTGCTGCGGGGCTACGGTCGTGAACCCCGTCTTACTCGCCTTCTTGAAACCACTGATCTTTACATATTGCCAAGCCTCAACCCCGACGGCTTTGAGACCGCCTTTGAGGGCGACTGCAGCGGCAATCAAGGAGGCCGTAAAAACGCCCGGGGCCACGACCTGAATCGCAGCTTCCCCGACCAGTTCTCTCCCAACGTCCACCCTGACCTGAGCGAGGTGCCTGAGGTCAGTGCCATGATCAACTGGATCCAGCATAACAGGTGAGACTCGCTAATCTCTGCCGAATGGTGAAGGATAGACCATAGTTGCGGCCTCCTTAAACTTGCATTAGAGTCTCCGCTCAGATACTATCTCGAAACCATTTTTAGATGTAATAGGTAATACACCTTTTTATGTTGAAATCTAAGCAACGGTCTTTATCAAGTTAGACGAATGTATTTAACTTACTGGCTTAGGAGTCATAGCAATTCTTAAGATTCATGCTCTATTAGCAGTCCCTAGTTTTCCAGTAATTCATTTTTGTATTTAGCTCACACCTTTCCAGTAGATCAAGGCAAGTTACAGTAGGTATTTCCCTGTCCCCGGAGGGCTTATAATCGGTTACTAGACGCATGCTGAATCAACTTTTTACAAGTTAATATTGCCCCGACGACTCACAAGAAATGGGTACTGCTTGGATAATTTGCATATCAACCCTGAGAGTATTTTGATGGCATCTGGAAAATCCCCCAATGCTATAAGAACATAAGATATGCCATACTGGGTCAGACCAAGGTCCATCAAGCACAGATCATGTTTCCAACAGTGGCCAATCTAGGTCATACATACCTAGCAGTTTCCCCAAAAGAGACAGGTTCCACAATGCTTGTATTGGGTCAAGAATTGATATCCTTGGTCCCTTTTAATAATGGTCTATGGATCTTTCCTCCAGGAACTTGTCCAAACCTTTTTTAAGCCCATCTACACTAACGGCCTTTACTACATCCTCCAGTAACAAATTCCAGAGTTTGATTACACGTTGAGTGAAAAAAATATTTTCTCTTATTTGTCTTAAATAGTTTACCCTGTAGCTTCATTGCATGTCCCCTAGTCTTTCTATATTCTGATAACGTAGACAATCGATCTACGTTTACCCGTTCCACTCCGTTCATCAATTTATGGACCTCTATCGTATCTCCCCCTCAGCCATCTCCTTTCCAGGTTAAAGAGCCCTAACCTTTTTAGCCTTTCTTCATAGGGTTATCCTTCCATCCCCTTTACCATTTGGTTGGCTCTTCTCTGAACCTTTTCTAATAACGCTATATCCTTTTTAAGATACGGCAACCAGAATTGCACACAATATTCAAGGTGCGATCGCACCATGGAACAATACAGAGGCATTATAATATCCTGTGTTTTTTATTTTCCATTCTTTTCCTTATACCTAGCATTCTATTTGCTCTCTTGGCAGTCGCTGCACACTGGGCAAAGGTTTTTAACATATTGTCCACAATGACGCCTAAATCCTTTTTCTTGGGTGGTGGTGGTTCCTAATGTGGAACCTTGCATCGTGTAACCATAGTTTGTTCTTCCCTAGGTGCATAACTTTGCACTTGTCCACATTAAATTTCATCTGCTATTTTGATGCCCAGTCTTCCAATTTATCAAGATCCTGTTGCGATTTTCTACAATCCTCATGGGTTTTAATAACTTTTAAATAGTTTTGTGTCATCTGCAAATTAACCTCACTCATTATTCCCTTTTCCAGGTCATTTATGAATATGTCAG
The DNA here is from genome assembly GCA_033557465.1 of Ichthyophis bannanicus. NCBI lineage: Eukaryota > Metazoa > Chordata > Amphibia > Gymnophiona > Ichthyophiidae > Ichthyophis > Ichthyophis bannanicus. Next base: position 154,346,508 of record CM066042.1, read on the forward strand.
AAAGCAGTGGACCCAGCACAGATCCCTGGGGTACACCACTATTCACCTTTCTCCATTGGGAAAATTGGCCATTTAGCCCTACCCTCTGCTTTCTATCTTTTAACTAGTTCCCGATCCACAATAGTACACTGCCTCCTATCCCATGACTCTTTTTTTAGTTTTGCTAAAAGTCTCTGATGAGGGACTTTGTCAAAGGCTTTCTGAAAGTCCATATACACTATATCAACCGACTCACCTTTGTCTACCTGTTAACACCTTCAAAAAAACATAACAGATTAGTAAGACAAGATCTTCCTTGTCTAAAGCCATGTTAGCTGTCTCTTATTAAGCAATGACTAGCTACATGTTCAGCAATTTTGTTCTTTATGATGTTTTCTACCATTTTTCCCAGTACTGATGTCGGGCTCGCTGGTGTGTAGTTTCCCTGATCACCCCTGGAACCCTTTTAAAACAAATTGGCATTACATTGTCCATCCTCCAATCTTCAGGTATTATAGATGATTTTAATGATTACTAATAGCAGGTCTGCAATCTCATCTCAGTTCTTTCAGCACCCTTTGATGTATGTCATCCGCTCCAGGTTATTTGCTTCTCTTCATTTTATGAAATAGCTGTAATACATCGTCCCGATGTATCGATATTTTCTTCAATTCTTCTGCACCTTTAAATACCACTTCAGTCATGGGTAACATCCCTACATCTTCCTCAGTAAAGACCGAAGCAAAGAATTCATTCATTCTCTCCGCTATCGCCTTGTCATCTCTTGGTGCCCCTTTAACCCCTCTATCATCTAATGGACCAACCGACTCTCACAGGTTTTTTGCTACAAATGTACTTGAAAAAATCTTTTATGCGTTTTTGCTTCCGCAGCAAGCTGCTTCTCAAATTCTTCCTTTGCCTGACTTATCAATGCCTTGAATTTAACTTGCCAGTGCTTGTGCTGTTTCCAGTTTTCGTCATTTGGCTCTTTTTTTTTCCATTTCCTGGAAGATGCTTTTTTGGCAACAGCCTCTCTGACCTCACCTTTAAACTATGCTGGCAGTTTATAAAGCGTGGAATACAGCTGGTCTGGGCTTCCAAGATGGTATTTTTTAACAACACCCAAGCTTGATGTAAGTCTTTAACCTTTGCAACTGCTCCTTTTAGTTTTTTCTTAACTATTTTTCTAATTTTATTATAGGGGTATTTTTACTAAAGCGCGTTAATGTTATCGGCGATAAGTGCAGCGTTAATGTGAGTAATATAAGGAAGTTGGGGTACCGACGTTAAGGCAGCAATGGCCATGTAACGCTCGTTAAAGGGCGTCTTGGCCAGTTAGCACACGTTAACGGGACATTGCACGTTAAAGCTGAGAAACAAAACACATTATAAGGCTGACAAGGTGCCTTATAAGGTGCCTCCACTGCGCAGAGCACCAAGGAAAGGCAATGGACAAGTGATGGAAGGAAGTAGAGGTGGGAGCTGATGGATCTGCCAAATCTGCATGCAGCCGGTAAAATGGACAAACATATTGGAGGCAGCTGTACTGATGCACAGGGTGTTGGCAATGTAAAGTGCTACAATGACAGTGGGTGGAAGAGGATGGGAATACGTGTCCGCCAGTGGAGGTAGAGAAGGATGGCTTACAACTGTGATGAGGGTACTATGTGCTGTCACAGGAATGAAAAGGACTTGCCTTGGACAAGCCTGATAAAATGAGACCACAGAGGGTTTGAACCCATTACCTCGGCTCGGATGTCATTGCATTAACCAGTGGGCTATACCTCTATGGCTTCTGTCTCAGCAATGGCTGGCTACAGAAAGACTGCAGGTCACCGTACAAACTGTCTGCTGTGTCTACCAGGATAGGTTAAACCCACCAGTACCCATGATGCAATGCACATGCAGAACAGCAGTCCACATCTTATCACCATATGGGGTATGCAGCTCTCCAGCACCTTAGTGTGGTAGGAGGAACTGACCGTGTGTGATACTGGCACAGAGTAGCCACACACCATGCCATTGTGCTGGTTCTGTGTTCACCCTGAGGGTGAGGTGGGGCAGCCAGCACCAGGTCTGCAGTACCCGGGTTGCTTGAGATAGGCTTTGCTTCAGGGCCCTATCAATGCCAGTGTGTGACAGGTATTCCTTGCAGCCACACCTAAGATAATCTTGTGTCCATCTGTATTCCCCAGTCACAAGCCCTTGGGGACCAGGAGCCAAGCATATCCAGTGTGGTTGCCATGGTCAGTTATAAGAGCAGGAGGGAGTCTGGACCCACATGCAGATTATGTAGCACCACCTACCAACCCGCCCTGTCTGCGTCAAGGTGGTGGACAGGATCTGCCCCCAACAGACCCACACTCTACATCTTTGCAATGGAGGCAGTAGAGGGGCTGTGGTACCATCAACCCCAGTCCTGGCGAAAGGGCACCGTCCAGGGCAGGTGATGCAGATCTGTACTTATCACACAGGCACTGGCAGACAGGCCTAGAAAAGCTCAGTTGCCCCCCACCACGATCTGACATTCAACAGCAGAGGGCACAGTCCGCTAGCCAGTCCATAATGCAGGTCCCCAGAGGAACTATGTGCACCCATAAGTGGGATGTAAGTACAGACACCAAGCAGATATCTCAGTGATTGGGCCCCAGAACAGGGAACAAACAGATATCACTTGAGAGAAACACTGCACTCTGTGGGAACCTAGACATGCCATGGTCATTGCTCAGTTAGGGTGAGAGTGACCTCCCAGCATGACATGCTGTGGCCACCCTGTCCATACAAGAGGTGGTCGGGCACTACAATGTCCTAGCCATTGCCCCACACCCTGTGCAGATGCATCCTGCCCATTCCGCCCTGTCTGGACCATACCCACAATACCTTGCTCCTCATTAAGCACATTGGCAGGCTAATGCTGGAAACCGTGTAAGCATTGTGGGCCCAGTGAGGAGTAGGCAGCCACAAAACAATGGATAGAGACACTCACTCCCACTCCTATTTCAGCATTGTGCAAAGATAAGGGTGGTTGGCAGCCCTGCCCGCCACACTAGTCCTGAGCACAGTGCAGGCATTGCTAAGGTATGCAGGTGCTAGTAGTAGTGCTTTGGTGGTAAGTGCTGCTCCGTGCCGGGCTCAACAGCCTGACTCTCCATGAGGCTTTGGATAGTTGAGCCTGTGGGTATAGGTGTTTGCCCCTGTTGGCCGATGTTCTCGGGAGTGCACATGTTTATGTTGTATGTGCAATGTGGGGTAAAATGTAGGGACATGGTCTGCAGGAGCCACAGCTGGGACTTGAACCTATGACCTTCTGCCCCAGGACACACTGGCTCTGTGTACTACACCATACTGTTGCCACAGAGGCAAGTCAGTCCCTGGGGATACCATGACTGTTCATCAGACAGACCTTGTCTGTTGCACTGCACTGCACACCACCCACCTGAGCAGGGCTTGGCCTTGGTCTGCTGTGGGCAGATGCCACTGGCCCCTCCACCACCAGCACCCTTTCTCCACCATGCTGACATGCCCATATACTGGTGGTGTGCAGTCCCAAGCCATCCAGTGTGTAGGTAGGCGGCTGCCTAGGGTGAGGGGTCTGGGGTAGAGGTGCCTACATAGACAGACATCCATGCTTCCCCCTGGCACCGCCTGCCAATGTTATGTGCCCTTTGGGGTACCTGCTGGGTAATGTCCCCTGGATGGGACACTGGGGGACACCAGACTGTCTGTGTAGTTTCCCGGATCCCTTTTTAAAAATTGGCATTACGTTGGCCATCCTCCAATCTTCTGGTATTACAGATGATTTTAATGATAGTTCACAGATTACTAATAGCAGGTCTGCAGCCTCATATTTCAGTTCTTTCAACACCCTTGTATGTATATTATCCAGTCCAGGTGATTTGCTACTCTTCAGTTTATCAAATAGTTGTAATACATCTTCCCGATGTATCAATATTTCCTTCAATTCTTCCGCACCTTTAAATACCATTCATGGGTAACATCCCTACTTCTTCCTCAGTAAAGACCGAAGCAAAGAATTCATTCAGTCTCTCCGCTATTGCCTTGTTGCCTCTTAGTGCCCCTTTAACCCCTCTATCATCATCTAATGGACCAACTGACTCTCACAGGTTTTTTGCTACGAATGTACTTGAAAAAGTCTTTTACACATTTTTGCTTCAAGTACATTTGTAGCAAAAAACCTGTGAGTTAGTTGGTCCATTAGCAAGCTTCTTCTCAAATTCTCCCTTTGCCTGCCTTATTAATGCCTTGCATTTAACTTGCCAGTGAAAAAAGGGCTTATGTTTGGGTTTATTTAAAATAGTTTTGTAAAACACTGAGGGCTAGACTTTAATTAGCAGTTTTATACTGTGTTTTTCCAGATGATCAAAAGAGGTTTACATATAACAACTTACTAAAAGTGCTGTTGCATTATCGGGTGCTAACATATTAATCGCATAGCTTCATTTTATTTATTTATTTAAAGGGTATTTCTATCCCGCCTTATCCTTCAATCAAGGCGGTGTACACAGCAAACAATCAATAGAGTGTGTTAGTGTTCTCCAGTATTCTTATACTTTACAGTGAGGGTGTATGATTGTGGTGGAATGATTAAGGTGAGCTTTTATACAAAAGGATTTATTCTAATAACACACATTGACTTCATTAGCGAATGCCACATGGCAATGCACTTTAGAAACTCTAGCCTTGAATTTTCTTTGAAGTTAAAACAAAAACATCAGCATACTTTGTTTCAGGAATGAAACAATATAAAAATTTAAGTTCTTGACATCTTTCTTTCTTTCCCTCAGCTTGATGGAGGCATATTTGCACATCCCAATTCGGGCAGAGTTCCTAAGATATGTTGTGCCCACAGGCCATTTCCAGTTTCAGGCACTCCCATTTGGGTTAGCAACCGAAACATGTATGTTCACAAAGGTAATGGTGGTGGTTGTGGAAAGTCTACGTCAGGAAGGGATTCTTAGTCATCCAAATGCGAGCGGGTCACGGCGAGAGTGAGTTCTTACAGAGTCTCAGATGGGTGATAAATTTATGCAAAGAATCGGCTCCGGCCCTCGCAGGACAGTATATCTGGGAACCAAGTTTCAAACTGTGGCAGGGTGCGTGTCCTTGCCAGAGGTCTGAGTACGAAAGCCACAGGAACAGATCCGACAAGGAACTTGTTGTGAAGATGGTCTGCACAGTGTCATCCACTGTCACGCCCCTTACCCTGTCTGACGAACACCTGAAAGTTGCTCTGGTGGTGGCTAACAGGTGAACACCTTTGGGTAGGCATGCCTCTGGAGAGTCCCAACTGGGTTCCAGTGACAATAGATGTGAGTCTTACGGACTGGGGAGCTCATTGTGAGGGTCATCACACAGGGGCATTGGTCGCAACAGGAGGTGACTCGATTGATCAATCATCTTGAGAGTGGTGTTCTTGACATTGCAGCAGTTCCACACTCAGCTTCTAGGCAGTGCAGTGTTCTCGAACAATGCCACAATGGTAGCATATGTCAATTGTCTGGGGGGAGCGAGCAGTGTGAACTTGGAGGAAGAAGTAGCCAGGTTGTTAGCCTGGGCAAAGGAGAATCTGCAGACTTTCTTGGCAGCGCATTTAGTAGGCAAGGACAATGTGGCTTCCGATTATCTCAGCCAGGTTCATATCGACCCATGAGAATGGACGTTCAATGACTCAGTGTTTTGCTCACCTTGTCATTCAGTGGGGGGGTCAGCCGATTCTGGACCTGATGGCAACGTACGAGGCAGCAAGCTTTTTAAATAGGAGAGAACAAATGCCCTGTTCCAGATGTGACTGACAGAAGGACTGCTCTATATGTTTCCGCCATGGGCACTCATAGGGCGAGTAATACAGAGGATAGAGGCAAATTAGGGCCTCATATTACTGATAGCTCCTGATTACCCGTGGCGTCCATGGTGCGCCTGAAGATGGACCATCCATGGAGGCTGCTACCTCGTCGATTTGTGGAATCAGAATGGGTCCCTGAGCTAACAAGTGGATCAATTCTCACTTATGGCTTGGCTATTGAGCAGGCGAGGTTGCACTGTCAGGGCTATTCGGCACCAGTAATTTCAATGTTATTGAAGGCCAGGCAACGCTTGACATCGCTAGCTTATTGGAGAATTCTTGAGGACTGGTGTGCTGGTTGCCACTGTTGACCACTGCCGCTTCAGTGCAGGAGGAGTTGTCCTTTTTGCAGGCAGGATTCAAAAAAGGTCTATAGTAGTGGCCAAAAAATTAAGGCAGGTATGTATTTTTTTTTTTTTACAATTTATTGTTAAATAATGTACTGTGGAGATGTCACATGTGCTTACTTATTTAATCAGCATGGCGATTAGTCACACCATGCGTCTGGCGTCCATTTTAGTTTACTTACGCTCTGTAGTAGGCTTCTTGGATGAAGTTTTGAATTTTTACAACTAGGAAAAGATTTAAAGTTACATGTAAAATATATACAATCAAGATGGGTAGAAAGTGCGATATTAATGACTTTGTAAAGGGACAAGTTGTCACACTCCATGCTGAAGGATATTTGCAATGTGCTATTGCAAAACGTTTGCATATATCAAGGTGTGCAGTTCCTGATGTTATGAAATCAGGTAGCCGTACACGTCTTTCGAAATGTGGGTGCAGACGGATAACTACTGGACGAGATGACCGATTCCTCAAAAGCATTATTACATCTAGTCCACATACTTCATCTCAACGTGTGGCTCAGTTAGCTAATGATCGAGGAATAAAGATAAGTGCCAGATCTGTCCGAAGACGGCTTGTGGATGAATTCAAACTCGTGGCCAGAAGACCTGCCAAGAAGCCTATGATGACCAGGAAACAAATTGCTGCCCGCATACAGTTTTGTAGCAAGATGAAAGACAAATCTGCTGAATGGTGGGAGAGGGTAAAGTACATTTCACAAGTACGTGGGAGTAGTTACAACTACGTCCATCGACCAGCAGGCGAGAGACTAAATCCGAAGTACACGATCAAGACTGTTACCACCCCATATCATGACCGATGATGGGTGTTTTATCTCGGCGAATGGACAATGTGGCCTGCACATTTTTGAGAAAGGTGGAAGAGTAAATGCTGCAAAATACATATCTGTGCTGAGTAGTAAAGTTAAAATACACATGAATGTTTCTGGCACAGCTATATTTCAGCAGGACTCGGCACCGTGCCACACTGCAAAAAAGTCAAAAAATGGTTCGTGGACAACAAGATTGAACTGCTACCAAGTTGGCCATTAAACTCTCCGGATATCAATGTAATTGAAAACTGTTGGAATCTTATGAAGAAAAAGGTGGCAGCATACTGTCCAACTTCAGAAGCAGATTTAAAGAACATACTCAAGCATGTATGGGTCAACGAAATCACTCTGGCATACTGTAAAACGCTAGTTAACAGTATGCCTACAAGAATCCAGGCTGTGCTGAAAAATCATGGACACCCTATCAAATATTGACACACACATTGTTTCCTGAATAAAACTTTGAAAATGACATATATCTTTGGTTCTTAAAGCTTTTGACCATGAAAGTGACAATAACATGTACTTTTCTAATAAAATTCTGATATTTTGGACTCTGCCTTAATTTTTTGGCCACTACTGTAGCATGTAGCACCCTCCGGGTACAGGTCGCTGTTATCTTTTGCTACTGGGGAAGAGTACAAGGAGATTTTCTAGTGGCACACCTGGATGTGGTCAGGTTTCTCAGAGTGGTGAAGCAGGAGCATCTGCTGCTGAGGTGGTGGGGGCCTCCTTGGGACTTCAGTTTGGTGTTGTCAGTACTAAAGGAGCCTCCATTAGGGTCATGTACGTTTTAAAGGATCTGATGATGATGATGGTTCTTTCTGGTGGCTATTTGATCCAGTAAATGGATATCGGAGCTGCAGGCGCTATCATGTAGGGAGCTTTTTCTGGTTTTGGCAAAGGAGAAGGTAATTCTCAGGCCAGTTCCTTTTTGCCTAAAGTCCTGTTGATTATTTCACATGAATCAGGCGGTAATGCTCCTGGTGTTTTCAGAAGCAGGAAGGAATGAGAAGGATCCCCTTCTACACTGTTTGGATGAACATGGGGTGCTACAGTGTTGTTTGAGAACAGTCATTTCAAAAGTTGGATTGGTTGTTCTTTTGTGTGGTGGTGCATGCAGAGGAGAAGCAGCTTCAAAGACCTCCATTTCCTGATGGGTGAAGGAGGCAATATCATCGGCATACTTCCTGCAGCGCAGGCAGTTGCCTATTGTGTTGTGAGCGTATTCAGCCTGAGCACAGGCCACGTCATGAGCAGAGTCAAGGTTAGTGCCACCAGGAGATATGTCATTTGGCAACCTGGTCATCCCTGCATGCTTTCGTCAAACATTCAGCTGGATGTGCAGGCAACAGGAGATGTGTGTTTTGGATCAGCGATTCTTCAGGCCGGTCTGGTGGGTCCCTCTTAAGAATAGTATGGTACATCTCACAAGTGCAGGACTGGATTAGAGCAAAGATAAGGAAGGTGAAATTCGGCATTATCTGCTAATTGATGTTCTTGAGTGACTCCATTCCAGTCCCAATCCCATCATGGAAATTTTTGTTTCCTGGAAACAATAGCCATCTTTGGTCCTGAAGAATGTCAACACAAAGAATCTAGGATGGAGGTCAGTTCATGGTGAAGAAATGCTCAAGGACCGGCACAACAAGGAACCCTTGGGAGCTCGACTTGGCAGAGTCGGGAGTGTTCAGAAGAATTCAAGAGCGGAAGGGTTCAAATGTGGTAAGTGATCTCTCTCTCTCAGGCAGGGAGTATTTTCTGTCTGAGGGAGTCAAATTGTAGATAGATGAATTTGGTTTCTTCATAGTTGTTTTTGTGAGTCTACTTTGTCAATAGGATACTGGCTCTGGTGGGAGGTGCCACCAGTATGTATACCCTGATGTCGTCAATCATGACATGCTCACTCTCTAAGCTGCTGGTGTGGTGACACTACCCACAGGTGCAGGACTGGAATAGTGTCACTCAGGGAATGTCAATTAGCAGGCAAGGTTTAATTTCACCTTTGAATCTTCTGTTGACAGAAATGTCAAGCGGTTGAAGTATTTTTGTCATACCACCAGGTATAATAAACGGGACAGCGTATAGAGATTTTTATTTTATTTCTTTGTCTTCAGTAAAATGGGTTCTCATTCTATCCATGACAAGTAGCGCTTTCTGTCATTGAGAAATTCATCCGGCTGCTTACTAAAGCAGCACTGCAACTATTTCAACATGCTCTCATCCATCCATCCTTTTTCATTCACATCAGCAGCAGCATTGGGTGGTGGTTTCATGTGCCATTGTTTTGAATATAATCATAAGTGACGGATTCTTTCCATTTGCAAGGCAGGCCAGCACCACTGTAAAGTATGTTTTTTGTGTCCGGTAGTTATTTTTATCGTTCTAACCCCCTTTTGATTGACTGTTCTCCCTTAAGGGATGTCGAAGGTTAAGGAAACCTCATCCATGTTGATTATGAAGACCGGAGTCACTATATATGTGTTGATTTCTTTGTTTGTTTTATGAATTCCCTGAAATTATGTACTTTACCCAAGAAATCAGCGGGGAGCTGCTGACATATGGTTGTTCTTTGTCTAATGCTTAATTTATTTGTTATCATAAATGAGTAGTACCACAAATGACCAGCCTTAAATCCCTCGATATTCATTTCCCTTGCGACATGAACTGCTTTGTATAGCACCTGCACAGTGGACAGTCCACGGCCCTGGGCCCTCCGCTCTATGACGAACTGAAGTGGATGTGCTTTAGTTCAGGCTACCATGCTTTGCGGCTGTGATTTGCCTTCTTGCTGCGTTTCATCAAGGTTAGTTTCCTTGCGTCTTCCTGCTGTCTCTAACTAATTTCTCAGTTATCTCAACATTTTGCTCGGCGGCTGTTACCATGTTTTTCTGTGTGATAACTTTAGATTTAAATTCTGTGTTGTATGAGTTCTGTGCCTTTGGTGTCACCGTTTTTTACAATTTCTGTGGGATTAAAGCTTTGTGTTGATACTGAAATTCATCTAGTATGCTATTTGTGAGTATAGTCCCAAGTACATACCAGTCTGCTGATCGGAGGGTCTGTTTGCAAGTGTGGGTCTAGAGCGGAAGGTCCAGGGAGTGTCCACTGCGCAGATGTGAGTATTTCTATGTGGATCGAGAGATGTGGTCCACCACGTAAATTTATTAGATAAGTCACTCTGTTGTATAGGTTGTGCCATCCTTTCTTGATGTAAAGAACTGTGTTTATATTCTGGGAAATATGGTACTAGCCCTTTAAGATCATATAGTTCATTCCGCCCCACCTCCCGTTTAACTTTTTTCTTTGCATTTTTTTTCTTCTAAATTTATAGCAAGCCCAGAATGGCTGTCCTCTGCAGCCTATTTCCCCCTTCTCTTCTGCCCTTGGGGGGGATGGGATCCCCGTGGGCAGTCAGAGCCAGTCCCCATCACAGTTGTGCAGTTTGGAAACACCTTTGTCTGTGGGGGTCAAGATGCCTGCAGGCAGCCAGAGCCAGTCCCCACTGCTTTTGGAAGCACTTCTGCCCACGGGATGGGATCTCCACAAGCAGCCAAAGCTGGAGTACTTTCACCTGCTGGGGATGGAATCCCCATGGGCAGCCAGAGCCTGTCCCTGATGCTGTTGGGGCCTTTGGAAGTACATTTGCCTATGGGGGGTGATATCCCCACAGGCAGCCAATGCTGGTCCCGGTCACAATCGCTGCCTTTGTGATCATCATGATGCTACAAAGATGTTCTGAGTCCCAGGCGCCAGGCCTGATTTTGCCTTGGCGACCTGTCACCTGGGGTTTGTGGAGCCTTGTTTTTAAATATGGGGTTTGTGGAGCCTTGTTTTTAAATTATCAACAAATGAAGCATTGTGTGCTCTTGGAAGTAAGTTCACTTATCCTGGCCCATCAGCATCAGTTCATAACACCACCTCCCCCCCCCCCTTTTTTTTTTTTCTACCAATTAGTCCTGGATGACATTACTGAAAGTTTGTTTTGGTCTGCCTCTACCTGCTGGTTAGGGAAATGCATTCATCTGCACTAGTCTAGCAAGATCCAAAGAAAGGAAATTAGCAGATATGGAAAATCTTTCTCCATAAGGACCCAACTAGGCTGCCTATTTTCACCCCTGGTGCTATACCACAGACCCTAGTCGATATCTGACACTTTCTTCACTTCTTTGCATCTTTGTTATTTTGGGCTGCTTTGAGTTCTATTGCTGTATTTTGTCTCCATTACCTGGAGGGGTTATCTGGCGGTTTGAACAGCAGACTGAGACAGTTCTCCCACTGACATTTTTGCGACCTTGAGAAAGTCTCTTCACCTTCCATTGCCAGATTGTAAGTCCACTTGTACCTGTTTTGTAACTCACTTTGAACTCTGATTCGAAAAGGTAAGTAATTTTAAACCTAAATCCTACCTCAATGGAAACTAGCACAGCACAATTTTAATTCACACATTCTCTTATGTTTTTATCTCTGACTTTTCCTTGGGATTTACTTTTAAAGTGCTCCCAAAACTTAAATGTTGAGTGAATAAAATGCATCTAGAAAGATCTAAAAGCTCAATACATAGACAATATCAGAATTTTTCTTAACCTCTTAAAAATATTTTAATTAATGTGGACTGCTGTTTCAATAGTTTTACAAACTTTAAAGACAAATTTCAAAGCAAGCTGAGTAGTTACTTTGTACTGCTGCTCTGAGTTGTAAAGCATTTTGTATTTTATGATGATCTAGGTTATATGATGCTTTTGCAAAATGTTTGGAATATTTTAAATATTTGACTACCCTGCTTTGCATAGTAATCTATATATATTTTTTTTAATTCTAGGTTTTTGCTCTCTGGTAACTTCCATGGTGGCTCAGTTGTAGCCAGCTACCCCTATGATGATTCCCCATCACATGCAATTTCAGGTTTCTACAGCAAATCTTCAGACGATGACGTGTTTAAATACCTGGCAAGGGCCTATTCTGCTAACCATCCTATAATGCGGACAGGCATTCCAGAGTGTGAACAGGATATGGAAGAGACCTTTAAAGATGGAATTACTAATGGAGCGCAGTGGTATGATGTACAAGGTACATTTTTCTGTAGCTAAACTTTTTAGTTCAACTATTTCTGTATAGAAATGTATTACATAGTTACATATTACATTGGGAAATGGAATGCAGCAAGGACCAAGTTGCTGCCTCACAGATTTCTATACAAATTAAATAATGGTCTTCTCTTTCAGAGTAGTGTATAGCGATATTAAAATGATATACTCTGAATCTATGCTGAAAGTGACATGTATCACACAACTTTGTGAATCTTGTTTTATCTTATTTATAGATAGAATTGCCCGTAACGGTTTTAACGGGTCTCCAGACTGTGGGCTCCCAAAGCAATGAACTTATAACTTTGGGATTAAAGCCCTTTTTGCATCAATGACCCTTATAACTCAACAGGATAATGTTTAAATGATGTTAAGACTATGCTTAGCTTATCAGTGCTTGGTGTTAGGCTTTGTCCCAACGCCATCAGCCGCGCTTCATCTGCGTTTCACCGGCAACGGTTTCTTCAGGGGGTAGCCTCAACAATACACGCTAGAAACAAACTTCCCTTCACCAATATCAAAGCGATGCTTGTGAGCACTGTAGCAAGTCCTTGAATGATCAGCGCGGCTGATGGCGTTGGGACAAAGCCTAACACCAAGCACTGATAAGCTAAGCATAGTCTTAACATCATTTAAACATTATCCTGTTGAGTTATAAGGGTCATTGATGCAAAAAGGGCTTTAATCCCAAAGTTATAAGTTCATTGCTTTGGGAGCCCACAGTCTGAGACCCGTTAAAACCGTTACGGGCAATTCTATCTATAAATAAGATAAAACAAGATTCACAAAGTTGTGTGATACATGTCACTTTCAGCATAGATTCAGAGTACATGTATATCATTTTAATATCACAGATTTATATGACAGAAACAAAGTAAGCCTCAGCCCACAAGGCTGACATGCCTCTGGTGGAATGTGTGCGAAAGGTTGGCAACCTTTTAAGGATGTAGGTGGAAGAAACTACCTCTTATCCAATGCACAGTGGTGGCTTTAATAGCCATTTTTCCCTTTTTCATCCCTGCCAAATACCACAAACTATCTAATCTCCAACTTGTTAGTTACCTCCAGATAGTGAATAAGTACCTGCGAAGAAGATACATCCTGGCCACAGTCTTTTTGCTTAAAGGAAGGCAATTCTACCACCTGATTAACACGGAAAGCAGACACCACCTCGGCAAGAAAGAAGGAAAACTATCCTGATGGAAATACCTGTTTCCGAAAAATGTAAAAATAAAAAAATTCCCTACAAGAGAAATCTGTAGCTCTGACATGCACCTTGACGAACAGATAGCGACTAAAAACACCGCCTTCAGAGTGAGATCCTTCAGCAAAACTCTCTTCATAGGATCAAAGAGCTCCAAACCTAGTGTCTGAAGAACGAAATTTAAATTCTAGTCCAAAGCAGAAACCACCTTTAGGAAACGGACTATATCAGGAAGAGCCCTCCAAACGATCATGGAAATGTGTGAATGCAGCAGCCAGAACCTTCAAGGAAGTTAAGATTTAAACCCTTTAGACCTTCCTGAAGAAATGACAGAATATTGAAAATTAGAGGTTTTGAAAAGGTGAAAGAACCCTGCTCAGCACACTAGGCCTCACACTCTAAAGCCTAGTATAAGCCTACAGCTGACCTCTTCCTAGCTTGTAGCAGTGTCATAATGACCTTTTCCACATAACCCTTACACCTTAGGTGTGACCTTCCAAGAGCCAAACCACAAGCCAAAAGAGACAGATCTTCAATGAGTGTCATCCCTTGTGCAAGAAGACACTGTTCTGCTGAAGTTTCTTCCATCTGTGCTTTTCTCACTGCCCACACTAGGATAAAGAGAAACTAGCAGCGCTAATACGTTTTTCTTCTCAAAGTTTTTTTTCTGCTTGCCTTTCCTCACGGCAGCAGCATTAGCTCAGCCGAACGAGTCTCTGCAACAGGAGCCACAATGCCCAATACTGTTTCATTTCTCTCCCTCTCCTCAGCAACAAGAGCAGCGCTTCACATGCTAAGACATATTTTCATGGAAGCTTCTTCTGATCTCCCTTCAATCTCAGCATGTCTTTAATTGCAGCCTCCCTGCACAGAAACTCCTCCGGGTAGAGGAAAACAGGCAGCAAAACTGGGGGAGGCCCAAAGCCACTCCTGGTCCAATATCTATGGTGTGGGGAAGAGACAGATGCCCATCCCCACTCCGGCAAGCCTCCATGGGAGTTCCCTCCTGGCGCTCATCCAGTTCCAGTGGGTCAGCCCTGTCTGTCCAAATGTAAATTAACCAACAAATGCCTTTGTATCACCCAGCAAGCTGTTCTAAGGACCTTTTTCTTGATTTCTGCTAATTATTGCAGCTCAACAGAGTAACACCATTCTCTAATTGGGCCTAGGAGCCTTTTTCCTCAGAATAGTTCAGCTGTACCGAATGCTTGTAACCATCTGCTGGAGACAGAGAATACTGGAGAGCAAGTGGCTTCATGATGTCTGATATAGGCCAGAGCTCGCATCTTTGAAATCTGTCTCCATCTGCCAGCTGGTGGATAATTAAAGAATATGTGTAGCTTTCAGTCAATATTTTAAACCCCTTACTCTAATTTTGCTGCAGTAAACTAATAAATTGCTCAAACAAGAGACTAAAAAGTTTAGCAAATGTTTAAATCTCTGCTCCCAGTATCTTTAGGTGTCTCCCATTGTATGGCAACTGAATAGGCAGTAATTTTGTGTACTACATTTTAAGATCATAGTGTTGCATCTATAGGATGGCTTGCCTCATTTGCTATATTTTCCGGGTGACTAAAGCTCAGCATATAGGGGCAGAGTTTTTCTATAGCACGGACATAATTTATGTGCTAGAAATGCGTGATAGTCCTTATTCTCAAGGACCTATGTGTGCGCTTTGGGTGATTTGCTATTCTGTAAGTGTGTTTTGTAAGTCCCATTGCACATAATTCAATTGAGGTGTCCATGGGGGTGGAGCTTGGATGGAGCCTAAAGATACACACGTAAGTTTTAGAATACTATGACCTGTGTGCATTTTGGCCCAATGTATGTGTGGGCAGTTAAACCCACTGTAGGACAGGCATAGCTTCCACAACTGAGGCACATTTGTACGCACCTGCTTTTACAATATAAAGTTTGTGCATGCTTCATTTTATGAAATAGACCCCAAATATGTTTGTGCGTTGACTGCGCAGGAGTTTATAAAAGTACCCTTACAGTATCTGCTGCCAGGTAGTGGAAGCAAAAAGAGGAGGAGTAGCACCAAAACTGGTAAGAGCCTGTGGCAGCCTTAAGCTTGAAGCTGGAGGTTAGAGGTGGAAACATCCTCCACTAGAGTAGAGAAGGAGCATCAGAGAACTGAGACTAGGAAAAGTAGTGGCTGCTGGAGCAGCAAAGTGCATTGTAGGCTTGGGACTGGAAAGAACCATAGTGCCAGCTGAGGTAAGGGAGAGCATTGATGGTTCTGGGCTGGGCTTGCGAAGAAGAGCGGATGCAGCTGCAGGAGCCACAGAGCTGTTTTCTTAGGGGAAAAAAACAAAACCCAGCCAACCATAAAGATCCCCCTCTCAGCTAGTGCCTAAGACTTTTTTATCTGGCACCCAAGTTGATTAACTCAGGGCTGTCAACAGAGGTAGTCAACTTGGCTACCTATGTGGTAGGGGCATGTCAGTATGCCTTACTATTACTGTCACTGGATTTGTCTTCTGCAGTGTGCTGGTCGTCGTCCTCCATTGCAGCTGTTTCTGTGTGAATGATTAACCATTGACTGACTCACTGGAGGAGGACCATTCCTGCTTTCTGGGCACTCTCTAGTCCTGTGATGGTCCTGCTTTGGTCTTAATGTATAAAATAAAGAGGGGATCCATACTAAAAAGCACTTTTTAGTACCATCAAGACCATGCTGACTCCTGGCGATCCAGCAGTCCCTGGGTTTTCTTGCAAAGTATGACTGGAAGTAGATTGCCAAGGCTTTTCTTCTAAAGGCAGTGGAGGGTAAAGTGACTTACCCAAGGTCACAAGGAGTGCCAGTGGGAATCAAACCCTGATCTTTTGGGTACTAGGCTACTGTTCTAACCACTGGGCTACTTCCTCCACAAAGCACAGCTTAGGTGCCACAAATTCCTTTTCCATCTTAGTTTCATAGCTTTAGCATTTCTGTTGTATTCAGGAATAAGACTGAGTTTCAAGCCGTAAATGAAATGAAAACAGAGGCTGCCGCTTTCTGGGCTACTTGTACACGATACACACATTTATTGTGTAAACCAATACATAATGTTAAATGGAGAGAATAGCAGCTCTTTATAGGCAGACCATTGATTGGATATAAGATGTAAGATTAATCTTTTGGCATGAGTGGAAGTGCTGTATATTGGTAAATGTTTTTACTGTTTGTCCTAACACTTAACATCAGAAGGGGACATTCAAAATCATCATTGGTGTGGGAAGTCCCCCTTGGAGTTTGCTAAGCAGGATGGGGGCATCCCATTCGACGTTCACCAAGTTTGTTGCCACATCGTCGTATTACCATTATCTTGTTTGGTTGCGGGAGTTTAGGAACCCAACCAGCCTTTTTATTTTATTTCAAAACATTTACATTCCACACAACAATCTAGACAGAGTACAGAAAAACATATAATTGGTAAACTTACATTCACGCTATACATTGTAAATCAAAGTAAAAATGGCTAACTAAATAAAATAAAAATAACCCATCTTCTTTCGGAAAACTTACTGCCTAACTATATATTTGCCTTACTGCTGTGCATAAAAAAAAAGTAATACTACTTCCATGTTTTAGATGCAGCAATGGGAAGGGAAACTATAGTGCGCTAGAAAAATGAACTCTTCAGGGTGCAATTCGAAGATCTTTGCTTCCTATATTGTTAAGGTGATTTTAATTGTGATAGTTGTGGGATGCTCTGTTTATTAAAAAGAAGTTACCCCAAGATGAGCAGCATCTTCCATTTCTCAAGTTTGCTTGACACCCAGAAAAGGCGCCTACTTTCTTCCACTGCCTAGGTTATAGATTGAGCAGAATGGAAATGATGTACATATGTATTTTATAAAATATATGTGGGCACACACACGTTTACACTGTTTATGGAGATGGTATAGATTTCTCTGTGGGTATTTGCATGTTGTTGGGGCTAGTTCCGGGTGCCTATGGTTAGAGCTGCTGCCTAGTGCCCAGAAGATCAAGGATTTGATTCCCACTATCACTCCTTGTGACCTTGGGCAAGTCACTTTACCCTCCACTGCCTCGGAAGAAAAGACCTGGCAATCTACTTCCAGTGATACATTGCCAAGAAAACCCCGAGGCAGCTAGGTTGCCAGGAGTTTGCACTGACTTATCACTAAAAAAAAAAAGTTGCCTCTATAAAAGAGCATTAAAATAGATACCTTTCTTTTTCTGCTAGACCAGCCAAGGCATATTGGTTCTGCTTCCTTGCCAGCAGGCGAAGGCAGACAAACAATTTTCAAAGATGTCATCACTCTCTATAAATAATGGCTTTTCAATCTGTACTAGTATTTGTCTGCCTCCTGTAGGTGGCATCCATCAAGCCCAGTATCCTGTTTCCAACAGTGGCCAATTCATGTCACAGGTACCTGTCAGGTTGCCAAAAAGGTACAGATTCTACAGTGCTTATCCTGGGGTAAGCAATGGATTTCTCTGGTCCTCTTTTAATAATGGTTTGTGTCCTTTTCCTCCAGGAACATGTCCAAACTTTTTTTTTTTTTTTTTTTTTTTTTCCAATTATTTTTTTTTAAACACAGCTACACTGACAGCTCTTACTATATCCTCCAGTAACGAATTCCAGAGTTTGACTACTCATTTTCTCTTATTAGTCCTAAATGGGCTGCATTGAATCTTGATTGCGTGTTCCCTAGTCTTTCTACTCTTTGAAAGTGTAAACAAATGATCTACATGTACCCTTTCCACTTCATTCATTTAATTTATAGACCTCTATCATATCTTCCCTCAGTCATCTCTTTTCGAAGTTGAAGAGTCCTAACCTTTTGAGCCTCTCCTCTTAGGGGTATCCTTTCATCCCCTTTACCATTTTGGTGGATCTTTTCTAATTATGCTATATAATTTTTTAAGATATGGCGACCAGAATTGCACACAATATTCAAGTGTGTTTGCACCATGGAGTGATACAAAGGCATTAAAATATCCCTGATTTTGTTCTCATTCCTTTCCTTATGATTCCTAGCATTCTATTTGCCTTTTTGGCCGCAGCTGCACACTGGGTGGAGGATTTCAACGTGTTATCCATGATGACTCATAAATCCTTTTCCTGGCTGATGGTTCCTAAGGTGGAACCTTGCATCGTGTAACCATACTTCCTCTTCGTCTCTCCGGGCCAGTCCGGGCACATGAGGGTTGTCAACCTTCTCCAGCAGCTGAGGACTGAATGCAGAAACTTTTTCCCTGAACTAGCATCTGGCTCCCCCTAGTGGCTCACCTCAGTCTTTCAGTCCTCAGCAGCTGGAAGGGACATTAAGCTATCTGGCTCCCGGAGAACGGAGTGAAATATACGCTAATTTCTGTCCTTTCTTTTATTTGGTTTCTTTGCTTCTACTATTAAAAAGATTTGAAAAGCCCTAGCAGGGTTTTTTCTGGCGAGGTGCTCTTCTTGCCTTTCTCTGGGAGAGCACAGCTGTGTGAGCGCTTCATGGTGAGGCAGAGCCTGTCTCAACCTGTGGTACTAATTGCGGGGTAACAGTGATCGGCGGTGCGGGGAGCCCCTGGAAACCACCCGATCTGCTCCGACACAAAACAGACCTCTCCCGCTAGCAGCGGGAGCACGGGTCTTGAGCAGCACATTCAGCGCCATGCTGGGAGTCCGGCGAGCAGGTTAGTCAGCCGGTTTCGCGGTTTCAGTGTTGGTCGGTTTTAAGCGTGGGATAGGCTCGTCGGCACCGCGTGGTCTTAGCTGGGCGATAGTTGGGTGCGTTGTTCTTTGTGGGTAGTTTGTTTGACTGGTTGTCGATCGATCCGCCCGCCGGCATGGATAGCAAGCCCGAGGTGAGTGGTTCTGTCAGGGACCTTCAGGGCGCTTCTGAAATGGCGGGAAAGGCAGCCATTTCTGTTAAGGCAGTGGTTTTGGAGGCAAATCAGGCAAAGCCGACAAAGAAGTGCAAGTCTAAAAAGCCAGTAAATGTGGAGGAACATAAGATATGCCATACTGGGTCAGACCAAGGTCCATCAAGCCCAGTATTCTGTTTCCAGGAAGCTCCTTCACTTTCCTTGGCAGCAGCTCAGAGCAGTTTGCATTCTGTTTTTTCTGCAGATTTTATTTTGGAGCTGCATCTGGCTTACTGTTTGAAACAGCAGCAGTCTCAAGAGGCAGAGACTGTCTCTCTAGCTGCTCCAGGCCAGGATAAAGAGCTTTCTTCCTGGGACCTGGGGGAGGGCCCTTCCCAGGCGGTCCACGGAGCTCCAGGGGATTCCAATAGCTTCGGGTTTTCCTGCCCAGCGCCCCCAGCCATTGAGGAAGGGGAGATTTTGGCTGGGTCCGATCTGGATCACTGGCTGGCTAATTTAGAGGATGGTGAGTTGGGAGATTCGGAGGATCCGAGCCTTTTTAGGGTGTTTCGGAAAGAAGAATTGGCTGCGCTTATTACCCAGACTTTATCAGCATTAAATATTGCTCTGCCAACGGTGCAGGATCAGCCGTTGGAAGATCCTCTGCTCCAGGGTTTTAAGATGGATCAAAAGTGTTTTCCTGTACATAGGGTAATGAAGCAAATGGTGGAGTCAGAATGGGAATGTCTGGAGGCCACTCTGCGAGGGGCCAGGGCTATCAGTCGGTTGTATCCTTTGTCACAAGAGGACCAGGACTTGCTGAAAATGCCTAAGGTCGATGCCCTTGTCTCAGCGGTAACTAAGAAGACCACTATTCCTGTGGAGGGTGGAGCAGCCCTCAAAGATTTACAGGATAGGCAGCTGGAAACTCTGCTCAAGCAGACCTTTTGAGACTTGCGCCTTGGCGCTCAGAGCTTCTATCTGTGGGGCTTATGTTTACAGAGCATCCATTCGGTGGATCCAAGGGGCATCCTGAGCCACCGCAGAGGCCGAAGAGGGCACAAAACTGGAGTCAGCTGCGGCCTATTTAGTCGACACGTTCTATGATCTAGTGAGGATTTCGGCAAAGTCCATGGCTTCGGTCATCGCAGCCCGCCGGTTTTTATGGCTCCGAAATTGGGCGGCAGACGCCTCGTCCAAAGCGCGGCTTAGTAAGCTGCCGTACAAGGGCACGCTCCTTTTCGGAGCTGCTTTAGAGAAGATTGTGAAAGATCTTGGTGATTCCAAGGGCGGTCGGCTTCCAGAAGATCGACCAAGGGGCCAGAGACCTAGCGGGGGCCCCAGAGCCTCATCGCCTCATCGCCTCATCGCGCGATTCTCTTAAGTTTCGAGGTTCGCGCTTTGCCCCTTATCCGCGAGGGCGGTTTGCAGCTCGGGGAGCTAGGGGCCTCGGCAGGGGTTATTTCGCAACCCAGCCGAACCCTAGCAAAAAGCCACAATGAAGGGATGTTGGTCCAGATGGAAATTCCTGTAGGCGGTCGACTGCAGCAATTTCTTTCCGTCTGGGCCACCATAACCACAGACCACTGGGTCCTGGAAATAGTTCGGGACGGCTATGCTCTCGAGTTTGCCCAGCCGTTGGCGGAGGCTTTCGTGGTGTCTCCATGTGGTTCGCAGGAAAAAGCACAGGCGGTGGCGGAGACGCTTCAGCGTTTGGTGCGCCTGCAGGCAGTGGTTCCATTTCTGTCCGCCCAGTGCGGATTAGGTCGGTACTCTATTTATTTCGTGGTTCCCAAGAAGAAAGGTTCCTTCCGTCCTATTCTGGATCTCAAACACGTGAACCGCTGCCTGCGCATTCCGCACTTCCGCATGGAGAGACTACGTTCCGTGATTGGGTCAGTGCAGCCGTCGGAAGTTCTTACGTCCATAGATCTCACAGAGGCCTATCTACATATTCCGGTGCGGGCAGAGCATCAAAGATTTTTGTTTTGCGGTGCCCATGGGGAAAAAACAAGGGGGAGCAGCTGCTCTTGCAGGAACACAGGAAGGCAACAAAGGGCAAGAGTCGTAGGTGGGTGTAAACAAATTTATTAACACCTACGTGTTTTGGCCGTAGCCTTCTTCAGGGGGCACACAGATGTGTATGATCGAAATCTGCAAATCGTAAAATGTATTCACCGAAGCAAATATAAACCTTCTAATGTATGTTTATATCATCTGCAAAAACGCTGTTCGAATTTTGAAAAAACTCGTTCCTGCTACAGCCGGACTGGCTGCTCCTCACGACGGATGCCAGCCTTGCAGGTTGGGGGGCTCATTGTCAATCCCAGTTCGTGCAGGGCGAGTGGTGTCCACTGCAGGCCATGTGTTCCATCAATCTCTTGGAGCTCAAGACAGTGCGTTTGGCTCTGCTCGCGTTTGCCTCTCAGGTCGAGGGGAGGGCAGTGCGCGTTTTCTCCAACAACGCGGTAACAGTATCTTACATCAATCGCCAAGGAGGGACGGGCAGTGCGTCCCTCTTGGAGGAGAGCCTGAGGTTGATGGACTGGGCGGAGACGCACTTGGTAGCCCTTTCGGCGGCGCATGTAGCAGGCTGCGACAATGTGCAAGCCGACTACCTCAGCCGACATGTCGTAGATCCGGGGGAATGGGAGTTGAACGCAGAGGTGTTTCACGACCTGTCCCTGCGTTGGGGACAACCTGTGATGGACCTTATGGCCACGTTCGACAATGCCAAGGCGGTGCGGTTCTTCAGCAGACTCAGAGATTACATGTCAGAAGGCCTGGATGGTCTAGCGCAACCGGTGCCGGCGGGAGTGCTGCTGTATGTGTTTCCACCATGGCCTCTGATAGGCAGAGTCATTCGGAAGGTGAAGAGTCACGACGGTCCTCTGATACTCGTAGCCCCGGATTGGCCCAGGAGGTCGTAGTACGCGGATCTGTTAAGGCTCCTTATAGACAAGCCTTGGCGGTTGCCAGCCCGATCAGACCTGTTGAAGCAAGGGCCACTCTTCATGCCGGATGTGGATCGCTTCTCACTTACGGCTTGGCTCTTGAAAGGGACAGGTTGAGGAGTAGAGGATATACGGCTGTGGTGGTCTCCACTCTGTTACGGGCTAGGAGACATTCTACGTCGGTGGGGTATGTTCGTGTATGGCGTATCTTTGAGCGCTGGTGCGCACAGAGGAGTTTACTTCCTGCCAAGGCTCTAATTCCGGAAATTTTGTCTTTCCTTCATGATGGTCTCGATAAGGGTTTAGCACTCACTACTCTCAAGGTGCAGTTGGTGGCACTGGCATGTTTTCGGGGTAAGGTGAAAGGGGTTCTCCTTTCTTCTCATCCAGAAGTGGTGCGCTTCTTAAGAGTGGTACGGAACATCCGTCCTCCGGTACGGTCAGTAGTGCCGGCCTGGGATCTCAATTTGGTCCTCGAGGCATTGGCGAATCCTCCGTTTGAACCTTTTTAAAGAGGTCTCGCTCAGGGAACTCTCCTGGAAGACCGTTTTCTTGGTGGCCTTATGTTCCGCAAGGTGAGTGTCGGATCTTCAAGTGCTGTCTTGCCGCGAACCTTTTCTTCAGTTTTCACCGGAGAAGGTGACTTTGCGACCGGTTCCCTCTTTTCTCCCCAAAGTGGTGTCCAGCTTTCATGTGAATCAATCTATATCTCTGCCGACCTTTCAGGCCCGTGAAGGCAAGCCCATTGAGGCAGTGCTCCGTAACTTGGATTTAGGCAGAGTGCTCAAAAGATATTTGCGGCGTACAAAGTTGTTTCGCAAGACTGACAGGCTGTTCGTTCTATTTGGTGGCCCTTGGAAGGGGGAAGCAGCCTCCTAAGGCATCCATCGCTCGATGGGTGAAACAGGCCATAGTCACAGCATATCAAGCAAGTGAAAAGCTGCCCCCGGAAGGCTTCCGGGCGCATTCCACTCGTGGCCTGGCAATGTCCTGGGCGGAGTTTGCCTTGATTCCGCCTGTCGATATTTGTCGGGCGGCTACTTGGTCTTCGCTGCACACTTTTTCCAGGCACTATAGATTGGATGTTCAGGCCCGCAGAGATGCTATTGTGGGGGCTTCGGCCGTTATTGCGGGTCCCTCATGTGCCCGGACTGGCCCGGAGAGACGAAGAGGAAGAAGAAATTAGGCCTTACCTGCTAATTGTCTTTCCTTGAGTTCTCTCCAGGCCAGTCCGGGACCCACCCGGGAAATGGTCGTGCTGTCTCAATTCAGTTCGGTGCGCGGAGTTTCTTGCCGGATTCGTCTCCACTTTCACGGTGGGGCGGTCGGAGCAGAAATGGACAAGGATATGTAACAGTGTTTCCGCTCTTGGTCTTTAGTCGCCCGGTTTCAGGGGGCTTCCGTGTTCCGAGAGAGACCCCCCCCCCCAAAAAACCCTGCAACTCAATTCTACACTGCAGTAATGACTCATTGGCGTAACAGTAATTGCGGGTTGACGCAGGCTCGGTTCCCTCGCGGTCTTTTAGTTTCTCTGTTTTTTGTGTTTGTCCACTGCTTGTTAACGTTTAGACTGAGGTGAGCCACTAGGGGGAGCCAGATGCTAGTTCAGGGAAAAAGTTTCTGCATTCAGTCCTCAGCTGCTGGAGAAGGTTGACATCCCTCATGTGCCCAGACTGGCCCGGAGAGAACTCAAGGAAAGACAATTAGCTTTCCTTTGAGTTGTTGTTTGAGTTGTTCTTCCCTAAGTGCATAACTTTGCACTTCTCCACATTAAATTTCATCTGCCATTTGGACATCCAGTCCTCAAATATATCAGTCCTCTTGCAATTGTTTTAAAAATGCAAGACTATTGTAATAACTTTGCATAATTTTGTCATCTGCAGATTTGATTCTCTCTCATTATTTCTGTTTCCAGGTCATTTATGAAGATGTCAAAAAGCAGAGGGCCCAGCACAGATCCCTGGGGTACTACACTATATTCATTTTTCTCCATTGCAAAAATTGGCCATTTAGCCCAACTCTCTGCTTTCTATCTTTTTATCCAGTTGCTGATCCATAATAGTACACTGCCTCCTATCCCATGACTTGTTAATTTTGACAAGAGTCTGTCATGAGGGAACTTGTCAAAAGCTTTCTGAAAATCCAAATACACTTTATCAACTGGCTCACCTTGGTCTAGATGTTTATTCACACTTTTAATAATATATAACCGATTAGTAAGACAAGATTTTACTTGGCTAAATCCATGTTGGCCGCCTTCCATTAAATGATAACTATCTACATGTTCAGTAACTTTTTTTTCTTTATAATGGTTTCTACCATTTTGCCTGGTACTGATATCTGGCTCACTGGGTCTGTAGTTTCCTGGATCACCCCTGGAACCCTTTTTAAACATTGGCATTACATTGGCCATCCTCCGTTCTTCAGGTACTATAGATGATTTTAATAGTTCAAAGATTACTAATAATACATAAGATATGCCATACTGGGTCAGACCAAGGTCCATCAAGTCCAGTATCCTGTTTCCAATAGTGGCCAATCTAGGTCATAAGTAACTAGCAGTCTCCCCAAAAGACACAGGTTCCCTAATGCTTGTATTGTGTCAAGCAGTGATATCCTAGGTCCCTTTTAATAATGGTTAATGGACCTTTCCTCCAGGAACTTGTCCAAACCTTTTTTTAAACCCAGCTACACTAACAGCTTTTACTACATTCTCCGGTAACAAATTCCAGAGTTTGTTTACACGTTGAGTGAAAAAATATTTTCTTTTATTAGTCTTAAATAGGTTACCCTGTAGCTTCATTGCATATCCCCTAGTCTTTTTATATTCTGATGTAAACAATTGATCTACGTTTTACCTGTTCCTGTTGTATTTCTAGAAATGTCCCCCTTTTCTGTTGCAACTGCTTTAACTTGTTCTGAAAATTTAAAAAAAAAAAAAAAAAAAAAAAAAGGGATTCCCTGGTCTAGCTAGGGAATGCAACGGGCGTCCCCATTGTTTCATTGAAGGGGCCTCATAGGCAATGTTGGGGACTTTGGACATTGGGAATGGATGTGGGAGGGGAATGTTTCTATGAGAACTGCAAAATATCAGGTGGTTCTGGTGGGGGAGGCCAGGGATCCAATGGGGAGTTAGGGAACAGAAGGTGGCATCAATCGAGAGGGGGAGGGGACGAGGCACTGTTGAGGGGGTCCCATTGAAGGGATAAGGTCAGGATGGAAGCCATTGGGCGGGGCAGGTTCGGCAGAAATGGGCTGAGGATTTGGTTTACTTTAGAAAGGCATTGTACTTGTAGGGGAGAGTTGGGCCGAAGCATTATACATGACGTACTCTTGAATGAGTAAGGGGAGTGAGGAGGGGCCAGGGGAGGGAGTCGCATGCAGAGAGTTGAATGTGAGTGATCGGAGCTGGGGGGGAGGATGGTGGGGACTGTGTGGCTGAGGCAGCCCACTTCACCTCTTTGCAGCATGGGCAATGGTGGGTTTCTGTTTGGAGATGGGAGGACACATGACTGGCCCACTGCGATGTAGATCTTGGAATTTGGGGGATTGCATTCCCCCATCAAAAGGCATAAAGTCTTGCAGATCTTGCAGCGGCATCTGGTTGGTATTGCATTGATCCAAGAAACACATTTGTCTGATACAGAACATGCAAAGTTAGCTCAGGGCTGGGTGTGGGAGGAGTTTTGGGTTTTGTTTTTGACGACAAAAATGGGGGGTCATCATATGGAGTAAAGTGGAGGAGTGGCCTAGTGGTTGGGGCAAGGTACTTCGGGCCAGAAGGTCGGGGGTTCAAATCCCACTAGAGGACAGCAACCTTGGGCTCAAGGACTGGGGTTTCTAGTCCCACAGGTGCTCCTTGTGGTCTTGGGCAAGCCACTTAACCCTCCATAGCCCATGTTCCCCGTAAAATAGTTATCTCCAAGTTATAATGCCCTGTTCAATGTAATTTCAGTTTGTTCAATGTAAACCGCACTGATGCAGAATAGTGCGGTATATAAGAGAATGTAAATAAATAAAATAAAGCTCTGCCATGTAAGATTCACAAAGTAGTGTGGGACCCAGAAGGTAGGTTTGTGTTTTTTCATGGGGAGTTCCAGGGCCACCGTTTTGTGCTCTGTAGTTTTGTATGCTCCTCATTTTTATGACAGTTCTTTCTATAAATAGGTTCTTAGGGTGGGGGGGGGGGGGGTGGGGCATGACCTACTGATGTAGTGCAGGGGTGGGGGGGCATGACCTACTGACTGGAGGTGACTTCAATGCATAGTGAACCCATAGGTGGACAGATCTCATAATCTAGGCAATAATAGGATCAATCTAAAGTGGGGAGTCCCCTTGGTGTGTGAAAATTTTGATGTTATAGATGCATGGAGGGTGTTGCACCCTCAGGAGAGGGACTACATACATCTCGAGAGCCCACTCCACCCTGTCCCGGATTGATTACCTTTTGGTGTCTTGGCCTTTGTTTTCAAAGGTGCAGGCGGCAGTCATTGGGCCAACTTGATGTATCTGATCATGCGTTGTGTGACATGGTGGATTTCTCCAGCCCTGTAGAAAGAGCCAAAAAGGAGGAATCAAAGGCAGTGCTGGAGTATAAACAAAAGCACATGGCTGGTAGTTACCAAGGAAACCAGACACAGGAGAAAAAAACACGCCCTTGCTGCCAGTTAGCTCAGGAGTCAAGAGCTGATTCAGAGCACCTGTTGGGGGAGGAGTCAGGCACTACCCTAAAGGGCAGATACATAAGGAAGCAGGAAGGGAGTGTCCATTAGAATCTGGAGGAGAATCTGGAAGGGAAGAAGCTGGAAGGGAAGCTCCATTAGAAGCTGGAAGAGGTTCTCGGTTAGGAGTTCCAGAGAAAGTTCCAGCACAGGCTCAGCTGGGAGTTTACTTACAAGGCCAGCCGAGGGTTCCGGTGAGATGCCAGCTAACAACCCAGGAGGAGGACCAGGGAAGAGTCCAGGTTCCAAGCCTAGGGTCAGAGCCAACTTCAAAGGTAAAAGGAGAACCGTTTACAAAGCTTTATTCAAGAAAAGGATACGGCAGGAGCAAGCCAGGCTGTCTGCAATATCCTGGGGATTACCAAGAGGAGAGAAAGCCAGGAAGGCAGTTTCAACACTCCTTGCACAAAGTAGGTGGAGAATCCACAGCTGGGTCTAAAGCCCAGAGAGAACCATTTTCAGCCAGGCACAGAGGTAAGCCCAAAGGCTGGGGTTTTTATAATCAAGGTGATTCTGCTTACCCAGAAGGTTGGGGCATTGATTATAATGACTGTAATGAAAATGACTGTTTGAAGCAATACATGTTTCAAGAATATAATCCAGAGCTTAAAACAGAGAGGAAGGGCGGAGCCCAAGAAACAACAGTACAAACATTTCCTGCCTCTCAGGAGGACTTAATGGAAATAGAGCCAGGTTTTGAAAGTGTCTCTGAAGAAATGATGGACTGTACAATTACAATATCTGATGAAGTATTATCCCTGCGCTGAATGTATGCTTTACAGAGAAGTACAGAGATATTGAGATAAAAAGTACAGAGCTGGGAAAACGGAGCTGTTTCATTTTGATTGCTGAGAAGCAAATGTTTTGTGCTGAAGCAAGCTATTTATGTTGGAAACTTTACTTTTTCTTTTTGCCAGAGGTATCTGGTCTTGTTACCTTTATTTCCTTGCTGAAAATCCGCCCCGGGAGGGGAAATAAATCCTTGTTGCTTTAACCACTTTTTGAAGTCACACTACTCTTCCTTAGGCAGTGAATAAAACTACATATCCCAAGAGGCTTTGCTTTAGGAACTTGTAGAGTAGCTGTTCAGGAAGAAAACAACCCGCTTAAACCCTACCTGCTCTTGCTGGGGGGCGCTACAGAAGCGGGGTCATAGTTGGTATGGGTGGATGTGGAGTGAGGGAGGTCTGAAATGGCCAGACACTGGCGTTTTTCCCCTGGCATTATTTGAGGGCCTGAAATTCCTGGAGTTTCTCCAGCAGACGTGGAGGGAGTCTCTGGAGTTTAATGCCTAACACCAGGAACAAATCCTGCTATTCTGGGAAACTGCAAAAGCTGTCCCGAGGGAGCACATTTTGGAGTACAATGTGCATAAGCGCAGACACTTGGATTGGTGGCTGCGTAGGCTGGAAAAAAAACAGTTGTGCCAGGATAGACAGGGCCACTAGTTAGCCCTCTAGGGAAACACGTGAGCAATATCTGGCAACTCAGGCAGCCTTGAATACACTTTTTTACATCAAAGAGCTAAGAAATCTTTGCTCAATTATCGGTATAAATGTTTTCGCCATGGAGATAAACCTGGGCATCTCCTGGTGCATTTGACATAGAAGGGGAAGGGAACCTCTCACTTCGCCACGGTGCATTGGTGGGATGGTATGATATAGAACTCTGAGAAAGACATTAGGCAGGAATTGAGGGCTTTTCTGGAGAATTTGTATGGGCACTTGGAAGTGGGGGAAGGGGTGGCCAGCCACTTGGTAGGCAGTAAGCGTCCCCAAATTAAGTGAAGAGGCACATATGCAACTGGATGACCGTGTCACCCTGGAGGGAGGCTATGTGGGTGATCAAAACAGGCAGCATGCTATAAGGCACCAAGACCCGACTATTATAGTGGGAAATTTTATAAAATACTGGGGACAGAGATCTCTCCCACTTTTAGAACATCTGTACAATGAGATGATTGTGACACCTGCGATGACTCTGGCCCATATTGCATTAATTTTAAAGCCTGGGAAATATCTAATGAATGTTACCTTGTACCACCCAATCTCCTTCTTAAATTGTGATTTGAAGTTTTACTACAAAATTTTGGCAGACCACCTGGCAGTGTATGGCCCTGATCTGGTTTCAGAACACCATCTTGGATTAGTGTGGGGGAGGTATGGCGTTAGGCATGTACAGAGAATTTTGACCTCCTTGGAGTGGGTCTGGTCCCAGTCCCACCCCATCATTATTGGTTAGTTTTGATGCTGAAAAGGCCTTTGATCGGGTGAACTGGGATGACTTGTTCATGGTGTTAGAATGTTATGGCATCAGGGAGGTTTTCCGGGGGCTTGTGAGGGCCATATATAGGTGGCCTTGTGCATCCATTTTAGTAAATGGTGGAGTCTGACCATTTTTAGCTCCAGGGGGGCACCCAACAAGGGTGTCCCTTAACCCCCCTACTGTTTGTTTTAAGTTTGGATCCATTGCCACGTAGCATTCAGGTGTGCCCAGGGATACGGAGGTTACGAATCGGAGTGCAGCAATTTAAAGTGACTGCCTTTGCCTATGACATCTTGGTCCACTGGGTGGACCCTGAGGAGTCTTTAAAAGCATTATTGGAAGAATTTCAGAGATTTGGCATCTTTTTGGGGATGAAGCTTAATTATTTAAAATCTGAGGCCTTAGCTTGGATGGCGATGGTTTATTAAGAACATAACATAAGATAAGCCATACTGGGTCAGACCAAGGTCCATCAAGCTCAGTATCCTGTTTCCAACAGTGGCCAATCTAGGTCATAAGTACCTAGCAGTCTCCCCAAAAGAGACAGGTTCCTCAATACTTGTATTGGGTCAAGCATTGATATCCTGGGTCCCTTTTAATAATGGTCTATGGATCTTTCCTCCAGGAACTTGTCCAAACCTTTTTTAAACACAGCTACAGTAACTGCTTTTACTACATCCTTCAGTAACAAATTCCAGAGTTTGGTTACATGTTGAATGAAAAAATATTTTCTCTTATTAGTTTTAAATAGGTTACCCTGTAGCTTCATTGCATGTCCCCTAGTCTTTTTATATTCTGGTGACATAAACAATCGATCTACGATTACCCGTTCCACTCCATTCATTAATTTATAGACCTCTATCATATCTCCCCTCAGCCGTCTCTTCTCCAGGTTGAAGAGCCCTAACCTTTTAACCTCTCTTCATAGGAGTATCCTTCCATCCCCTTTACCATTTTGGTGGCTCTTCTCTGTACCTTTTTCTAATAACGCTATATCCTTTTTTAAGATATGGCGACCAGAATTGCACACAATATTCAAGGTGCAGTCGCACCATGGAACTATACAGAGGCAATATAATATCCTTTGTTTTATTTTCCATTCCTTTCCTTATGATACCTAGCATTCTATCTGCTCTCTTGGCTGCTGCCGCACACTGGGCAGAGGGCTTTAATATGTTATCCACGATGACACCTAAATCTTTTTCCTGGGCGGTGGTTCCCAATGTGAAACCTTGCATTGTGTAACCATAGCTTGGGTTATTCTTTCCTAGGTGCATAGCTTTACACTTGTTCACATTGGTCATCCAAATGGCAGATGGAATTTAATCTTCCAATTTATCAAGATCCTCTTGCAATTTTCCACAATCCTCTTGTGTTTTAACAACTTTAAATAGTTTTGTGTCATCTACAAATTTGATAACCTCACTCGTTGTTCCCTTTTCCAGGTCATTTATGAATATGTTAAAAAGCAGCGGACCCAGCACAGATCCCTGAGGTACACCACTACTCACCTTTTTCCATTGGAAAAATTGGCCATTTAGCCCTACCCTCTGCATTCTTTTAACCAGTTCCTGATCCACAATAGTACACTACCTCATTGTAAAGGGTCTGCTTCTTGTTAGTCACGCCAGGCCAGGGAAGTCCCAAACCCTCATCTGCGGTGTGCTGCTCCGGCTGGCTGGAATCCAGGGGAATAAAACTCACAGACCACACAGATGGAAAAGTATGCAAGTTTATTCCAAAGGGTGGAGGGATTGTCCGTATTTTATACATTATCAGAAACATATTCATACGTCATCCACCCATCTTCTGGGGCCCACTACAGCTTATCAGTAACTGTGCAAATACAAGTCATCTCTGAGTAGAACAATCAGTTAAGCTTAGCACAGCACATTCCTTTTCCATACCCACCAGAATGTACAAAGGGCACATATATAGGATTCTGATTTCCCTTGTGCAGGCCTCCTGTATATGCACTTAAACTAAACATTATTATTATTTCCTAACACTCATATGCCATGACTTTTTAGTTTTGCCAAAAGTCTCTGATGAGGGAACTTGTCAAAGACTTTCTGAAAGTCCAGATACACTATATCAATCTTTGTCTACCTGTTTGTTCACACCTTCAAAAAACACAACAGATTAGGAAGACAAAGATCTTCCTTGTCTAAAGCCATGTTGGCTGTCTCCCATTAAGCCATGACTATCTGCATGCTGAGTAATTTTGTTCTTTGATGGTTTTTATCATTTTTCCTGGTACTGACATCAGGCTCACTGGTCTGTAGTTTTCCGGATCACCCCTGGAACCGTTTTTAAAAATTGGCATTACATTGGCGATTCTCCAATCTTCAGGTATTACAGATGATTTTAATGATAGTTCACAGATTTACTAATAGCAGGTCTGCAGTCTCATATTTCAGTTCTTTCAACAAACTTGGATGTATACCATCCGGTTCAGGTGATTTGCTATTCTTCAGTTTATCAAATAGTTGTAATGAAAATGGAAGGGTGATTTTCTGCTATTTGGGTGTGCAGATCACAGGAGATCCCCAGGAATTGTATGATAGCAATGTACTGCCCATGCTGGAGTATGCCAAGGAACTCTTGGGAGTTTGGGAACCTATCCTCTATTACGTTTGGTGTGAATTAGTTTGTACATGATGGTCCTGTTTCTGAAGTGGCTATATGTCTTGCAAATGCTTTTACTGTATCTATTACACAGGTACACTAAAAAAAAATTTTTTTAAACTGCCTCTAATGTTTCGATTGATTTTTACGTTTTTTGGTGCGCTGAATCCAAATCTGGTAACCAATTTGCTCCATCACGTACAGATTTTTTGCTACATTGGGTTAGCAGTTTGAGGTGAACGTTTCAGATTGAGTGCGATCGAGATAAAAGTTTCTTGGATGAATTCTTTATACTAATTGTTTAGTAGTTATTCAAATAAGAATAAAGAAAATTGTAACAAGGCAGCACATAAGAATAGAGTAATGTCAACAAAACACACTGTGATGGTAGCAAAATTGTCTGCACTTAAAACAGCCACATACATGTGCACAAACATTGAGCATATAAGAGCGAGGTTAGACACAAAGCAAAGCAAAGAAATGTGCAAAAAATGTTGTACAGGTATGTATGTAAGAATAGAAAAGGCAAACCGCACCATTGCAATATATGAAGACAAACAACCGATGGTGTGAAAATAAAATTCTAATAAATGAGATCCGACACTGTGGTAATAACTAGCAAATTTTTATTTCAAAGTTTAGTAAAAACACGATATTTGTCAACACAGTTTAGATTTTAAAGTCATTCTTGGGTCAATCAATCTCCTGGTGGGCCCGTTTCTTCTTCCCCCGAATGCTTCTCTTGGTGCGCTGCTTGGCGTATTTTTCATCTGGGGTTTCCCGCAGCAGCAACCAGCAGAAATCAGCCATCATAGTGGTGTTCCATCTTCCTTGGTACCTTCTCTCTGCGTCCTTGATGTCCTGGTGAAACCTTTCACCTTGTTCTTCACTGTACGCCCCCAAGTTTTCGGGAAAGTAGTTCACATGGGAGTGCAAGAAATGGACTTTCAGGCTCATGTTACAGCCTTGTTCTTTGAAGGCATTGAGCATCCTGGCAACAATATCCTTATAGTTCTCATCCCGCTGTTCCCCAAGAATTTGAGAACAACATCCTTGAAGGAATCCCAGGCTTCTTTTTCCTTCTCAGACATCGTTTCAGCGAATGCTCCATCTGAAATGAGTTTCCTTATCAGGGCCAACAAACACTCCTTCCTTTAGCTTTGCTTCAGAAAGTCGGGGGAACTTTGAGCAAAGGTACCGAAAGCACTCACCATCTTTTGGAAGGGACTTGATGAATTGCTTAATGAGACCCAACTTAATGTAGAGAGGTGGTAATAGAATTTTATCACGAGGTACCAAGCTCTCATGAACATTTTTCTCACCGGGTCTCAAATACTCCCGAATTGGCCAGTCTTTTTTCCCCCAGTGTAGGTCGCGGGCCCGGCTATCCCACAAGCAAAGGAAGCAGGGATATTTGGTGAAACCGGATTGCTGCCCTAATAGCATGGATAGAATTTTAAAGTCTCCACAAATCATCCACTTATGCTCATTATAACGAATCTTCTGAAGAATCAGGGCCAAATTCTCGTATTTTTCTTGGAGAATAACAGAGTGAGCAATAGGAACTGAAGCGAATGTGTTGCCATTATGAAGAACACCTTTTATGCTGTCTTTTGACGAATCAATGAACAGCCGCCATTCAGCAGGATCATACTTGAGTTTAAACTTTTCCATCACTCCGTATATATCGTTGCAAAATACCAAATCTTCCTCTTTGCTGAAATACTTCAAAAATTGTGTCTCGCGGTTGCGGTACCAATAAAAAGTTGTTCCTGGTGACAATAGATTTTTCTGTTTAAGCCGAGAACCTAGCAGTTGGGCAGCATCTTTTGGGAGTCCTAAATCCCGGACTAAATCATTCAATTCAGCTTGAGAGAAAAGTTCAGGTTTCGGATCTGGTTCAGTTTCAAACTCAGAAGTACTGGACTCATCGGGAAAAGCCATCTGATGAGTCTCATCATGATCAGAACCGTCCACACAAATATGATCCAAAGATTTTGGTGGTTCAGGCACAGGTACTTCGTTGCTATGAGGCATAGGCCTAATTGCTGAGGGAAGGTTGGGGTAACTTATTACGTTCTTATTTTTTAGTTGTATCCCTTCACAATGCAAGAGCAAAAATAGCAGTCACTGCTGTGGTCTCTTTGTTCACGCCACATCATAGGTATTCCGAAACGAAATGCTTGTTTTTTACCTTTCATCCATAAGCGTTGATCTTCCTCACATGTCTTGCACACTTTGTGAGGAGCCCACGGTTTGTCTTGATCGCCTAACTTCAAACCGAAATAGGCGAAATATACTTTTTTAATAAATGCAGAAATGTTCCTCTGCCGCTTTTTCACGGTATATTCCCCACAAATAAAACAAAAACTGTCCGGAGAGTTGACGCAACCTCTGGCTCTGTGAGCCATCACAAATACACAGCACTGCAAACTACAATTGTAGTGAACCACTTCGGAATAAAGCTGGATTACGACTGAGCAAACAAAAGGTAATAATGAACTTGCAAGAAACTGAAATTTGACAGGAACGTTCATGTCGCAACCACCGTGTTTGAGCGAGCGAACGAGGCGAGGCGAACAGGAAAGAACATGCGCCAGCGCGAGTACTGGATTTAGCCCCCCGCCTCCCAATTGTCCTGTTAATGTATAAAATGAATACAAAACAAAATATCATGAGGGAGTGTTTCTAGTTAACCATTACAACCTCTATTTTGGGCCAAGAAAATAAACTGCAGTCGGCTAAAAAGAAATTATGTGAACATTCCTTATATGGGTAAGAAATCTAATTTTGCAAGAAAACGTGACGTGATGGAACATTTTGGCTATTTTTCCTGGATTCAGCACCCCAAAATCTATAGGAATCAGTTGCAAAACTGGAGGCAGTTTTTTGGTAGTGTACCTGTGTTATTTAAGGATCTGCGGGTTTTAGGCCATTTTAATCTTGGCATTTTGTTGGGGGAAGAAGGGCCCGCATTCAGTTTAATCTTTTGAGTAGAGGCTAGACACAGGGAGGCGCTGGACTGCCAAGTCTGCACTTGTATAATATAGCCTGTTTGACAAGCCACCTGCAAGACTGGGTAGTGGGGGCCTCGGATTATACTCCCCTTGAGTTTGAATCAGTTTGGGGATATCCGCTAAACTTGATCTCTTTGCGGCATGCTTCTCTGGGCAAAATACCATGACACTTGCATTCCTCCTGCACTCTGGTATCAATGCAGAAAACATGATGTTATTGGTGTCACCTATTGAGTCACATTTCTAGACTGTGTGTTTACCCTATAGGGAAATGTGAAGTTTCCCTCAGGTGGCAGACTAGAGGGTTTCAGATATACATGGAGAAGGGGGTCAAGCGGGTCTGTCAGGTATTAGATGACTAGAGGAGGTTGCTGACCTTTGGACATTCTGAAGGTGGAGTATGGGCTGCAGACAGGGATGCCTTTGCGTTCTTCCAGTTGCAACACTATATAAGCTTCTTGCTGCAAGAGGCTCTTCAAGTAGATTCTGAAGAGAAATTATATCAGGTATGGGGTTTAGAGGAATAGGACTGGAAACTAAGTGTTTCCGTAGCTCACGAAATATGACAGGAAGCGTCTGCAGTCAATTTGGACACCCTTAAGAGTCGATGATGAGTGGAATTGGGGGACTGGGTGGAGGGGCTGAATCTCTGAGCACGTTTGACCCATTTTCCAGGAGTGGTTGGAGGAGTAAGATTATGGGAATGCCAATATAAACTGCTGTTGAGGAGTTACTTTTCCAAGGCCAGGGCATACCGGGTGCATATAGTGTCCTCGCCACTGTGCTCAAGGTGCATGATTGGCGAGGGCCCCCTCGGGCACATTGTTTGGTCATGTCTGTAGGTTTGGAAGCATTGGGATAAGGTTCTAGCCTTTATTCAGGCTATCGTGGGACAGGAGGTATGGGCGGAAGCTAAGATGATGATCTTTGACGCCCCTGAAGCCAGTGGTATCGAGGCACAGTTTGAGATGCTTGGGCTAGGAAGGCCCTTTTTGGGGGGGGGGGGGGAGTGATCATGCAATACTGGCTTTCTGCATTGGTCCCCTCATATTGGCACTGGCAGAACACCTTACATGAGCTGTTGCTCATGGAGCAAATGAATATGGGCAGTTTTCCGCAATGCAGGGCCAAATTTATGCTGGCATGGGAAAATATCTGCAGTTTTTACCCTGCATGCTTGTAATCTGGTGGTGAACACATTTTGAAGAGTCTAGGCCTGCGTGGGAGGAGGAGGGATAGGTGAATGGAGTGTGAATAGTCTGCACTCGATGTTCCCCCGGGGGTGTAGAGGAGTGGAAGTGTGAAATGGGGTAGATCTTGTGATGTCAACCAGAGCCACTGGATTCCATGGGGGAGGGGGGGAAAGGGGGAGTGGCAAGTTGGGGAAGCTGGGATAGGAGGCGGATATATTGTAGAAAAGGGGGGGGGATTAGCAAAATCAAAAATTGATATAAGAGTTGTTTCCATGTCTGGCTTTGAAAGTTTGGAAGTCTGTTATCCCGCTGTTATCTTGTTATATTTATTTATTTATTTATTTAACACTTATTTATATACCGCATCTTCCAGCGATCAGTTGCGGTGTACATTTAACAACAATTAACAATGCAGAGCTTGTTTTACATAGAACAGTTATAACTTTTTACAATGAACATCTTAACTTGAACAACAAAGTGTATGTAAAAACTATGCGGAATAGTTCAATGAATCAACTAACACAGATTGTGTAACAATTTAAACTGTAGTACTGTTTCTAACTCAATTTTAACTATATACAAGTGGGGTATTGATGCATTGGAATGGAAAGATTATTCATTTAAGTTGTACGTATTATTGTAATAGGGAGTATAATCTTGATTTTAGACAGGTTCTTGTTTAGCCTTTATCTAAGTTGATTGGAAGGTTTTCTATGGTATTATAGTGTTTAGTGAATAGGTAGGTTTTCAATTTTTTTCTGAATTCTGTTATCTCTGTTAGTGATCGCAAGTCCTCTGGTAAAGAGTTCCAGACTGTTGGGGCTACGTGGGAAAAGGCTCTTTTATTTGTTAATTTGTGAGTTCTTATATATTCTTTTGGCATCTTAAGTTTATTTGATTGTCCTTTTCTATAAGTAGGCTTAGGTGGTTCTTTGCTTATTAGATTACAGAGTGTCTTCGGGGCCATATCTTTTAGGGCTTTGAATGTAGTTATAATTGTTTTGTATGTTATCCTGCTTTGTATTGGTAACCAGTGAAGGGATGCTAGTATCGGTGTAATGTGTTGGAGTGAATTTATCTTTAATATGATTCTGGCTGTAGCATTTTGCGCGAGTTGGATCCTTTTAATGTTTTGTTTTGAAATGCCTATAAGTACTAAGTTGGCGAAATCGAAGTGTGGAGTTATGGTAGCCTGTGTTATATTGATAAAATCTTGTATAAATACAAGGGGGCGTAATTGTTTGAGGATTTTAAGTTTGAAGTAGATTTTCTTCAAGGTATTTCTGATGTGCGTTTCCATGGTAAGTTGTGTGTCTAAAATGACACCTAGATATCTTATTTCATTTTTTATTTTAATTTCTTGGTTCTGTAGTATTATGTGAGTTGGCGGGGTGAACGTTTGGTTTTTTGTTACGATTAAGACTTCGGTTTTAGCATGGTTTATATGTAGGTTTTGGGTTTTTAGCCAGTATGTAATTTCATTGTAGCAGTCAGATAGAAGTTGAATCGGTAGGTTAGGAATTGTGAAAGGTATGTACATCATGATATCATCCGCATAAAGGTGATATTGTACTCCAAATTTTTTAAAAATATTGCAAATCGGTTTTATATAGATATTAAAGAGTAGGGCTGACAGTGCTGAACCTTGTGGTAAACCTATTTCTTGTTTGTATATGTTTGATGTTTGGTTACCTATTCTTACATTTTGTGTTCTGTTATGTAAATATGAGGTGAACCATTTATGTACGGTGGAATTTATGCCTAACTGTTTTAAGTTGTTGAGCAGTATTGAGTGATGCACGCTATCAAAAGCTGCTGATATGTCAATGAAAAGGAGAATGAATGCTTGTTTGTGATTGTCAATTCCTTTTAGGAGTGTGTCTATTAATACTGCTAGGAGTGTTTCTACTCCGTGGCGAGGTCGGAAACCATATTGTTGTTCATCAAGTGGGTAAGATAAGTCTATGAATTCCTGTGTCTGAAGTTGCACTACCTTTTCAATTACTTTGGCCAAGAATGGTATGCTAGATATGGGCCTATATGATGTTGGCAATGTTTTGTCTAGTTTGCAGTTCTTTAAAATTGGGCGTATTTGTGCATGTTTGAGCGGGGATGGAAGGTATCCTTGGGTGAGTGAGAGGTTTACTATTGGGAGAATATAGGATATTAGAGTTTGCAGTGTGTTTTTTATCCATGAAACTGGGCATGGATCCAAGTACGAAGTTGTAGTATTTAGGTTGGAGATGATTGTTTTTAATGATGCTTTTGAAATGGGGTAAAATTCTGACCATTCATCTACAGGTTGATAAGTGATGTTGATATTATCTGCGTGCATGGAAGGTTTCTTAGATTTGCTTTGGTAATGATTAGCTAGGGTTTGAACTGAGATTTCCGTGATTTCGTTGCTGGAAGTTTGCTCGTTATTAGTTAATTTTCTGACTATAGAAAATAACTCTCTTGGTCTATTGTATGATTTTGTTAAGATTGCTGCATAATAGTTTTTCTTTGTGTTGTCAATTGTTTCCTTATATTTTGATAGATAGTTATTGAATATTTCTTTGTGTACAGTCAGCTTGGATTTTCTCCATTTTGTTTCAAGTTTTCTTAGTTCTTTTTTCATTTGTCTTAGAGTGCTATTAAACCATGGTGAACTGTTTAATTTGGTGTATATTGTCTTTTTGTTAGGTTGATTATTTTTAGCTGCATTATTGATAGTATCATTCCAGTTGTTAACAGCATCATCCAGATTAGATGTTGATAAGAAGTAGGGGATTGTTAAGTCAATGAAGTTTGTTTCATTAAACTTTTTGAATTTTGTAGTGGGAGTACTCCTTATGTGATTATTGATGCTGGGGATGGGATATGGGATATTTATTTTGATGATAGAATGATCAGACCAAGGTGTCTCTGTGCATTCAATGGAATTAGAGTGCACTAGCTTGAAGAGTATTTCGGGGAGTAGAACCAAATCTAGTGTTCTTCCTTTGATATGTGTTGCAGTTTTAACTATTTGATGGTACTCTATGTCTGCTATGGTGTCTAGGAATAATTTAGAGTCTAGTGTTGGGAGTGACGGAAGGTTAAAATCACCTAGCATGATCACAGGATTTTGGTCAGTAGATGAACTGAGGAGTTCAATAAGAGAATCCAGGCCATCTGATTTATTGTCTGGGGTCTATATATTAAGCAAATTTTTATGTGGCTGATTCTTATTAATAATGTGTCTATGTTAGTATTGATATTTGATTGGATTGGCTTGGCGTTTAGTGTTTTTTTTGTCATCATTAGAACTCCACCACCTTTTTGTTGGGTCTGTGTTTGTAGAATGTATCATAGTTCTCTTTATCAAGTTGGTTTAGATAGACTGTATCTGTTTCAGTGAGCCATGTCTCAGTGACACATAAAATGTCAGGTTTTAAGTCAGCTATCATGTCGTTAAATATGGGCAATTTATTCTTCATTGATCGTGCGTTAATGAGGATGCATGATAGGGAAGAATAATAGTTAGAACAGATTTTCTTGTCTATTTGTTGTGTATTTGTTTGTTGTATGTGAATTAGTCTGTGATAATTAATTTTTGGGTAGTTTTGATGAGTGTGCCCCATATGGCAATCATTTCGATTGTATGTATGTATTATAGGTATAGTCATATGGTCTTTGTGGTTTAAACATAGGGATAGGTCGATTATTATTATTGTTAATAATATACAGGAGTATGATACTCTTATAAGCATGTTGTTAGGGTGAAGCATTTTCAGTTTGTTGGCTCGGCTTAAAGTGAGTATAAGTGCAGTTTTGGCCTACTGACAAGGGTACTATATTACTAGCAATGTTATATGCAGTTATAGCTTGAAATACTGACAACAGTACTATATTACTAGCAATGTGCTAAAGCTTGAGATACTGACAACAGTACTATAATACTATCAATGTTATATGCAGTTATAGTTTGAAATACTGACAACAGTACTATATTACTAGCAATGTGCTAAAGCTTGAGATACTGACAACAGTACTATATTACTAGCAATGTACTAAAGCTTGAGATACTGACAACAGTACTATAATACTATCAATGTTATATGCAGTTATAGTTTGAAATACTGACAACAGTACTATATTACTAGCAATGTGCTAAAGCTTGAGATACTGACAACAGTACTATATTACTAGCAATGTTATTTTCAGCTAAAGCTTGAAATACTGACAACAGTACTATATTACTAGCAGCGCTAATTGTAGGTACATTTACAGAATTAATATTATAGGTTAAGTTTTCAGTTTCGATGCAGTTACAGATGAGATAATGAATATATTAACCGGAGATTTTGTTATGAAATTTTAGAGAATTCGCAATATTACACCAGAAAAGTAGAAGTTTTTGCTTGGGTTGAATTATACTTGCTGCGATTTGACGGTCCTTTGTCTCTCTATTACGACTGAGATGCAGTCCCGATTGGGTAGTGCGGCTGTGTGACTCTGTGTAGGCAGAGGTGTGATAAGGAAGTCCTTCGTGTAAGGTATGAGTGAGCTCAACTTTAAAGGGGCTCAACCTGTATGTAGTCATGTGAGATTTGCAGCCGGTGAAAATCCCTCGTTGTTATTTGTGGCAGGATTGTTGCTGATTGGAGCTGTTTGCTTGTGCCGCTGATTTTTTGATGCCCCTTCTATCGGTCCCCGCCTAAGGGCCACGCCAAAGGGCCCTCTGGCGAGGCCCTCAGGCGCGGGCCCGCCAGGCGCGGGCGCGCCCGATGGCGCGAAGGTATTGACTGCTTTGCTGAGCCCGGATTGGGCCTTCCCACGCTGCAGGCTCCTCCTGGTCTCGTCGGCTCGATCCCCAGGTAAGGGGAGAGCTTTAGCTGAGAGTCGGGAGCTGAAAGACCTTGCACCCGATGGCGCGAAGGTTTTGACTGCTTTGCTGAGCCCGGATTGGGCCTTTCCACGCTGCAGGCTCCTCCTGGTCTCGTCGGCTCGATCCCCAGGTAAGGGGAGAGCTTTAGCTGAGAGTCGGGAGCTGAAAGACCTTGCACCCGATGGCGCGAAGGTTTTGACTGCTTTGCTGAGCCCGGATTGGGCCTTCCCACGCTGCAGGCTCCTCCTGGTCTCGTCGGCTCGATCCCCAGGTAAGGGGAGAGCTTTAGCTGAGAGTCGGGAGCTGAAAGACCTTGCACCCGATGGCGCGAAGGTTTTGACTGCTTTGCTGAGCCCGGATTGGGCCTTCCCACGCTGCAGGCTCCTCCTGGTCTCGTCGGCTCGATCCCCAGGTAAGGGGAGAGCTTTAGCTGAGAGTCGGGAGCTGAAAGACCTTGCACCCGATGGCGCGAAGGTTTTGACTGCTTTGCTGAGCCCGGATTGGGCCTTCCCACGCTGCAGGCTCCTCCTGGTCTCGTCGGCTCGATCCCCAGGTAAGGGGAGAGCTTTAGCTGAGAGTCGGGAGCTGAAAGACCTTGCACCCGATGGCGCGAAGGTTTTGACTGCTTTGCTGAGCCCGGATTGGGCCTTCCCACGCTGCAGGCTCCTCCTGGTCTCGTCGGCTCGATCCCCAGGTAAGGGGAGAGCTTTAGCTGAGAGTCATATCCTTCCAATACGTATGGTGAAATCTATAAACAAATTTAAATATAAACCAAGCTGGCAGTTTTTTTTGGCCTGCCTTTAACTTTTCTTAAAGTGTGGAATAGATCTGATTTGGGTTTCCAAGATAGTATTTTCAAATAATGCCCATTCTTGATGCAAATCTTTAACTTTTGCAGCTGCCCCTTTTAGATTTTTCTTAATTATTTCCTCATTGTCAGTCTCCCTTTTGAAAGTTTAAATGGTAGAACTGTGGATTTTCTTGTCATCCTCCCTTCCATTTATTAAATCAAATACGATCATGCTATGATCACTATTGCCTCGTGGCCCCAGTGTCCTTATCTCTTGTATCAGATCCTATGTTCCACTAAGGACTGGGTCCAAAATAGCTTCCCTCTTTGTTGATTCATGAACCAGCTGCTCCAAGAAGCAGTTATTTATTTCAACTAGAAACTTTATCTCTTTAGCATGTCCTGCTGTGACGTTGACCCAGTCCGATACTAAGGTAATTGAAATCACTCATTATTACTGTATTGTAACGTTAGCTTCCCTGATTTCTTTTAGCATTTTATCATCCATCTTGGCAATAGTGCTTATTGCATGATTGCGTTTTTGGTTTAATAAATGAAAGAAGGAAATCCACAGTACTATTTTTTTTTTTTTTAACTTTCAAAAGGGAGACTAAGAGGAGCAGTGGCAAAGGTTAAAGATTTAGATCAAGCATGGGCATTGTTTAAAAATACTATCTTGGAAACCCAGGCCAGATGTCTTCCATGCTTTAAGAAAAGTGGAAGGAAAGCCAAGAAACTGCCAACATGGTTTAAAGGCAAGATCAGAGAAGCAGTTGCAGCCAAAAAACATCTTTCAGGAAATGCAAAAAGGAGCCAAATGACAAACGGGAAACAACATAAGCACTAATAAGTTAGATTCAAAGAAACTTGCTGTGGAAGCAAAAACGTGTAATACAAAAGTTTTCAAGTACATTAGTAGCTAAAAACCTGTGAGTGAGTTGGTTGTACCATTAGATGATAGAGGGGTAAAGAGGGTGCTAAGGGAGGACAAGGCCATAGCAGAGAGCTTGAATGATTGTTTTGCTTCAGTCTTAACTGCAGATAATGTAGGGAAGTTACCCATGCCCGAAATGGTATTTAAATGTGATATAACAGAAGAATTGAAAGAAATAACGATAAACTGGGAAGACTTACTATTCCAGTTTATTAGATACATATAATACAATCACCTGGACCAGATGGTATGCATTCAAGAGTGTTGAAAAAAACTGAAAGATTAGATTGCAGACCCACTATTAGTAATCTGTGAACTATCATTAAAATCATCTGTAGTACCTGAAGATTGGAGAATGGCCAATGTAATGACCAGTT
Organism: Ichthyophis bannanicus; assembly: GCA_033557465.1. NCBI lineage: Eukaryota > Metazoa > Chordata > Amphibia > Gymnophiona > Ichthyophiidae > Ichthyophis > Ichthyophis bannanicus. The sequence continues at coordinate 154,389,361 of CM066042.1, forward strand.
TTTCAAAAGGGTTCTAGGGGGGATGTGGGATCCTATAGACCTGTGAGCCTGATGTCAGTACCAGGCAAAATGATAGAAATCATTATAAAGAATAAAATTACTGAACATGTATATAGCCATGGTTTAATGGGAAAAAGTGAATAATGGTTTTAGCCAAGGAAAGTCTCTTGTCTTGTAACTAAACATGTAGACCAAGGTGAGTTGGCTGATATAGTGTACCTGGATTTTCAGAAAGCCTATGACAAGGTCCCTCATGAGAGACTCTTGGCAAAATTGAAAGTCGGGGGATAGGAGACAGTGTTGTATTGTGGATCAGGAACTTGTTAAAAGATAAAAAGCAGAGTAGGGCTAAATGGCCAATTTTTCTCTATGGAGAAAGGTGAATAGTGGAGTACCCCAGGGATCTGTGCTGGGACTGCTGCTTTTTAACATGTTCATAAATAAACTGGAAATGGGAATAACGAATGAGATCAAATTTGCAGATGACACAAAATTATTCAAAGTTGTTAACACGCAAGTGGATTCTGAAAAATTGCAAGAGAACCATGATAAATTGGAAGACCTGGACGTTCAAATGGAAGTTGAGATTTTAATGTAGACAAGTGCAAACTTATGCACCTAAGAAAGAACAACTCAAACTATGGTCCAATGATGCAAGGTACCACCTTAGAAACCACCACCCAGGAAAAAGATTTAGGCGTCATTGTAGATAATACGTTGAAACCCTCCACCCAGTGTGCAGCAGTGGCCAAGAAAGCAAACAGAATGCTAGGAATTATAAGGAAAGGAATGGAGCATAAGAGGATATTATAATGCCTCTGTATCTTTCCAAGGTGTGACTATACCTTGAGTTTTGTATGCAATTCTGGTCTTCATAACTTAAAAAGGATATAGCTGAATTAGAAAAGTTACTAAAATGAGCAATAAAAATGGTAAAGGGAATGGAAGGATACCCCTATGAGGAGAGGCTTTAAAGGTTGGGGCTCTTGAATTTGGAAAAGAAATGGCTGAGGGGGACATGACAGAGGTCTATAAATTAATGAATGAAGTGGAATGGGTAAACATAGATCGGTTGTTTACACCATCAAAAAGTAGAAAGACTAGAGGACACATTGAAGCTACAATGCAACCCATTTACGACTAATAAGAGAAAATATTTTTCCACTCAATGCATAATCAAACTCTGGAATTCGTTACCGGAGGATGTAGTAAAAGCTGTTCGTTTAGCTGTGCTTAAAGGCTTGGACAAGTTTCTGGAGGGGAAAGGTCCATAAAACATTATTAAAGAAGACCTGGGAAATCCACTGCTTGCCCCACGACAAGCATTGTGGAACCTGTGCTGCTTTGAGAACCTGCCAGGTACTTGTGGCCTTGTTTGGCCATTGTTGGAAACGGGATACTGGGCTTGATGGACCTTGGTCTGACCCAGGCGGTCAGTAGTACACTCCCACTGTCATCATCTTCCCCTCTTTACATGGAATTTCTATCCATAGAGATTCTATAGTGTATTTTGTTTCCTGAAAAACTTTAATCCTGTGTGACTCAATGCCCTCTCTAACAGAGTGCATCCCATCCACCAGTTAGATCTACCCTATCATTGTGATATAGTTTGTACCCAGGTATCACAGTGTCCCATTGGTTGTCCTCCTGAGATGCCTATTATATCTAACCTTTCATTTAGTGCTATATGTTCTAACTCGTCCATCTTATTTTTTTAGACTTCTAGCATTTGCAAACAGGCATTTTAGAGGTTGTATTTTATTCATATTAATCTAGTTATCAATTGCCAGGGCTAATTTGGACTCGTTCAGCTCTTTCTGCTCTGCACTGAAGGGCAACTGGGTTATTTTTACCTATATTGGAACCTCTCTTTCGGGATGGCCCCAACTTCCCTCTTTTGCTAGTATCCTTCAAGGATACTTCCTTATGAACCATGTGCTTTCGGGCAACTGTTGGCTTTCCACTAGCTTCTTTTTAAAGCAGTCTGGTTCCATCCTGGTTAAGGTGGAGCCTCTCTCTTCCCCAGAATGTTGCCCAGTATCTAGCAAATCCAGAGCCCTCTTCCTTGCACCATCATCTCATTCACGGATTGAGACTTTGGAGCTCTTTCTGCCTTTTGGGTCCTGCGCATGAAATGGGAAGCATTGCAGTGAATGCTACCCTAGAAATTCTGGATTTCAGCTTCCTGCCTAAATTTGGCGTCCTGAACCTCTCTCCCATGCTTTCCTATGTCATTGGTAACAACATGTAACAAGACAGCAGACTCCTCCCCAGCACTATTTTAAAACCTTATCTAGATGGCATGTGAGATCTGCTACCTTTACATCAAGCAGGCATGTTACCATACGATCCCCATGTCCACCAGCCATCTATATGCTTAATGATTTGAATCGCCAACTATAACAGCTGTCCTAACCCTTTCCTCATGGGCACATGTCCCTGGGGAATACTCCGTGCGAGAGGGTTTTACATCACCTGGAGGATATGTCCCAGCTACAGAATCACTTTCTGCTACACCAAGGTGATGCTGTCCTTTCACATGACTTCTCTCCTCCATGGCAATAGAGAGGCTGCCAGACTTGTGGTAGTACTTCAGTAATATGTCCCTGTAGGTCTTGTCTATAAACCTCTCTGTCTTCCTTTAACTCTTTGAAGTCTGCTATTCTAGCCTCCAGAGATTGGACTTGTTCCTGAGAGCAAAGAGCTTCTTGTGCCTAGTGTACCCGTAAGACACTTCACCAACTGGAAGGAAATTCTTCATATGACACTCTATGGAAAAAGAATGAAATTAAGCTATACCTGATGAGGATAACCAGCTACACCTGAAAGTGAATTTGACTACCTCTGTCCCTGTAAGAGCCTATACATCTAAGATTATGCCTGGAGAGGGTGGGAGGAAAGGAAAGAAATGCTTAATAGAAGCAGGCTTTCTAAACAGTGCCCTGACTGAGTCTTAAAGTTTGATTTAAGTAAGAAGCAAGCTTGCCAAAACATTACCCTGTACGTACTTTAAAAAAATACAAATTTAAAAAAAGAGATTTTATTGGTTTAAATCCAGAGTTCCCTTTAACCCAAGAGTCTGAGAAATTACCAGCAGGTAAATACCTACAATTGCAGAATCCTTCCCAGCAAGAGCAGCTTTTTTTCAGTAGTCCTGCAGACTTTTTTTTTTTTTTCGCATGTTTGGGACCCCCTCCCCAGGTGGCCCGAGGCCTGCACTGATTCTCCCATGATCTTTGTGCCTCTGGGACCAGTTGCCATTTTGGATGCTCATGTGGTCTCTGCAGAATGATGCAGGCTCTAGTTGCCACTGCCCTCAGAGGCTACAAGACCTTTTGTATTCTGGCTTTGAGCAACCACTTCTGAAGCAACTGATGGATTGCTTTCAGAACTTCCTAGCTGATTGGTGCGCCGCCCCCCCCCCCCCCCCAAGGATTTCTAGGGGCCTAGGACACTCTAGTGTGTTTGTCATGAGTGAAAAGAGGCTTGAGCATCCTCGTGCTACTTCATCCACTCGTTCCCAATGGAGCCCAGCCATAACCCCTACAGGGGTTTTCTGTGACAAAAGAGAGGATTCCTTCTCCCTGGAAGGTGAGTCTGAGGAGAAAGTTAGCTTTCCTCAGATCCTTCTGTGTGATCAATTTGTTTCAACACAAATGATAAATCATCAGTTCCAGAGTGAAACAAACTCATTTAAAAAAAGCAAAAAATCACTCTACTGTAATAAACACGGGCTAGGTATTAAAATTCTATACACATCCATAAACTACCTTATCACGGGTCTTATAAGGAGAAAAAAAGACTTCAGATTACACGGGTCAGGCAGACAGAACCAAGCATGTCTCTGCCATCTCCATCATATCAATAGCCAAAAAAACTCCTTTAACACTATATTTTCAAATATTTTTCAATTATTTTAAATCCTCCAACATTTCAAACAATTTCAGTTGTACATATTTCAATGTTTTAAACAATCCTCCCTTCTAAAGCATGTCATTAATCCCCAACTTATCTGAAGTGGTCTCCATGGAATAATTGAGATCATGATTCAGGTCATACAGATTTCTATCCACACTCCGACGCCAAACATTTTGTCGACTCAGCATTTCACAATAGGCTTTCTCAAGGGGTTTCAGTAAATCCCACCAGAAATCCCCCACTGACCATCAGTAATAGATGTTGTTGCTGTTAAGTGCCGTCGAGTCTGAGTCGACTCATGGCGACCCTCTGGATAGTTGTCCTAAATTGTGTTTGGTCTTCAGTCAGGTGACTCATTGCTGACAGACTGGTACTCGTAGCTGCTGTTGTATCGATCCATCTCATTGCTGGCCTTCCTCTTTGGCGTTGACCTTCTGTCTTGCCAAGCATGATGTCTTTCTCTAATGATCTCTTTGCATGATGTGTCCAAAGTATGAAAGTTGAAGTCTTGTCGTCTGAGCTTCTAAAGAAAGCTTAGGTTTGATCTCTTCTATTACTGACTCAGCCAGGGGACCAGCATGACAGCCGCGGGTCGTTATTCTTTTCCCTCCCCCACCCCTCCCAACCCCCCACCACCCCCCCGCCCCAAATAACTGCACTGCTTCCGCTTTTTGCCAAAAGAGATGTCTTTATTTCAAATTGTCAACAAGTGGAAATACAGTATCAAACTGTTGGCCACAGCATAAACCCAACAATATCAAAACATTATAACACTATTCCATCATAAACAACATAAGTATACCTTCACACTTTTACCTCATCCCTTTTCAAGAGGCACAGCCCACAGTCACTCATGACCTCGGACGCCCGGCAGGGATATTCTGGAAAAGATGGCCGTCCAAGCCTTTTCCCCACTGCCGCCGGTCCCCAACCAGCATGACAACGTATACGGGGTGCTTCCGTTAAAAACCAGCCCCTCAGGGCTCCGTGACTCTTTGCAGCAGTGTCCGTATCTCCCACTGCCCAGGGCCCGTCAAAAGGCGTGAACAGGGCTACGATGAGAACTGTATGAGGGAGGTCCTCTGGACACTATTCCTGCTTCACCATCTGGGTACTCTTGGGGGACACGTCAGTTCCCTTGTGCCCCGCTCCCCCTTCTCGTGTCTGGGCTGTGCGCTCTCTCGTAAGGGTGGGGTTCCTCTTTCTCCTGCCAATCCCTCCCGGCTGTGATTCCTCGTTTGCCGGGAGGTTACCCCCCACCCTTCGCTGCTGTGGCCAACACATGCTTCTGCCAGAGGCGTTCGATTGTGTCTTGTATCGCACAGAGATACACATCCATCCTAATATCTGATAGATGTATCCCGTCAGCATGATACAGTCCGGGGCAGTTTTCTTCTATAAGTTCGTGGACGATGCCATATCCTCCGATCGATTCCATGAATCGCGCCATCCATCTATTCACTTTTTTCCTTGTCCTTTCTACTGCGCGGTGCGACCATTCGCCCCTCCACACCCGCCGCGGTATGATGTGAGACCAGACCAGTAATGTTCCTGGAAAGGTACCCGTCAGCGTCAGCAGGTCCCTCTGCATTTTCTTCGTGAGCTCGACGCTGCGCGTACCAATCAGGTCATTACCTCCCAGGTGCACCACGATTGTCCATGGCTGGCCACCCACCTTCTTCAACTGTAGTAGGAATGGCAGCAGCTGGTCCCACACCATGCCCCGGCGGCCCATCCATTTCACTGCTAGCTTCTCCCTGGGGAGGCCCAAGTTGAGCCCTTGCGGTCTAAGTCTCGTCCTCTTTTCTGCCCAATAAACGAACGAATGGCCGCATATCCACGCCTCGACAGGGGAATTGGCACCTATATAAAGTATTATAGAGAAAATTATAGCATGTTAAGATCACATTGAGTGCAGCAACACCCTGTCAACAATATCGATTCTGTATCCCCATAACACGCAGAAAACCAATAACTTGTGCAACATAGCTATCCTATTTCATTAAAGATTACCCCCCCATTTTTTTTTTTTTTTTTTTTAAATATATGTCTGCCTATTCCTACCCGGCGTCAAATCGGGCGTACGTACAATTTATATCTCTCGGAGCGCCATCTGCCAATGTTCATGATCTGCTCCCTCGTCATTCCTATACTGGCTGCTGTTGAAGCGGCCCCTATACGGAATGAATGGGTGCCGTACAAGCCCGCTTCGAAACCCGCTGCCTCCAGCGTTAACTTCAGTACCTTGGCAAACTGGAAGCGAGATAGGGGGGCCCCGTCCAAATGTACCAACCAGTTCTCAGCCCCTGCTGGCCATATGTGGTCGTAGTCGGTGAAGGTTGCTACTGGGCAGGATGTGTCCCCCGGTAGTGGGGCTAGCACAATCTGTGTGCCCTTTGCCTCAGTGTCGGTTTTTGATCTTCGTAGCTGCAGTATGAATATCCCATTCTGCAAGCTGACATCCCTCTCCCGAATCCCCTCCTTGGCGGATTTACGACTCGCCGAGGCTACCAGTTCGCCTATCCTGAACGCTCCAAAGAATGCCCACGAAAAGGTGCATCTGAATAGCCGGGTCTCGAAGTCGTTGAAACATATCTGGCCAGTGACCGCTATCAGTCTCTGCAGTATTCTGTGTGTTATAGGGTGCCGGCCGTCTTTCCTGCCGCGCTGCTCCGTCATCCAGCCCTTCATCACCTTGGTTATGACAAAGTCCACTCTTGGATTGTTCCTACCCATTACTTTCGTGAAGAAGGTAATGGCTGCCAACTGCGCCTTTACGGTTGATTTTTTGACTCCGCTATTCCTAGAATGCAGAATCCACTGCAAGATGGATTCCGTTGTGGGACAGGCATCCTGGATTCCGATTCCTCCGCAGAAGGCTTGAAATTTCTCCCATGCCTCCAGGTATCTCCGTCTTGTCCGCTCAGATAGTGAGCTCAGCACAAGCTCCCAAACTTCGGTGGGCCAAGGTCCCATACTTGTGGTGGGAGAACCGTTTTTTCTGCATCGGCTTCAGGAGCGAGCGACCGGAAGAGCTCGATCTTGGAATGAGAGAGAGAGCATCGGCAATGTTATTATGCTGCCCGGGGACGTGCTCCGCCCTGATATTTGTTATGTTTCAAGCACAACACTATGTGCCTTAGGAGGGCCACGACCCCCGGGGTATGAGCACGCATACCATTTACTGCATACACCACCGCTACGTTATTGGTGTGAAATGTGATTTGACTTGCTGCGTAGCTGCAGCGCCCATATGTATAGCGCCACCACGATGGGGAAGAGCTCCAGGAAGGTAATGTCTTTGGTGATACCCCCTGCTTGCCATTCGCCGGGCCATTCTTCCGCACACCATGCGCCTCTAAAGTAGATTCCGAACCCGCTCCCTCCCGCAGCGTCAGTGAACAGATCAAGGTCTTCGGCACCGGCTGCTCCTGCCAGAATGCCAGGCCATTGAAGGAATGCAAGAAGAGCTCCCACATGCGCAGGTCCTCCTTTATGCCCTTCGTGATCCTAATCTTGTGATGCTTTTTTTTGACACCTCTTGTCGCCATTGCCATGCGACGGCAGAACACACGTCCCATTGGCATGATCCTGCATGCGAAGCACAGTAGACCCAACATTGATTGGAATTGCTCCAGCGTTGCTTTTGTCCGTTCACGAATGTCACGGACAGCAGCTCTCAGCTTTTGGATTTTGTCATTGGGTAGGCGAGACCATTGCGCTGTTACGTCGCGTTCTATGCCCAGGAATGTGATGGTCCCCACGGGCCCACTAGTCTTTTTTTCTTTTGCCAGGGGTATCCCGAAGCACTTGGCAACTTGCTCAAATACGTTGAGGATCCTTTGGCAATCTTCCTCCACAGTTTCCGATGAATAGGAAATCGTCCAAGTAGTGTACGACGGTGCCATGACCGGCAATGTCTTCCACAACCCAATGTACAAATGCGCTGAACTGCTCGAAGTACGAGCACGATATCGAGCAACCCATGGGTAGGCATTTGTCATAATCCCCATTGAAAGTGAAGCCCAGTAGTGAAAAGGACTCTGGGTGGACCGGCAGCAGCCGAAAGGCTGATTCGATGTCTGCCTTCGCCAGACTAGCCTGGCGCCCCACTTTCCATACGATGTCCACAGCTTGATCGATCGTCGAATATCGCACGGAACATAGGGATGGATCAATGTGGTCGTTGACCGAACTCCCTTCTGGGTACGATAGGTTGTGGATTAGGCAGAATTTTCCCGGCTCCTTTTTTGGGACAATTCCCAAAGGGGGGACAACACCAGATTCGGTAGGGGTAGGTAGGTAAAAGGGCCAACCACCCTCCCTAATTCCCTTTCTTTTGATATTTTGTGCTGCACCACCGAACTGAATGTTTTGACTGATGGTGAGTTGCAGATTACCTGTCTCCGCGGTGTGACTGATGCTGGAATCCTAAATCCGTGAGCAAAGCCGTTCTCAATATTGAGAGCTTTGTCCCTCCTAGGGTAGGCCCTTAGCCATGGACGCATGCGGTCAAGCAAGATGGGGGTTGGGGCTAAGTCCCTCATTCCCTCTTTGCTGTATTGGCCGGAATGACTTGTTATCCCTATTGGATCGGCACGTGGTGGCAGGGTGATTGCTCCCGCAGCTGGAACATACGTGCCTAAATTTGCACGGCCGCCAGGTGCAAATCCCGGTATTGTACTGCTGGCACGCCCTGCGACCAACCTGCTGGGCATTCTGCCACTATTGTGGCGCCTGAAAGGACTGCGAGGTCCCTTCCTGACTCCATGGTCTGTTGGGGGCCATTTCCTCAAGCCATAAGTCCACAATCCTGTGCTGCCAAGTCATGGTTGGTTCCTCCGCCAAGCTCTGTCTGAACTTAACATTGTAGTTCAGCCAGGCCCACCCGCCTAGACGCTTATGCGCTTGGGTTATGGTGTCTAGGTACTTGATCAGGTACTGGCTCAATTCCGGCTCCCGCTCCAGAACTACGCTCATAAATATGTGGAATGCCGAAACCCAGTTGTTGATAGATTTTAAAATCTTCGGTTTCTTCTCCCATCTCCTATCTTTTTTTTTTGTTCTCATTTGATTCCCATTCCTGGTCTCTGATCAACAAGGAGAATATATCAATAAATTCCCTCCGCCAGATCCGCTTTTTTAACTTCCTCGGCACCGTGCTGGCTAGCAAGCTCACTCCGCAACGCGGGTCCCCACTCACCGCCGCTGGGCTTACTAGTGTAGCCGGCAACGTCAACGCCATCCCGGTTACACTGGGTTCACTGGTATTAGCCCCCCCGTGCGTGTGTTTCGTTGCGCCCTGTCCATACTCTTGCTAACTCTTTTTCTGCATGGGATTTACTCTTTTTCTTTCTGAATGTCTTCAAAATGCTCTGCATTGCTGTTGCTAGAGAAATATCCCCTTCTGCATCAGAGGTAGATTCCTCTGATGACGAGGATGAGACTACCAGCGCTCCCCTTACGCCCAGAGACTTACCGGCCGCTGCGCTGGTGCTTGGCATGCTGTTGCTGGTGTTTGGCGTGGTGTTGCTGGTGTTTGGCGTGGTGTTGCTGGGGGCTGGCGTGCTGTAGCTGGAGCCTGGCATGCAGACGCTGGGGCCGGGCGTGCTGTCGCTGTTCGCTGCTTGCGGTTCCGCTGCTCCCGTGGTAGACGCCTCCAACTGCTGCTTAAAAGCGCTCAGGCCGTGCTGATTCACCTGTTCGCGTATGAGTCGGAAAAGTTCATCTAGCTCCTGACTGGACGTCGTCGGCGTGGGAGCGGGCGCATGCTGCCGTGTTGGGGCCTGCCTGTTCGTTGGGGCCCGCCTGCTCCGCTGCGCTGTCTGTGACACGTCCCTGTTCATCGTCTTCCCCCGCGTAGCTACTGTCGGTGCCTGTTTTGCAGCACCGCGTGTCGTTCTACGCTCTGCCACCTGCTTGCTCCCTCTTTCTTCAGGAATAGGTTGCCTTCTGCGGTCCTTTCCACCGTTCTGTGTGACTTTCCGCGGCATACTACCCTGCTTGGAAAAATACTATAGGGAAAAACAATGGGAAACAGAATGCTCATATTGAGGTCTTTGCAAGTGCCTGGTGTAAGCCATCTTTGTCGTGGACCCGGTCATATTAATTATGAATCAGTGGAGCCCTTTCTCGTCCCTCATACCCCTTTCTGTGATTTATTGTATATGTGTGTATATATATAGATTTTTTTTTGTCTCCCCTCATATGACTGTCCAAGAATATATATATATATAGATATAGATATAGAGATATAGATATATATAGAGATATAGATATATATAGAGATATAGAGATATAGATATATAGTCGTCCCTTCCCTTCATTCCTTTGCTTATTTCTATATATTTTATCTATTTATTTGTTTTTAGTTTTTTGCAATCCCAGCTGCTCCCACTAGATGGCACAACATGTCAGCTAATACATCAACACATACTCTGTGCTATTATCCAAAATCCTACTTCTTCCCACCAGATGGCGCCACATACCCGCATGCAGTACCCATCACTTTAATTCGTGCTCCGTCATTCTCCCCCCACCTTCCTGCCATGCACACTTAACCATGCACCCACCTGAGGAGAATAATCCAGGTACCAATAATTAAAACATCCTAGCATTAATGAGCAGTTCAGAGTTAACAGCTTACCTTACCTTAGACTCTGGACTCATTCTAAACAACATACTTTCATATTCGTTTTTTATTTCTGCCTCGTTCCAGCACCAAACATAGACAACATACAGCGCATTCCCTTCTCCCTTTTTTTTTTTTTTTTTTTAAAAAATCCCTGCCCTCCGTAATCAATTGCTCCCCTGACTAGTATGCTAGCACCTCCTTGCATATGGACGCTGCATGTTCTTCCTCCATCCTGACGGCCATCTGGCCACCCCGGGTGACTCCCTGCTGCTAGCACCTCCTTGCATATCGCTAGGCCACCTTGATCGCTAGGCCACATTGTCTGCTCCCAGCTATGCGCCGCCGCATCGTCCGTTCAGTCGGGCTCCCTCCTCCCGTCCTTTCCCCACGCGGTATTACGCTCGATATAGATTCCGCGCTCCAGCCATGCGCCACATACGGCCCTCCGGCGTCCCCAGTGATTCTTCTAATCACTAGGCTGCCGCAGAGCCTGCATGCTTCTTTCCGCTCCTGCCCCCTCCCCCACCGCGTACCCCCTCGCAGCTCACCCCTTCGTTGAATCTCGCTTTCCTGCGCTCCTTCTAGCGTCCCGTTCCTGTTAGAGCTGGGTGCTCTGCCGCCGGCTCCTCTACACAGCGGTCCGCTTCTGTCGCTTAACTAGACTGCCAGCGCCGATTCAAAGACAATTCAAATTGCCCGCTCGCGCTGCGCCAGAGAGGAGGGAAAGAGGGCGAGCCGCGGCGCGACCAGTGCTTCTATAGCTGGCCGCCCTCCCCCTCCCCTCCCCCCCCCCCGCCCACCGCCAAGGTTAACCCTTTGCCTGCTGACCCTTGCCTGTGTCCGGCCGCGGTAATCCACAGCCGGATCTGGTTTGTTCTTCGGGCAGCCCATGGTATATGCAGTATTCACCACCGCCGCCGCCACCACCATAATTCAAAGGAATCAATTTTCTTCCTGTCTATTTTTTTCACTGTCCAGCTTTCGCATCCATATGTGATTGAAAATACCATGGCTTGAATGAGTCAAATCTTTGTATGGAGAGAGACATCTCTGCTCTTGAGAATCTTGTCTAGATCTTTCATAGCCATTCTGCCAAGAGCAGTGCGTCGTCTGATTTCTTGACTGCTTGTTGCTTCTTTATTGATAGTTGATCCAAGTAGGTTAAAGTTGTTCACAATTTCAATTTCTTCTCCTTCAATGATGAACTTGGTGATTTTGCCAGTTGTCATGATCTTTGTCTTCTTTACATTAAGGTGCAGGCCCATTTTAAGACTCTTCTTTGATTGTGAGAAGCAAATGTTTCACATCTTCACTTTCAGCCAGTAATGTGGTATCATCAGCATAGCGAAGGTGGTTGAGTCTTCCACCAATCTTCACACCTCTGTCTTCATACAATCCTGCTTCTCTGATGATTTGTTCTGCATATAAATTAGAGGTAGGGGGAAAGTATGCCGCCTTATCTTACACTTTTTGCTTATTTTAAACCATTCTGTTTCTCCTTGTTCTGTTCAAACTGTTGCTTCTTGATTAATGTACAGATTGTGCAAGAGAACGATCAGGTGTTCTGGTACACCCATGCTTCTTAATGTGGCCCAGAGTTTCTCATGGTTTACACAGTCAAAAACCTTGCTGTACTCCAATAAAGCACAAATTAGATATCCTTTTGGTATTCTTTAGTCTTTTCAAGAATCCATCTCACATCTGCGATGTCTCTCGTTCCTCGCCCTTTCCTGAACCCTGCTTGCACATCACGTAGTTCTTGTTCCAGTTATGGTTGTAGTCTCTGAATAATCATCCTGGCATGTGGGATCAGAGCGATTGTGCGATGATTTCCACAGTCAGTTGGATCACCTTTCTTTAATATTGGTATAAACACAGATCTTTTCCAGTCAGTTGGCCATGATGTTGTTCAAACCTCTTGGCAGAACCTTGTAAGTACGGTAACAGCTGCTTCAGATTGCTGTAATACTTCTATGGGAATGCCATCAATGCCTGGTGCTTTATTTGATAAGGCTTTCAATGCTGCTTCAACTTCTAATTTCATCACCAATGGTTCCAGATCATAAGGTACAGGTTGAAACAGCAGTTGGTCCACTTGAACTTTATCATATAAAAGCTCTGTATGTTCTTTCCATCTTTTCTTGATCTTCTCAGCATCATTCAACATAGAACCTTGAGCATCTTGTAACATTTCAATTAGAGGCTGGAATTTTTTCTTTAACTCTCGTAATGTTAGGAAAACTGATCTTGTTCTTCCTCTAATAGTTTCTGCTTCTATTTTCCTTGTCCTGTCTTGCTGCACTTTGGAAATCTTTGAGTTCTGTGATTGTCTTTTTCTCCTCTGCGTTTCTGGACAATTTTCAGAGTTTCTTCCATCATCCATTTTGGCCGTTTTTTGCTTTTTCACCTTTTGTAGAGACTTCTCGCTTTCTTCCAACACAACCTTCTTAATGTCATTCCATAACTCTTCTGGAGCTCTGTCATTTGTATCTAAAACAGCAAATCGATTTTGTAGGCAGTCTTTAAATTCCAGTGGTATATTCTCAAGGTCATATTTTGCTGCATTTATGAGTGGTTTGCTCTTTTTCAACCTTTTAGCTTGTTTGCATACTAGTAGTTGATGATCTGTACCACAGTCAGCTCCAGGTTTTGTCTTTGTTGATGTTATCGAGCTTTTCCATTGTTGACTTCCACAGATGTAGTCAGTTTGATTTTTGTACAATCCATTGGGTAACATCCATGTGTACAGTCGTCTCTTGTTTTCTGAAAGAAGGTGTTTGAGATGAATAGATCGTTGGCCTTACAGATTTCTGTCGGTCTTTCTCCAGCTTCATTTTTGTTGCCAAGTCTATATGTTCCAACCACTTTGCTGCCCTCTTTGTTGCCAACTTTTGTGTTCCAGTCACCTATGACTATCAGGATATCCTGTTTGCATGTTCTGTCAATTTCAGCTTGAATTTGTTCATAGAACTCATCTATTTCATCCTCTTCTGCAGCTGTTGTTGGGGCATATACTTGACTTATAGTTGTGTTGATAGGCATTCCTCATAGACGAATAGCGATTTAAGCGTTCACTGACTTTATTTCATTACAGTTCTTGCAAGTTTCTTTTGTATTATTTGCAACACCATTTCTTCTGTCTTTCATTTCCAGCATAGTAGACCATGTGATCAGCTGATGCAAAGTGCCCGATGCCAGTCCATTTCAGTTCGCTGACACCCAACAGATCAAGTTGTACATGTTCCATTTCATTCTTGACCACCTCCAACTTCCCTTGGTTCATGCTTCGTACGTTCCATGTCTCAATATGTAAGACATTTTTACAGCTTCTGACTCATTTCATGCACAGCTACATCAGCAGTCAGACGTCCCGAGGGCTTTGATCCAACCACTTCATAAATGCTGGCTTTACTCTGAAAGGTCTTCAGCTCTTCCCCAGTAGCCAGTTGAGTGCCTTCCGACCTGCGGATCTCATCTTCCAGCATTATAGTGCAATTTGTTTTGTTGTGATTATCCATTGGGTTTTCATGGCAAGATGTAGAAGTAGATTGCTGGGCCTTTCCTCCGCGCAGTTTAAGTTTAATGATATTGTCATTGTCACAGAAATGTGATCCTCTGCCGTCAACACTGTCCATTTCTGCTGCTGCCCAGATGGGTGGTTTGTCTTGCTCTGGCACCTCAGCTGAGACCTGTCCATCTTGAGAGACCCTGCCAGTAGTTAAACTACCGATAGCTTAGCCCTCAGCATACAAGTCCTCACAGCACGACAAGCTGCAAATCAAGTGAGGGCAGTAATAGGTAACATGCTGTATAAATTTGGGTCGATGGTTAGGACAAGTAGGGTCAAGCGAAGGTCTCTTGAGGAGATGTGTGACCACAGCATGAAGGCTGCAGGAAACGTTGCAGTGGAGAGCAATAGGTTGAGAATATGTGAGAAGGAAGGGATGGCAGAGGAGGAGATGGAGTTAAGGAGACGGGTGTGGATGGGATCAAAGTAACATGTAGTAAGTTTTTAGAGGAGGAAAAGTTGAGTTGCGGATAGTTGGAAAGGGCCTGAACCTCCCAGCTTTGAGCATTTCATGGGGAAAGTATGGCATGTATATCATATGACCAAATTGACTGCTGTAATAAAATGAGACTGACATTCTTAAACATAAGTAAGAGCAGACCCTATGAAAGATGGTCGCAGAAGAGCATCTTCTGTGACTCCAAGTGGAAGTTGGAAAGTGGGCTTGGATCAAGGACGGCTCAAGGCAATCTCCTGCCTGAGGCGAGGGATGAGATGGCTCTCCCTCCCCCCTCCCACCAGAGCAGTGGGGGGCGAGCTTTCTCAAAATTCGAGTCAGGGACTGAACCAATCCAAAAAGTCAATCAGATAATGTGGAGGAAATGCAAGATGTGGGCCCACAAAGGGGCAAATGTTCCCGGCACTGCCAGGGGAGATTTTGTGCTGGACTATGTGCAATCCATACAATCTGACTTCACCACCAGACAGAGTTGCAAACTATTAGCCCCAAGTTGCGCCTATGGGTGAAGTAAGGCACCTCCAGCGACCCCTGGCGATACTGTCCAAGTCTGTTCTTAAAAGCACACAATTTGTCTCCAAGATTTGATTTGATTTCAGAATTTATATTCCACCCTTTCCAAGAATCATTGATGTGAGGTGGATCTCAAAGGTAAAAATTCCATGATTATAAAATCCAAATGATATTTTATTCTATCTTGCATTCAGCATAAAAATCATACCCCACAGAGGAGGGAAAAATACTCCCATGCCCACTGCAAGAGGAAAGTAGCTGCATAATATGAAACGTTTAGGACTATGACTTTATTTAAATAATCAGCTGATATGTTTAGTCTTTGTATAATTGATTGTGCTGCTTGCCTTTTATGAAGAGCTTTATAAACCTTTGGGGAAATCTTGCTGGCTGTAATAGCTCTGTCCACAACAATACCAGAAAGACTAGTGAGATTATAGTTGCAAAATAAACCACATGACTGTTTCTAGTCGAACCAGGATATCTTGGAACATCTGATTAAGTTGTAAAGGCGCCAGCCATGTCTTGTTTGCTGGATTTGTGCTGTGATGATGAAATGGGTTTGTTTGTTTCTCTCTGCAGCTTGGACTAGATACTGTTTTGATTTTAATAAAATGGCAAGTTGTTAATAGTTTTATGTGAATGCCGGTATCTGAGCTCTAATGGGGATGTTTTGAGATTGAAGTTGAGTTATTGTGTAATCTTTCTCCCTGTAAGGGTTTTATGGGTCATCTTAGAGTGGGGCTTGAAAACCGAGCTGTCATAATGAGAAGACCGGACATACTAATTGCTCATTTTCATTGACAACAATGGCATAAAGAATTTAAAACCAAATAGCTTATAGGATGGATAGTATTTTAGTTTTAGCTCATACCTTTTTCAGTAGCAGCTCAAGGTGAGTTACATTCAGGTAGAGTAGGTTTTTGCCCGTGTCTGGAGGGTATATTCTAAGGTTGTACCTGAGACAATGGAGGGTTATGAGAAATGTTCTAAAATTGCTATTTTGTGTGTAAAATAGCTATATGCTCTTCACTCTATATAACAGATTGATATAATGTATTCTTCCCACAGCTTTAACAGCCAGATATTCTAGCCTGATCCACAAATAATGAACAGCCCTATCCTTGTCTATGCTGGAGCAAGAATGCTCCCCTAAAACTGAAGGGCAGATATAGGTGCATTAAGCAGGATGTGTACACAGGGTGGAGGCTCATGTGCATTTTTATATGCTGGAAACATTGATGGAAATAAGGCATAAGTTAGTGAGGTCTGAAATGCATCCAAAACTAACAGATTATGAAATTCATCCATTATTCCAGGGCTGGTGCA
The DNA here is from genome assembly GCA_033557465.1 of Ichthyophis bannanicus. Classification (NCBI taxonomy): domain Eukaryota; kingdom Metazoa; phylum Chordata; class Amphibia; order Gymnophiona; family Ichthyophiidae; genus Ichthyophis; species Ichthyophis bannanicus. The sequence goes on from CM066042.1 coordinate 154,405,780, forward strand.
AGGTAGTGGATGCCATAAGCAAACTTTCAGCATTGCACCCTCTGACATTTTAATAAATAAGGAAATATCATCTGAACACTACCCTTCAAACAACAAACCATTTAAAATTTAAAAATTGGACATCATACTTTAAAATGTTAAATGATTACACATCTGTACAAAGCAAAGTTTTTGTACCTGTTCCTGTAGGTAAAAAAAATGCTCCTAGCATTTCGTTTGTGTGGCTGTCAAAAAGTTGTTCTGCTTTGAGTGTCACAGCTCTTTGCTACCCTAGACAACAGCTTTGTCTTGTCTAATGGGTGGGCTGGCCCTGATTGGCTCACATTTAGTTGTAGAAGTTTACCCGTAGGAGTCTTTTGAAAACACCTCTCTCCACAGGTTTTTTCCTATGAATGTTACTTGAAAAAGTCTTGTGTGTTTGCTTCCACAGCAAGCATCTTCTCAAATTCTCTCTTTCCTGCCTTATCAATGCCTTGCATCTAACTTGTTCTTTAGTAATGCATTTGTGAATCCTTTGTCTGCCTTTTAAAGACTGGAGTTGCATCAGCAGTGTCTGCTTTTATTAACAATACACACTGGTATGTTGTATTTTAATTCAGACATAAGGTGTCTTATTTGTTGGGTACCATTACCTTGGAGTTGAGTGGCATCTAAATGCATAGAAAATAAATAGTACTGTATATAGGCAGCCTGTAGGCTTTTAAGTAAGTAAAATTAAATACAAAAACTGACGGAGAAACCTTTTTGTTTAATACTAAGCATACAGTATGTGGGGATTGATGTAATTTAGCTTATCAGTCTGGACTATAAAGGGAAACTTTTTTTTTATGCAAAATTATCTCCACCTATGACATGTGGTTGTGCCAGCAGAAAATCATCATCGGAAGACCACGGAGCAAGGCTGTGTTCTGTGCATAATAAATATAGAGAAGAAATGGCCTATTGATTAGATCATTGGAAGTCGCGAAATAAAGACTTTTTCAAGTACATTTGTAGCAAAAAACCTGTGAGAGAGTCAGTTGGTCCATTAGATGATAGAGGGGTTAAAGGGGCACTAAGAGGCGACTGAATGATGAGACTGAATGAATGAATTCTTTGCTTCGGTCTTTACTGAGGAAGATGTAGGGATGTTACCCATGGCTGAAGTGGTATTTAAAGGTGCGGAAGGAAATATCGATACATCGGGAAGATGTATTACAACTGTTAGATAAACTGAAGAGTAGCAAATCACCTGGGCCGGATGGTATAAATCCAAGGGTGTTGAAAGAACTGAAATATAAGAATGCAGACCTGCTATTAGTAATCTGTGAATTCTCATTAAAATCATCTGTAATACCTGAAGATTGGAGGATCGCCAATGTAACGCCAATTTTTAAAAAGGGTTCCAGGGCTGATCTGGGAAACTACAGACCGGTGAGCCTGACGTCAGTACCGGGAAAAATGGTAGAAACCATCATAAAGAACAAAATTACTCAGCATGTAGAAAGTCATGGCCTAATGGGAGACAGCCAACATGGCTTTAGACAAGGAAGATCTTGTCTTACTAATCTGTTGTGTTTTTTTTTTTGAAGGTGTGAATGAACAGGTGGACAAAGGTGAGCCGGTTGATATAGTGTATCTGGACTTAAAGAAAGCCTTTGACAAGGTCCCTCATCAGAGACTTTTGGCAAAACTAAAGAGTCATGGGATAGGAGGCAATGTACTACTGTGGATCAGGAATTGGTTAAAAGAGAAAGCAGGGGGTAGGGCTAAATGGCCAATTTTCCCAATGGAGAAAGGTGAATAGTGGTGTACCCCAGGGATCTGTGCTGGGTCCGCTGCTTAGATTTAGGCGTCATTGTGGATAACATGTTAAAACCCTCGGCCCAGTGTGCAGCGGCGGCCAAGAAAGCAAATAGAATGCTAGGGATCATAAGGAAAGGAATGGAAAATTAAAACACGAGATTATAATGCCTGTGTATCGTTCCATGGTGAAACCGCACCTTGAATATTGTGTGCAATTCTGGTCGCCGTATCTTTAAAAAGTATATAGAGTTTTTAGAAAAGGTTCAGAGAAGAGCCACCAGAATGGTAAAGGGGATGGAAGGATACTCCTATGAAGAAAGGCTAAAAAGGTTAGGGCTTTTTAACCTGGAAAAGAGACGGCTGAGGGGAGACATGATAGAAGTCTATAAATTAATGAACGGAGTGGAATGGGTAAATGTAGATCAATTATTTACATTATCAGAATATAGAAAGACTAGGGGACATGCAATGAAGCTGCAGGGTAAACTATTTAAGACTAATAAAAGAAAATATTTTTCACTCAACGTGTAATCAAACTCTGGAATTTGTTACCGGAGGATGTAGTAAAGGCTGTTAGTGTAGCTGGGTTTAAAAAAGGTTTGGACAAGTTCCTGGAGGAAAGGTCCACAAAGCATTATTAAAAAGGGGCCCAGGATATCAATGCTTGACCCAGTACAAGCATTGTGGAACCTGTGTCTTTTGGGGAAACTGCTAGGTACGTATGACCTAGATTGGACACTGTTGGAAACAAGATATGCCATACTTGGTCAGACCAAGGTCCAAGCCCAGTATCCTATGTTCTTATGTAAGTCCCACCCAGTGTGGTTCAGCTCTTCTCAGACGTTGAGGTTCCTCCCATGGGCTAGTCCTTTTCAAGGTGGTCGCAGAGGTGGAAGGGACAACACCTCTTCAGCTACAGGAGGTGCTAAAGTTTCCAAATAAAGGTTTGGGGCTCCAGGAAGAAGTGAACCCTGGTGGGCGTCTGCCTGCAGGAGTTCTACTTTGCTTGGGTCCAGATCACATCAGATCAGTGGGTACTGGAGGTGATCTGAGAGGTTATATCCTCAAGCTTGCGTGGCCCTTTTCAGATGTCTCTTTATGGAATCTCCTTGGAATCACCAGGGAAAACTTGTGCAGTGGAAGAGACCTTGGGGCAGCTGCTCCAGCTTGAGGCCGTAATGCGCATACCTCAGGAAGACTGGAGTCTTGGGTGTTACTCAGTCTGCTTTGTGTGTTGCCCAAGAAAGAGGGCACCTTTTTTTGCCAATTTTGGTTTTGAAGCAGGTCAATGGGGCCTTACATGTTCTATGCTTTTGCATGGAGACCTTGTGGTTTGTCATGCTGGCAGTACGACAGGTGGAATTCTTGACCTCCTTGAATTTAGCAGAGGCATACGTACACATTTATCATTTGTCCAGAGCATCAAACATATCTGTGCTTTTCAGTGCCCATAGGTCGCTTCCAGTTTCGAGCTTTGCCATTTGGACTAGCCACAACACACAGGAGTTTCAACAAGTTGATGGTGGTTATAGCAGCAGCATTATGCATGGAGAGGGTGTTGGTACACCTTTACCATAGGCCGATAAGGGCAAAGTCAGCTCGGCAGAGTTGAATGGCCATGTACCGGATGATGTCTCTGCTCCAGGATTTGGGCTAGGTTGTCAGTTTTGCAAAGAATCAGTTGGAGCCAATTCAGTTCCTGGAGTACCTGAGCACCTATTTTGACATCAGGATAGGCCAAGTGTCCCAGACTTTGGAAAGGATGGAAAAACGCCAGAGCCATGTTCATGTGCTGTTGGAACGGCTTTCCCCCTCGTGCTTGGGATTATCTGCAGATTCTGGGGTCCATGGCAGCGATGTTGGAGTTGGTGCTGTGGGCCAGAATAAACATGCAGCTTCTGCAGTGAACATTATTGCCTAGGTGGTTGGCGCAGTCTCTTTGGAAATGACTACCATTGCGGGGGACAGGGGGAGCGGGGAGGCAAGGATGAGTCTTCATTTGGTGTCTGAAACCTCACCAAGCTAGCGGCAGGAATGCTGCTGGAAATGCCAGAATAGATGGTGGTCACCAAAGATGCTAGTCTGATAGATTTGGGGCATGAGCTGTCAGCCCAGGCAATGCAAGGACAGTGGTCTCTGGAAGAATTGATTTGTCCCATCAGTCAGAGATGCGAGTAGTCTTAGCATGCAAGACCTTTCTTTCCCTGGTCCATCACAGAGCAATATGCAGTTGGACAATGCAACAGCAGTAGCCAATGTAACCAAGGGGGCACTGGGAGCTTAGTACGTGCAGGAGAGGTAGCCCCATTGCTAGAATGGATGAAGTTTTATCTTGCATTGTTGGTGGCTCATGTGGCAGGAAAAGAAAATGTCCAACCAGATTATCTCAGTTGAAACATCTTGGATCCGGGGTAGTGTCTCTAGCGGAGTCCAGGTTTTGACAGATTGTGAGTTGCTGGGAATTGCCCATTAATGATCTGATGGTGTCCCCAGAGAATGCCATGGTGTGCAGCTTTTCAGTGACTGACTGGCAAGAGAGGATGTCCGTGTCTGGTTGTGTTAATTTCAGAGGTGGCAGTGAGGGAGTGTCTTGTATGTGTTTCCTCTATGCACCTTCATAGGCCAGGGATTTTGAAGAGGTTCATCTGGGGCTGGTGATATTGGTGGTTCCGAAATGGCCATGGAGGTCATGGTATGTGGATCTGGTATGGCTAGTGGTGGAGAAGCCATTTTACTTAATGGTGGTGGAAGATCTGCTGTCCCAGGGGCCAGTTTTCATGCCAGATGCAGGTCAGCTCTTGTTTATGGCTTGGCTCTTGAGAGGGTTAAGCTGAGGAAGAAGTGGGTATTCTCTCCCAGTTATAGTGACTGGGCCCAGAAGCGTTCCACTATGCTGGTTTGTTTGTATAAGGTGCATCTTTGAGGCTTCGTGTGAGCTGTCATCCTTTGAGTTCATCGCTGCTGGCTGTATTGACCCTTTTGCAAGCCAATCTTGATAAGGGCTTGGTGCTGAATTTGGTGCAGGTGGCAGCACCTAATCTGTTTCCAGGGAGGGATCCAGGAGGGTATCCCTGGCATCTCTCATCCAGACATGGTATATTTCTTGAGGGGGGGTGGGGGTTTAAGCATGTACATCCTTTAGCAGAGGTAGTAGCACAGCCATGGGATTTTAATTTTGGTTCTTTCTGCTCTTGCGGGTGTTCCATTTGAGCCTCTTCCAGATATTTTCCTGAAGGATCTTATGTTGAAGGTGATGTTTTTGGTAACTAACTATCTTTTTGGGTGCATAGGATCACTAAGTTCCTGGCGTTGTCCTGTAGAGGGCCCTTTTTGTTCTTCAGGGAGATGGTTATCTTTTTGTCTTGTCCCATCATTTCTTCCCGAAGTGGTCTTGACTTTTCACCTTAATCGGGTGTTTCCCTTTTTTGGTATTTTCAGATTCAACCGGAGAATCACTCATGAGCTTTGCACAAGCTGGATATCCACAGAAACCTGTGGCAGTACTTGAAGAAAGTTTTTACGGCATTTCGATCATCTGTTTGTACGGTTTTGGAGGATTGCGCAAGGGGAGGCAGCCTCTAAAGTATTGATTACTCACTGGCTGAAAAAGGCTATTGCATTCACTTATGTGCTTAATGGTCTGATGCTTCCACTGGGTCTCCAGGCCCATTTCACGAGGGCTCAGGTGGTGTCATAGGTAGATATGGTCTTGCAGTTTGTAGGACAGCACCACGGTCTTATCTCCATTCCTTTCCATATCACTCACTATCGTCTTGATGTTCAGGCACAGGGAGATGTGCAATTTGGAATACAGGTATTGCAGGTAGAAATCTCCTGCCCTTCCCCCATCCCTATCCCCCATTTGGTACTGTTTTAGTACATCCCATGTTTTTGGACTGGACAGGAGGGGCAAAGAGTAAGGTGAAATAAGGCCTTACTAGCTAACGTTTTTTTTTTTCTTTTTTCTGCGAGTTCCTCTAACCCTGTCCAGAACCCATCATGTCTGTCTACCTGTCTGTTTTTGATGGAGCCTGGCAAGGTGGGGGAGAGGGGAAGGTACATACTGAGCTTATGGGATTGGGTTCGGCAGCTGAGAGTCAACTAGCCAGTATGGCAGTGCCGAGCAGTGACCCTGCAGTCTCCTTTGGTGACCGTGGTTAGTTTTTTTGAGTCTGGGATATAGCAGGTTTGGTCTGTGGTTCCGGACCCTCTTCAGATCAAGAGTTGTAATATAGCTAACATGGCTGGTTTATGTTAAAGTGAAATTTCTAAGTAATAGCTGTTCTATGTGGAGTCTGCTTTTAGAGAGAAACTGGTGGGAGATGGGCTGCATGTGACCCTTACAGGGTGATATCAAACCAGTGGTTCTCAGTCTCCATCTTCTGGTAGGAGAGCAAAAACCTACCTGAATGTAACTAACTTCCTTGACTGCCTAGCTGCTACCCACTATAGGCGGTAAATCAAGTAAATAAACTATAACAATAACCATGCATCTGGACTGGAAGGACTCGAGGAAAGAAAATGAGCAGATAAGGCCTAATTTCATCTTGCTGTTCAAAGAGGTCTGTCCCCTGCATCTTTATATCTCTCAAGTTTCTTCTGTATCCAACCTTTCTTCTAGGAACATAGCATAGGAAATGCCATACTGGGTCAGACCAAGGTCCATAAATCCCAGTATCCTATTAGAAATACTGGCAATCCAGGTCACAAGTACCTGGCAGATTCCCAAAAAGGCACACAGATTCCGCAATGCTTGTACTGGGGCAAGCAATGGATTTCCTTGGTCCTCTTTAATAATAGTTTATGGGCAACTAGAGAGGCAAGATGGCGTCAGAGCTTCTCCAGTGGTAAGCGGCTCCGCGGTGTTTGAGACCTGTCTGCCGTTTCAGCATGCGTTTCTGAAATGGGACGCCGAAAGAGAAAACAGGCTTCCTTACCCTCGGGGGTGCCTGTATCTGGCGCGACGGGGCAGAAAACGCTTGCGGCGTGCGGCTTTACCTTGCCGGGGAATGGAGCAGTGTCTTTGGCTGAGCCGGTGGTTTTGGAGTCCTCGGCTCTGAGTGCATCGGGGGTGTGGTTGTCGCTGGAGTTGCATTCACCCCCTCCTCGACCTGGAAGCTGTGATCCGGTTTCCAGAGTGCTTCCTGCCAGGGCTGTTCGATGCTCGTCGGCGGTTGGGAGCGAAGAGGGCTCTGTACCGGTGGGAGAGTTGTCAGCTTCTGTACCCTCTGTCCAGGCTGCTGCTGATGGGAGAAAGGTGGAAGAGAAGGGTCTGCAGAATGGAAGATCTTTGGAGCCGTCAGAAGGTTTGGACACGCTTCCAGTTTTGCGAGGGTTGATTAAGCCACCTCAGGTAGATATGGAAGCACTGTGGGACGCTGTTGCTACTGTTAATACTTCCCTTATGGCAATTGTTGGCGTATTAAAAAAGGATTCTCTATCGGTCCATAACGATATTTCTGAAGTGAAAAATGCTTTGGTAGAGCAAGTTCGACGTTTGGAGGGAGTTGAAAAGGACTTGGAACATCTGCATGGGTTATGAGCTGCCCAAGCTAAGGATAAGATCGTGTTATCAAAAAAGACTGAGTATTTGGAGAACTATACTCGTAGGAATAATTTACGATTGTTAAATTTTCCTAAATCCCCCAATTATGTCTGCTATTGATATGGTACGTAAATATCTCCAGGAGGTGCTTAAACTTCCTGCAGATAATTTGCCTCCAATTGTTAGAGCACAATATCTAACAGTAGGTGGCGGTTCTGGTGGGCTAGCCTCTGGGAGCCCAGTGTTGGGGATTGGGGATCTCACCGCATTTTTGGAGGACTCCCTGGAGGTAGTAACAGGCCGTACTACCTTACTTGTGATCTTAGCTTTGGAGCTTGAAAAAATTTTAAATCCTTCAGGCGTATTTTAGGAATTTCAATTGTAACTTCCTTGGATCTAAAGTGTATATGTTTCCCGATCTATCTCATGCTACCCAGGTGAGGAGAAAAGAATTTCTGGGCTTGCGCTCTAGAGTTCTTTCCCTGGGAACTAGTTTTCAGTTAAGATTTTCTTCTCGTGGTATAATTTCCTATGATAAAGTTTTCTTATTCTTTGAACCAAGGCAGCTGCTTGATTTTCTGTTAGCTAGGGAGGGAATGGAGGTGCAAATAGCGACCACTCCGGCTGACGCTTAAGTCTCTGCTCTGTAATGTATTTTGTACTTTTCCTTTGTTAGTTTCCTGTGGCCTCTCCAATTTTGCCTAGGGTTTGTGGTAGAAAATGATGAAGTATACGGAATTTCCCTTGTGGTGTATTAGTTTCTTTATTATTTTAGGATGATGTATATCTTCATCTTTCTTATTTCATTCTTGTTATGCATGAATGTTAAAATAAAAATTTAAATTAAAAAAAATAAATAATGGTTTATGGACCTTTCTTCCAGAAACTTGTCCAAACCTTTTTTTAAAGCCAGCTGCACTAACAGCTTGTACTACATCCTCTGGTAACAAATTCCAGAGTTTGATTACTTGTTGAGTGGAAAAATATTTTCTCTTTAGTTTTATATGGGTTACATTGTAGCTTCATTGTGTGCCCCCTAGTCTTTCTACTTTTTGATGGAGTAGACAATCTATCTACGTTTTACCCATTCTACTCCATTCATTAATTTAGAGACCTCTTTCATATTCCCTTCAGCCATCTCTTTTCCAGGTTGAAGAGCCCTAACCTTTTTAGCCTCTTCTCATAGAGGAATCTTTCCATCCCCTTTATCACTTTGTTTGGTCTTCTCTGTACCTTCTCTAATTCTGCTATATCCTTTTTAAGATACGGTGACCAGAATTGCGCACACTACTCATAAGAACATAAGATATGCCATACTGGGTCAGACCAAGGTCCATCAAGCCCAGTATCCTGTTTCCAACAGTGGCCAATCTAGGTCATACGTACCTAGCAGTTTCCCCAAAAGACACAGGTTCCACAATGGTTGTACTGGGTCAAGCATTGATATCCTGGGTCCTTTTTAATAATGGTTTATGGACCTTTCCTCCAGGAACTTGTCCAAACCTTTTTTAAATTTGAGGTGTAGTCACACCATGGAATGATACAGAGGCATTATAATATCCTTTGTTTTATTCTCCGTTCCTTTCTTTATGATTCTTAGCATTCTATTTGCTTTCTTGGCCGCCACTGCACACTGGGCGGAGGGTTTCGACGTGTTCTCCAGGAACAAGCAGGAAGTCGCATATGGGTGATGGCACCAACAGAACCCACGCGGAGCATTCCCCCAACTTTCAAAGAAAGTCTTCGGGAATGCCATCACGCATGCGTGGTCCCCTTCCCACCCAAGGATGCCATCTTACTCGGTCTCCCTTTTTCCGCGGAGCCCTTCAGACATTCATCTCGTCCCCAGAAAAAGATTTCTCAATTACTGTTCTTTCCGGCCTTCGCCAGTCCTCTTCCCACTAGCTTGAGCACCACTGCTTTGGCTCTTAGTCTTGGTTCTTTTTTTCTTCTTCCTGTGCTTTGCGCCCTTTTTAATCGCTGGCCGCATCAAGGATCTTTGACCTCGCAGGGGTCCTTTTTGCCTCGATAGCCTCCAGTAATCAAAGAAGTCTTTAATAGATAATAGTCACCACGGGATCACAAAATAACCCACACAGGGGAATGAACCAAAGAGACCCAACACAGGCTGTGTTTCAGCAACGCCTTCCTCAGGGGTTCAATGGTAAACCTCTACCACCTGTAACCATAAATCCATGTGCCTCAAATCTTTGTATGCTCTGTAAACACTATCGCTAGTGGAAGAGTCAGCATATCGCATAGTGTTTTACAGAGCATACCACGTCTGGACTTGGTTGTTGTGCTCACCTCTCATGATTATTTATTTAGCTGTATTTATATACCGCTTTTCACCGGATTATGTGCTCTTTGTTGGATCCAATGGCCTCCAGTTTCAAAAAATGTGATGCTCTAAAAACATGTCGCGCACAGACACCTACAACTGTTGTCTCAGGTGCCTTGCAGCTGGCCATGACCCAGAGCTATGCTCCCTCTGCAAGAAGATATCCTCCAAGGCCATCCAGAGTTGTAAGCAGAAGTTAGATGATCTCTTCCGCAAGGCAGCCCCAGTTTCCTCGATAACCTCCTGCTTTATGGCCCCGCAACCCCTAGAGTCTCCCAAGGCTCCTCCACGGGCCCGGTGGCACTACGACCAGGCGTTGCCCATATGTGAGCAGAAGAAGAAGAAGGCGGCCATGAGGACTCTGTCGGGGGTGGCAGACAAGTGTGAGAGGTCACGTGCCCGGTCTCAGCCCCCCATGGCAGACTCAAGATTCAGAGAGGGAGTGGCCCAGAAAGGTACCTCGAACAGATATGGAGGCCTCTGGCGATAGAGCCCGGTCTCCCAAGGGTTGTTCCGGCGAGGATCCCCTCTCCTCTTCGACCCGGTCACCCTGGCGTCGGTGTCGCAGGACCCCACTTCTGAGTGGGAGGCCTGAATGCTGGCCTTGGAACTCGGCGTTTCTGCGTTCCTCACTGCTCAGCAGGCCACACGCCCCGAGATCACAGGGACCTCGACTTCGAGGACTCCCTGGGCCACCTCAGTGAACCAGAGAGCCAGAGGCCTTGTGAGGGTCTCGATCTCTGTCCCAGTCCTTGGGCACTAGATCCTATCGGGCGAGCACCTCCAGCTCCAGGCAGGCTTTGGCCTCTGAGGCCAGGCTCGGGTCACGACCCCTCTCGAACCGCTCGACCTCGAGTCCTCCTCGGACTATTCGGACTGAGAATCTGACAGGGAAACCCCTCCCGAAACCTGGGTCCACTGGGACCTCCCCTCGGACCCCTCCCTGCCAACCCAGAGGTGGCGGTCCCCCCTCGAACACCACCACCTTGGAGTTTGTCCAGGATATGGCATGGGCCCTGGCACTTGCCACAGAGTCAGAGGAAGAGCCCCTTGCGGAAGTGCTCAATATTCTTCAGTATGAAGCTCCTCCGAAGGAAATTGTCATGGTCCAGTTCCCTCCATCCTGAACCGGCTCCTCCTCAGGGATGGAGGCTGGGGTCTCCCACATGCAATCATCGGCAAACGCCTGGATGCTATGTATAGGGTCCAGCAGGGTTCGAGGTTTTGTAAAGCCCAGCTTCCCCACACCTCTATAGTGGTCAAATTTGGCCATGCGGAGGCAAAAGAGCCCAAAGACTCATTCTTCAGTTCCACTGGGCAGAGTCTCGTACCCTCGATGCCCTCGGGCCAAGGCTTATCAGGGTTCTATGATGGCATGCTGCATTCATATCTACCAGTTGTATATTGGAATGTTCCTCCGCGACCTCGCTAAGGAGCTTGTCTGCTTTGCAGCAGGCCTAGATGTGATAACCTACTCCCTTGCCCAAGAAGAAATAGGGCAAGAAGCCTTTCTTCCTCAGGAAGGGGCTCCCGTATTGAGGCTACCTGTGTCCCCCCTCCCCCCCCGGTGTCAACCCCAGCTCAGGGCAGCCAGGGCAAAAGCGGGGCCCAAGGCCCTCGCAAGCCGAAGGGTCCTAAGGCCCAACGCCAAGCTGGCCTTGGGGTTTTGACACCACCAGCATAGCCCCTCGTCTGTTGGCGTCTGGTCCACTTCACTCTCCAGTGGGAATCCATCACCACAGATGCTTGCTTCTCCAGATCATGCGGGAGGGATATCTTCTCCATCTGGACCAGGCCCTCTTGATTCAGGAGCTTGCAGGCCTCATCAAGGATGGAACAGTGGACTCCATGCCACTGCACCTCGGGGGATGGGGGTTTTACTCCCAGTACTTCCTTGTCCCGAAAAGAACAGGAGGCCTCCGGCCCATCCTCGACCTGAGGAACCTCAACAGGTTCCTGGTGCAGGAGAAGTTCAAGATGTTCTCCCTTGGCACATTGGCAACTGGCTATGCTCCTAGGACCTAAGGGATACTTACTTATATCCTCGTCCATCCCAAGCACAGAAAGCACCTTCGCTACATGGTACAGGGAACCACTATCAGTACAGGGTGTTTCCCTTTGGCCTCACGTCTGCCCCGTGAGTCTTCACAAAATGCCTGGCTGTGGTAGAGGCCCATCTCTGGCTGCAAGTCACCTTCGTCTGCCCCTATCTAGATGACTGGCTCATCACATGGGGTACGGCCTCTGAGGCTCAACAGGCCACAGACCGTACCATTCTCCTCCTGGAGCACCTGGGATTCATGCTAAATTACCCAAAGTCCTACCTCACTCTGGTACAATCCCTAGATTTCATCGGGGTTCACTTGGACACTCTGCAGGCCATTGCCTTCCTTTCCCAGGACAGAGCAGACCGCCTCATGTCCCTGGCCTCTGATGTGCAACGCCACAGAACAGTCTCAGCTTGATCGATGCTTTGCCTTCTCGGCCGCATGGCCTCCACATTCCATGTCGTGCCCAATGCCTGCCTCAACATGCAGGCGGTGCAGTGGTGCCTCTCCGCACAGTGGGCACCAGCGATCAGCCAACTCGGAGACCACATCTCGGTCGCAACCTGTTTGGTAGAATCCCTGGGCTGGTGGTGGGATGCATGGAACCTGCTTAAAGGCTTGCCTTTCAGGCCCCGACACACCAGGTGGTCTTGACGATGGACACCTAACTGGTGGGTTGGGGAGCCCACTGCAAGGAATTGCACATGCAGGGGACTTGGACCCTCGAGGAGACCTGGCAGCAGATCAATCTGCTGGAGCTCTGAGCCATCTTCCTCGCGCTCAGGGTTTTCAGGCACCACCTGCAGCACTGAGCGGTGCTTGTCCAGACGGACAACCAAGCCACGATGTTCTGCATGGACAAACAGAGGGGTACCGGCTCTTACAGCCTCTGCCTGGAGGTGGTGGCCCTGTGCTCCTTTGCAATGAGCCAGGGCATGACTGTCTGAGCCACCAATCTCCCAGGCCAGGACAATGCTTTGGTGGACCGACTAAGCCGGCTTCTCTAGCCGCACGAGTGGCGCTTGTGTCCTCAGATGGTGCAGCGGCTCTTCCAACATTGGGGGACTCCAGACATGGACCTCTTTGCCATTCCTGCGAACATGCAGCTCCCCCAGTTCTGTGGCCCCATCCCGCACCCGGGCAGAGTGGCTCCCGACGCCTTCCTCCTTTCGTGGGCAACCAGCCTCCTGTATGCCTTCTCTTCCCCCCCCCCCCCCACCGCTCTTAGCTTGGACCCTCCTCAAGGTCCAGCGGGACAAGGCCTCTATGATCCTCGTGGCCCAGGCAACCGTGGTTCCCTTTGCAGCTCCGTCTCTCAACAGAGGCTCTGTTCCCCTCGGGAACTCTCCAGGGCTGCTGCCACAGGAAGGTGGGTCAGCACCTTCACCCCAATTTGAGGTCGCTATCCCTCACGGCCTGGCGGCTGAGCAGGTCGCCCTAGCACCCTTCCATCTCCCCATGGAGATAAAGGACATACTTTTTGACTTCATGAAAGGACTCAACCAGGCGGACGTATGCCTTCAAGTGGCGCTAGTTCTTGGTGTGGTGCTTGGAGCTCCGAACGGACCCGCTTGGTCCTGCAGTACCTTCTCCACCTCTCACTGGCTGGACTGAAGTCTAGCTGTATTAAGGTTCACCTGCGTGCCATCTCGGCAAACTACCATCTCATCGAGGGTAAACCACTCTCGGGGCAACCACTCATCTCCCGCTTCATGCGGGGCCTGCTTCTCCACAAGCCCCCACCCGTCCTCCTCGCAGAAAGTTCTTGTGCTTCATGTTTCAGGGAAGACACTATCAATAGAGTTCTACCTTTTTGGCCTCTCCTCTCCCCAAGAGTCTTCACAAAGTGCATGGTGGTATTAGCCGCATTTCTAAGGACTCTAGGGATATTTGTCTTCCCTTACTTAGATGACTGGCTCATAAGAGCAAGCACCTCTCAGGAGGCCAGCCTTTCTCTCTCTCTCGCGCACCATGCAGGTGTTACACTTGGGATTTGTCATAAATCTTCCAAAGTCCCAACTCGTCCCCTCAAACTCTGGAGTTCATAGGGATCCTCTTAAACACTCAGTAGTCAAGGGCATTTCTGCCCCAACTCCGCTGAACTCGTCTCTATCAGCTAGCATCTTAGGCATGTCTCAAGGACCATCTCACTGTCAGAAATTCTACTTCTGGGTCATATGGCATCAACGGTGCATGTAGTTCCCTATGCCCATCTGCACGTGCGCACAGCTCAATGGGCTATGGCCTCCTAGTGGACTGAAGCCTCAGGTCACCTCGTGGACAAGATAAGTCTCTTCCCCTCTGGTCACATCTCTCCAGTGGTGATGTTCCCCCAGAAAATCTCCTTTTAGGGTCGCCTTTTCAAATGCCTGTACATCAATGCACCCTGATGACGGACGCATCCAAACTGGGTTGGGGGCCCATCTGGGATCTCTCCCCACTCAGGGCCTCTGGTCATAGCAGGAGTCATAACTCCAGATAAATCTTCTGGAGCTCTGAGCAATTTTCAGTGTTCTCAAGGAGTTCAGGACCATCTACGTTACCACATAGTCCTAGTCCAAACCGACAACCAAGTGACCATGTTCTACATGAACAAGCAAGGCAAAACAGGTTCTTGGTCTCTGTGCAAGGAAGCTCTACATCTCTGGTCCTTTGCCATACAGCATCACATTCACCTCCAAGCGGTGTATCTTCCGGGCAAACACTATATCTTAGTGGACAGATTAAGTCTGATTCTTCTTCCCCACGAATGGTCCCGTCATGTAGACAGTGTTCTACATCATTCAGACCTGGGGGACGCCAGAGCTAGATCTCTTCACCACCTCAGAAAGGCAAGCTCCCTCGCTTCTGTACCAGGACTCCTACGTCAGACAGCCAACAGGCGGATGCTTTACACGTCCACTGGGGACACGGCTTCCTTTATGCCTTTCCTCCCATTTCCCTAATTCCCAAGACTCTTTTCAGACTCCAGGCAGACAGGGGATTCATGATACTCCTAGCCCCATGCTGGCCACGTCAGCCCTGGTACCCTCTCCTGCTACATCTGTCTCAGACTCAACCCATAGATCTGGGATCTGCTCCAGATCTCCTCTCTCAAGAGGAGGGGACGGTGCTCTACCCCAGTCTGCATTGTCTCCATCTCACAGCATGACTGCTGAAGGCATAGCCTTTCAAAATATTAACCTTCCCCAGGGGGTTAAGGACATCCTCTTAGCTTCTAGAAAGCCATCCTGTGCCTTTAAGTGGAATAGGTTTTCTATCTGGTGTTCTCAGAAGAATCTTAATACCTTCTCAGCTTCGGTGGAGGCGCTGCTCCAGTATCACCTCCAACTTTCTTCATCTGGACTCAAAACCAATTTGGTAAGAGTACCCCTAAGTGCAATTGCAGCCTCTCACATACCCTTAGATGGACTGCCCATCTCCTCTCAGCTGCTCGTAGCACGCTTCATGATAGGTCTTCTACTAACCAAGCCTCCCATTAAACCACCACCAGTGGCATGGGACCTGAATGTTGTTCTAGGGCAACTTCTCAAGCCACCCTTTGAACTTTTAGCCACTATGTCACAAGTTTGTGACATGGAAGGTCATCTTCCTCATTGCCCTCGCTTCAGCAAGATGCTTTAGTGAGCTTCAACCCTTGGTGGCTGATCTGCCTTACACATAGTTCCATCATGATAAGGTAGTCCTTAGGACTCATCCTCACTTCATGCCGAAGGTGGTCTCACCTTTCTATCTGAACCAGTCAGTTTACCTTCCTGTGTTTTTCCCTAGACCACATTCATCTAGGGCGGAGGCAATCCTCCATACTCTTGAATGTAAACGTGCGTTAGCATTTTATCTTCAGAGGACTCGAGAGCACTAAAAGGCTTCACAACTGTTCATCTCCTTTGACCCTAGTCACCTGGGGTTACCAGTCTCCAAATGGATAGCAGATTGCATCACATTTGCTTATGATGTGACAGGACTCTCCCTCAAGGGTCATGTCACTGCCCATAATGTTCAAGCCATGGCTACCTCGATGGCAAATCTATGCTCTGTAGCTATTGACGAAATTTGCAATGCAGCAACTTGATCTTCATTCCATACTTTTGCTGCTCACTACTGCCTAGACAAGGACTCCCACTGGTATGCCATGTTTGGCCAGGCTGTTTTCCAGCATCTCTTTCAGACTTAGAGCAACTCCTACGCTCCGTCCCAGAAAATTCAATACTAGACATCCATGGAGGATCCATGACCTCTTTAGGCCTACTCAGAGGCAAACTATTGCTGTTTCCAAGGTCAGTTCTCTGGCATCTTCTAGCTAGGGAGTCCCATATGTGAAGACTACATTCCTGCTTGTTCCTGGAGATAGCGTAGTTACTCACCTGTTACAGGTGATCTCCAGGAGCAGCAGGAACTTTGTCTTCGCAACCCACCCTCTTCCCCTAGGACAGGGGTCGGCAACCCGCGGCTCCGGAGCCGCATGCGGCTCTTTCTCACCTTTGCCGCGGCTCCGGAGCACACTGCCCGCTTTAAACGTCGCGTTATGGGCTCCCTCCATGTCAGCTCCCTCCCTTCTTCTGCAGCCGCGGTTCCCTGTCTCTTAGGGAACCGCGGCTGTGCTTTTAAAATCATCTCGGAGCCCTTCCTGTCTTGACGGGCTCCGTGCAGCATTGTCCCGCCTCTAAAGGAAGTTTTGGAGGCGGGACAATGCTGCACGGAGCCCGCCAAGACAGGACGGGCTCCGCGATGATTTTAAAAGCACAGCCGCGGTTCCGTAAGAGGCAGGGAGCCGCGGCTGCAGAAGAAGGGAGGGACCTGACATGGAGGGAGGGAGCAGATATGAATGGATGGATGGAGGGGGGGACCTGGAGGGATGGAGGGGGCTGACATGGAGGGAGGGAGCAGATATGAATGGATGGAGGGCTGACATGGAGGGATGGATCGAGGGGGGCTGACCTGGTGGGTTGGAGGGGGCTGACATGGAGGGAGGGAGCAGATATGAATGAATGGAGGGTGGGGGGCTGACATGGAGGGAGGGGGGCTGACATGGAGGGATGGAGGGAGGGGGGCTGACATGGAGGGATGGAGGGGGCTGACATGGAGGGAGGGAGCAGATATGAATGGATGGAGGGAGGGGGGCTGACATGGAGGGAGGGAGGGGGGCTGACATGGATGGATGGAGGGGGCTGACATGGAGGGAGGGGGGCTGACATGGAGGGAGGGAGCAGATATGAATGGATGGAGGGAGGGGGGCTGACATGGAGGGAGGGGGGCTGACATGGAGGGATGGATCGAGGGGGCTGACATGGAGGGAGGGAGCAGATATGAATGAATGGAGGGAGGGGGGCTGACATGGAGGGATGGAGGGGGCTGACATGGAGGGAGGGGGCTGACATGGAGGGATGGATCGAGGGGGGCTGACATGGAGGGATGGAGGGGGCTGACATGGAGGGAGGGAGCAGATATGAATGGATGGAGGGAGGGGGCTGACATGGAGGGATGGAGGGGGCTGACATGGAGGGATGGAGGGGGCTGACATGGACGGAGGGGGGCTGACATGGATGGAGGGAGGGGGCTGACATGGAGGGATGGAGGGGGCTGACATGGAGGGAGGGAGCAGATATGAATGAATGGAGGGAGGGGGCTGACATGGAGGGATGGAGGGGGCTGACATGGAGGGATGGAGGGGGCTGACATGGATGGAGGGAGGGGGCTGACATGGAGGGATGGAGGGGGCTGACATGGAGGGAGGGGGGCTGACATGGAGGGAGGGAGCAGATATGAATGGATGGAGGGAGGGGGGCTGACATGGAGGGAGGGGGGCTGATATGGATGGATGGATGGAGGGAGGGGGGCTGACATGGAGGGAGGGAGCTGATATGGATGGAGGGAGGGGGGCTGACAGGGAGGGATGGGGGAGGCGGGCTGACATGGAGGGAGGGAGCTGATATGGAGGGAGGGAGGGGGCTGACATGGAGGGATGGAGCACTGGTAATGGGGTTGAGGGGACGAGCACTGGAAATTAGCTGATTAGGGGAGGCTAGGACTGGTAATGAGCTGATGGGGGGTAGGACTGGTATTGGGCTGATTAGGGGAGGCTAGCACTGGTAATGGGGTTGAGGGGGGATTAGCACTGGAAGCAAGCTGATTGGAGGGCTTTGACTGGGCATGGGCTGATTGTGGGGAGGGGAGGATAGAGCTGCTGGCCCTGGAAGATAACTGGGGGCTAAGGCTACAAATGGGCTGATATGAGGGGATGGGAGAATGGAACTGGATCTGAGAGGGGCTGCCATGGTATTTGTACTAGAAGGGACTGGTCAGTGGGGAAGGAGGGGGACTGGAAGGAAATGGACACCAGTGGCAATCATGGGAATGCAAGTTGACATTGGAAGGTACTGGGAGTGAGGACTGGAAAGGGGCTGATATTGGGGAGGGTTACTGGGACTGGAAATAGGCTGATGGAAAGAAGTGAAGAAAACGAAAGAGATAAGAACTGGCAGATGGACCATAGACCACAGAAAGAGAGCTAAGAGAAGACAGGAAAGCAGAAGCCTCAGATCGGGACCAGCATGATCAAAGAATAAATTGGTCAGACGACAAAGGTAGAAAAAATAATTTTATTTCATATTAGTGATTTGACTACAAAATCATCATAATTTTGAAATCAAATATTGTTACTTCTTGTTATATTTTCTGGCGTATTTTTTTTGGTGTGCGAAGGAAGAGGGGTAGTCTTATACGGCGAGTATAGGCCAAACACCTATATTTTAACAGGAAAAGTAGGGGGTCGTATATAGCATTAAGGTAAGAAACAATATATGCAGTGTTAGATTTGTTTTAAATGTCGCAATGGTTTTGCGGCTCCCAGTTTTTTTTTTCCCTTCGGAAACGGGTCGAAGTGGCTCTTTATGTCTTAAAGGTTGCAGACCCCTGCCCTAGGAGTTGTAGGTATTTTGTTTTCTCTGCTTTTTATCTCAACTACAAACTCAACTGAAGAGGAAGAGCTGGAAAGGCGGGAAGGCAGCTACCCAGGTGCAGTGGAATGCTCCCAAAGGTTTTCTATTGGACACTGGGGAGCATTCCCGCATGGGCTCTGTCTGTACTGACATCACCCATATGTGAAAACTAAATTCCTGTTCCTGGAGATCTGTTATAGATAAGTAACTATGCTTTCACTTTTTCCTGTTTGAATTCCTTACATTGTTCTGCCTCTTTGCTAGGAAACCTCGCCCTTGCCTTAGTTATTAATTGCACAGGTACACTAAAAAAATTTTTTTTTTAAACTGCCTCTAATGTTTCGATTGATTTTTACGTTTTTTGGTGCGCTGAATCCAAATCTGGTAACCAATTTGCTCCATCACGTACAGATTTTTTGCTACATTGGGTTAGCAGTTTGAGGTGAACGTTTCAGATTGAGTGCGATCGAGATAAAAGTTTCTTGGATGAATTCTTTATACTAATTGTTTAGTAGTTATTCAAATAAGAATAAAGAAAATTGTAACAAGGCAGCACATAAGAATAGAGTAATGTCAACAAAACACATTGTGATGGTAGCAAAATTGTCTGCACTTAAAACAGCCACATACATGTGCACAAACATTGAGCATATAAGAGCGAGGTTAGACACAAAGCAAAGCAAAGAAATGTGCAAAAAATGTTGTACAGGTATGTATGTAAGAATAGAAAACGCAAACCGCACCATTGCAATACATGAAGACAAACACCCGATGGTGTGAAAATAAAATTCTAATAAATGAGATCCGACACTGTGGTAATAACTAGCAAATTTTTATTTCAAAGTTTAGTAAAAACACGATATTTGTCAACACAGTTTAGATTTTAAAGTCATTCTTGGGTCAATCAATCTCCTGGTGGGCCCGTTTCTTCTTCCCCCGAATGCTTCTCTTGGTGCGCTGCTTGGCGTATTTTTCATCTGGGGTTTCCCGCAGCAGCAACCAGCAGAAATCAGCCATCATAGTGGTGTTCCATCTTCCTTGGTACCTTCTCTCTGTGTCCTTGATGTCCTGGTGAAACCTTTCACCTTGTTCTTCACTGTACGCCCCCAAGTTTTCGGGAAAGTAGTTCACATGGGAGTGCAAGAAATAGAATTTTATCACGTGGTACCAAGCTCTCATGAAGAACATTTTTCTCACCGGGTCTCAAATACTCCCGAATTGGCCAGTCTTTTTTCCCCCAGTGTAGGTCGCGGGCCCGGCTATCCCACAAGCAAAGGAAGCAGGGATATTTGGTGAAACCGGATTGCTGCCCTAATCGCATGGATAGAATTTTAAAGTCTCCACAAATCATCCACTTATGCTCATCATAACGAATCTTCTGAAGAATCAGGGCCAAATTCTCGTATTTTTCTTGGAGAATAACAGAGTGAGCAATAGGAACTGAAGCGAATGTGTTGTCATTATGAAGAAGAACACCTTTTATGCTGTCTTTTGACGAATCAATGAACAGCCGCCATTCAGCAGGATCATATTGAGTTTAAACTTTTCCATCACTCCGTATATATCGTTGCAAAATACCAAATCTTCCTCTTTGCTGAAATACTTCAAAAATTGTGTCTCGTGGTTGCGGTACCAATAAAAAGTTGTTCCTGGTGACAATAGATTTTTCTGTTTAAGCCGAGAACCTAGCAGTTGGGCAGCATCTTTGGGAGTCCTAAATCCCGGACTAAATCATTCAATTCAGCTTGAGAGAAAAGTTCAGGTTTCGGATCTGGTTCAGTTTCAAACTCGGAAGTACTGGACTCATCGGGAAAAGCCATCTGATGAGTCTCATCATGATCAGAACCGTCCACACAAATATGATCCAAAGATTTTGGTGGTACAGGTACTTCGTTGCTATGAGGCATAGGCCTAATTGCTGAGGGAAGGTTGGGGTAACTTATTACGTTCTTATTTTTTAAGTTGTATCCCTTCACAATGCAAGAGCAAAAATAGCAGTCACTGCTGTGGTCTCTTTGTTCACGCCACATCATAGGTATTCCGAAACGAAATGCTTGTTTTTTACCTTTCATCCATAAGCGTAGATCTTCCTCACATGTCTTGCACACTTTGTGAGGAGCCCACGGTTTGTCTTGATCGCCTAACTTCAAACCGAAATAGGCAAAATATACTTTTTTAATAAATGCAGAAATGTTCCTCTGCCGCTTTTTCACGGTATATTCCCCACAAATAAAACAAAAACTGTCCGGAGAGTTGATGCAACCTCTGGCTCTGTGAGCCATCACAAATACACAGCACTGCAAACTACAACTGTAGTGAACCACTTCGGAATAAAGCTGGATTACGACTGAGCAAACAAAAGGTAATAATGAACTTTCAAGAAACTGAAATTTGACAGGAACGTTCATGTCGCAACCACCGTGTTTGAGCGAGCGAACGAGGCGAGGCGAACAGGAAAGAACATGCGCCAGAGCGAGTACTGGATTTAGCCCCCCGCCTCCCAATTGTCCTGTTAATGTATAAAATGAATACAAAACACTCTAAAATATCATGAGGGAGTGTTTCTAGTTAGTTAACCATTACAACCTCTATTTTGGGCCAAGAAAATAAACTGCAGTCGGCTAAAAAGAAATTATGTGAACATTCCTTATATGGATAAGAAATCTAATTTTGCAAGAAAACGTGACGTGATGGAACATTTTGGCTATTTTTCCTGGATTCGGCACCCCAAAATCTATAGGAATCAGTTGCAAAACTGGAGGCAGTTTTTTGGTAGTGTACCTGTGTTAGCATTAATGGATTTAAAAAAACACTGCTGTCTGCTTGTTGCTCACTTCAGTTTTCCAGAGAATTCTCCCGGTTGTGAGTGTTGCCTCAGAGATAAAATGTGGATATCCTTAACCACTGCAGAAATACACAGGTTTTTTTAATAGTTTGCTACTAATGGAATGAAGGAATAGCCTAATGGTTAGAGCACTGATTTGGGAGCCAGGAGAGCAGGGTTAGATTCCCACTAGCACTTCCTGTGGCCTTGGGAAAGTTACTTACCCCCCCATTGCCTCAGAAGAATCCAAGCTATCAATGCCCCTGTTTAATGTACATTACCAAGTTTGTTACACTGTAAACTGTTTTGACTAAAAAAATGATAATGTGGTATTAAAAAAACAAGCAGACTCTTAAATAAAACAAAACAGAAGCTAGCAACTGGCACATACTAGCCAGATGTAATTTCCTGTGCATCAGGTGTAATTTCCTATCAGTTGCTGGGTAGACTAAGTGGACCATATTGGTCTTTATCTGTTGTCATTTACTATGTTATGCTAAATTTTGAGGATGATAGGACAGAATTATTGATCCACCTGAAAATAAAAAAACAACAAGTAAACAGACTGTTCAGCTACCAAGCTTGGTCTGCATAGAAGCTCAGAGGCAGATGCTAGGGGAAGAGTAAGGAGCACCTTATTACATCAGAGTATGGATCCAAGGCTTCTTCAAATGTAAACTAGACTACTGAGGTTTTGAGTTTTCTGCTAATGTAGAATACAATATGAGAGATTTTATATTTTACTTCCCTGATGCAGGTGGTATGCAGGACTACAATTATGTGTACGGTAACTGCTTTGAAGTGACATTTGAATTGTCCTGTTGCAAGTATCCAAAAGCTTCTCATTTGTCACAGGAATGGAGATATAACCAGGAGTCTCTGATCACATTCCTAGAAAAGGTAAAGAATGGGGATGTTTGTTCATTGTGGTGATTATCATTTTTGTGTCCCGTTATATTTATAGCAGATAAAATGCAGGAAAATGTTAACATTGAAATAAACTGAGCACTGTATTAGGGGCTGGTAATTGTTTGTTTGTTTTCACCTGTGCTGCAGATGAATAGTTTTTAGGAGGCTTGTCTTCCACTGGATTAATACACACAATTCTCAAGTAGTTGAAAGGTTATTCTTTATCTTGCTAGACCAGCAGGTGGAAGCAGACTAGAGCAATCTTTAGTGATGCAGGCACTAGTATAAACCACTAGTGCAGCATTGAGAGAAGACAGTATTTGTTTGACTCAAGCAGGTGGCAAGATGTGTGGACTGATGTAGCAGTGCAGACAGGTCTTCCTCTAACTCAGACATGGTCCTGTGGCCTGTGTGATTGAGACCTGTAGGCAGGGGCGGCCCAAAGGGGGTGAGGGGCCATGTGCGGAGACTCTGTGTGGGGCCTCATTTGCATAAGTGGCCTTATTTGCATAAATGTTTGCATAATGTTACCATACACTAACTTTTAGTAAACATGTCTCTTAATGAGTGTATGGATAAAGAAAGAATAAAAGATTTCTACATTACAATAATCTAGTGCCAACCGCCAGGCACATTAGGAACTACTACAAATGCTGCCCATTTAGAACCCATAGCAAACCCGCCGTATCCTGACATCCACTCTATCAAAGTGGCTTTTCCCCAAGTGCACCCACTTTATCGCAGCTGCATTAGGGAAAAGTATTCCACGTTAACTGCTAGAAAAATTACCAGGACTCACAAAGCACCATACCCTACCTATCAAAAGGCAACACTGCAAATATTAAACTAATACATTTCAGAGAATACTGGGGAAAGAGAACAAGTGGCAATGTCAAATAGGAATTACATAAACAGAATACCTCAGCTCAGTTACACATGCAGAACATAGACCATCACCAAACAAGGAATCACAATTTAGAAACAGGAAGGCAATAATTAAACTGGGAACCCCAAAAGCCAAACTTGGAATGTACAACACTGTAGAAATAAAACTATAAATTAATTTCCTCTTGTACCAAACAAAGCGCAGACGTTAATGATGCACATTTTCCAGAGCTTTCATATTCTGGTTAATAAATTCAAAATAAAGAGATCTTTCTACCTTTTTGTGCATTTTTTTCAGTTGCAATTGCTCCAGCCACTTTCTTCTGGTTTCTTCATGTTTTCTGGTAACTCTCCATCGTCTGCTGTCCATTTGTCCTTTTCTTCTCTCTTCTAGTTTTTTTTTCCATTCTCTCTCTCTACATCTGCTTTAACATACTAATCTTTCTCCTTTTGCTCTTTCCTCATTCCTATTTCATCCCCACTTACTCTCCCAATACCCGGCCAATTGTAGATTTTTCATCCCTCTCACACAAAATATTTTTCCCCTCTCCATTTTACTCTCCCAGCCCCATCCCATTCTAATCCTCCCCCAACATCAGCTCCCTTCTAGTTCCAGTCTCACCCAGCATCCATTCCCTTCTAGTCCCTGCATCAGCCCATTTCCAGTCCTAGCTCCCCCATCCATTTCCAGTCCGAGTCCCTTCATCAGCTCATTTCCAATCCTAGCCCCCCATCAGCCCATTTCTAGTCATTTCCTAGCCCCACCATCAGCCCATGTCAAATCCTAGTTCCCCTCCACTCAGCCCAATTCCAGTCCAAGCCCCTCCATGAGCCTACTTCCAGTTCTAGCCCCTCCATGAGTCCATTTCAATTCAAGCCCCCACCACAGCCCATTTCCAATCTTAGCTCCTCCCAACAGCTCATTTCCAGTCCTATCCTAGCTGCTCCATCAGCCCATTACCAGTCCTAGAAACCCCCCAACCCATTACCAGTCCTAGCCCCCAATCAACCCACTTCCAGTCCTAACCCTCCATCACCCCATTTTCAGTTTAAGCCCCCCCTATAACCCATTACCAGTCCTAATCCCCCATCAGCCCACTTCCAGTCAGCCCCCCATAGCCCATTGACAGTCCTAACCCCCCCCCATCAGCCCACAGCCCATTACCAGTCCTAACCACATCAGCCCACCTCAAGTCCTAACCCCTCCCCATCAGTCCATTTCCTGTCCTAGCCCCCCCATAGCCCATTATCAGTCCTAACCCCCCATCACCCCATTTCCAGACAGCCCCCATCAGCCCACAGCCCATTACCAGTCCTAACCCCCTCCATAGCCCATTACCAGTCCTAAACCCCCCCCATCGGCTCATGGAAAATTAAAAAAAAAAATAAAAAAGCTGGCTGCTGCCGCCGCGGCAGCAGCAGAATGGAGTGTCCCACGGGGCCCCCTCTGCCCAGCTGAGCCCCTGTGCACCGGCTTTCAGATACGTGAAGGGAGAGTGTCTCCTTCACGTCTCTGTTAAGCCTACAGGGGCAGATGGGAAATTTCCCATCAGCCCCTGCTTCCCATCAGCCCCTGCAGGCTTAACAGAGACGTGAGGGAGATACTCTCCCTTTGCGTATCTGAAAGCCGGTGCAGAGGGGCTCAGCTGGGCAGAGGGGGCCCCGCGGGACATTCCATTCTGCTGTTGCGGCAGCAGCAGCAGCCAGCTTTTTTTTTTTTTTTTTTTTTTAAATTTAATTTTTAAAAAAGTAGAATGTTCTTTGCACGGGGCCCCCTGAAACGCGGGGCCCTGTGCAAAAAACATTCTTGCTCAATGGACGGGCCGGCCCTGCCTGTAGGCACATGTGCTTGGAGCTCAGGTACGCCCTTGTTTCCTGGAGCTGACAGCTGCCATGGGTTCTAGTGCTATGGGCCAGGATCCTATGGGGCCGCTGAAAGGCTGGGGAAGTAGGTTTGGACCCAGACCCTCTTCCCTCTTGCTGTTCTTTATCTACTTTCTGATTTTTTTTCTTAATTTTTATCTATTATCTATCTTTACCAATTTGCTTTCTATTTGATTCTGTTTGGCTGCCTGCAATAAAGCAGCCTCAAATTTAAAAAAAGTCTGTTTTCTAGGTAGCCAGGCCCCTCACACCTGTGGGGACAGCTGGGGCAGTTCTCAGGTTTCCCCAGCTGTCCTGACAGATGCAGGGGTTCTTTTTTTGCCATGGTTTTTACCCTTCCTGATTGTTCGTTTTTTGTTTTTTCTTCTCTGTGCTGCCACAGTGCTCAGCTGCTTGGCCCAGTGCAGCCTGTGGCCCCTAGCAGCTTAAACCCATGGCTGCAGTTTTCAGTCTAGAGAGTGGAGGGAATGTCAAAGGGCACATTCCTTATCGTTCCTCCAATTTAGTCCTCCACCTCTGGGTTGTGCACCTCTTCCTGCAGCTTGGAGACTGGGCATGTCAAAGTCATGACATCACTGGATATAGCCTGCTGGTATCTCCCATCAGCCTCCAGTGTGTCCAATCTCCATGCAGCAGGAGGACATAGTGAGCCTAGCTTCTGGGCTCACTTGGGGGGAACAGATAAGGAGCATTTAGTGTGACAAATTCTATTCTGATTTTACTTTTGATTTGTACCTTTAATTTACTTTTAATTTTACTTTTACTTCAGTTACCTTTGGTTAATTGGCAATCAGGGATTAGTTTCCTTTAGTTAGGAGCAAATTTCCTTATATTTAGTTATTTTAAATTTGAGTCTGACTGTTTAAATTAGTAGCAGCTCTCGCCTTCCCTCCTTGTCAATTATTTTCACTTGCTGCAGGCATTCGCCGGTGCGGATCTCTCTCCCTGGATAGTATGGGAGAGAGCTCCGGGACCCGTACAGCCACATTGAAGCTGTGTGAGACGGAGCCTCTGTTGCCACGGGATTTTAATTTTACTCTGTGGAACCGGCTGAGCGATCCTCCCCGTGGCTGCCAGGCGCATCAGTGCGGCTTGAGGATCAGATGAATTCAAGGTGGTAGGAGCAGGCTGTGTGGCTTTCTGCCCTGCAGGTAAGGCCTTCGGGCTCTGTTGGTCTCCTGAGGCCTCCTTTTTGAAGTGGCTGTTCTTGGCGCCAAAATTCTTTGGCGAAGGGGCGGCCATTTTCTCTCTAGTTATTTGGACCGCATGGCGAGAGCTGCAGGGAGCTGCCTGTGTGAGGAAAACAGGTAGAATAGCTAGATTTTTGGGCCTAGTGTTTGTTTTGTTTTTGTTTTTTTTTTGAGGCTTGGGGGGTTCCTCAGCCTTAAGGGGGCTGTTGTCAGTCCTCTTTATTTTTAAATTTATTCTTAGTTTTATAGGACAGCAGTTTTTGGCATTGATCCCTGATACCACATGTTCTTTCCCTCCTAATCATGTCTCTGAGGAGCATGTTAAGTCCCAGGATATTAGGCAAACTGCCAGTTTTTAGGTTCAAGAGCAGAGCCCTAACTTGTAGTTGGAAGGAGGGACAGCCTGGAAGTGTGCTTTTATGTATTCTATAGTGAAAGTTGCCCAAAATTCACAGGGACAGGTTTAGGAAACCTTAGGATATAAAAAAATAGACTGACAGTTAAACTGTCAACCAAGAAGTGCCTGTGCTATGGTCTATGGCCACCAGAGGGCAGCTGGTACACTCGATAGTGCCTTTCTATGACTGTGTCTATGCAGCCCTTATCAAATTGATCATTTTCTGCAAGTCAGGGTACAAATACCCACAGAGCCACCTCTTGGGTTCTCAGGGGTTAGTGACTAAACAAGCAGCTGTAATGTACCATGGGGTTTCTAGTCCCACAGGTGCTCCTTGTGGTCTTGGGCAAGCCACTGAACCCTCCATAGCCCATGTTCCCTGTAAAAAAGTTATCTCCAAGTTATAATGCCCTGTTCAATCTAATTTCAGTTGGTTCAATGTAAACTGCACTGATGCAGAATAGCACGGTATATAAGAGAATGTAAATAAAATAAATAAATAATGTTCTGCAAATCAAGATTATATGACCAAGATTTAAAGCTCTTAACCTCTGTATCGTTTGTCACCGGATGGTAGCGCTACTCATGAATCACATATAGTATTCAGTGCCCCCATCCCTGGGGGGGGCTGGTAAAATACAAAATCGTATTACTCATCAGGTTCAAGGCCGGGGGAGGGGGGGGTGCCTGTGTGTTTCATAGCTCCACTTTGCATGCCCTTCCCAGGAAATTCTCATCTATTTCTAGAGCGGGGTTTCATTTCATTTCTCTGTTTGTGGTTAATGCACAGCGTTAGGGGCTGTGTTCGAAAGCTTGGGTCCCACGGACTTCGGTGGGATTTCAAAAAGAAAAAGAAACTGTCTTTAGTGAGAGATAGCCTTGTTCATTTTTAGCTAACACTGTTGATTTATTCAGTGGCCTTTTGTGTCCTGAACCCCAAGGTCAGGACACTGTTTGCTTCCAGGGGTTCTACTTTCTATTTTGCTCTTCAGCTCCCTGGCAGACACAGCAGGCTGGCAGGGGTTGTGCAACACGTCCTGCAATGCTGAATCCCTCAAGATAAGGGGGGAAGGAAAACTGGTGCAGCGGGGGCTGGTAGCTTCTTGCAAAGCTATAGGAGCAGTTTGGGTAATTTTAGCTGATCTGCTTTGATTTTGGTTAAGAGATGTCTCGGGGGGGGGGGGGAGGGAAAGTATTCAGCTGTCCTGAATTCGCCTGTTCTTTGACATTTTGAGGCTAAGCAGGGGCAGGCCTGGATACTACGTGGGTGGGTGCACACATTGCACTACCAGGGGGTGTGGACTCACTGTATGGAAGAGAGCCCTAGCAATCATCTTTAGCGCAAGATAGGAAAGTAGATGGTTCGCTGAAGCGATCTTTGGGGGCAATGCTCTGTCCTTACAAGCTCCCATTTGTGGAGCCTGGGGAGGCAAGAGCATGCTTCAAGTGGTTGCAGTGTTTACGGCAGTCTACTCGCCTGGAACAGGAAAGGATCAGGGAGTTGAATCGACTCGAGCCTGATTTGCTTTATGTGGCAAATGTTCATTATGGCTTAATTCGAGCGCTAGCTAATATTGTTGGCTTCCTTGGGGTTCACCCGAAGATCTCTCTTGTGGAGGAATGGGGCGGCTGATGGTTCGTCCAAGTTGAGGCTCAGTAAGCTCCCATTTAAGTCTGTCTTGTCCTTTCCCCGTGGGCTCTCATAGGGCAACTAGTTGGCGTATCAAGGCTTTCGGGGAAAGGTACACTTGGTAGCGCCCGGTTGGACGAGACAGCCGTACTAGGCTGATCTTATTTGCCTACTCGACAGGCTTTTTCCTAGAAGTTGCCGGTAGCGGACTTTCTGCTGCAGCTAGGTCCGCGACTAATGTCTCAGGTGGATCGGTGCCCGCCTACAGTTTGGCCTTTGAATGGGCGGGGCTGAAGAAGAAGGCTTATTCTGCGGCAGTCTTCGCCATCTTGTTGAGAGCAGGGAGGCAGGCTGCTTCTGGTACATAGGTCCGTGCTTAGCGCCTTTTTGAAGGCTGCTGTTCACAGCGGCAAGTCCGGGCGACAAAGGTGTCGGTATCCTTGGTCTGAGTTCTCTGCAGGACAGTGTCTGAAGGAACTAGCAGCCAGTTCCTTAGAGGGTCCAGCGGGTGACTGTTTCCGGCTGTGGAGGGAATAGCGCTAGGTGTTCGGATCGATGTGTAGCGTTTCCTTAAGTTGGGACTCGACTGCGCTCCTCAAGGGGAGTTCGGGTGCTGCCGGGGGATCCCGATTGGGCCTTAGAGGCGTTAACTAAAGAGCCCTTTTGATTCTTTACTCCAGGCGTCGGTAAAGGATTTGCTGTTATAGACAGTGGCTTTGATAGCTCTTTGTTCGGCGCGACGAGTTTCGGAGTTTCAGGCATTGTCATGTAATGAGCCGTTTTCACCCTTTCTGGATAGAGGGTGGTGTTTGCGAGCAGTCCCGTCGTCCTTCCAAAAGGTGGTATCTGATTTTTCTCCTGAACCTATTGGTTTTTCTTCCAGTTCTCGTTTTTTCTGGAAGGGGAGGTTTTTATTCGTAGCTTACGCCGAAAGGAAACACAAAATGCAGGGTGCGGCGTTCGTTCCTTTGTTTTTGTGTGTTGGTTGGAGGTCCCCGCAAAAGGGAAGCAGCAGCGAAGGCGGCCATTTCGCACTGGGTTAAGGCGATGGTTGCCTCAGCTTTCTGGTGGCGAGGTTGTATGATTCTGGGGGGCTTTCTGACTCTTGCTACCAGGGCGCAAGCAGCTTCATGGGTGAATCACTTTGTCATTACACCAGGGGGCATTGGTAGAGCAGCTTCCAGGTCGTCTCTTCATTTCCTCAGTAACTTCTACTGCCTAAATGTTTTGGTAGTAAAGGATGCCTGTTCCGGGTCGACGGTGTGGTGAGTTGGCTGGATAGGTCCCTCCCAATGATTACTGCTCTGTTACATCCCAGAGGTGGAGGACTAAACTGGAGGAATGATAAGGAAATAGAAATTACACTTACCTGGTAATTGTCGTTCCTTGAGTGACGACAGTTTAGTCCTCATTCCCGCCCAGGGGTGTGATTTCTACAGAGTTTATTTTCAGGCGGAGTGGAGCATCAATCTCAAGGAGTAGACAGATCCTTTCAGTTTCTAGATCGCAGTGAGTATTCCTCTCTGTTGTTTCTTCCTTCTCTCTTATTTAAACAAGGGGATGGTATAGGAAACGTGTTTGCATAGGGGGGGGAAGTGAATGTAAAGTTAAAAAAAAAGAAAATATAAGACGGATATGGTTAAAAAGGTTCCTCAGGTTGAGGAATGGGGAGTTATTTAAAGTTATGGTATAGTTACTTATTTGTTCCTTTGAGTTTGCTTTGTCAATAGTACACTGGAGGCTGATGGGAGATACCAGCAGGCTATATCCAGTGATGTCACGACTTTGACATGCCCAGTCTCCAAGCTGCAGGAAGAGGTGCACAACCCAGAGGTGGAGGACTAAACTGTTGTCACTCAAGGAACGACAATTACCAGGTAAGTGTAATTTCTATTTTTCTTGGCATGTTTGGGAACCCCTTGGGGGGTGGGGGCCAGAGCCTGATCCTGATGTCTCCTCCATTATTGTTTTGTATTCTCTTGCTTGCAGGCATTGCGACCACTTTAGATGGCTTCGTGATCATTGCAGAGGGGAAGTGTAGAGGGTTAGCCACAGCCTCAAGTGTACTGGTCCCTGAAAGTCCTTCGGGGTCCTGGGGCACTTCTTTCAGTTGGCATGAGCAACAGCTCCTGAAACAGGTCATGGACTGTTTTCAGTCTTTTGCAGGTGCGTAGCAGCTCCTTTGTTTGATACCTGTGATCCTGACATCCCCTATAGTGGATTGGGGTCTTCGGGTGCCACTTCTGCTGGCAGCAAAGGTGTTAAGCAACCCTCCTTCTGCCTTTTCATTAGTCGTTTTCTTCTTGAGCTCTGCTTTGTCCCATGGGGATTAGTGAAGATGAAGACAAGGATTCTTTCTTCAGCAAGCGAGGCAGTAGATGGAAGGCAAGGGATCTGTTTCATAGAGAAGTTTTTTATTTTTCTGCCCTGCTTCAAGATGCTATGGCTGCCCCTGTGAATTTTCCATGAGTGGATTCTATTCTGAAGGGTTTAAGGCATCCTTCCAGTTTTTCTCCCTTCCTGAACCTGTGTGTAAGCTTGCAGTCTCTCAGTAGGAGACTCTGGAGCTAGGTCTGAAGGACCCTAACATTCTGGCTCTGCTGTGTCCTCTGTCCCAGGGTGAGCTTGAACAGTCTTTGGATGCTCTGGTCACTGTTGGAGGAAATTCTGTCCTAAAGGTTGGTGTAAGGCTTTCCAGGGAATGAAAACACAGAATGGAGAAAAACCAGGCCCAGAGATTCAGAGAACATAAGTAAACTTTGATGATCCAACAGTTGTGTTTCAGCAAATTGCCTACACCAGGGGTCTATAAAATAAATGAAAAACAGTTTGATTTACAAAATAATAATTACAAAAAGACAGACAAAACATATACATTCAATTATATATCATAATGTGTCCATAAAAATCTGCTAAAAGAATATTTAAAAAAAAAATCATACCGATATCTATTGCAGCCTCTCCATATGAAATGTAATCAATATAATCAATATAATAACAATCTGCACCATCAAGAAAGAGAAAAAGGAACATGCTGCCTCCCAGTTACAACTGTGCATTCTCCCTTTGAGAGCAGATTGCTCTTGGAGATATCCTGGAGATGTTGGAGAAAGACATACTGGGTCAGAACAAGGTCCATCAAGCCCAGTATCCTGTTTCCAACAGTGGCCAATCCAGGTCACAAGTACCTGGCAGATTCCGAAAAAGGCGCAGAGGTTCCACAATGCTTGTCCTGGGGCAAGCAGTGGCTTTCCCGGGTCCTCTATGATAATGATTTATGGACCTTTCCTCCAGGAACTTGTCCAAACCTTTTTTTTTTTAAAACCAGGTACGCTAAGAGCCTTCACTACATCCTCCAGTAACACATTCCAGAGTTTGATTATGCATTGAGTGGAAATTTTTTTTCTCTTATTTAGTCTAAATGGGTTACATTGTATCTTCATTGCATGTACATTTTGATGGTGTAAACAACCGATCTATGTGGAACCTATGTGCCTTTTTGGGAACTTGCCAGGTACTTGTGACCTGGATTGGCCACTGTTGGAAACAGGATACTGGGCTTCATGGACCTTGGTCTGACTCAGTATGGCATTTCTTATGTTCTTATGTTACCTGTTCCATTCTATTCATTGATTTATAGACCTCTATCATATCTCCCTTCAGCCATCTCTTTTACAAGTTGAAGAGCCCTAACCTTTTTAGCTTTTCCTCATAGGGGTATCCTTCCATCCCCTTTACCATTTTGGTGGTGATTCTCTATGTTTCTAATTCCGCTATATCCTTTAAGATATGGTAACTAGAATTGCATACAATATTCAAGGTGTGGTTGCACCATGGAATGATACAGTGGCATTAGAATATCCTTTGTTTTATTCTCCATTCCTTTCCTTATGATTCCTAGCATTCTACTGTATATGCTTTCTTCGCCACCGCTGCACATTGGGCGGAGGGTTTCAACATATTTATTTTATTTATTTATTTTACATTCTCTTATATACCGCGCTATTCTGCATCAGTGCGGTTTACATTGAACAAACTGAAATTACATTGAACAGGGCATTATAACTTGGAGATAACTATTTTACAGGGAACATGGGCTATGGAGGGTTAAGTGGCTTGCCCAAGACCACAAGGAGCACCTGTGGGACTAGAAACCCCAGTCCTTCCGGCCCAAGGTTGCTGTCCTCTAGTGGGTTTTGAACCCCCGACCTTCCGGCCTGAAGTACCTTGCCCCAACCACTAGGCCACCTTATAGTTCGTTCGCATGTGCGGCGTTCAAAGAATCCATGGTTTGAAGTTGCAAGAAGCCGGTATTAAAGTTCACTCGCTAAATACAAGAAAAAGTTTGAGAAGAACTTTGAAGAAGTTGATCGGATGTGTCCTCCGGTGCCAATGCTAGTTCTTCAGCAGATCTAGCCTGTCCAAAATAATTTCCCTCTGGGGATTTTTCTTTTCAAGCTTTTCTCATGGATATGATGAGATCACTTGCCATTTCTATGCTTGGACAGGATCCTACACAAGGCAATGCAGAATCCCTGTATATTCCTGGGACAACAAAGGATACCATCATGCTTCCTTTGCATCATTCCTTACAGGATCTCCTTCTATGAATGTGGGAGGCTCCTTTAATGGTGCCACCACCTTCTAGGACAACTGATCTTCTATATCAGGTGCCTCCCTCTCCAGGTTTTCAGAAGACTCAACTTCCTCGTTATTCCATTGTTGAATCAGCAGTGAGGCGGGTGAAGAGTACTAAAAAGCACTCTTCTTATCCGCCAGGTCGTGAGTCTAAGACTTTAGATGCCTTTGGATGCCAAACCTTCCAGGCATCCATGCTTTCAGCAAGAATTCTCTCATATATTTTCTATATGGGATTATCTCTTGATGAGGTCACAAAGAAATTACTATCTTTGACTCCTTTTCTTCAAGAGAATATAAGTGCAGACTATTCCTCTCTGGTTAGTCATGCTCAAAATATATCTAGGTTCCTTATTCGTGCTTCCCTGGACGCCTTTGAGTCTGTTAGCAGAACGTCTGCTATAGCTATAGGGGCACGACGTAAAACCTGACTCCAGGCTTCAAACTTAGACAGATGGGCTCAAGAAAGACTGGGAAATACTCCTTGCACTGGAGAAAATCTCTTTAACAAGAAGTCTTTACTCCAGGTTGCTCAGTTCACCACTGACATTCCTGTTTCCAGAGGCTGTTCTACGCCTTCCTCTTTCCCAGTTGGTAGGAAATGTCTTACCCAACTTTCTTCCCCTAGGGGGGAAAAATTTTATTATTCTGCCCACCATTCAGATGTTCCCAAACAGGGGAAACATCGCCCTAGTCTGAAGAAACCACAACCTCAACAGGGTCCACAAACCCAGCAGTTGCAGGGTTTTAAATAAGTCATTTTTCCCCTTGTGTTGCTGGTTACAGGGGCAGTCTACTTCTTTTTGCTGACGTATCTGCACTAAACTTATCCTAACTTTTTCAAGATGTCTCTTCTTGAGACATTTTTTCCTTTACTCTGAGTCTTCATGATGATCATGCCCTCACTTGACAGATTTCTCTTCCTTTTCGGGAAAAGAGAAATGACAACTATTAAGACAGTAGTTTCCCTGTAGTGGCATGTATCATCTTACCTTTCAGAGACTTCCTTCATAGTCAGTCTCCTTCACCTCTGTCTTACCTCCCTCTTGCTACAGCATCTGGTTTGTAAGAGTGGCTCTTTTACACTGGTAAGCCCCTATGGTCCTCTACCTGTTCCACAGGGGGATTCTCCATTTAAGAGTTGTCTCCCCCTTTATTTCCTTAGGGCAGCTCATCAGACACTAGATAGTTCTACTATGTCTGGTCTTCTCTGTCTCTTTTTTCCAATCTAAAAAGATGGGAAAAGAAATTTTTCGCCCGCTGCCCTGGTAGTTGCTGCAGATACAGTAATTCCTAGTGGTTAAGCCATTGGTTCTGTTCACCACACAACCAGGGCTTCTCCTCCACTAGCTATTCTTCTAGCCTCAGTGCTAAACCACAAACAGGTTATCAACCTTGTTTGGAAAACCCTATTATCACAGACTGCTTGGTTAACTTCTATTCTTTGCCCCTTCTCCTTGGCAGAATATTTCTTACCCACTGGCTTTTAACAGCCAGTTTTTTCTTCTAACTAACCTGCAGCATGCTATCTGCAACTCTACAGAGTAGCTTTGCACTATGGGCCCTTGCTAGAGAGCATCATATCTTGTCTAGCAGATAACCCCAGAGGGTTAGGAGGGGTTTCCCCAGTCATATTTTTCATGTCTGGTAGGTGTTTCCCTACCCCTACCATCTCATCTAAAATCTCTTTTGAGACTGAGGCTTCAGGCGTTTTCTTCATGTGACAACCTAAAGAATGGCAAATTCCCTGGCTTGGTCCATATCCCCTTGGTCTTCTTGCCAGAGATAATTTTTGTTTCAGTGCCAGTTAAAGGGCCCTGATACCCATCTGCCCTTGTAGACAGGTCACTATGGTATCTTCCTCCAGTGACGTCCTCTATCCATTCTCCATACTGCGGTTCTAGAGAAATCTGGACTTGCTTGCCTGCAGACTGAAGTTATCCTCTGCCTTTTTTTTCCACGTAGAGCCATCCTGATTATTTAAGAGCTCAAATTCTGAAACGGATTTAGACTCTCTTTTGTCAGGGACACTATTCCCACCTGACTTTTTCAATCATAACCAGGGAAGGAAGATTCTTGATGCATCTATTCAAGCGGGTATCACCCTCCTTGCTGTTAGATGAATCTTTTCTCTCCCCATACTCCTATGGGGATCAATTTCTATAGACATTTCTTCATCCACATACCTGGAGACATATGTCTACATGCCTACATATTCATATACATATATACGAATATATCTATCTCTGTATCTTCTGCCCATACGGGTCTCTCCGTGTGTGTGTGTGTGTGTGTATATGTATATATGTGTGTGTGTGTGTATATGTGTGTGTGTGTATATGTGTGTGTATATGTGTATATGTTGTCAGACGGCTGCCTAGGGTGAGAACTTACACAATCTTGACGATGCATATATTCATATGATTCTTGCAAGGTATTCTGGGTATTGTAGTTCATTCACTCCCAAACACAGCTGACGACAATAATTTGAGTTGTGAAACCAAGTGGTAAGATCAATAAAAATACTTCTTTTATTGATGGGGTTTAATTCACCCAGCACATGTATGCTTGATAGCACTATAAATGAGGTTACTTGCTTGCAGTGTTTAAAAGGGATAACAAAAAGTCACCAAAGTAAACCCAGAGAAAACAAAACCTTCAGCTTGTCAGGCAATTAGCTAATGTGTTTTCTTATCAAATAATTACCACAATACAAAGGCACAAAGTAAAGAATAAACTTTGCTGGTTAGGTTAACTTCTGCTTATTTTCCACGCCGATCTCAGCAGTGATTCTCCCTTGCTCACACACACAATCAGGTGCAGCCCTAATTACTATCAATGGCCAGTGAAAGCCTTTAGCTGGCTGGCTGCTACTGTGTGAGCCCAAATCCTGCTTTAAGAGCTGTTTGCAGTGGAAATAAAGAACAAAGTTAGGTTTCTTTGTGATGGCTGATGTGTTTGCTCAGAGAAAGCTAGCAATAGCATTTAGATAGAGAACAGTCCATATAAAAGTATTTTCATCTGCTGTATCAATCAGCATATGGTCACTATCATACATTGGCACAGAGAGTCTTTCATTAAGGCACTATCATGAGAAGCTATTCCCTTGCTGCCATTCTCTATTATAGATAGGGTCTGGATCAGTGTTCATACCTGAGCCTCTCCTGCTATCATTATTCCTCTCTGTATAGCTGGCCAATATGTAATCCAATTCTGATGTCCAGCCTTCCAATCTTGATCCCGGACACTGGATCTTCTCTCACATACCTCTGGCGTGGTCTGAAAGTCCCTTCCACATGCAGTCTCCTCTCTTCCAGGTAGCCACTGGTGATTCCTATCTCTGCACTCCATTCCTCTGGCTGAATCCAGTCCAATGGACTCTGCTGGCTTTTGGAATACCTCCCAGTATGAGTACTGCCTTGGAATCTCCCAGACCTTCCAATGGCCTTTCTTTCTTTCCTTCCAGAGAGTTTCCTTCTCTACTCTATCTGCCTTGGCTTGGCTTTCTGTTTCTCAGGTGATATGGTGCTTGTAGCCGTTGCTGTCTGTATCTCTTCTCCCTCTGTAGCTGTTATCTGAAGAATAAAGCTCTATTCTTATCCTGTTCTCTGTGGTGCTGCTCCCTAACACAGCGCAGCTGTGTTGAATCAGGCCCTGGCCCTTTGAGATGAGTGCTTAGGGATTACCTCATAGCTCTCTTGATTGGCACACACATCTCTCACTTCAGCCACTCTCATGGCTGCTGGAAACCTGGTGCATCGGGACTGGTAGTCTTTTATGTGAAAATTCTGTTTTCTCATTCTACCAGAACTGACAGGTTGCTTGTCAGAGTCACATCATCTTTTCTATAGCTCCTACCTGAGCTATGATAAGCGTCCTTATCACAATGTATAGATATAGTGTGGTGTATATATATGTATGTGTGGGTAATGTATATATACTGTGGGGTGTGGGTAATATGTATATATATAGATATATATACTATGGTGTGTGTTGTATATATATATATATAATGTGTGTGTGTGCTATAGATATATAGTATATGTGTGTTGTGTGTATATATATATATATATATATATATATAATATATAATATATGTGTGTGTGGTATATATATAATATATAATATATATATATATATTGTGTGGGGAATATATATATATGTGATATATAGAATATATATATATATATATATATACTTATGATGTGTGTGTGTCTATATTATATATATAGATGTATATATATTTATATATATATATATATATATATAGGTGTGTGTGGTATATTATATATATAATATATATATATATAATACTTAATATTATATGTGTGTGTGTATATATAGAATAATATATATATATGTGTGTGTGTGTATATATATTATATATATACTATTATATATGTGGGTGTGTAGAGAGATATCTATATATAGATATATATTGTTGTGTGTGTATATATATTATATAATATATATATATATATATCTTATGTGTGTGTGTATATATATCTATATATATATATGTAGTGTCTATTATATTGTGTGTGTGTATATATATATAATATATGTGTATAATATATATATAGATGTGTGTGTGTATATATATATATATATATGATATATAGATGTGATATATGTGTGTAGTGTGGTATATATATTATATATATATCGAGTATATATATAGGGGTGGGAATATATATATATATATTATATATATATGTGTGTGTGTGTTAGTATATAATATATATCTGTGTTTGTGGGTGTGTATACTTATATATATAATGTTGGGGGGGGTGTGGTGTTTAGTGTATATGTATAATATAGATATATATAGTTGTGTATATATATATAATGTGGTGTGTGTGGATATATATATATATATATGTGTGGTGTGATGTGTGTGTATAATAGTATATAATTATATCATATGTGTGTTGTGTAGTGGTATATATATGTATATTAATATATATATATGTGTGTGTGTGTGTAGTTTCTATATATATGTATTATATATGTGTGTGTGTGTAT
The DNA here is from genome assembly GCA_033557465.1 of Ichthyophis bannanicus. Lineage (NCBI taxonomy): Eukaryota > Metazoa > Chordata > Amphibia > Gymnophiona > Ichthyophiidae > Ichthyophis > Ichthyophis bannanicus. The sequence goes on from CM066042.1 coordinate 154,443,819, forward strand.
GATATCTATATATATATATATATCTATGTGTGTGATGTGTATGTGTATAATATATATATATATATATGCAATGTGGTGGGGGTATATATATATATATATAGTGATGGTGTGTGTAATAGATTATATAGATATATATGGGTGGGTGTGTATATATATATATATAATATTAATAATATATATAGTGGTTGTGTATATGATCTATCTCTATATATATATATAGGTGTTTGTGATATATATATATATATAGATTATAATGTGTGTGTGTGTGTGTAGATATATATGATAATATCTATATAGGTTGTTGTGTGTATATTATATTATCATATATATCGTAATTGTGTGTGGTGGTGTCTTATATATATATATATAGGTGTGTGTGTGTATATATATACTATATATATACTATATATGTTGTGTGTGGGTGTATAAATATATAATATTTATAATATATATGATGTGTGTGTGTATATATATATATATATAATATATATCATAGTATTGTGTGGGTGTATATTATATATATTATAGATATATATGTGATTGTGTGGGTATAGTGTTGTATATATATATATAATATATATATATATGTGTTGTGTGTGTATATTCTAGATATATGTGTGTGTGTGTGTGTGTGTATATACTCATATTGATATGTGTGGGTGTGTTGGTGTATATATCTATAATATCATAGATATAATATAATATGTTGTGTGTGTGGGTGGATAATAGATATAATTAATATTATATATATGTGGTGTGTGTGTGGTATATATATATATACTATATATATGTGTGTGTGTGTAATATATATTATATATATATATATATGTGCGTGTTGTGTGTGGAATATACTATATCATATATATATCTATATGTGTATATATGTGGTGTGTGTATATATAATATAATCTATATATATAAATATGTGTGTGTGTGTATATATATATATATGTGTGTGTGTGTGTATATATATATATCTCTCTACTGTGTGTAATTCGCCTCGGAGGCGTTTGTTTCTTATAGTATATATATATATGTTAGGGTGTGTGTACTGTATATATATATCGATATTAAGGTGTGGGGTGGTGTCTAATATATATAGGACTGTGGTGTTTGTCTGGTTATATATGATATAATATTATATATGTTAATGTGTGTGGTGTGTTTATAATATATAAGGTGTGTGTGTAGTATATCGATTAGATATATGTGTGTGTGTTGTTGCTTGTGTGTATATATATATTAATATATATTTGTGTGTGTGGTGTGTATATATATATATCTATATATATATATATAGAATATATGTGTGTGTGTGGTGGGGGTTAACATATATATATATATATAATATGTGTGTGGTGTGTGATAGATATATTACTATAGATAATAGAGATAGGTGTGTGTGTATTATATTATAATCTATATAGATAATCATATCTATGTGTGTGTGGTATATATATATATATAGTATATATACTATCTATATATTGTGGTGTGTGTTTGTTTGGTGTTTGTAGTATATATATATATAGTGTGGTTTATATAGATATATATGGGATATATTGTGTGTGTGTATTAGATATATATATAGATATATGTGTGTGTGTGTATAATATATATATATATATATCTAGTGTGGGTGGTGTGTGTGTGATATTATACTATATATATGTGTGTTGTGTGTGGTTAAATATATATATATCTTAAATATATATCATATAGAGTGTGTGTGTTGGTGTGTCTATATATCATATATATATAATATATGTGTGTGTGTGGCAATTAGTATATATAGTATTATATGTGTGTGTGGTTTGTGTATATAGATATATATGATAGTATATGTGGGTGTGTGTGTGTATATATATATATATATATAATTAATATATATACTGGGGTGTTGTGTGGTGGTGTGGATATATATATATATATCTATATGTGTGTTTTATATATATCTATATATAGGTGTGTGTGTGTTGTGTATATTATATATAGTATATATATATATATAGGGTGATGGGTGTTGGGTGTAATATAATCTTATACATCTATAATATGTGTGGTGGTGTGTGTTTATATATATATATATATATATATATGTGTGTGTTAGGTTGTGTGTATATATATAAT